>CM062295.1:512861834-514061834 GCA_031216915.1 Pictodentalium vernedei
ACATTATTACTAAATATAAATAGTTATATCTCCTGACAGAAAATATTCCTACATACAAATTTTAACATATTTATTAAGTTGTAATATTTACTATTTACTAAAAAAAGAATAGGTAGACAAAAAATTAAACACATGCAAATAAATAATTTAATAGTAATGACAACAAAGAGTATTTAAGATTTATGAACAGCTTATGTGTGTTTGTTCAATAATTCCCCTCAGCTACATTGTTTTTATAGTTGGTGTGTGTTAGTCCATATGCAATTTTTGTTTGTTCTTTTCAATTGATATATAAGACAGTATACCTGTTGGACATTAATGCAGTGGCGTGGCCACGGGGGCGGGGGGAGGATTGTGGGGGACGCACCCCCCCCCTCACTTTCCTTCAAAGTTGGTCCTCGAAATATGCCCAAAAATGGCATAAAAATCATAGGGGTGTAAGGTCCATGGGAATTAGGTTGTAGATTTTTAGATTGCTTGTCCTAATATCTATTTCAGTGAAAAGGTAGACAGTCGTCAATACATGAAAAACTTCAAAATATCAGCTCAGATGCAAGGCGATGGGGGTTTTTGAACCCTGGAATTCAAAATTTTTCTACCACAGGCCGAACCATGGTTCGGCCTGTGGAAGAAACATTTTGAATTCCAGGGTTCAAAAACCCCCATCGACCACCCTTGGCCGCCCCATATCGGACACATTTATTTCCCTCTAGTGGAAACCCTGCTTTGGGCTGGCTACGCCACTGCATTAATGATTATTATTTATTACGTAGTTCACTATGGAGATAATAAAAAATCGGACAGGTGGATTAAAGCTTTGCAACCATGGCCATATGTATACTAAACTAGCCACAAGGAAGAATAAGATTTGGTGGAAAAGCACAAGTAAAACTAGCATGGGTTGTATAAAAAAAAATTTATTCAAATTTTTGAAAATAAATTATTGGTTGAAATAATGAAAAAATGTTTCTTAGTGTCCGTTTCTTAGTGTCCTGTTTCGCACTGTCCTACCCAAAATTGTTTCTTAGTGTCCTGTTTCTTAGTGTCCTGTTTCGTATTGTACTACCCAAAATTGTTTCTTGGTGTCCTGTTTCTTAGTGTCCGATCACCGAAGAGAATATGTGTGATGGAGATTAAAATTGAGACTGCATCGAAAATTCTCTTCGAATATATGAGAGTGTCAGTCATCCGTCCGAGTCTCTATTCTTAATAAAGTGCCGACATAAGCCCTCAAGACAACTAATTATGGAACAAAAAATCGAAAATATTTTAAACATGGGGTAGAAATAGAAATATAAATGTTGACATATAAAAATATATATATATTTGTCTTGAGGACTTTTTGTCCATTCATGGCCCATCAAAATCTAGGCAATCGATGTGTATAGCGGTGACGAGAAACGTCAAGCACAAGGCTTGAGGTTTGTTGGCTCCGATAAAAACGTTTGATGATGACGTAGGTGGTGTGTTTGGAAGAGTAGTACAGTTGTGCATGAATGAATGAATGAATATCTTATTGTGCAATATATTGACCATACATAGGTTAATTCCCACTAGACCAATTCCCTTTCGACCAATTCCCATGAGGCCGATTCCCAAAAGACCAATTCACCTTAGACCAACTGCTGTTTTCTACTTTAAAATTCATTCTATATCAATAATTTGATATATTTATAAATATTTATAAATGTATTTAATGTTATTGATATTCAAGCCTGAAAATAAGCAGTCTGTCATTTGCAGAATGAGGTCCCCAGAGGGTGAATTTGCTGATGCTATCCCATACAGTGGGCCAGTTTATCCTCTGGGTACCTCTTTCTGCTTATGTTTGAGGCCTTGATTCAGATTGAGGTTCACATAGGGTACATTTAGTGATGCAGCCCTGCTGTGCAGGGTAGCATCACCAAATTCACCCTCTAGTGACCTAATTTTTCAGATGATAGTCTGCTCATTTTCTGGCTTGTCGATATTTTATAGATGTTGGGCAGATTTTTATAAATAAATGTTTTCCTAATTATCCTTGATCAACCCTTAATCAATAACAGTATGTGGTTGTTCTAAGGGGAATTAGTCTTTTGGGAATTGGCCTAAAGGGAATTGGTCTGAAGGGAATTGGTCTAGTGGGAAGATACCCATACACAAGCTCAGAGAAAGTAAATCATACAAAGGATATGTTTGCGTTTCCGATAATACATTAGAAGGAGATAATATAGCTTGATTGGCTCTCTACCTGTTGTCTTCTGGAGCTTAGGGAAAAAATTGGGAAAGACAGTAACAGGGAGTGTCAGATGTGTAATTTTGGAGTAGAGGAGATCCTGTTACACTTTCTATTAGAATGTCCAAAATGTCAGTCCAACGGAATAACATTCACTGGGAGTATAATGGGGAAGTGGGATGGAATAATGAAAGATATGTGATTATTGGGTGACACAAAGGAGAGTGTTAGTACGCTTATCAGAGGGATTGGGAAGAATGGGGTACGGGCTGTCATCAAACGGTAAAGAGAATGGCGGCTGAGTGGATAAGTGCGCTGGTCTCTCATGCCAGAGGTCCCGGGAGCGATCAGAGGTCGGGGAAAGTTCTCGAGGTATTCGAACATTCTCTGTCAGCATCAATTGTGGGGTTGATGCTGTCACAGCGTACAGACCTATCGGGAAGGGACGTAAACTGGCTGTCCTCTGTGTGGAGAGAGACACACTCCGTTCAGGCTAAAGATCCCTTCGTAGTATTCGAGAAGAGCTAGGCTACGAAGTTGCCACTATGAAGGTCATCCCACACACCTACGCCATTGGGCCAAAGAGAAGCGTTAATGTAAGTTGCATAACTTGTTCGCCAATCCGTGTAAAACAAATAAGATTAAAAAAAATCAAACGGTTCGTTTCCGGGTGTTGGAAAGAGAGGAGAGGCGTGGGGATAGGAAGACATTTGGGAGCACAGGGTTAATCACGGCATTCTCACAAGAGACCCGGGACAAATCAGTGGCCGTCCAGAGTGTTATTATTATTGAGTGTATGAAAATTGACCCCACCCCCACCCCTGACAACTGCACCACAGTCCCAAAATGGACAATCAGACAAATGCCCCCAGTTAAACTGTCAGTTATGACAATTGCCCCAGTCAGAAATGCAGTTAAGACATATGTTCCCAGTGGAATTGTCAGCTATTACAGCCGTCCGTCCCTCCCCTAGTCTCAGAAATGCAGCTAAGACCCCCCCCCCCCAGTGTTAAAATTACTTAAAACTATTTTATTTATTTTTCTATTATTTATAATTGCTCATTTTTGGATAGGGGGCAGTTGTCTGGATACATTTTATTATTATCCTAACGTGTTTGTAGACACATGTTCAGATAACACTTCTTTTGTTTTATTTCTCTGGTAACGTATTATCTTAGCACCTCTGACGTAGTATTAAGCTGACATGTCGTCCACCCCTAGCATGATATATTGATGTTTTCTGAAGGGCCGAAAACCTCTTTAGATATCTGAGTTGGGGGCATGGCTAGAGGTTTCCGATTGGGTGTGGTGGGTAGTGAATTTCCAACTATGAAGATGGGTCGGGAGGGGGAAATCCCCTCCCGGCCCCTCCTCATAGTTGGAAATTCACCACCGAGAAACATTTTGAAACTGAATCCATGAAAGGGGGCATAAAATTGATTCTAGTAACTGAAATGCCAACACATTTATGATAGAATTATCAGGTTATTATTATTTGGTATTATTCTGGGAATTGAATATGTGCTAAACAAATGCTAAAGCTGAGAACTTTGAGCAATTCACACTGTCCTAACATTAAATCAGATCGTATGCAGGAATGATCAATTTTCGATGTTTCATCATTTTGTAACTGTGAATGATGGAATTATCTCAGGATAACGATTTTACATGATGTGATTTTCTTGAAGTACATTTCGAGGATTTGTTTTTATTACGATAAGTAACGTATTATAGAAATCTCGTTCCGATTGACATCTTGCATACTTATGAAGCTTGATATTGCGTACACTGTAGTTGTAAATAGAAACAGTTAGAATTTTTGCTGATTTGAAACAGAGTTGGAATTTTGGGAAGTAAAGGAGACATCAGCATCAGCGTCACCAAAGAAGCTCTAAAATCCAGGTAGATGGAATTTCTAACCACTCATAACTTGCCCTTCGAATTTCCAACTACGTCACCACGTCTCTACCGACGGTTCTTATGAAGTTGAATAAGGGTGTCCACAATCTTTTCGGACAAGCTGTCCAGAATCGCCGAGATTAGCCACGACAATCAGCAATGTCGTGGCAAAACTTTTGGTGAACTTTCATGGCTTTTACAATAGCATTTCCAACTGCTTTATCGTCGCCTGAGTGCTAGAATGTCCTATGTCCCCTATGGGGGACATAGGACTTTCTAGCACTCGGGCGACGTTGTCTATAATCCTAGCTATTATTTTTGTTGGCATGGGATTTTGAACGTGTAATGTTTTAAGCGAAATAACGAACTCGTTTTCATTAACCCTTTACCCATCGTAACGGACAAAACCGGCCAGCGCTGTTAACTGCCATTGAATTTTCATTATTGTTTTTCATTTTTGTGCATCAATAACATACATTACGTTGAGATCGTTCAAATGAGGGGTCATAAGCTATGTTTCTGACGCAAAAATGAAAAAAGTAGTTATTCAGTAATTTTGTTTGCAAGTATCGTCTGCTTTTCATGTTTGGTAAATGGGTAAATCATTTACAACACTCAGAGAAACATCCCGGTCCGCGACACAATTGTTGCTCTAAACGTTTCAACGAAGTCTTGTTTCTAGTCTCTTGCTTACAGCGCAGTATTCTTGATTCAGAATCTGGCCAAACGATCCAACCTCAGAAAATGCCTTTGCACCTTTATATCGAGATCCAATCGACTTTGTACCCAGAACCAATCCGAACTTACTAGAACAGTAACGGACCAAACTGTTGTATTTAGTGGACATCATATACATGTATGGGGCTCTCAAGGTTTGTGTACGAGCGCCTTTCATCCATAGGCTTCTGTGAACGTCCAATACATCGATATGTCCAAGAGGTACTATGAGTTCGTGATGTTTTGATACCTTTCTTCAAAGAGAGTATCCACTTTTCAGACAGAGGCAAGCAAATTCTGCATATTCTGAGGCCATTATATCAATAGCATAGAGCCACTGTGGTCCCGTCACGACTGGAGGGCAGCTGTAACAGTCAGAAGTTCATCAACTGATTCTGAATTGCTGGCCGAGCTCTTTCAAAGCAGTTGGTCATGAGCTTTATTTTTAGGCAGAAATTAAAAACAAAATAAAATTTGAATGCCAATTTTTTTTTTGTGAATAGTGCAGCGGATAATGTTGTCAAATCAACCTGCAGTTCAGGATAAGACATTTAATACCGATTTGAATCATTTATTAATCTCAAGTATGAAAACATTCGTAACGACAATATTTGATCAGCATTTCGCAAATCTACAGTCAATATGGTTACAACGAACATAATTTTGTTGTTATTAAAACTGATCATGAGCGTAGACAAACTAAATGAATCGCCGGGGAGGGGGAGGGAGGGGGTAGTTTATCCCCCCCCCCCCCCCCAGTCGCAGCAGAAAAATAATGTTTTTCCCCCACTTCGCTTCACCTCGTGTTGGCCCAAGTGTATCTCCTAAAGGTGAAAGTCCGGGATCTTCTTTGGAGACCAAATTTAACTTCTCGTGCCACTTGGAGAATCGTGAGTACTCTTTTAAATGTGCAAGATACACATGAATTGAAGGCAAAATGATTCACAATGTATCAAGGTGAGAATACGTGAACCCGTTCTGTCATTTGAGGTATATATACATGTAAGGGGCACATTTTCCAGGAACTGTAATGCGTCCCCCAGCCTAATTCCCCAGCGGCTACGCCACTGAAACAGACCAAAAAATAAACAGTTCAATATGAGCAACTTACCTTCGGTATCTCTCTGTTCTAAAGCACTTGCATCTCTCTGCACTGCTTTGGTAAGCAGCTCCAAATTGCCGTTTTCCGCGGCTTTATGAATTGTTTTTGTTCTTCTATTTTCAGTTTCTTCTGAAGAAAAGCAAACAAAAATGGATATTTAACTCTTTGAATGCTGCTGATGGATACTTCTGACCGGGACAGGATTTCACCCGACAATGAAATGTGTATAATTTGGACAAATTTAACCGAATTTCAACCCTGTAAATTGAATGGAATTTTTCGCCAATGATTTCTCGAGATAAATTTAGAAGATTTTTCATCAAATCTAGTCACGGCTGCTTCTCAGCAGCCATGACTAGATTTGCTGAAAAATATATTAGAAATATTTAACGAGTTATGAGTTAACTAACCCGTCCTTATCGAAACAACCAAGGTATGTTAGTACAAACGAAAAAACTCTTTTCTTCATTTTTTGTATCATTCCGCGACCCGATTTCGCTGTCGACCAAAACTGTATCGCCTCATAGGTCGTTTTCAAACAACTTGAAATCTAAAAATGAATAAACTACGGAACTGTATCTAATGTAATGCTCTAAATAAAAGACACAACTCACGAAAAGACCACATTGCTGCTCTCGGTGTTATTAATGCGTCGTGAATAGCGGCCGCAATTTGTTCGCCACCTTAATAAGATGGACACAGGTGAGCTTTATCGATAAATAAGTATGATGTTTGATTGGACAACAGCCCAACCTGTAAACATCTGCTTTACACATTCATTAATGGTTATAGACTTTTCATTTCATTATTAGATAAGGTGTAGGTTGGTTATGGTCATTATATTATCTCTGTTTTAACCTTCTCTTTACCCACACACCACACACGCAACGCGATAGTCCGCCAGTCCAATAGGCCGTCCGTCTTTGGACGCTATTTTGTCCAAACCATGTCTCTTTCATTTTTGAGTCAATGCTTTTAACATGGCACATGCAGGGACGTGGCTGGAGGTTTTCGATTGAGTGGTGTAGGGTAGTGAATTTCCAACTAGGAGGGGGACCGGGAGGGGGAATCCCCCCCCCCCCAATTGGAAATTCACTACCGAGAAACATTTTGAAAATGAAGCCATGAGAGGGGGCACAAAAGTAATTGAAATGCCAATACATTTATGATAGAATTATCAGGTTATTATTATTTGGTATTCTTCTGGGAATTGAATATGTGCTAAACGAATGCTCAAACTGAGAACTTTGAGCAATTCACACTCTCCTAACATTAAATCAGATTTTATGCAGGAATGATCAATTTTAGATGTTTCATCATTTTGTAACTGTGAATAATGGAATTAACTCAGGATGACGATTTTACATGATGTGATTTTCTTGAAGTGCATTTCGAGGATTTTTTTTATTACGATAAGTAACGTACTATAGAAATCTCGTACCGATTGACAGCATGCATACTTATGAAGCTCAATATTGCGTGCACTGTAGTTGTAAATAGTAGCAGTTGGAATTTTTGCCGAGTTGAAACCGAGTTGAAATTTTGGGAAGTAAAGGAGGCATCAGCATCGCCAAAGGAGCTCTAAAATCCAGATGGATGGAATTTTCAACTACTCATGACTTGCCCTCCGATTTTCCAGCTATAGGAAATTTTTGCCTTTGTTTTTTGGGGGGTTCATAGCTCAAGAAATAAACAGAAATAAATGATCATTCCTTATTTAAAAATAAGACAACGGCGCTTTCACCATCTGTTCATGTTCTGTAACCTTTTTATGTTCATTGTATCAACAGTGTGCGCATCGTGGCATATAATAAAGATACTATCCTTTCCATTAATACAAGGGGGCGCGGTGGCTCAGTAGGTAGAGGTGCAGGCTGCAAGTCGAGAGGTCCTCGGTTCGAATCCCACCTGCGGCAACCGCGTTGTGTCCTTGGGCAAGACACTTCACCCCATTGCCCATGTGGGGGCACGATGACGCCGTGTACTAAGGCGTACTGCACGTCGATGGTACGCATGTCTTCAACCAATCTAACCCTGCCTGTGCGGCAGTGCGGAGTTACGATGTTGGGGAGCTGGCAGCTGCTCGTCGTTGCTCGGTGGTTCTCTCCGGGTACTAAAACTGTCACGGTCATGATTAGCCATTGTGCATAAATATGTGACCTTAAACATCAATAAATAAATAAATAATATTCCATTAATACAACAGTCTAGGGGTGAGATTTGCTAATTTTTTACTGGGAAGAATAAACACTCGCAAATTACTGTAAAAACACAGTTGCTAAAGAAAGAGGCAAAAGTGGACAGTTGCGCAGCTGTTTCTGATCAGCCTGTTATACAAAGTCAAGTTTTGTAACTTGTAAACGAAAACAACAGACAGTCCCGAGAGCTGTGTGTTGTTTTCGTTTCTTAACCCCCTGCACACTGATGTCAAAATATCTAAATTTCAGGCAGAAAAAAATTCTCATAATGCAACTAGAAATTTAACCAATTCAATCTCGTTTGACAGAGCTCATTGAGCTCTGTCAAACGAGATTGAATTGGTTAAATTTCCAGATGCATTATGGGAAACAAACAGCTTCCTGAAATTTTAGTATTTTGACATCAGAGTGAAGGGGGTTAAAAGTACCAAGGGAGACTTTGATTTGGATGATGGGCAAATCAGAAGCAACTAAGTAACTGTCCACATTTGCCTCGGAGAGCTGTCTGTTGTTTTCGTTTATTAAAAATAACAAAAGGAAATTACGTTTTATTTTCTACTAATGTCATATGTGTTTTTCCAACAATTACACGCTTCGTAATTGGACCTTCTTCTCCAATCTGATAATTTCATGGGAGAAAGCTTCATCGATAGTCGATTTTCATGACGAGATAAGACAGAGATGATGGTCCATTATTGGAATGAGTTTGTACTTATTGGATCATAAATTATGTTTCAGTGGCAAAAACACATTAACGTGCAAAGGGTCCACTTTTGCGACGACTGTAGGCGGTTCTGTCGGATCCAGGTTCTGAAGCCGTTTAATAACAAACACATCGATTTTTTACAATCGTCATCTTCATTTTGTCACTGTTGTCGGCATTCATTTTTCAAATACAGAGGGAGGGGGAATTCAAGTGGAAGAATACAATTGAAATTGTGGCAACCAACCGAGATAAGAAACATGATATGATCAGGAAGTGTCGATTCGGGTGAAAGTACATAATGATGATAATCAATGGATAAACACATGTTGATTTAACACTCACTGACGAAACTCTCATATTGACATACGATGTGTGCTATTCACTGAAATCGCCATAAGTTTTTCTACACTTTTTGCATCCAAACCTCAGCTTAACCCTTTCAACGCTGGTGTCCTGGAAGATATCATTTCAGTCAATACTATCAACGGCGAAATGGACGAAACCATCGTGGTTTGTGGGGAGGTTTAGTAATAATCTAACCCAACAGCTCTTTTGAGCTGTTGTATTAAATTATTACCGAGCCTCGCTTCAGATTTTTAACTCTTTATATCGGATGCTCGTCCACTACCATTTTATTCAAATTCTTCTTCACAAATTTATACACACAGAGTTCAAAGGGTTTAGAACCCTCACTGGAACGAGCATATTTCAACGAGGGTTAATAAGCTATGTTTATGAGGCAGAAATACATTTTTATAGTTAGCGTCTTTACCTGTGTTGTCTGCTTTTCGAGAATGGGAGAGAGATAAGTGAAGACTTTTGTTGATAGAAATCAATAGATTTCCCGATGCGTGAATAAAATCTCCATTTCATTTATTCTCAGATTATCATATCACTAATCCCATCTAAACACGCAGCTAATTACAACGTGTGTGGGAGTGAAGTGTCAATGTTAGCCGCGTACGCAGAACGTTTGCAATACATATGCCTTCAGGTAAGAATGATTAAAATCTTTGGCCTTCCCCTCACTAATTAAATCTAAGGCCTATATCAACCCAAAACGACGCCATGTTATTCTTCCCCAACTCTCCCTCCTAATCTCCCAGCATTCAAGCAAAAACTATTTCATACGCACCCCCAAACCCTCACCCCTATTGACGCTTTCTCGATCTACCCAACAATAAAATCGAACTTTTCTCCTATGGCGTTCCTCATACACTTATCCTTCATGTTTTAATCCCATTTTCCCCTTTGTTTCCAATGGAGTTTTGTTCTACTATGCATTCTAAAATGAAATGTTCCATGGTTGTCCGAGGTTACATAGTCGGCATGCTCTTTCCTCGCTTTTCCCGATTCTACCCCTCAACTGTAGTGACATGGGTCTCACTTTGAACAACAATGATCACCAAACATCCCATCTAGGTACTCCTCAAAGGCTGGCACATCGTTTTATATCACCCGTCTAGAGAGCTCTTGGTCCTAGTTCCAGCTCGCCGGTTTTCAATCCTCGAGCACCCTTCCCCTGAAAAAAGCTACTTCCCTTCTTCATTCCCCTCCTACTTCTTCGGTCTCTGTGAAATAATTCTCTATTAGATCCATCGACTGCCTTATCCATCCTGTCTGAATGTTTGGGTTCTATAAATAGTTAAACCTAGTTTTACACCATCTGCTGCTGGGGGGGGGGGGGGGTGTAATTTCCCCATATCTATTCTATCTATTCTAAGAAGTCAGCAAGAAAAGTGAAAGGACTTTTGCACCTTATTTTGTAATTACTGGAATCAACAGTGGTTAAAACAAGGGTTTTCTAACTATTGGTACACAAGAACACGCAACACACACAAAAGTCTCCCAACGCAATCTGACATAAAATGTAACTTGAAGTTACGCAGAGTAATAGCATAAACTGAAAAAGGTTCCAAAACTTCTCTCCTTTACCACATCCGGTACGGTTCCGAGCGCACCGGATAGCGGTGAAGGAGAATTAGAGATATATCAAAAATCGGCTATTTGTAACATTTGAAGTTATTGGTAAGTGATATTTGCTGTAGACCTATAACGCCGATTGAATAACTGATTAATGAGGAGCAATGGAGCCAGGTGGACTATTCAGTAAAGCTCTTGTGATCTTTGTTTATAACTTAATATTCGACAGAAGCACAAGAGAAGCAAACATATCAACCGGAATGCGATTACTAAGATACCCCTAAAGATTAAAATCTTCCGGCTGCCTCAATATAGTCGTGTAAATAACTAGCAATTGCTCGCTTAGTTTGGATACTCTAAGACGGGTTCCCGTATAGTGTCTCATGTGAGAAGGCCATGTGAGATAGATATCTATCTCACATGACCCACGTGATAGTTTTTTTATGTTTCGTTGGTGTTTAAAGTATTGTTGTTTGTTGTAATTGATGTTAACAATAAAAGTATATTGTATGCAGTTTGTTCAATGCTACAAATCTTTAACCTCTGAATTGCCGGCGTTGTGATTTAATTTCGTGGTATATACCTGTGGTATATACAGAACTTTTCTGCTCTCTTTCCGATAAGCAAATCAGTTTATTTCTGAAATGGACAACGAAATTGTTCGATATAGCTGCACGTGCCCCTGGATTACTTTTGATGATGTCAGGGTGTTTTGGTGGGTGGGGGGGGGGGGGGTTGAGAAAAATTATCCCTGATGGGGGTGGGTGTGAGATGGGGAAATCTCACCCGAAGGCAAGACATTTGGGTCAGATACGAGGCTTGCTGGCAAGCCTCGTGTCTGGCCCAAATATCTTGCCCTCGGGTGAGATTTACCCATCTCACACCCACCCCACCAGGGACAATAATAACCTATCACATAAGACAGTTGATCTGGAGTTGAGCGCCTTGCATCTCTATAAAGCAGGAAACCCAGGATTTTTTTATTGGGTGGGTGGGTTTTTATTTGGTTTTGGGTGGGTGGGTGGGTGGGTGGGTGGGTGGGTGGGTGGGTGGGTGGGTAGGTGTGGAGGTGGGGTGGGGTTGTTGGGGTTTTTTGGGTGGGTGGGTCTTTAGGAATGTTGGGGATTGATGTTGAATTTTTGTTAAAAATGAGTTTTGAAAAAATTCAAGTCATTTCGTACAAAAAGAAAGGGGAGGGGCTGGTTGGGGTGGGGGTCAGGTCTTTCAAAAAAAAAATGTTTGCTTTAAAATGAGTTTCAAAGAATTTCAAATCATTTAAGAAAACATCTATATCTCCCAATAGACTTGGGCTGGGTGCATGTTTTTTTTTTCCTTGTGGAGGAGGGCAGAGGTATAAATTCACCCAAAATCTTTCACAACTCATTTTAAAGTAAAAAAAAAAGTTCACATAGTTTACATGCCCCCCACCCCTGGGAATTTGTAACGGTGATTCCTGGAGCAGGCGAAGACCTACTGAGACGGTTGTCTTGTTTTTGTCTCCAAATAAAGCGTAAGACCCCTCTTGGAACGAGAACGTCGAATTCGTTCAATGAGTGGTCATTGGCTACATTTTTTATGTACGGAATGAGAATTTGTAGCTATTCAAGAATTTTGTTTGGCGAATGGCGTCGTCTTTCAGGTTAGGGAAAGGATTAACCCTTTAACAAACGTAATCGTTATTCCGTTATTCACAAAAAAGAAATTAATAAAATCGCCATTCAATTTTATCATTTTTTAACGTTCAGCGCAATAATTTTCTATTTTTGACACCTATATATTGGAAGCCATTTGGACAGAACTCGTCTTATTTAAGTTCATTCTCCTTCAATGAGTGCAGCACACCTCAACATAAAAACTTTTGTCAAACTCAAGCCCACAATTATAAAAGAAAGACTTTCAAGGGCAGGCGCGTAGTCAGTATTCTATAATAGGGGGTACCCTAGCCAATTTTTTTTTTTTGGGGGGGGGGGGGGGTGGGGAGGAGGCAAACATGTTATTTGGCAGACCGTTGTGCGGGGTAGGGGCATTCCCTATTCTCAACTAGGACCCTTGAATGGAAGTGGGAGGATGGGGTAACAGCTAGAGCGCCCTACTTAGGACTGGGTCTCTCACACCCAAGAAATGTTTGCAAAATTCAGTTTTCTAAGAGCGAATCTGGTGGCATTTATGGAGTATGTAGCCCTATACTGGAAACCATTTAGGGCTCTATATGGTATGTGAAACTTGCCTTTGGCCAATGTTTCAAGAGGCAGCTAAAATTCTAAGAGAAGGGGGAAAGGCCTCGAGGTGGCTACGGCACTGTTCAAGAGATCTCTTCTGTTTACTTAAGACTTTCCTGGCACACATTTTAGATTTGCATGTAAATGACTAGATTAGTGACCAAACACATTTCGCTGAATGATAAGTTTAATTCCGACTTGATGGTATTTTTACACTGCTCAAAAGCCACTAAAATGTGATACGCAGACCTTTGTTAGCCTTTTTTTTATAAAAAATGCCGTTTTACAATTGACTGAGTCCTTAGTGGTAACCATCTGGATGTGGTCTTGGACATAACACGTTTGAATTTTATACTTTCGGCTTCGGTGACATCAGTAGCAACTCATAAATGAGAAGTGACTTCATATTTTTGAGTATTATATGAGATGACAGTAGGGTCCCGCGAATATTCGATATTCAACAAACATTCGACTCAAAACGCATATCTGAGTCGAAGTCGAGTGGAAATCGGAGATCTGAATATGAAATTTTCGAATATGGTAATTGAAAGCAATGCAATTCAATTCAATTGTTTATTCACTCATAAACCTTACATAGGTACATGAGGTACATTTACAAAAATAATTCACAGTATGTTGGTGGTTACAATTATGGAGCTGTAAAAAAAGAAACAAGAATCAAATGTGAGAGTAGTAATGTGAGCATTTGGTAGTTATGGAGAAATCGGTTCTGTGGTGCGTGCCAAAATCGTTTATAAGCATTGATTTCCGAACCCAATCTAGCACCGGCGTAACAAGAGAAAGGCATTAGAAGTTCAATCAAGAGAAGTAAAACTTAGGAGATTTATAAGTAATTTGAACAACTTTGCTAGAGTTTTCTCTAAATTATTTTGAGACATAGTTCATTTAAATCCCTGGTATCACAACTTCTAAATTACAGATAGGATGATGAATTTGTGGTGCCATCTCGTCAAACCCGCACTGAGAAAGTGAGAAACACACTCTAAAAATGCGGGAAAATCGAAATGGATTCACAAACCTCGGGTAACTAATCTTTTCCAGGGCACAAAATTGACTGTGTAATTACAAGCGTGAAATTTCGTTTATCAAAACATATCGTTAATTTTTCTAATTAACTGGCAGAGAAGTTTTAAAACTTTAAAATTACTGGTGGCCATCAATTCATGAAATTTATGAGTATTTGGCCTGCTGTGATACCTTGCGGGGAGAAGGGATTTCCGCGTCGAGTTTAAAGAAGGACATTCCATAACATAATGGTATTCGTCTGCGACAGTATTTAAGTCACACATAGAACATATTCTTTCATTGTGGGGGGTATTATCCCAAGAACCAACCTCTGCAGGGAGACGATTGTTTGTACTTCTAAACTTTGCTAATAAAATTCTATTCTTAGAGCCCAATTTCGAAAGGTATGGTTCTAGATAAATGCTACTCTTGAATAATTTGTAATTAATGCATTTGGAAGAAGTAGCAAGGTTAGCTGACCAATATTGTTCGTATTGGCATGTTAACACATGTTTTACAGTACAGACGACTTCTGCTCTATTACAAGTTGCGTGTTTCTGAAATACCCAGGATAGGCCACATGTGTTCAACACTCTTTTAACAAATTCATCCCATTTGCCAACACATTTCCCACAACTTTGCTGAAATAACAGTGCTTGATAAATGAGTGAAGCGAATTTTGGATGATGGGGCTGCCCAACTTTCAGCCAAAAAGAAATCATCCTCAACTTTATGACATCGATCAATGGATATCTACCCAACTCGCCATAAACGATAATGCTGGGAGTGCTACTTTTTACTCCAAGGATGAATTTTAAGAATTTCAAGTGCACCCTTTCAATTATTTCCACATTTTCAAAACCCCACACTTCACACCCATAAGTTAGAATGGGTAGGACAATTTTGTCAAAAAGATTTAACTGGCTTTCAATAGACAAGTTAAATGTTCGGGCTTTCCTCAGAACACCGTACATGGCTTTGGTGGCCTCTTCTGCTAAGAATTTTCTAGTCTTTAGGAACGAACCATTAGATGAAAAGATGACCCCAAGGTACTTATACTCGTTTACCTTTTCTATAGGGATCCCATCCAATTTTAGATAAGTTTTCGGGTGCCTCCCCTTCCCAAAAATCATATACTTTGTCTTTGACAAATTAACATTCAGTTTCCATTTGGAGCAATATTGTGAAAATAAATCCAGAGTTGTTTGCATGTCATTTTCCGTTTCCGCCATTAATACGGTATCGTCTGCGTACAAGAGAATGAGCAATTTGATAAAATCGACCATTTGATCATTTAGTTGTGAATTTGCTTTGACAGGATTTGCCCCATTTTCTAAAAGGAAAGTTTCTAGATCATTCAAATATATTGAAAACAGAAAGGGTGATAAATTTTCGCCTTGACGGACGCCCGCATTACAAGGGTAAAAATCAGAGGTTAGGTTACCTATTTTAACTTGGGATTTTATTTCCGCATACATATTTTTAATATATTGAAGGCATTTTCCTCCAATTTTATTTATAACAAGTTTATTCCAAAGACCCCCTCTCCAAACTGTGTCAAAGGCTTGTTTAAAATCTATGAATGTACAGAAAAGCTTCCTTCTGCTTCCTTTGCATAACTCTATAAGTATATGCAAAACAAATATATTATCAATAGTGGAATAACCTTTCCTAAAACCTGTTTGACATTCTCCCATAACTTCCTCGGCCTCGACAAAAGCTAACAATCTATTATTTAATATTTTCGTAAAGAGTTTTCCGAGACAGCTAAGCATAGTGATGGGGCGATAATTTCCAGGGGACATAGGATCACCTTTATTTTTAAAAATAGGGCTTACGATGCCAATCAACCAGGTGTCAGGAACAACACTCTTATCAAAGATCAAATTAAAAAGACGCTTGTAGACAGGAAGCATAACAGGAAGGGAAGCCTTAATGTGTTCATTAACTATTTGGTCCGGGCCAGGTGCTTTTCCATTTTTTAGAGAATTAACAGAGTTAATAATTTCTTCATCGGATATCTCATCGTTTAAAATGAAATCATTTTCCGATGTCTCCTGATTTCGATAGTTAATTTCGGTCTCTGGAGGGAAATCATTTAAATCACGAAGATGGGTGTACATGGCGTCTAATGACACTTTTGGTGGGATTTTAGGCTTATCTGAGTTCAGGATTTTCCAATAATCATTCGGGTTAGAGGTACGCAACTTTATTAAGGTCTTCGCTATTTCGTTTTTGGAATCCCTCGACGATTTCCTAAGAATTTTTTTATATACCTTACTTGCTTCAGCTAGAATAATTTTATTTTCTGATGTTTTCGTTCGATTATAATGTCTTCGAGCTGTGCGAAATGTTTTTCTTGCCAATCGGCACTCACGATTGAACCATTTCTTATTTGGTAAGTTATCGACGCCAGTCTGTTTCCTCTGTCTTGTGCCAAAGGTGACATTGGCAGCAGATAGAAAAATGTTGCCGATCATTTCAGAGATGGTATTTATATCATCCCTGGAAGGGTCGAGAACACTTTCAAGTTTTTGAAGGAGTGTATCAACTTTGGAACAATCAATGTTATGAACAAATTGGTCTGAATTATTATTTGCCCATAGGATAGAGTCCGCTAGATTCTCTGTTCCACTTGAGCTATGTCTACATGAATGAGATATAAACGGGGTCTCGTTTACTCCAATAGAGAGAACTATACCACAATGGGCATCAGGATATAGGTTACAGAAATCTAAAACAGAAAAATTATCTGTTAAATTCAGGAGATCTTTGGTGCAGATACAGTAGTCGACTGTACTTGCACCTTTGCAAGTAAGTGCACCCACTTGTCTATCATCACCTAGTCTACCATTCAAAATAAAGAAACTGTGGGCTTTACAAAAGTCAATTAATTTGTTTCCAAAATTATTTTTACCTTTATCCTTGGAGACTCTAAATTTACTAATTACTGGGTTTACAGAAAGACGGTCGAGTGAAGATTCATTTCGGTTTGTATCTTCACCCACGTCAAGATCGAATGCGAATTCGTTTAGATCAAAATCTACATTTTCGCCAGTTCTGGCATTAAAATCTCCAATGAGACATACATACTTATTGGATGGAAAGTATTTTATTAGTTCTCGTTCAATATCAATGAAGCTGTCGACAGAAGAATAAGAACTATTTTCCGGGGGTATATACACAGCACCAAAAACAATTTCCTCATTACTAGTGAAAGTACTTTGGGACAATTTGAACCAGAGAACGAATTTGCTTTCGGTTTCAACAGCGCTGACGTATTTCGCGAGTTTATCCTTCACGAGAACAGCTATTCCCCCTGAGCGATAACGAGAGAGCTTTTTCCGATTTTTCACACAGACTGTTTTGAAATTGGGAATGGATATGTAGTCTGCGTTATCAGTTTTTGTCTCCGTGAAACATAAAATGTCGTATTCGGAAACGAATTCATTAAACTCCGGAATCAGGAGTTTGCTCATAAGACCGCAAACATTCAAAGCAAGACACTTCATACTCGAAGGCACGATTATAGGTGTGTTATGATTTTTGAACTTCCAATTTCTATTTGAATTCGCTTGGCTTCTAACACCACATCTGTCCTATTTGGAAGGGGTTGAGGAAACCCTTGGCCTCTTATGTGGTTGTGAGAATTTAGGGGAAGGGGTATGGTTTGCATTTGTGACTTTACGACGATTTCCTTCTGACTCATTTTCCTTTGTCTGGACAAAAAGGTTTCCATCAATATAAAGTTTGTCTTTAACCAATGAAACGCGCTTTCCAGATTGTCTGGCTTGTCTCATTACAGGGAAGAGCTCTCTGCGAGTGGCTTCAATATCTGGAGGGAACTGCTCATTAATAAAAAATTTTGTTCCTTTGAGTTTTGGCGCACGTTTGCGTACTATTTCTCTTTCTTTGAAATTCAAAAATTTAGCCACAATTCGCCGGGGTTTGTTCTCATATTGTTTCCCAAATCGATGGACACGCTCTAATATCAGTTCATGTTCATTTTCTAACTTGAGCTGTTGTTTGAAAAAGTCTCTTAAAACTTTCTCGCAGTCTTCGTCTGGCAATTCTGGCACCCCTGTGAATACAAGGTTATTTCGCATTGACCGACATCTAAGGTCAGTAATAATGTCATTGACACTGTCCCTGTCTACTTTAATGGAGTCTATTTCACCTCGTATGAACATCTTTTCAGCCACTTGGTCATCATGTAGGTCATTTGTTTGTGATTTTAAAGTAATAATGTCACTTTTCATTGATTTGTGCTCTGACTCAATCGAATCATACTGTTCACTAATGAAATTGGAGCCCTTTTCAATATCTGCGACTTTTGTTTTCAGTTCACGAACATCGCCCTCTACTATATTAATCCTTAGTGTCAGTTTATTCAATTTCACATCAATGTCATCCAATAATTTAAGTTTTGCCATATCTTTTTCCATAGCCTTGAGTTTAGAGTCAATCTTATCTATCTTACGCACCTTCAACTCAACTTCATCAAGCTTGTCTAGCTTAGAATTAATATCACTCAGTAAACCGTACAATGTGTTTTCATCAATTGGTTTTGGCGAGCTCGGTGAGCACTCAACTGCCTCTGCCCCTTCAGACTCTTCGGAATGAATGGTGGCAACAACTTGTACATCGGTGTCGCCGCTAAACATTGTATTCCGTGTTCCACTCATTTTGACCGAGAACTCTTTTGATTTTGGTTTTCAGAATATGAAAGTATAGATATATGGGAATATGAAAGTGCAGTAATACGGTGGTATATTGGTTAAAGTGGTTAAAGTGAAAGTTACGGAGACTACAACACACACATCAGTGAAACGATCACAACCTTATTCGAGCGTTATACCACAGCAAACAATGACAAACAATGTCAAACAGCCCGTTGACACCAGTGTGACAAATAAAGACTTTATCGATTTAGAAGCTGTGATCAACCATCCATGGAAAATACAATTGATCAAAGTAGCTCAGTCGATCACAGTTTTGTTTCAACAAGATATGAATCACGAAATTTGTAACTAGTCTCTTTAATTCTGATCAATGACCAACGAAAAATAGGATACTGGAGCCACTTTGAATTTCATCTTTTCAAAATTACAAAAAAATGCTTAGCAATTGCGCAACAAGAATGACACTGCTGCTTAGTTCACACTCCAACGAAGAATTTTGTCACATCAGGCATGCAGATCCGTCATGTAAATTAACACATTCAGAGAAAAAATCTCAGACTACTTTCACTGTCAACCACCATGCAGGAAGCCTCGATTTTAACAATAATCTCGACTACCATTCTCACTACATTATCAAGGCATGCCTTCGTTGAAGGCATGCCTTGATAAAGTAGTTAGAATATTTTATCAGTCGGAACTTGAGCCATCACAGTCGGGCAATTCAGCTTTTATCCCCCCACCTAATCCTACCTCAATGCCACATGGGTTAAGAACGTGTGCCGTCATCCGTATTCAATGTTTGATATTCGTTAGATTCGAAACTTTTGGGTGTATATTCTATTCGATATTCGATATATATATATATATATATATATATATATATATATATATATATATATATATATATATATATATATATATATATATATATATATATATATATATTGTAGAATGGTATGCCCGCATGACTCCAGATGACAGCCTTCCAGGATCCTATGATGGAAATGCCATATTTCCCGGACGCCATTTTGGACTTCTAAAAGAAGGAGAGTTGTAGGCAAGCACATTTTGTTGAAGAGTACATATATTTTCCTTCATTCAAAGTACATTCAAAATTGCAGAAAAAGACCTTCCTGGACACTTTTCGTTATTATTTATTTATTTATTGGTGTTTAAGGTCACATACGTATGCACAATGGCTAATCATGACCGTGACAGTTTTACGGGTGCAGAAAGCCGGAGTACCTGGATAGAACCACCGAACAACGACGAGCAGCTGCTAGCTCCCCAACATCGTAACTCCGCACTGCAACACAGGCAGGGTTAGATTGGTTGAAGACATGCGCACCATCGACGTGCAGTATGCCTCAGTACACGGCGTCATGGTGTCCCCATGTGGACAATCGGGGTTAAGTGCCTTGCCCAAGGACACAACGCGGGAGTCCGAATCGATCGCTCAGACGGTCACCCGTCCGAGGACTAACCGGGCTCGACGTTGCTTAACTTCGGTGACCTGACGAGAACGGTTACCGCAACGCCACCGCGCCCCACACATTTCGTTAATAAATTGACTATTTTTCTACTTCTGACGATCATGCTGTTAGCCAGTTTTGTTTTCTTTTGAAGGTGCGTTTCAACATAAAAAAATCAGAAATTACCCTCATATATCCAGGCATACATAACAAGACTGTTTAATTATTTTTTTTATAAGCATAAATCGTTAATACGTGGCTAGTTTTTTTTTTTTAAAGTCAGTTTTCGGTAGCAACTTTGGTATCCAAAAGGGATTTTCTTAGAAGGGACACTTTTTCCCTCTGTTAACGTCGTAGATGTGTTAACACTAAAAAAGAATCTAGAAGTGTCGTTTTTCTTTGGTCCGGGGTGGTACTGCACGTCGATGGTGCACTTGTCTGTAATCAATACTAACCGTGCTTATGTGGAGTTAGTGCGTTAGAGAGTCTGGTAGTTGCCTGTCGCTGCTCTGTGGTTCTCTCCGACTACTCCGGCTCCCCCATCCGTAAAACAGCCAGAGAAGACGTAACTCTTGCTGTCGATAGTATCGATAAACACCAATATACAAATAAATATGTCAGGATGTCAGGCGCAGGGACGTGGCGAAAGGGGGGGATGAATGGAGGGGGGGTGTCATCTCACCCCCCCCCCCCCCTCCAATCCTTGCCAAAATTTGCAACAGTTGGAACTTCGGGGGGCAAGTCACGAGTAGTTGAAAATTCCATCTATCTGGATTTTAGAGCGCGTTTGGCGATGCTGATGATGTCTCCTTTACTTCCCAAAAATCCAACTCGGTTTCAAATCGCTAAAAATTCTGTTATTATTTACAACTACAGTGTACGCAATATCGAGCATGATGTCAATCGGAACGAGATTTCTATAGTACGTTTACGTGTCATAATAAAAAAAATCATCGAAATGCACTTCAAGAAAATCACATCATGTAAAATCGTTATCCTGAGTTAACTCCATCATTAACACAGTCACAAAATGATGAAACATCGAAATTTGATCATCCCTGCATAAGATCTGATTTAATGTTAGGACAGTGTGAATTGTTCAAAGTACTCAGCTTGAGCATTTGTTTAGCACATATTCAATTCCCAGAATAATACCAAATAATAATAACCTCATAATTCTATCATAAATGTGTTGGCATTTTAGTTATTTGAATCAATTTTATGCCCCCTTTCATGGCTTCATTTTCAAAATCTGTCTCGGTAGTGAATTTCCAACTACGAGGAGGGACCGGGAGGGGGTTTTCCCCCTCCCGCTCCCTCCCCTTAGTTGGAAATTCACTACTCTACATCCCCCAATCGGAAACTCTAGCCACGTCCCTGGTCAGGCGCCAACTTCGGAGGTTGTTTCACGATACAAAATCCCTCAGCATCTTACGCATGGCTGACAATTCTCGTCATTGGAAGACATTTACAAGATTAGCTCCCCTTAATTTTCTAAAGCTGTCAGTACATTTAACACTAGGGTATGGAAATCTCATATCAAAAATTAAATTTCGAACTGTTAGCGAAGTTGTATCAAGGAAGTGCGCATTATTTTACAAACTTCAGGCATTTTCCTCTATAATGGTATAAAAATACAGAAGCTGGCTTTTTCCATTTTTTTTTCTCAATCAGTTTGAACATTTAACTATTGTTCTATGTTGAAACCCATTTAAAAGTAAGAAAATAATTTCCCCATATTTTGATGTTCTGCAACTTTTGTTCTGTTCATTGCATCGTAAAATATATTATTTCCAAATGAAACAAAATACTGCATTTTGATTGGCTGAGAGGTGCGGTGTAACTTGCAATCCACAGTGGCTTTTTTTTGCTTTCAAGAATATACAAGAGCAAGCTATATGGCTAAAAAAAGGACCCATTTTTAATTATTAATTCGAACCTCCTGCTCAGTTATGCTAGAACAAAAGTAAAAATACAGAAATTTAATATTTATGTGCAATAAAATATTACAGATATGGATGTCATTGGAACTGGCTCATTGGGCCAGTTCCAATGACATCCATATTTGTCTGGTTTTATTTCAGAAACTTGCAAAGTACAAATTTTCTGTCAGTTTTTGCCCACAATGTAGGTTAAAGTATTTAGTACACCAAAATTATTTGAAATAAATCCGTTATCCTTGTGTTTTCCAGAGTGTATGGGAATTTACACCGGTTTGACTTCGTCTCAGGGTGTATGAGCTAAACAATGAGCCGAAGTTGCCAGCTTCTTAGTTGCTTTAATTAGCTTTCCATAAAAGCCAAGTTTCCCTTTTGTAGCTTTTAATAAACGAAAACAACCGACAGATTGGAGAGCCGTCTGTTGTTTCCGTTTATTAAAAGTAACAAAAGGAAACTTCGCAGTATTTTAAACTGAAGAAATAGCTGTTTTTTCAACAATTACTTGCTTCTTAATTGGTATCGCTGAACTAAGCATTTGAATTCGAGTTACCCGCCTTGAGATGTTGCGCTCGGAAATGATTCAGTCTCTAAAAATTAACACCCTTGGGAAAATATATTGTTTCAATAAACGTTTAAAACATTCTACTGACATCTTGCATTATTGTTGAAATTCCTGATAAAAAGAGGGTGATTTGATCACTTTCGGACCTAAAAAATACAATCTACTTTTTGTGTGTTTTTGTTGGGAATTCCCTGAAAAATAGGTGCACGTGACCGGTACTTCCCTTCCTGTCATTTTTTCTCTTATTTGCTGGATGACCCCCCACTCCCTGTTTTCGGGTCGGAAAAAAGCTGTCTGAAGGGCTATACTTGACAAAGGTATTTGAATGCCAAAATTAAAGTGATGCGATCATATTTGTTTTCGCCTGAACGTTATAAGGGGCGCGGTGGCTCAGTAGGTAGAGGTGCAGGCTGAAAGCCGAGAGGTCCTCGGTTCGAATCCCACCTGCGGCAACCGCGTTGTGTCCTTGGGCAAGACACTTCACCCCCATTGCCATGTGGAGGCACGGTGACGTCGTGTACTAAGGCGTACTGCACGTCGATGGTGCACTTGTCTTCAACCAATGCTAACCATGCTTGTGTGGAGTTAGTATGTTGGGGAGCTGACAGTTGCTCGCCGTTGCTCGGTGGTTCTCTCCGCGTACGCCGGCTTCCTCCACCTGTAAAACTGTCACGGTCATGGTTAGCCATTGTGCAGAAATATGTGACCTTAAACCCCAATAAATAATAAATAATAAATAACTGAACGTTATAATGGTGGCTTATGTGAAAATATTTAGTTCTGTGATACCAATTGGACCTTCCTCGCCAGTGTAAAGATTTTAGGGGGGATAACTTGATCGAAAATCGATTTTGAAGACGAGATAAGTCAGGGGTGCGTCAGCGTGAACCCCTTAGAATCACACTCTGTACTGTTCCAGCCAAATCTACACAGAACTATTTTAAACATTTCATTTGTTTGTTAATGCACTCTCAACCGATGTGAGTCAGTTTTCACCTGGATGTTGTTTACTTCATTCCCGATGTTATCGACCTTGATCAAGTTATGATTGCAATGTGACAGGTAGGCGATTCTTTGTGTCTTCCAAGATTATGTACTTTTATCACATCCGATATATAATCTGCAATTGTGGTCTTTGACAGAGTGGAAGGATCTTGAAACAAATCACTTGAAGCATATCGGTAAAGTGCCGTGAACTATTCGTTGCATATCCTCGTGTCTATTTCAAAGCTGAAGGCCATTATAAACCTGTCTGCGTGTACTTATGCCGCGAGTTTATTACCTGATGGGAACTCCACCACAGCAACTCCGAAATGGGGCCCTCGTGGGTTTGGCTAATTCTTTGAAAAACCTAAAGGCCACGAATTATTTTTTTTACGATAACTACTACCATATGCACATGTGCAGAACTGTGAGTTACTTGGTAATGATGTACAAACACTGCCAAGATAAATACAGACAACGGGTTGAGTTCTCAGGAAAGAATACACTTTGAGGCGAAACAATATCTGTCGGCCACCATGCAGCTGAACTATAGGTCAATCTCGTTATGATTTTAGAAATTGTGAGAGGGATAAAGCAGATTTCAATTGTGTCGTTGTCTGCAGTTTTTTTTTTACTTGCACAAAGGCACATATTCCGACTGACTCAACTTTTCAAGCATTCAACGTGCAAAGAATTCCACCATCATTAACGGTTTAATTTGACTTTATTGAGACAAAAAGGATGAGATCCTCCTTCCCAAATTGCCGTTTCTCTATCTCTTAACCCTTTACCCAACGTAACGGCCAAAACCGGCCAGCGCTATTCTCAAAAATCGCCAATTAATTTTCAAAATATTTTCATTTTTTGTCTCAAAAACATAGGTTATGACCCCTCGTTGGAACGAGCTCGTCGAGCTCGTTCCAACTGTAACGAAATGCCCTCCACGGAGCCCCTCCACGGAGCACGTCGGGTTAACCTCCGTGGGACGCATCGGAGTCTTATGATTGCACTCGAGAATCTTGGTTCCCGAAGAGTTAATGTGTTAATCAGAGTGGCCAAGTCCTACTTGGTAATAATTCTCTGTTGTATAAACTTTAATAAGTAAACGCTGTTTTCAAGCCCAAGTTATGTAATTTTATTCAATTCCTCGTATATTTGCATTGCATAATAGCAGTGCAACTGACCTAAAAGAAGTACTCTACGCACTTACTGTAAAAAGGTGTTTTTGACAGTATTTGCAATTATGACTGGCATATGAGCTAGTAAAAGCCTAACCTATAATAACCCCATCAGAATGCTTTTGACAGATTTTAGCATTGTATACTGACCCGACCTAACCTCAACACACCCAGTATCAGTTTCAGCTCTGAGAATTGTGCAATCTTGCACGTTCACAAGATGGCGCTGTTGGTTTTGAATGGTTTTGCGGTTATACACCTACCAAGTGCCACTGTCCTTTTAAAGGCGAGAATGCATACTCTTAGCATAGGATACCCACCGGATGCCCTACTATTCCAGGATGGAAGTAAGGGGTTAAGAAATACCTCTCCGCCATCTTGGGGTATATGTGGTGTTTTGTGGTGTTTTATGACGTAAATTCTGCCGAGTAGACACGATTCAAACCGTATTTAAACCAACGGAATCAGAAGAGACGGCACTTCTCTCTGGTCTTCCGTGTGTACAAGAAGTCACTCTCCTATTCTCGTGGAAGGACGCCGCCGAGCGCTGCCAGGCCAGACAACATTTCCAGACACAGGACGCGATGAGAACGATGCGATAATTTCGACTTAGTCTCATTTCGTATCTGATATTTTCAAACTTTTACCAGAGAGAGAATTTATTTAAAGTTTAACTTGTAGGAACTATACTTAGGGTTTTAATAAAAGTGTAGAAAACTGTAAGTACATTTTATGTGTTTTTGAATTCACCCTTTCGCTGCGGCTGCAGTATCAAGAATTGTTGCAGACTCTACAGAAACTGGTTGCCTCTTACGACTGAACACTTAAATTGTCCTGTGGCCATTTTTGCCACGATTGTAGTCCAAACCAAAAACTACTAGACGATCATTTATCCGGGGTACTTAACCCTGCTATGCCACAGGCCAGTTTACATGGTGCCGCTCGTCAGGATGCAGACTCTGACTTTTAACTCTCTTGAAACGATCGGGTGAACATTCTAGAAACATCTATTAACCCTAACAGACCCAGTGAAGCCGAAATTGACTTAAAACGTTGCCGCTAGGGAGCACAGTGAACTTGTGAGAACTTTTTGCTAACTATTTATGAGGGACAGACATCCCTTAATTTTACTGGTAAATTGAACGCCTGGCAGCTAAAATTTGTAAGGCAGCAGACACAGACAGCGCTCTCTGAATCTAAAATTGGTACAACTCCATGGTGGAACTGGTTGCATGTCCAACGTGCCATTATTTACACTGACGCCGACCGCCAATTGCTATCACATCCAAACTACGCTCGACTGGACGCACCGAGCATTGCTCATCAGATATATTGAACTTTTGACTGAACATCAGAGAAAAACGGAAACTGTGAAAAATCTCGAGGAATTCCAGAAAATTCTGAAACGACAGCCGCGTGTGTTTCAACAGTTATAGTGCTAGCAAGGTAGGTGCAATTTTCTTCATTTTACATTCATTAACAGCAGAAAAATCCAATTGTAAATTATTTCATAAAACTCATTAAAAATGACCACGCCAGCAGAAAGAGAGCAACGGTTCATCGATGAAATTACTCAACTAAAACAGGAAAGGGAAGGTCTTGTGGGTCAGTATGAGCGGCAAATTGCTGACTGGGCTCTCAAGCTCAGAGCTTGATGCAGCAGCATGCTGCCTCACAACAAACCCTTCACCAAACGCAAGCAGCCCTCGACCAGGTTAAAGCAGAATTAGTACAGCAGAAAGCTGATTTGGAACTACAGTTAGCTACTGACAAAGTCGGTGCCGAAACAAAATTACTAAAAGTACAACAAAAATTGGCAGAAGCTGAAAGGAAAGCCAAGGACCCCACATCTTCTGCCATAATTGACCTGCATAAAACCATGTGCCAAAGTGAAAAGAGTAATGCAAAGACAGCTAACGCCACTCAGGCGCAGTCCATTCATTCCCATATTAAAAAATTCGACGGGAACCCCCTGAATTTTCGGGGTTGGATAAAATCTCTTGACCTTTTTTGTGAGACAAATGATGTGGAAGAGAAGCGACGACCTAAAATCGCCGCCCAAACCAGTGACTTCGTAGTTGCTGATTTTATTTTACGATCAATGAAGAAAAATCCTGAAATGCCCTGGTCCGAACTGTATGGCGAACTAAAAAGTCATTATAGCGCCACAATGGATAACTCCATGGCCACCAATCAGTTGCGCCATATGCGACAAGGGAAAAATCAAACTCTTGTCTCATATGCTGAGCAACTGCTTGATCTAGCGAAAGATGCCTTTGATCAGGAAATAGATAACCCCACCATTCAGAAAAATCTCTCAGATTACTTTTGTGACGGGTTGTATGACAACGATGTTCGGATGAAACTGATCCGACGCATGCCCAAGACGCTAGAAAACGCTGTTAGTCAAGCATTATTTGAAAATGCCGCGAAAATCAAATTTCGCGCTCGCTCTGAAGCCGCTAAAGGAAAAGCGCCCTTTGGGAAGGCATTTGACCGACAATATGAAGAATATGAGCGCTATCGGGACCCTGTATTTCGCGACTCCATCGATGAACAGGAAGAACAGGTAGATCTCCCTCTGGAGACAAGGGACGAGACTCCCATGGACGTAGGCGTGGCACGCCGACGCCATAAGGTGAATATTTTAACGAAAAATTACACTGGAGGTTATGCACGACCTCCATATCAGAATCAGAACAAAAATCAGTACAATAGTCAATACAGAAATAGGGGAGGACAAAATTACAACAGATATCAGAAACCGACACGATTTTCACGACCGGTTTGCAATCGTTGTAACCGCGTTGGCCACGTGAAACACGATTGCCGCGTTAACTTGACCAAGCAGGTGAGAACACTAGATATTCAGCCAGCAGGTGAAAGGTCACCAGGGGCGACCTTTTGCTGCTTTCGCTGTGGGAAGCCAAACCACTTCGCTCGCGATTGCCAAGTCAATTTAAACGAAGGGAATTCTGCCCATATGGGGCAATGAGCAGAGTTAATGAGAATTCACATGCTCCCAACAGAAGTGAAACTGGAAATCACCAGGGAGAAGTGTTAATTAATGTAAATAATGTACAAAATGAATGTATGAATAATTGTAAAAATAAAATTGTAAATAATAAGACAGGTGGACATACGGGTAATAAAACATGTAATATAAAGCCAAGTACTCAGTCTCAAACAAGGAGAACCAAAAATGGTTCTCCTCCAGTGAAAAGTAGAACCATGCAATGCACAAGGTGTGGTCAGACCACACATAATAGGAAAAATTGTACAGTAAAATTCACAACCATTCCTCTGACTGGTAGGCCTAAGAAACCTAGGGCCAACTCACAAAATGGCTGCCCTGCAAGGGACAGTCAGCAAGAAAAATTTACTTCACAAAATTGTTTCAGCTATCGGACCACCAGTGGTCTGGAAATAAAAGTATACAGGACTGGAATAACCCAGGTAGCTACTGACGCTATGGTGAATGCGGCTAATAGCCAATTAACCCATGGCAGAGGTATTGCTCGAGCTATAGCTCTTGGAGCTGGTCCAGCCCTTGAACAAGAATGTCAACAATATATTCAACAGCATGGAGATCTTCCAGTAGGTGAGAATATGACTACCACTCGTGGAATGTTGCCATGTTTAAAAGTGATACATGCTGTGGGACCACGCTGGAATGATTACAGTGATAAAAATAAATGTCTCAATGTTTTATACAGTACTGTACAAAAAGTATTGCAGGTATGTGACAGGGAAAATTTTGTAAACATAGCTATCCCACTCATCAGTAGCGGGATATATGGTGTACCTAAACAGAAGTGTGCAGATGTTTATGTGAGAGTTCTACAAAACTTTACTCCTAAACAATTGAAAGAGATACACATTGTAGATGTAGACCCTGATATTATGATTTATATGAAAAATGCTTATGAAAATCAAATTATAAATCAACCAGGTAAGCAGGGTTGTGTTGAAATAAATCAACAGAAACAGACAGTAAGTGAATCAGGAAATAGGAATCCAAGAATAAGGAGCCAAGAGAAATCACTTGGGAAAAACCCAAAACAACAAAACAGGAAAAACCCAAGGGGAAGTAATTGGAAAAACCCATGTCAACAGGAAGTGAAACACTCTATGGAAACCAAGGGAAATAACTTAGTAAACAATAATGATTACCCAAATGAGGAACAACAGCAACAAAAACTTAGACATTCTCAACCGGAAACAGTAACCATAAATTATGGGGCTGCTTCTCTGAATAGTGTCTTAGTAAACATCAAAGGACAATGAGTACGTGCCTTATTAGATACAGGGGCACAGACTAGTTGTATTAGTACAAAATTTTGGAAAAATCTTAAACACCGACCGAAACTAGTTGGTGATAAAAATTCTTTGCCTCGCATTGCAGGTATTACTGGGAATGACACTCTCCCTCGAGGAAAAGTTAGACTTGAATTTTATATTCAAGGAATTTATCAGGTGCATGAGTTCTTAGTCATAAATGAATTGAATCGAAGTATGTTATTAGGAATGGATTGGATAAGGGGCAATCGAGTTAATTTATATTGGGAATTTCATAAATTGAGATTAGATGGTCACTATATACCCATTGTTCAAGACATACAGGTGAGTTGTCTTACTCGACTGATCAATCAGGTGGAACTTAAACCACAATCCACTTGTTTGTGTACAGCAAAAGCTTCCGGTGCAAAATCTGTCTTCAACACAAAATACTTAGAACATCATGGACTGACTAAAGGTCATGTGGCTGAACAGCCTGGCCTCTTAGTTAGTAATAGTATAGTCACTAATGGAAATGAAACCATACCTGTACTGTTGGTGAGCAGTACCAACAAACACTACACCTTGAAAAGGGGTTGTTTGATTGGAAAACTTGAACCAATAGAACAGGAAGAAAAAGTCTTAGAAATTAATCAGCTCTTAACTCAAAATACACCTGAAGACCAGATCACAGATGCTGACATACAGGTGCCTGAAGACAAACGGCACCTGTTGATGCCAGTCATAAATAATAATAAAGACTTGTTTGCCAAAACTGATAAAGAATTAACTCAGACAGATACAGTGAAGATGCGCATCGACACAGGTGATGCGCCACCAATCAAAAGTAGAGCATATAGAGTTCCATTACTGAAGAGAAAAATTATGGATGAAGCACTTGAAGAAATGCTTCAATCCGGAATTATCCGAAGGTCAAATAGTGCATGGAGTTTTCCGTGCCTACTCGTGGACAAGAAAGACGTCTCGAAACGCTTCTGCATTGATTTCCGCAAGCTCAATGAAGTCACGAAAGTTACGAACTGGCCGCTTCCATTGATTGACGACATCTTTACTTTATTGAATGGATGTCAATACTTCACCACTCTTGACATGAAGTCGGGTTACTGGCAAGTCAAGATGGATGAAGAAGATAGACCAAAAACGGCCTTTGTTTGTCATAAGGGCCTTTATGAGTTCAATGTAATGGCGTTTGGACTCGTGAACGTGCCCTCAGTGTATCAATCCCTCATGACAAGCGTCTTGGAGGGCCTAGAGGATTTTTCTCTGGCCTACCTTGACGATATTTTGATTTTCAGCCGTGACATAAAATCTCATATCGACCACATTAAACAAGTGTTTGGTCGCCTAAGAAAACATAAACTGAAGCTTAAAGCTAAGAAGTGTTCCTTCTTTCAATCTGAAACATCTTATCTTGGTTTTGTAATTAGTAAAGACGGAATTAAACCTGAGACTTCGAAGGTCGAGGTCATTCGAAAATTAAATCCACCGAAAACGGTAACAGAAGTGAGATCTTTTATGGGCATGACTTCATACTACCGTAGATTTATTCCTCGGTTCAGCGAAATTGCTCAACCACTCTTAGAACTGACAAAGAAATATGCAAGATTTCATTGGTGAGAAACACATCAAAAAGCCTTTCAAGAGTTGAAAGATCATTTAACTCAAGTTGCTCATTTGTCATATCCAAATCCCAGAAAGCCTTACGTGCTTTACACAGATGCCAGTGGCCGCTGTGTCGGAGCGGTTTTGGCACAACCATGTGATGATGAAACAGGTCAACTACCTGGAGTACCTGATGAAAAACCCATTGTCTTCCTCTCTCATAAATTGGGTGAAACCCAACAGAAATGGTCGACATTTGAGAAAGAAGCTTTTGCTATCTCATACGCATTGGATAAATTCAATAACTACCTGCAGGGAGCAGAGTTTGTTATTAAGACAGACCATGCCCCCTTGCAGTACTTGTTGAAAAGTCCGCAAAACAATGCCAAAGTACAATGCTGGGCATTAAAGATAGCTAGCTACAATTGTAAGATTGAATATTTACCAGGTAGAAAGAATACATGTGCTGACCTACTTTCTCGTTTACCTGAAGGAATTGCAAACGCAGACACCGGGTACGAGATGGATAATGTGGAAAATCAGAAAGCATTACAAATTGGCATTATCAATAGTAACAAATTTGATCCTCAAAGATATGTACATGTCATCACAGATGAACCTCAGGTTCCGCCCAAACCACAAGTCATTAATTACAAAGATTTGGACATGAAGGTAGAGCAACAGAAAGATGAAAAGATTGTTGAAATCATTAAGAAGTATCAAGGTAACAATACCCCTGCTCACATTAGTAGTAGATACCTCATGATTGAGGGAGTATTATATTACATCAGTACAGTTGACGATAACCCAAGGGTACGCTTGTGCATACCCGAACAATTACATGCAGATGTGTTGAAACAATACCATGACGAATTAGGTCACCTTGGCATAGACAAAGTGTACAATAACATCAGTAGAAAATATTATTGGAAAGATTTATATAAACATATTTATAAACATGTAGAAAATTGTCTTGTGTGTCGAGCTCGTAACACCAGAGCTCACACTTTGCCATTGCAAGAGACTGACAGACCTCCATACCCCTTTGCTAAAATTGCATTGGATATGAGTGGTCCACACCCTGAGACTCTATCAGGAAACAAATATATAGTGACCTTCATAGATATTTATTCTGGCTGGCCTGAAGCGTTTCCAGTGCCTGATAAAAAGGCGGAAACAACTGCTAATTTGATAATAGATCAAATTTTTCCAAGATTTGGATGTCCTTTAGAAATATTAACAGACAATGGATCTGAAAATGTAAATGCAGTGATGAAATATTTAACTGATTATTTCAAGATACATCATGTGACCACTTCCTACTTCCATCCACAATCTAATGGTAAGGTGGAGAGGCTACATAGAACGCTGAATGACATCTTAGCAAAACTAGCTCGAGAAGAATTAGAAACTTGGGATTTATTCCTAAACCAAGCTATGGCAGCCATCAGGTTTAATGGTAGTGAATCCTCTGGATTCTCACCATTTTATCTGGTGTATGGCATAGAGGTGGTTTTACCACTCGACAATATACTTAAACCTCGAGAAAAATATGTAGGTGAAGAACCTCATAAGATAGCCATTCAGGAACAACATAAAGCATTTCGAAAACAACAAGCTGCACAAAAGAAACGAGTATTAAAACAACAAAGATTACATGATATTACAGCAAAGGATATCACCTTTGAAGTAGGTGATCCTGTTTTATACTCCTCAGGAAAATCTAAAAGAAAATTAGAATCGAAATGGGACTACCCATTTCGAGTCATTGAAAGAACAGGTCCAGTGAGTTACAAGATACAAGATCAATTAACTCGCAGAATAATTAAATGTCATGGAGAAAGACTTAGTAAAGCGCCTCAAGAATGGGAGGTGCCTCAACCTGTTCAACCTGTTAGAGTGCGATGAATACAACGTTACGCTGCCCCATCAGAACAGTCGACTACTGAATACAGTAGCAGTAGTGACGGTAATGAAAGTGACGATATGCAAGGGATTCAAGAAAAACACCCCTTAACGTCGATCATTAAGAATAAAAGACAAAGACGAGAACATTCTTCTTCAGAAGAAGATGGTGTTCCATTAGCAGAATTAAGACAACAAGTACAACAGGTACGAGATTACAAGAGACGAATGAAGGAGCTACAAGCTCCTTCCGCTGATCAACTGCCATCACGGTTCATTGCTAACGATCAAAATGATCGAGTAAATGATTCAACGATGGAAGTTGATCAATTGCAAATAACTGAAAAAGGCCAAAGTAGTGAGCCTCAACCAAAACAGTCAAGTAAAGATATAACTGAGATGATCTCTTGTATACAAGCTGTGTTACGAGATCATAATAAGATTAAAGAACCAAGTGAGAAATTAGAATTAGGAGCAATTATGGTACCCTCTACCTGGAGTACTAGTGAATAAATGTTACTAGTGATTAAATGTTACCACAAGACTAATGATAACTATACGTAACATATAATGTCAGAGGCCTCTCCTTAAGTTTGAGAGAGACGAGAGAAAGTGTAAAATGAGTAACAAAATTGTATTGACTTATGATTTGTTTGGAACGAAACTATGAGTGAGCTATTGTCAGCCTCGCGAACTGACTAAGACTCTCTTGTTGTTGGATTAACTATCTGACCTTTTACACCCGGGAAGTGAATCGTCAGAGTGAAAGTACTTGAATCGCGTATTACTCATTGCACTAACTCTTGCTTCCTTTCTCGTTGTAGGAGCAAGATGTTGCGTTGGATGTTATTAGTTGGTCTTTTGACTACGACTACAATAATAGATGGACATACTATTATTAGAAACAATGTGATTTTTAAGAAAGTGAAAGAAGTAAATATGGTAACTAGTGATTGGAGTACAATGTTTGTTTATGAGCTCCAACCTTTTATACAATATGTGCGCAGACTTGATCGAAGTATGAAATATACTGATGGTTTGTATAATGCTACAACCATAGCTTTTCGACGAACTTTTGTCGAAGTAAATGGTGAAAACTCTACTCTTGCCATTGCGATACAATCGATCATAACGGATATACACCAGGAGATCAGATACCTAAATAATCGTGTTAAACGAGTAAAAGAGGATCTGAACGATTATCGCAGATTACATGGCCATACAATAATCCCGTCTCGGAAGAAACGAGGTTTGTTCGACTTTGTAGGTGAAGGATTGAGTTTTCTCTTTGGAACTGTATCCCAGTCAGATTTAGATGGGATAACAGAAAATTTAAGACGTGTAAGTACTAATCAAGCAATGATTCAACATATTCAAAAACAAAGTTTAACCTTCATTAAGATGAATCATGAAGCGATTCTGAAAAATAGAGAATTTATGTTAAACATGTCGCGCGAATTGATGTTATTTCAAGGTCGAGTAAATCAAGTAGTTCAGAATCATGAAGATCGAATATTATATATTGAACATTTCACTCATGCTTATCATCAGCTTGAGTTTGTAATGAGTCGATTGGAATCAATGATAATCGCCACAGAAACCACTCTACGGGGATTACATGATCAAATGGATATCCTAGCCGATAGGAAGTTATCACCGAAAATAGTGGATCCTTCACTATTGACCTCGATATTAATGAGTATTAAAGTTCAATTAGATGATAAGTCCATGTTGCCACTAGATCTGACAACAGAATTATGGCAATATTATCATTTGCTTATGACGGCCGCCATTTTTGATGACGATAAATTGGTGATCTTTATGAAGATCCCCTTACGTAATTCGAACTTGCAATTTGAAGTGTTCAAGGTGCAGGCCTTGCCTGTACCCTTTGTCAATGTAACCAAAAATGCGTCGCGAGTTGCAAATAAATTAGTAGCAATATATACTCTTGAATCTGACATATTAATTATTAATCAAGAAAGGACGAAGTATGTCCCAGAAATAGGACATGACCAATGTGTAGACAACAATAAGTTGTTTTGTCCTTTAGTAGGTGCCGTACGAACGATACATACAACGACAAGTTGTATGTTAGCTTTGTTTTTAAACATGAAATTAGAGATTCCGAACTTATGTCAAACGGAAGTGCGATTGAATATCGACCTCCCGTTCAGTACTAGAATCGATGAAGGAATGTGGTACATCACGACAGATGTCCCACTACGATTCTCAATTACGTGTCCGAAATGAAGAAATCCGAAACCGAAACGGATTCTTCCGCCAATCGGAATGTTAGAATTAAAACCGTTATGTATGGCATCGAGCGGTCAATTAATGTTACCGAGTTATTTCCATAAAAGGGATAATTCTACTTTTCGGATTGTTACAAAGACGGTGTTACCAAATTTCTCGTTGTTACAACGACAGATGTGGAAACCTGTCGTAGAGAGGGTGAACATATCGACGTTTACGATACCGAAAGGAATAGATCACTTGGATGACTTACCCATGGATGACTTAATTCATGAACTTGACTCGCTAAATTTACAAATGACGAAATCATTTGAAGTCCCTAAGTGGGCTTATGCTCTCGCGACTGTTGCGTTAATAATAGGAATATATCTGATTTGGAAGTGCTATCGAGCTGATAGACACAAACAGATATACAAATGGTTAAGAAACTGTAAAAGTAAACCGACTTTTTCTGCTGTTGATGATAGTGAAATGTCTAATTTTGCATTTGCCGATGATGAAATCTATACTAGTATGGGACCTAGACCACAGCCTTCAGCTCCTGCTAATCCAACTGGAGCACAACAACAACAACCTCCTAAGAGTATTAGAGACATGATGAGAAAAGCTGTTCAAAACTTTAGACCTTCTCCTCAACCTAATAGGAAATCAATATATCCCCATGTACAACATGATGTGGATTCTGCCAATGTCCACATAACTATGTTTGATATAGACAAAGAAACTGAAAAACAGTAGTTCACACACTGTGTGTTTTTGTTTCAGTGACCAGTGTACAAATGGCAGAATCTGATTCTAGTGTTGACAGTGGGCTCGATGATTTCCCTGATTACCAGAGTTATTATAATGAATGTGACACTTTATATGATGATGAAACTTCAAGTACAGTTAGTACTGGAACTGACAGTAATAGTACTGTTTCACGAGAACTTTTTCAAGACACTAATTCATCTAGTATAAACGTAAATATAAATAGCAATTCATCTGATAATAGTGTATCTGTATTGGCATCAATAGAAGAATCACCATCACTTTCTATAGCATCTTCCGACCTTTTGTCGATCCCTCCAAGTAGTGTTCAAACTCCTACTGACTCCATTTTACTATCTACACCGGAACAACTTCCACCTTATTCGCCTACGGATACCGTGGAAACGTTAGTCCTTCCTCCAAGATTACCTATTAGAACCCATGATGCAATTATTCATCGGGACCCCGAAAGCCAAGATGGACTCGGTGGATTTGTTTATGATATAACAATGAGATCACATACTTCTTCCAGTATGACCACACCTACAAGTGATTCTTTGCCTAGTGATTCTACCACTGTTCTGGACTCTGATGTTGATACAAAATGAACTTGCACGAGCTGATCTTGGATTAGACGTACACACCCCTCCTTTAAGTGATGTAGAAGCAAGACAATTTACTCCATTATCTACTAATGTTGTCTCAGAACCTATAATCGATATTCGACCAAGACCGTGGGAGTGGGCAAGAAGCGAGTTTTTCAGAACACCTCGCCCGTTGGCCTCTCCTCATGAATTTGATCGAGATATCATACGACCCAATACATATGAACAAGATTTTATGAAAGATACAGATCTCTTAGGCATTGAGGATGAATTTGGATGTCAATATTTTGATATGGATTTGAATATAGTATATATAGAGGTTGAGCGTGAGTTGATATATTATTATGACAGTGCTGTTGATACTCATTTAACTTTTGCAAATAGGTCTAGATATTTAGTGATATACAATTGCCCTGATTTACAATATCCAAAAATCAATGAGCAGGGTGAGATAAGTGAACCTCTACGGTATTATAGTCACCGGGTGGCTACTACCAGTAGTGTACATCATAGATTTCACATGCCAAGAAATGTAGCAGAGTTTACTCCCTTCTGTGCGAGATATCGTGACTTTAGTCGTTGTAGACGAGCACGATATCACTCAGATGGCCGACCAAGGAGTTTTCAACCCTTTGTTGTCTATCGTCAATACCACCCAGATTATGTTGGACATTTCACAGGGTCAACGTTTGATTACCGAACAGGCCCAAATACTGTGTATCGGCATTATCAGTTGCCAACACAAAATGAAAACCTTCAGAGTGAAGATTGAGAAGTGTAAACTTTAATAAGCAACAACAAACAGAAAAGTCTACGTAGATTACTACATATATATAAGATTTTCATGAATCTGGTTTCCCAATTTATGTATAATCCTTCATTGGAAACCTGATCCATGACGATTACGGGTCGTCTGTGTTTGTCTTGTTTACTAGTCGAAAATTTTCCAAGAAGTTAGTAATTCTGCCCTGCAGTGTAACAATTTTTATAAATTCGGAGTTCCTGGAGTGTATTAGATAAGTTACACACAGGACTCCCGTATCAAGGCAAACAAATTTGAAAGTTGGTGGAAAGAGTGTTGATTGAGTGCACCAAGTTACAGACGAACCCAGGGGAGCGTATTATAAGTGTAAATTTTAGTGTATATACATAATTCTATTGGTAACATAGTGGTTTCTTTTAAATATAGTTATATTTTATTTTATATTTGATTCATTTTCTTGTTGGAATGGCTTCAGCAACTACTTTGGAATTTGAAGAATTCGCCGAAGAACAGGCAATGTATGATTTACACCAACGCGAAGCTTACCAACATGCCGTAACTCCTTGTCATACTTACGAGGAACGGGCAAGGTTTGAAGTACATAAACGTACAGCCTTTCATCGAGCTGCGTCTCCCTGTCATGGTCATTCTCTATCTTTCCCAAAAGATTTATGGAGACGTCGCCGTTTAAGGTATATTCGTATATGGGAAACAAGACATTATAATCCTGCCAATGGCCAGACGGAGATAATACAACACGAACTTGCCTATCGTTTTTATCTCTCTGAGGAAAGAAAGGTAATATTTCCCCATCTTTTATACTCTCCGGAGTTCCGAGCCGAAGTTCGACCCCATGAGGTCACTGGTCCCGGTCCTGACGAGGTCATTCATTATCTCAATGACCCCTGTTGGAATGGCCGTTATTATGACCATGGACGAAACCAATTGGATGCTGAATTGGACCTAATAGCCAATCCTGGCTTGGTCCGACCATTCAGGAGTCATGAGGTCTTCCCTGGTAGTACATATCCCGCCAGTGAAGATGCTGATGATTCATTTGGATTTTATCAGCACCAAATGCACCCCGCACGATTCTTTCCTCCTGGCAACGTACAGACAACGTATGAATTAGAGAAACAGCAAAAGCAGTATCGGCTCCTTCGTGAAGCTTTAATCCGACACGAGGGAAGACGATTACAACGTTTTAGTTTACGCAGCCAAATTATTAAATATAATGAGACGCAGGAGGTACAGACTCATTATAAGGGTCTTGGGGACCCTTGCTGCATCTGCTTAGCAGAAATTTCAAAAACTTGGCAGGATTTATTTGAATGTGGCCAATGTAAGCAGCAAATCCACTACCCTTGTGGTATTGCATGGGCCAGATCAAAAGCTGGTGCTCCTGAGCCAGCTTCTTGCCCGCACTGCCGTGCACCCATGAGGTGGGGTATCGGTAACGAGCCGAAGCTTCCAGTACCAGCTGAAATGGACCCACATCAGTTTTGAGTTGCGTATGACATGACAGAAGTTAAAAAGGCGACCTCTACAGCTGCGCGCCGTTGGGCACTGTTGTCATCTTTGGATATGATTGTATAATTTTCTTAGATATTCTCAATAAAGTAAACGAAAAAGTTCTTTTCAATCAAAATTATATAGTGACATTCTAGACGTGACTCCTAGTCTCGTCACTATCGACAACAGATTAAAAACTAACGAAGAACCGTTAATGGGGAAAGTAGAATTGTTCATACGGCACAGCTGTAGCATAGTGTAAAATAGTTTTTGTGTTTTTGTTATTTTATTGTATTTTATTGCGTATAGTCAATCACAGTCTTTGTTTTATCAATCACACGTAAAATTAAGTCAATTTTCAGTTTTTATAGTTTAAACAGTTTTAATTAGTTTACAAGTAATATTCAACCCTTGGAAAATGGCCACTGCATTTGCATACCGAACAGTTAACCCAACTTCGGAAGATTTTCTTCTGGAGCAACTAGAGTACTGGACACAGAGATTTCGTATACCTGTACCTATGATCTTTCACAATGGAGCTTCCACTTTTCAGCGTAAAATCCGTGTGTGGGATATGGTCCAGTTAAACGAAGTCACCAGTCACTTAGAATTGATTCAAACTCAAGTTTTATACCGGTATTGTCTCCATACAACGGAAGTAGGACGCGAACTGGTGATGCCTCACATAGTGGTAATCGAACATGAGGCTCGATTAGCAACCCCTTGGGAGGCAGCACGATCAAGCCGTATAAGTGTTATTCGTTATTGGAATGACCCACGGTGGGACGGAACTTATTATGATCAACGAATTCCTTATCAATCGGAGAATGGGATCGATCTATTCATCACATCGACTCCGGTCCGTCCATTTCGCCCGAGTGAATATAGTCAAATCTCCATACCCGATTTACCTCACGAATATCGAATGATAATTGGTGAAACGTTCCATCATGTGCAGGTGGAACATACCTATGAATGGGAAAATGCACAATACAGTCATCAAGTCTTGCAATACTCGCTTGAAATGTATGCAAGCCTTCAAATCTTTCAAGCCAGACAAAATATAGTTGATGGAGATGGGAGACAATGTGCGATATGCTTGGTGGACATTGTTGGGCCCCGTGAAGCATATCGTTGTCCTCAATGTACTCAGATAGTACATCTCTACTGTGGGTTAACTTGGATGCAGCAAAAACAAAGTTGTCCTCTGTGTCGATTTGACCTCCTATGGGGAACTCCTTTGAAGAAGCATAGCTTCGATTTTACGACCCGTAATTATCAGTTTTTCCCCACTAACAGAATCAGGTAGAGTTTATTGTTATTTTTATTACTTTCAGGAATTAAGAATGTAATACCTTAGGAGAAAAGGTGATTCCTGTTGTCTGGAGGCGTTCCGCTAATATTCGTCCGTAATAAATAATCCCTGTAGTGCATTTCTTCTCCCAAAAAACCGGTAGTGACTGATCCTGGTCATGGATTCCCGTCACCGTGTTGACCGTGATGCTGACAGCATCCTGGTCACCGCGGGTGATTGGTCATCCTGTTTCCCTGGATCCAGTCAGCCGGTGATCCTGGTGATCCTGGTCACTATCCTGATCACTATTGACAATTCTGGAATTCATCTGATCCAGACTCGAGCTCTGCTAAAAGTTTACCGGACCTCGCGTCTTGGTTGGGAGGATTGTAATGAAATGCCCTCCACGGAGCCCCTCCACGGAGCGCGTCGGGTTAACCTCCGTGGGACGCATCGGAGTCTTATGATTGCACTCGAGAATCTTGGTTCCCGAAGAGTTAATGTGTTAATCAGAGTGGCCAAGTCCTACTTGGTAATAATTCTCTGTTGTATAAACTTTAATAAGTAAACGCTGTTTTCAAGCCCAAGTTATGTAATTTTATTCAATTCCTCGTATATTTGCATTGCATAATAGCAGTGCAACTGACCTAAAAGAAGTACTCTACGCACTTACTGTAAAAAGGTGTTTTTGACAGTATTTGCAATTATGACTGGCATATGAGCTAGTAAAAGCCTAACCTATAATAACCCCATCAGAATGCTTTTGACAGATTTTAGCATTGTATACTGACCCGACCTAACCTCAACACACCCAGTATCAGTTTCAGCTCTGAGAATTGTGCAATCTTGCACATTCACAAGATGGCGCTGTTGGTTTTGAATGGTTTTGCGGTTATACACCTACCAAGTGCCACTGTCCTTTTAAAGGCGAGAACGCATACTCTTAGCATAGGATACCCACCGGATGCCCTACTATTCCAGGATGGAAGTAAGGGGTTAAGAAATACCTCTCCACCATCTTGGGGTATATGTGGTGTTTTGTGGTGTTTTATGACGTAAATTCTGCCGAGTAGACACGATTCAAACCGTATTTAAACCAACGGAATCACCCGAGACGGCACTTCTCTCTGGTCTTCCGTGTGTACAAGAAGTCACTCTCCTATTCTCGTGGAAGGACGCCGCCGAACGCTGCCAGGCCAGACAACATTTCCAGACACAGGACGCGATGAGAACGATGCGATAATTTCGACTTAGTCTCATTTCGTATCTGATATTTTCAAACTTTTACCAGAGAGAGAATTTATTTAAAGTTTAACTTGTAGGAACTATACTTAGGGTTTTAATAAAAGTGTAGAAAACTGTAAGTACATTTTATGTGTTTTTGAATTCACCCTTTCGCTGCAGCTGCAGTATCAAGAATTGTTGCAGACTCTACAGAAACTGGTTGCCTCTTACGACTGAACGCTTAAATTGTCCTGTGGCCATTTTTGCCACGATTGTAGTCCGAACCAAAAACCACTAGACGATCATTTATCCGGGGTACTTAACCCTGCTATGCCACACAACGAGTGGTCATAACCTATGTTTTTGAGACAAAAAATGAAAAAAATTAGTTATTCAAGAATTTTTTTGGCAAGTGTCGTCTGCTTTTCATGTTAGGTAAAGGGTTAAACCAAGACTTGCCACTTTTGGGTCTATATTATAAACCTTTCTCGCTAGACCCTTCCGAAGTCGGTCTGATAGTCCATAGTCCACAATTATGTTCTGCAAACAACCTCCACCCCGGTTCTGAATTCGACAAAAAATACATTTTATTTACTGAAAGTCACTTTCGGGGCACTATCAATGGCGGTATTATTTTCGCTCAAGATCCTGAGGAAAACCAAAATATGAACATTATTGATCAGGTTCCTGTTCATATAAAATATATGTTCGCTAAATGCTGTATCCACCACCCCCCCCCCCCCCCCACCCCTTATGGGTCACACGTAGTACACAACAGTCTATACGATGTGTTCGACCAAGAGGTAATAAACCCCTCAATAATATATTTCCTCATTTTAGTAATGCCGTTTTTTAAGTTACAACAATTTGGAGTTGTCTGCAGCCAAACAGATCAACATATTTACACTTCAATGACAGCAAGGATGCATTCACTATATGCATGAACTTCCCCTGTCAAATGAAAATTTGTGGGAGCACGGCGGCTCTCTGGTAGACTGTTGGACTTCTATGCTAGAAGTCCCGAGTTCGATCCACGCCCTGGACGACCCGCGTTGTGTCCTTGGGCAAGGCATTTAACCCGGTTGCCTACATGGGGGTACGATGACGCCGTGTACTAAGACGTACCGCACGTCGATGTGTGGAGTTAGTATGTTGAGGAGCTGACAGTTGCTCGTCGATGCTCGGTGGTTCTCTCTGGGTACTCCGGCTTCCTCCACTCATAAAACTGTCACGGTCACGATTATCCATTGTGCATAAGTACGTGACCTTAAACACCAATAAATAAATAAATAAATAATGAAAATTTGTTGTTTTTTTATAAAGCAAAGATGTTCAAAATGTTGACAAACTGAATTTTCATCGATCATTCCTTTGAACTTGAAAATGGGAGGCGCGCTGTATAATACTCGCTATTATCAGGGACGTGCCTAGAGGTTTCCAGTTGGGGGATAGTGAATATTTTCAACTAGGGGGAGGGACCGGGAGGGGGGACCCCATCCTGGTGCCTCCCCCTAGTTGGAAATTCCCTACCAAGAAACAATTTGAAAATGAAGCCATGAAAGGGGGCATAAAATTGATTCTAGTAACTGAAATGCCAACACATTTATGACAGAATTTTCAGGTTATTATTATTTAGTATTATTCTGGGAATTGAATATGTGCTAAACAGATGCTCAAGCTGAGAACTTTGAGCAATTCACACTGTCCTAACATTAAATCAGATCTTATGCAGGAATGATCAGTTTTCGATGTCGCATCATTTTGTAACTGTGAATGATGGAATTAACTCAGGATAACGATTTTACATGATGTGATTTTCTTGAAGTGCATTTCGATGATTTTTTTTATTACGGTAAGTAAACGTACTGTAGAAATCTCGTACCGACTGACATCATGCAAACTTATGAAGATCGATATTGCGTACACTGTAGTTGTAAATGGTAACAGTTGGAATTTTTGCCGATTTGAAACCGAGTTGGAATTTTCGGAAGTAAAGGGGACATCAGCATGAGCAAAGAAGCTCAAAAATCCAAAGAATTGGAATTTCCAACTACTCATGACTTGCCCTCCGAATTTGCAACTATAGGACTTTTTTGCCAGGATTGGGAGGGGGGGGGCACCTCCCTGTCGAAACGTCCCTGGCTATTATTTGAAGTGAAGTGAGCTATTATTGAGTCGAGGAACATCTGAACACCGTTCACTTCACCGGTGCACAGTTTGTTAGGATTCCCCAATTATTTCCCAATTTTTCGATTTTTTTTTGCAGAAATAATCAAATTTATTTGAGTTCGGTGTAATACAAGAAATGCAACTTCAATGGAGCGACCGGAAGTTAATCAGATAATTCTCCACAGAATGCCTCAGCGAAAATACAGTGGAGAGGATTATTGGCCTTTGAAGTTTGTCGAATTATGTTGTTTACGCCGTGTCAATTCTCAGAAAGTGAATTTTGATTAGTTTGAAGTCTTGGAATGGTACAGCTTATAATTCATGGTGTATTGTTTATATTTTCGTGCATGCATTTTATTGTTTGGCCTGTTTCCCACGAACATATTTTAACCCTTTACCCAATGTAACGGCCAAAACCGGCAAGCGTTATTCTCAAAAATCAACAATTAACTTTCATTATTTTTTTCATTTTTTGTCTCAAAAACATAGGTTATGACCCCTCTTTGGAACGAGCTCGTCGAGCTCGTTCCAATGAGGGGGTCATAACCTATGTTTTTGAGACACAAAAATGAAAAAAACTTCCTTATTCAAAATTTTTGTTTGCAAGTGTCGTCTGCCTTTCGTTTTAGGTAAAGGGTTAAAACTTTACAGAAAAAACATGATATCACAATTTGTTATTTCAATTTTCCCCAATTCATAAAACAATTTCAACCAAACCATATCATGTGACACCCCTCTTGGAATGGGCTCAACGAGCTCATTCCAATGAGGAGTTACATGAAATGGTTTTGTTGAAATTTTTGTTCTTCTGGACAAATTGTATATTACCCGGCGGTGTAGCCATTTCGTTAGCTAAGGGTTAATCGCTCGCCAAGTGGAACAAAGGCGCGTTTTTGTCTACTCGCAAAAGGTAACAAATACAGGTGTGATGGAAAGAGTGACAGCTCGACTTAAAATCGAAAGACTGCACCAAATTTATACGATCAATGTTCATTTTTGTTGGATGCAAAAATGCCAGAGCATCAGTTCGTAACAAGCTTTTTTATCTACTGAATGGTAAGAGTATTTATAATGCTGGAGACCACACATTCTTTCCCTTTGAAAACCAGAATTATTCAAAAACTGAAGTCTTTGACTCTCAAAACAAAAGTTTATCTAGCAATTAATTCGTTCTGGAAGTAATAATCTAGCGACTCCCAAATGTTCACACTTGGCAAGGGGAGACAATTTTCGTCGAAAATAAAAGTACTGAGGTAAATTTTTGGGGATCACTAAAACACTAGTTTTGTTTACTAGAAATATTTGTAACTTTTACCGTTTTTTCAAACACTAGTTTCCAAGTAAAATTCACTGGAACACTTGTAACATCTACTAATCAAGCCTGGTCAAATATACCAGGCTGACAGATAGAATGTACCAACACGTCCGTACCTTAACATTTTAACTGGTATGATTATTAACTTGCCTATTAACTCTTAACCCGCTGATTAATTTCAATATATTTTTCACCAATTCTAACCATGACTACTGTGAAGCAGCCATGAATAGATTAGATGAAACGTTCATCTAAATTTAACTCAAGAAAACATTGGTGGAAAATCCCTTCAATTTACAGGAGGAAAATTTGATTAAATGTTCTCCAATTATAGTTAATTCAATGGCAAAAACAATTCTCTCCTGGGCAAGAATATCCACCTGCAGTATGAAAGGAGTTAACGTTCACTAATCAAGGGATACATTGTAAGTTACAGGACGTTTACTTGCCAGGTATGGCGTCATGTGAGGCGAAGTGAGATTAATATTAGGCGAGGCCGCCGCGCCTAAATTTAATCTCACTTCGCCTCACGTGATGCCATACCTGCCAAATAAAAGTCCTGTAACATATTTATCATGACACCAAACGAATTAAATAATAAATTAAAAGACGTTGATCAAGTTACGTGTGTCGAAAATGTTGACACAATAAACTGTCTTATATTTGCACGAAATTAGGTGAAAAGCTGAGGTGGGAAAATTAATTCGGAAACAAAATGGCGCCCAGCATAGGTGGTGTATGGGCTCATACACATTCACGGGCAATGTATGGACTCAGTCCCATAGACGGTTCCCCATTGAATAACCTGATATCGCATAGTCCATCGATGATATTAGAGCACGTTGATTAGTCAAATTAAACAGATGGCATGATAATAGCAGATACTCAACGTGAAATTAATTTTAATACATCACCATGACAACATTACTAGTTATCTCCCTTGAAGTTAATATACGCTCGAGGAAAGTCCCATTTATTCATTATTTTATTCATTGTTGCTTAACGCTACATCAGCGTCTAAGGTTATATCGTGGCGATGAAAATGGTGTGTCCAACAAAGAAGTAAGTAATTGTAGAGGGAACACCTGTGACATCAGCCGACAATAATCCAAGTTTCCTTTTGTTATTTTTAATAAACGAAAACAACAGACAGTAACTATTCTTAATGACGCATTATCTTTGAAGTTGTTGAGTCTAATCAGCTTGCCACAAAAAGCCAAGTTTCCTTTTGTAAGTTTTAATAAACGAAAACAACAGACAGCTCTGTTGTTTTCGTTTATTAAATCTTACAAAAGGAAACTTGGCTTTATGTGGCAAGCTGATTAGACTCAACAACTTCAAAGATAATGCGTCATTAAGAATAGTTACCAGTACCACACCCACAGGGTCGTATTATTCATAAGGCTGACTAGGCTGAAGCTAAGATGCCGACAGGGACAGCGGGCCCGCGATTTTCTTCTTTTTTTTTTTTTTGGCTGAGGCACTGTTACAAGCGCCCTAGGGCTCCAATGGGTAAAGGCGATACATGTACATATGTAATTATCTATATTTTTACTCTCATAAGTATACTATATATATATTTATATACAGTACATTATTTTAATGCTTATTTATATAATATGTCAAGTTGTGAGTAGAATTCTTCAGGAGACCCGCAAAACCGCAAAATGGATATAGGGCTATGTACTGCGGCATAATGCCTACCGTACCAGGTTCAGGCTGTCAGCTGTAGTGGGGTGAAAGACTGAAGTGCCGGGGGGGGGGGGTCTTTCCAGAAGCATCTATAAGCCTAGTGCCCCGGTCATGGGTTAATACGGCACTGCACACCCATCAACAATAAGTGACTGTCCACGTTGGCTCTTCATTTAGCGAATGTGTTTTTACTGTAATTTGCATGTTTTTTTCTTCTTCCCAAGAAAGCTCACCTCCCAGAATTTTATGTTATGGAAAGGCGCACGCTATTGATATAATGAACAGAGAAAAATGTTAAAGGATACCAAACGATGGTGAAAAGGTCGTTTTCTTATTTTTAAATGGGCTTCAACAGGGAATAATAGGCAACTTTCAAACTGATGGGGAAAATGTAAAAAGCCATCTCCTGTGTTTTTATACTACCCTACAGGAAAATACCCCAAGCTTGCGAAATGACGGAAACATCGATGACACAAAATCGCTAACATTTTGAAACTTCAATTTTTAAATGAAATTCCCATTCCATTAGTGTTAAATTTACTGACAGCTTCAGGAAAGTAAGGGACTCCAACGAAAATTGTCAGCTATAAAATAAATGTTTAGAGGATTATTTTTACTAAAATTCCAATGTATTAAATATTTTCACAAACGTGTGCAATGAGTGTTAGACAAGTAAATAAAAACAAGCATCATACACCGCACACCAGTTTTAGACTTCTACTGATAAATACGATTAGGATTTTCGTAATTACTTAAAAAAATATGTCTTTTGAAACAAAAACGAAAACACAGCTGTATGTGCTGGGAATCAATCTTATGAAGGAATCATTCCCAACTTAAAAGAGCAGCTCTACCTATTACCAGGGAATTTTAAATATTTGTTGACTGGTTGAAACAGTTGTGGCATTTTCACTATTTTCTATAAACGTTGATTTGCAATTTTGATTGCCACGCCCACTTTAGCTATATATGGAGAACCTCCATGTGCGCATGTATGCGAGGAAGTTAAATCAGATTTATAACATACGTGGAAGTCTATCATCCGATTATTTTTTGGAAAGGGCTCTCTGAGCCCTTTCCAACAATTAATCAGATGGTAGGTTTGATCAGCGCATACCATAACGTACAGATAATCATCATAAAATCGGTGACAATAGCCGCATTCGGCAGCGTAAGTGTTATTGCATGCACAGAACGTCATGATGTGTCAATGCGTTCGTCAATATGGCTCTAGTACCAGCGCGGAAGGATAGAACAAGAGGTGCAGCCTCGCGTTCTGTCCTTGCGAGATGGCACTAGTCACGTGTTGACGAATGCATTCTGTGTTTATTACACGCCTCTATTGATTTAAAATTGAAACACCACACTTAGAATATTTCTAACATTAAGGCCGTTTTATTATTGATCGTTTGCTTGATAGAAAAACAAAAACATAACTTAGGTGTAATTATCAAATATGTGTGACAGATGAATACGTAAACTAAAACATATAATTGAAAATTGTGTCCAAATAGGTTATTTATTCGAATTTTTAAGAATTTATCCGAGAGACATTCACTTCAAAGTTGAAACTAATTTCTATAATTTTGGTAGATTTGAACATTAACACTTTCCAATTGACATTCGATTTATCGGCTGTCATCACAGCCACATGTTCCGAATTGATCTATGTCAGAATGCGATTTTTCGATGGGCCGATTACGAAAATGGGCGGGGTTTAGTTCTTTTGATGGATCCATGATGTCAGATGGAAATAGAGTACGTCTCCGGAAATCCGTATGGAACACAGGTTCCGTACGGATTTGTAAATATGAAACTGGAGGAAAAGTAATAGGCGTATAATAAAATATATTTATAATACTTGGATTCTAGAAATCAGTAGTTCACGGGTTCTGGCAAAATAATGACATATTAGGCGATTTTTTCATGCAGAAGATCAAGAATTTATCTTCATGGTCAGTTCCAAAATATGCCTTCATGTAGCCTCAAACAATGAGAAAAATAGTAGCACAGTAAATGAAGAACTAAACACTATTTTCAGATACTCTGTTGTGAACAACTAAAACCGGTAGCCAGGAATTTTGTTGAGGAGGTGCGCAGTGAGTGATCAATTTTGAAAAATGGGAGTACCAAATGGAGCTAAGAGCATTTGGGAAAATATTATGTGAAATTTACGATCTAAAATCAAAGAATATTAGCATTACACGTGTAATGTATGTGAAAATTATACACAAAATAGATCGACAAAATTTATTGCAAAAATTAATTTTTCAGATATATATTATACCTATAATATTACTTTATTGCACAACCAAAAAATATGAAGTGGTATGGCACTACAGACTACACAAAAAAGTAAAGCAAACCGACACAATCCAATATCCATGAGCAGTATGCTTCACGATGTCCAGACGTATTACCTAGGTAACATGGAGGTAAAAATAATGTAGCTACTTACTAGTTAAATACTCAGATATTATGTCAAGTCATTACATCATGCACACAAGTACCTCCTTACCAGTTAAATAATGAGATATCCCAAAGTCCGAATATCATGCACACATGTAAATCCAAAGAAAGAAAGAAACGTACCGTTACTATCACTCGTCAACACCCGTCTTATCTTCATTACAGATGGGTGACGTATCACCCGCCTCCGAGTTGCTCTCTGAGAGGCATCCCGAACTGCCTGTGTTGCTGTTTCAGGATCCATAATGCTATTTCATGTCGGTATTACGTGACGCATTCAACACATACGCTGCCGAAAGCGACTATTGTCACCTATCTTAAGATGATTATCTGTACGTTCTGGTATGCGCAGATCAAACGTACCATCTCATTACTTGTTGGAAAGGGCTCAGGGAGCCATTTCCAAAAATTAATCAGATGATAGAGTGTCAAGTGTGTCAAAAATTCTATTAAACTTCCTCGCATACAGGCGTATTTAGAGGTCGTTCATATATGTCTGAAGTGGGCGTGGCAGTAAATGGGTTAAACAACGACCTGCGTGCCGACCTATATATATACTGTAACTGTGTTAATATGTGATTCTGGCAGAAAATAAATATCGATAAACTTGGTGTAACTATGTATATGCTTTTTAACACCGGGATCAAACAGCTTGTTTCTATCAAACAACTGAGCAGTTTTGATAAATTTTTATAGCCGAGGCCACTTTGATACCTTTTTATACCCGAGGCTATAAAACATGTCAAAATAGTTCCGAGGCGTTTCACAGAAACAACATACATACGAGAACATTTATTTTTTTAAACAGCTTACCCAATATATCGTACTCTCTGTGGTCAAGCCACAAAGAGTACGATGTATTGGGGTAAAAGAAGTCCCCTCATTTAATCAAAATTTTCAAATCACAAATAGGAGGAAGCGTCCCTCAAGTGGAACTCCAATTTAGTGGGGAGGTGCCTTCGCACCCGTAGTACCTCCCAGGCTACGTGCCTGTTCGCGAGAGCGGCAAATTTCGTGATTTGAAAAGGGAAAGGTGGAAACAAAAATCTTGTGACACTTAATAAAAGAGCACGTTCAAACCCCAGTCGAAATAAATATTTGAGTAACTGGTGTTTAGTATATGTTTTTACACATCTATTGTCAATATTAAATGTGGACATTAAATATTTTCAGGCTTTTCTGTTTTTCATTTTTTTAAAATAAAATGTATCATTTTTTAATTTTGGAAAACAACCATTTGCTATTAATTTTTCATGGATCTTTACGTCAAAAAATAACAACTTTCATTAATATTTCACCAATAATTTATCATCAAAATGCAAATGGATTTTTATAATCCACTTTCACAATAATTTCTGACACTTCATCTATTTTCAGTTCACAGTGCCCGAAAAAGCAAGCAAAAGCTTACATCCACATATTGATGTTCAAGCAGTTTTATAAACATAATAATAATCAAGAAGAGACGATTGATAAGAAACAGAATGGTGGTGTGAGCGATTTGATAAAGTGCATATACCCCAATTGATCAATTTAGATGATTCACTTTCACAACTCCATGTGCATCATTAGGCATTGGTTAACGCTATGGTATATTATCTGTGCGCACGCACCTCATGAAATTTACTTAAATTTCCATAAACGAGTCCATAGGTATAACCATACTAAATATTTGAATTTGAGTTTCCCACCTTGAGAAGTAGCACTACCCGCCTTGAGAAGGAGCACTCGGAAATGATGCAATCTCCAAAACTAAGCAGCCTTGAGAAAAATATATTGGTTTAATAAACTTTTGGAGCACTCTGCTAATATCTTGCGGTATTCAGCAATATCCCATAGAAATAAAAATGATAATTTGATGAGTTCTTTAGGCCTAAAAATACAGACTATTGCTGTGTTTTTGTTGGGAATTCCCCAACAAAATGTTCATGTGAGCGGTACTTTCCTTCCCGTACGTTTTTCTCTCTTATTTGTTACATAACCCTCTGTTGTGGGTATAGAAACAGTTTTCTGGAGTGCTATACTTGAAAAAGATATTTTAATGCCAAAAATCAAGTGATACGATCAGAGTTTTTTTCACACGAACTTTATAATGGTCACCTACGGAAAAATATTTATATATATATAAAATATACCCACAGTAGCTTGGTGTACCAAATGTTCACCACGACTGGTGAAGTGATGTTACACCAAGCTACTATGGGTATATTTTATTTATACCAGAATCGTCAGATAATTAAGAGTTTATATGTTAAATAATACAATATTCAATTCTAAATAATGTCCCCAACGTGTACCCCGCTGCAACTTGTACCACGGAGAATTCGGTCACGCGTATGTATACATACTGTTATGTGATCGATCCGCTGATTAGAAGTTATCTCTGTGAATAAAAGTTCGTTAGACAACTATAACTACAATTCATAAAACATTATATTTTTAATGTCAACAAAATATCACACTTTATATTGATTATCCTCAGGAACTATATTTTTTTTGCTGGCACTCACAAACAACAGTCGATAATCACCAAAGTCACCGCATGTCTCGAATTTGAATGTTTTCATTTATGAAAGTAATTGTGGACGTTTAAATTGTTAATTTGGATTTGGACGAAACAATGTGCTTAACATCCTGTTTGGTATGAATGGCGCATTGAGATCTGGCATGGTGACATTAACAGTTCTAGGATTCTGTTGAGACTTTAAAAAGTTTGTGTTTTGAACTTCTTGCATAATTTCGTTGGAATGACGAAGCATGTCTTTGATACAACTGATAGACGCAATTGAATGAGGATTACTCACTGAGGATTCAGAGGTAAGTGTACTACATGTCGAACTTAGCAACCTTGAACATTTTTCTTTTTCATTATCACCTGAAGTGGAATAATTGTTTATGCTACATACATTCTTAGGTCCTGTAATGGTAGCAATATCAACAGCAGCAACATTGTGTTCCCTAAACTTTTGGACGAGGTGCTTTCTTGCACTGGTGTTAGTCAGTGTCTTGTTAATGTCCAAATTAGCTTCTTTTGCCATATGTGACATGATGTCCGACAGTTTATTAACACCTACCTTTTGTCGTTTAAACCACATATCACCAATGTTTTGACCGGGATTGTTCTTGTCGCTATGTAGAATGGATCGTCCTCTGCGCTGAACCCAGCAGGTTTTTTTACTGCATATAGCTTATACATATACACTGGATTTCGCTCATTGTTTTCACCTGTGCTGTACATACGTGGAGCAGTTTCGCAAACATTCAGAATGTCGGCACCAGTGCACGTTTTAGTTTGACGCTCATTCAAAACAAGATACTCCTTGCCATCGCTGCTTGTGTTAATAGTTTTATCCCATAAATGGCCGTTTATTTGAACAATAAAAGCCTTGAATAAATTTTTGCTTTATTCACCTAGTAGGGTGATAAATTTACCCCATAGGTTTAACACTGGAATAATTTATTTCCCTAGTAGCGACGGACTTGTTGACCTCTGGCCTCTACCACATTTGTCTAGCATAATTAATAGTTCGATTGTTTATTTCTTTAAACGATTTTGAAGTTTTACACAATGCCAGTAGAAAACACCACTCACTGCTCATATAATCAAGTATTTTTGCAAGTTTCGCTCAAGTTTGTAGGCGAAATAGTTTTAGACAGAAATGTATTACTGCGCCTTGTTTATTTTTGCCAATTTTGCTGGTCGATCGAATTGGACCAATGTGCTCCTCACTTCTCGCTGTGTTTTGTAGCGAATTATAGCACGATTTTGCCGCGACAGCCCTGTAGAAGATTTATGGGATAAACAAAATAAACGTATAGTGTTTTCAAGTAAAAAATGTATTCTACGAGTAGGATTAAGAATGAAACCGACGAGCAGAGGCTCGTCGGTTTCATTCTTAATCCTACTCGTAGAATTTTTTTTTACTGGAAAACAATATACGTTTATTCTATATATGTCGCCCCATTCAATGTTATAGTGCTCACTAACACCGCGTAAGCCAAAGTGTGGTGCATTGTTAAACCAGATCGTGTTTAGGATCGACTTCGAATTCCCCAAGAATTCCTTTCTGGTACAGTACATTGATTTCGTGATCATTTATCGGATCAGCTTTTTGGGGTCTGTTCCCTTTTCCAGCGCTCTTCAACTGCATTTGCTTAGCTATCAGTGCTCTACGAGTAGTGTCGAATGCATCGTCAGACTTGTTCATGCTGGATGTTCCATATTTATGCCGTTTTAAATAGCGATCAATACTAGAAATTTGGCCTCGTGATGAACTTGGCTCGAAATCAATGCTATCCTTACGTCGTACACTGAAAATATAATTAGCGATCAGAGGATCTAAATCTTTCACTGGTATCTCGTGGATTTCACGGTTTTCTGACTGCTTTGATTAAAAAAAAGTTTTAAACAGCTTTAAGTCGTGCAACGATTTCTTGAATATATGTCTACTCTCTTGGTCCGTAATGAACTTTTCAACGTTTTCGTTGGAAAAATCTTTAAACCTGCTTAACGTTGACTGCAGATCAATTTTCAAAGCATTTTCTGCTGGGAATTCATTCAGAAAATGGGCAGGAAAGGTGTCTGTGTCATTTGGTTCGGTTTGGTGGATAGTCAATTCAGGTACATTACTATGGGGGGGGGGGGGGGGGTCATGTCTTGTTATATATTCTTGGCGATATGGTTGCATTCTTTGAGCAATGTTACTAGTATCACGTAGAGTAGGGATTAAAATTTTGCCTGCAGTAGCAGCATTCATAGCTTCAGGGACAGGATTTTGAGTGTCAGTATTAGTACTTGTAATATACTCATTGCGATATGGTTGCATTTTTTAGCAATGTTTGTGTCACACAGAGTATGGACTGAAATTTTGTTTGCAGTTGTAACATTCATACAGAGCAATCGCCGTGGATTGGTCGTAACCCAGACGTGGGAAATTATGTCAACGCATGCGTTTACCAGGTAGTAAAAATCGTCATCAGCAAAATTTTAATTAATGAAGCACCGGGTTGTACCCGGTGCTTCATTAATCAAATGTTTTATGATTATTCCTGTAATTAGTGTTTGGAATCTAATATTATTGCGTCCGTGGAAATATTACCCACACGCGGAAAGTGACCAGTCCACGGCAACTGTACTGTAGCTTCATGGGCAGGATTGTGAGTGTCAGTATTAGCACTATTAACATCACTAGACTTCAAAGTTTGCGCATTATTGTCTATAATATTGATTTGAATGTCAAATTCTCCCATGAGAATTTCAACGTCGAAAATATCTTCTAGATCGCTAGCACAAGTAAACCCACCAAACATAGTTAGTACAAGCTGCAATTCGACAAATCTTGTTAGTGTTTTTTCTAGATATTTTACTAAGCAGCAGACGAACACACACGTGCGAATCTGTTTTTGTTTACATCAAGGCCGGTGGGCGGTACTTCCGCTGTCAAATTTATCGCCGAAACGAAATGGAAAAACAAACACAAAAATCAGGGGGATTCTTCATATTAATAACACGATAACATACTATTTCGAGTTATGGATGCTTTATAAACATGAGACACCACATGTTTGTTACTTTTTGGATATCTTATGAGGTAAAACATTGTAAAGTGTTGGAACTCTGTCAAACTTTCGGATAGGGCTTTGTCTTCCACTTCGGGGCAAATATCCATACTGGGATATTTATGGGAGTTTTGTCCATCCATGTATGGGATTGCGAGCGTATGGGGGTCATATCCTATGGGATTTTGTCCCGCATTCGAGATGTAGTCAGGTTGCTAATTGGTTAAAGTGTATTCTTAACAAGACCACAAGTGCAGAAATGTGAACAATTGCACGCGATGGCGTAAACTCATTGCAGACACACAAAACGCCAAGCACGATAAAAAACAAATAATTATTTTTCATTTCATTTTCCATCATTGATTCGTGACAAAAAAAAAAAACATTTCTTGCAACAATTTGTCATTTTATTATTGCTTGCGTGGCATTTTTCTTTCACAGTGAGACTGTTATGGTGTGTGCACATCAATTTTCAAGCCCTTTTATTGCACTAATTGTAATCGGCTTTGACGTTTTTTGGAAAATGTATCTCCAGCTTATTGTTTACACCCAAATGTTGTCAAAGAAAACTAACACCATGTTAAGAAGTTTATTATTCATTGTGTAACAATAATACTAAATGTTCCGTCAGCTGCATTAACCGTGTCCCGCGGTCGTTCATTCCCTCACTTTTCTTCCTACACGTGATCCATTCATGAATTAACCCACACACTCATAGAGTATGTGGGTAGGTTCATGGAGGGATCATGTGTGCGTGAGACCGTATTTGCATGTGTGTGTGTGTGCCTAAATTCGAAAGCTGTCAAACATCTGGTTTCTCAATCTGCACTTCTTTACCCTATAAACAAGTTTATAATTCCCAAAACGGTACCACCGCCATCTTAATGACATCTTGTTTCCGCTCATACATCCTTGGCATCAGTATGATCCCGCAAATACATAATTTCCTTTGTAAATGTCTCGATTTAAGTTAAAAAAACATGTTATTTTTCAAAGACAGGGCATTGGTACACTTTGTTGTTGACTATGGCTAATAAATTCCTTTTGATGAGATCCAGACGTCTGATGCTTATGACTTCATATCTAAGTTTAACACATCATTGAGAATGGACGACAGTGACAGAGACCCTCCACACGCCTGCGACAACCCCAGATGTAAATATTATACACCAGAAAACTTTAGTAGGGAAATGCCGGCAAAACATAAGTCATTCTCTCTTTTCAATATGAACTGCTGAATGCTAACTTTGAGAACATCAAAATCTTTTACATGACATGCATCTTGGGAAGATTATTTGATGTCGTGAGACTCAGTGAAATATTTGATGTGAAACAGGATATCTGTTTTGATCTCGAAGGTTATCGCCCTCTAATCCATCTCACTTGATCTGCAAACGATGATGGCAGGGGAGGCGTTGGATTATTCATCAAGAACAGAATCAGCTTTAAACATCGAAATGATCTGTCAATTTTCATACCCCCATGTATTTGAATCCCATTTCATTGAAACTACCTCTTAAAAGAAATGCATAATCGGGGTTATCTGTAGACCCAATACTGCACCAAAAGCTGATCTTGACCCTTTTTTGTCCACAATGTCCGAACTATTGAATAAAATCAACCTCGAAAACAAAAGAGCCTACCTTATGGGTGACTTCAGCCTGGACCTACTCAACTTCACTAATCATAATAAAACCGAATTTTATGTTGACTCCTTGGTTAGCTCAGGCTTCACGCCTTTTGTCACTAAACCATCGAGAGTTGCCGATACTTCAGGAACCCTTATATACCATATTTGTTGTAGCGATTCCTCTGCGAATGCCTCTGGAATTGTTATTTTATGACTTCAGCGACCACTTCGCAACGTTTTGCATCGGTAATTTGGAAGAACAACATACGAGCCCCACCAAAATTCATAAACGTTCGTTCAAGAAAGAGAACATCGATCGCTTCAAAAGACTCCTATTAGGCAGTGATTTTTCTAGCGTCTTCGACGCTTCCGATACCATCCTGGCATACGACTTATTTCCGGATGCCTTCTACAAAGCATTCAATGAAGCCTTTCCGTTAAAAGTAACATCAGTTCCCTCGAAATATATTTAACGCTCGTCCTGGATGGCGGCTGGACTACTACAGTCTTCCCTTCATAAACAAAAATTATACTCGAAAAAGCTGAAATCTCCAACAGCTCAAAATACAGCGGCCTACAAGCAGTATTGCCAAACCTTCAACCGAATCAAACCTGTATGCAAATCAGAGTATTATCATAATATTTTATTGGAAAATAAAAATAACTTTAAACAATCATGGGAAAACCTACGTAAAGCAATTAATAAATCAGACCGAAAAATCGAACTACCCGATACTATTTTTGATGATAACAACCCTGTAAATGATTCAGAATCTATTGCCGATAAATTCAATACATTCTTTGCCAACACTGGGAAATCCGTAGGTGAACAAGTGCCCGATCGCGATACGAACATCAATTTGTCTCATTACATGGAACAAAGCAACGGCCATTATTTCTAACTCCAACGAACACCCAGGAAGTTATTATCAGCATTTCTAAGTTGTCCTCAAAACTAATAAGAGATCAGGGTGAAATGTCCACGAAACTCCTGAAAGCAGTCGCCTATGACGTTGCCAGCCCATTAACACACATTATTAATACTTCATTTTCATCTGGTCACGTGCCGATGAAAATGAAAATAGCCAAAGTTATACCCATTCTCAAGTCTGGTGATCCTCAAATGTTCAATAACTATCGCCCCATCAGTATCCTACCCACATTCTCAAAAGTACTGGGGAAATTGAGGGCGCGGTGGCTTAGTAGGTAGAGGTGTAGGCTGCAAGCCGAGAGGTCCTCTGTTCGAATCCCACCTGCGGCAACCGCGTTGTGTCCTTGGGCAAGACACTTCACCCCCATTGCCCACATGTGGGCACGGTGGCGTTGTGTACTAAGGCGTACTGCACGTCGATGGTGCACTTGCCTTCAGCCAATGCTAACCCTGCTTGTGTGGAGTTAGTATGTTGGGGAGCTAACAGTTGCTCGCCGTTGCTCGGTGGTTCGCTTCGGGTACTCCGGCTTCCTCCACCCGTAAAACTGTCGCGGTCATGATTAGCCATTGTGCAGAAATATGTGACCCTAAACACAAATAAATAAATATTGGAGAAATTGATGTACAAAAGACTTGTGGCGTTTATAAATAAAAGTAACATCTTACACAAGTACCAGTTTGGCTTTAGAACAAACCATTCGATTGCCCACCCCATATTACACTTACTGAATAGCTTTGTGACTGAAAATGATAAACCGACAAAGAACTGCACACTTTCTATATTCTTAGATTTCTCGAAAGCATTCGACACCATTGACCACTCAATCTTACTCCAGAAACTTGAATACTACGGTATTAGAGGTATAGACCATTAGTGGTTTCAAAGTTATTTAACCGACCGAAGCCAATTCATCCCGTTCTCAAATACTAATTCATAAACCTTAATCATAAATACCGACGTACCTCAAGGGTCTATTCTTGAACCGATTCTATTCTTTTTGTACATTAACGATATCAGCAACTCTAGTGTGCTAAATTTACTTTCCTTTGTCGATGATACAACGGCTTATAGATCGGGCAACAACCTTAACACTCTTACAGATAACGTGAATTCCGAATTAGGCAAAATAAATCACTGGTGTTCTACCAATAAATTAGCCCTCAGCCCCACTAAAACTAAATATATGCTACTTCATCCACAAAATGATTCATGTAGGGCAAACGAGGTTAAACTATCTCTGAATAATATAAACATTGAGGACGTTAGTAACAAACAAGATCAAACCGCTCTAAGATTTCTTGGTGTGTATATAGACGAAAATATGAAATTTAAACATCATATTTATGTAGTATGCTCAAGAATGGCAAGTGTAATTTTCGCTCTAAATAGAGCAAAACAATTTCTCCCCACAAAGGCAATGAAAATCTTACACATTTCCGTTATCCACTGCCATCTCGTATACGGTATTGGGGCCATTCGACTTACACCAACAGAATTCTTAAGCTACAAAAAGAGCCGTCCGAATTGTAACTAGGAAAGCATATAATTCACATACAGACCCTCTTTTCAGAGATTGCGGCATCCTAAAATTTAACGATCTCTACAGCCTTCACGTCTCCCTCTTTATGCACGACTGTATGAACAAGAAACTTCCTATGTCATTCGATGGCACCTTTCAGGTTTACAGAAACCCTTCGGGGATGAATACAAGGCAGACCCGTAAATTAGAAACGCACAAAGCAAGAACCCTATTTTCTGCAGAAATGCCATTCCATTCTTTCCCCAAAATTTGGTATAGTATAGACCCGCTAACTCAGCAACATAGTTGACCCAAGTTTAAAAAAATCACTAATGCACAGAGCCTTAAGCACTTATTCCCGTCCTAATTCCAAATGCGACAACCCAATTTGTCCCGACTGTATCTTCTTGTCTTTGAAAAGAATATTCGTTACACTGATGCCAAATAGACTTGATATATATTTACGGGAATGGCAGGAAGACAGCCTTTCAGGTTATCCCAATTCCATACTGTATACCAGTTTATGTTCTTGACATTTATAATGTTATATTGGTGCTAATGTACCGGTATTCTGCAGAATAAATATATATCTATCATTCAGCATCCAGATACAAACTGTTTTACAGAATCCCCCATAGGCACTATCTCAATTCCCCTAACTATAACATCGACTCTTCCTCCACGTGTCATCACTCATCTACTTATCTGTCATGTTTCCTTCGCATGCCTCCCTTATTTTCTCAAGGCGTCTTCCTCTTCTAGGTAAATATTTTGGAAATTCAAAAATGAAATGTTCCAGGGTCTCTGTTAGCCACAAGGTGCACACCAAGCACCCTCTTTCCACCCTTTTATCGATTTCCTGTCATCACCAGTGATTTCGATCTCACAAAGAAAACATTGAGCCCCCACCAGATCCATATAGGTAATCTTCCAAAGCAGGCGCATCTTTTTTTTAATAATTTGTCCAAATAACGTTTGGCCCTAACTCCAGTTAGACAGTTTCTATTACAATCCTTGAGCACCCTAACTCCCTTCTTTTAGCCCCCCCCCCCTCCTCCCCTTCTAGTTATACAGTCTTGATAGAATAATTCTCCATTTGCTCCTCACCTGCCTTTCCCAAAATGTCGGAATGCTAAAGCGTACAATAGGTAGAAATTCCGGATTTGTGAATAGTATGCACATAGGAGTTCAACTCAAATCGCTGTGGGTCCGGGTCGCTAAGGTCTCCCGAAAAATAAAGGATGATGTGCACTGCCTCTTACGGAAGGTGAGACGTCTCATTATGTCAAAATGCTGAAACTTCAACACTACATTAGCCCCAAAATGCACCTCGTAATTTAATCAATTCAATGTTGTTTGACAGAACTCAATGAGCTCTTTCAAACAACAAGATTTGAGTGAATAAATGAAAAATCTCATTATGGAAAAAATTGCAGTTTGAAATTCGGATATTTTGACCGCAATACCCAGATGTGTAATGTCAGTGGTAGGAACTAGGATCACCAATAATTTGGAAAATACCTGCCGTGTTTATAAAGTAATAAAAAGAAGAAAACAAAAGCAAAACACTTGATTATGTCGGTATGTATGCGTATACTTATTACAGAATTAGAAAACAAAAAATGTTAACCGAATCCGCTTACCAGTAACAAAATCCAATCTCAGGTTAGTGTTTGCACCCCCCCCCCCCCTACTAACTGTATAAATACTTACATTACGGCCGCCGAGGACTGCTCACTTTCTATGGGGGGTGGGGGGGGGGGGGCAATATTTCCACGGACGCAATAATATTAGATTGCAAGCATTAATTATAGGAATAATCATCAGAAAATTAATTAATGAAGCACCGGGTACAACCCGATGCTCCATTAATAAAAAAAAATGCTTATAATGATATTTATTACCTGGTAAATGCATGCGTGGAAATACTGCCCATGCGTGGATTGTGACCAGTCCACGGCGGCTGTATAAGAACACTACCTTTATTAATCAATAAATTCTTTCTTCACATTGCGTATTTCATTTCAATTGTGACATTGACATTCGAAGCCTTACGAAAACTACCAAACTTGCCAATTACCGCTCATTTAATCAAGAGGGTCGTGTTGCATTGGGTCACCTTTGTGTGTGCTGTGTGCTCTTGGGTCCCAAAGATTAAAAACTTCTTATCTTAAACATTGTTGACTCCAGTAATTATCATCAAATAAGATACAAAAGTTCTTTCACTTTTTTTGCTGACTTCTTGGAATAGATATGGGACAAATTATGCTACCCGAAACAGCAGGTGGTTTAACCATGTATGGAACTCTAATATTTTCAGACAGGATGGATAAGGCAGGCGACAGAGAAAATAGCGAGGTAGGAGTGTGACAAATGTGTAACTTGGGTGTAACGGAGAACTTGGAACAATTCATTTAAGAATTGAATGCAATTTTTGTAATCTTTATTAGAGTATGAACGTGTGGGAATAGGTACAAATTATGTATGAATCCCGAAGGGATTCATACAATTTGTACCCATTCCCACACGTTCATACTCCAATAAAGATTATAAAAATTGCATTCAATTCTTATAATTACATTCCTTAACTGTTTAAACTACTTTTTACCAAACAACAAAGCAGGAAGACGAAATAAAACATGTACGAACGAATGAGGCGAAAAACCACCCCCAAAAAGACAAAGCGCACAACTCTGATTTTTAATTTCCACAACATTAGAAATGGAAATGAGTATTTTAGTAATGGGCTTTATGCCACAGTTGGGAAATGTCACCAAAGAAACAACAGCGGAGTTGATCACTGCGAGAGGCGCTAAAAGTTAAAAACTCGCCCAAACACCACCCCAATTACATTCTGTCAACTGCGCTCTACCGTAAATGCGGGTCAAAGTTCGACCAAAGGTATTCATTGGAAAATGCATTACATTTGGTCATGATGTTTTCATCCAGCTGACCAATGGGAATTGAGTTTTTTGGACCCAAAACGTATAACTACATTAACAATGTAATTATTTTAGAATGCCCCAACTATTTGTCCAGTAGAACAAGTCCTTGGGAAAGTAATAGAAAATGGGATGGGACCATGAAGGGTAATTGGATGAGGAATAGCATTAGGAAAAAGGTCAATTTTATAGTTGGGGAGATCGAGAAGGTGCCATCGGGGGGAATTATGAAACAGTTTTTGACTGAATTCTGGGAGATTAGGAGGGAGGGTGGGGGAGGAATACCCCGGCACTGGGTTAATGTACGCCTGCTCGTTAGAGGACCGCGACAAATCAGCGGAAGATTTATTATTATTATGAACTGTGTGTGGATCGAGAAAGCGCCAATGGAGTGGTTGGGGCGGGGGGGGGGGGTATGAAACAGTTGACTGAATACTGGGAGATTAGGAGGGAGAGTGGAGGGGGAATACGCTGGAGGGCACTGGATTAATGTAGGCCTCCTTATTAGAGGACTGCGACAAATCAGCGGAAGTCCCAAGAATAATAATTATTATTATTATGATGGCCTCGTTGCAATTCGTCACAGTTTTTACCCTCAATTGCCAAAATGGAAGTAAGGCGGCGAAGTAGTGTGCTGAAGCGTAAAATACACCATGCGCGTAGCCAGGATTTTATAATAGGTGGTGCTAGAGCCATTTTAGGGGTGGGGAAGCAAACATATTACTTGGAAGGCCGTTGTGGAGTGTAGTGGTGTGTATGTGTGGGGGTGGGGGGGGTCCACTAGTACTAACCAGGACCCTAGAATCTTGGTAGTGGAAAATGTTGTGTTACCCCAAGCTATTATTATAGTTAAAACACCAATCCTAATACTTTTTCTGTTCCACTTGTGCATTAGGCAACGATCGCGGTGGGAGTCCTCTGAAATGGGCAGCATAGATATAAACGATTGGTTAGACAACTCTATATGTGTTCCGGTCATGATATACCACAGATGACGAATCTGGCGTAAGCACCTTACATGATGCTAGAGGATATTCCCAGCCAGAACTCAAAATATCTCGTCACTGAAATAGGTATAATTTTGGCACATTTAACCACATTTTCCTCTCTGAATGGAATATACTTTTTCACCAACGATTGCTTGAGTAAAATTGAGATGAATTTTTTTTTATCAAATCTAGTCATGGCTTCTTAACAGAAGCCATGACTAGATATGATGACAAATAATTTGCAAATACTCAGCGTTTGCAGTTGTTGTTGTCGCAAGTAGCAGTGACAGAAATAGTTGTGATAGATCAGAGATTTATTTGTTTATTTGAGATTAACCCTTTACTTAACGTAACTGCCAAAACCGGCCTGCGCTATTCTCAAAAATCGCCAATTAATTTTCATTATTTTTTTTAATTTTTTGTCTCAAAAACAAAGGTTATGACCCCTCGTTGGAACGAGCTCGTTCCATCGAGGGGTCATAACCTATGTTTTTGAAACAAAAAATGAAAAAAATTAATTATTCAAGAATTATTTTTGCAAGCGTCGTCTGCTTTTCAGGTTAGGTAAAGTGTTAACGACACTTTCAACATCCAGGGTAACGTCGTGTCGGATATTAGACAAGTCATCGTAATGAGTACTGATACTGGTAAAAAGAACAGTGATAATAATACGAGTGGCAGTAGCAGAAACACTTATAGTACAAGAAGTATTTCGTTCGTTTGTTTGTTTGTTTGTTTGTTTGTTTGTTTGTTTGTTTGTTTGTTTGTTTGTTTGAGGTTTAATAACACTTGACGGGGTCAAATCATGCCGGACAGTTTTACACGAGAACCTGTCGTAGTGTGAGATATGTATCAGTAATTTGTTTGTTTGTGTATTGGGGTCTAACAGCACTTTGTGTATTGGGTCATCTCATGTTGAATGTTTTAAGGTTGGAAAAAGGCGGGGTACATGGAGAGAATGACAGACCAATGGCGAGTAACTGTTGTATTCTCAAATTTACTATTCTGGCAGAAGTAAGGTTAGCATTGAGTGAAGACGGGTGTACTGTCGACTTACTGTACACTCTAGTACACTGTTCTACCGTGATTCTACTTGGGCTGTCTGGACTAGGTGTCTTGTGGTAGGACACAACGAAGGTCACGTGGATCAGAATCGAACCGCTGTTCTTTAAACCTTTACCCAACGTAACGGCCAAAACCGGCCAGCGCTATTCTCAAAAATCCCCAATTAATTTTCATTATTTTTTTCATTTTGTGTCTCAAAACTATAGGTTATGACCTCTCGTTGGAACGAGCTCGACGAGCTCGTTCCAACGAGGGGTCATAAACTATGTTTTTGAGACAACAAATGAAAAAAATAGTTATTCAAGCTTTTTTTGCAAGTGTCGTCTGCTCCTCATGTTAGGTAAAGGGTTAAATCTGGAGTCCAGTGCGTGATTCAATACATAGTGTTCCGTGTAGCAGTAATGCCAGTAGTGGGAGTAGCCGCTGTAGTAGGAAAGCAGAGGTGGACTGCCCATATGGTCAGTTTCCTGGTGGGCCCCCTATTAGGGTCCCCTGGGGCCAAATATTGATGCAGCCCAACACGTGTTGGTGCATAGAATTTTGTGAAAATAACCAGCAATCTGATTGCAGAAACTGCCGGTGCACCGAAATGCTCTCCACGTGGACTGCCATTGACAGTCCACATAAAGACATTTCGATATACCAGCAGTCTAGTCTGCATTTGAAAAATCAAAATTTTCTCCAATTGGTCGAACTATGGTCAGCTCGATGGTGCAACCATTTTCCCAGTGAGCGACAAAGTTGATATAAATATGTACTCTATGTGGACTGCAATTCATCGCCCAGATACAGATAAGCCGCGTTCTTTCAGTTCGAAAAATCAAACTTTTCTCGGTGGCCGGGGTCTTGGTGCATTTTCCGGTACTTTGTCTTGGCCCAGTCCGCCCCTGGGACGAACTGCTGGACACGTTGGTAATGGTTGTAGTATTACTACAAACGGCGCCAGTATTGCTCGTAGTAATGACTTCACGAGGCTCCCACAGCAGGGCGCCTAACGCATGCACAATTTAATTACAAAGAATCAATTAACTGAAACTCGAATTGCAATATCAATACCTTTGGCATTCCACCCAATATGTTGTTGGGTATGGAAGCACCAAAAAGTAGGTTTCCCAAACACCATAACTCTCGAGGGCGGGTGGGAAAGGGGTCTAAAGTGGTCGATTCCGAAGGAGCAGCTAAGACTCGCCGCCGTCACGAGCCAGTGCAGAGCGTTTTAGCCGGAGACAGCCAATATTTTACTTAGCTGTGACAAAAAGTCTACAAACTGTACAGTATTCCGAGCTATTTATTTATTTATTTATTTATTTATTTATTTATTTATTTATTTATTTATTTATTTATTGGGGTTTAGCAACACTTTCGCCAGGCAGGGTAACCTTCGAGTCTGACAGTTTTACAGGTGAAGGAAGCCGTAGTACCCGGAGAGAACCACCGAACAGCGGCGAGCTTGATCCAGGCAAAATTACATGTGTTATAGCTACAGGACACAATCCACTTTGGATGGAGTCGAGTTATTTAGGAACTGCAAAACATCATGTTCCAATAAGACAAAAATCCTCGCCCTCTGATTGAACGAGAACTCGCTTAGTTTTTTCTATGTTTACGGCTCCAGTAGCATAGGTTACTGCCTGATGTCACCAAGTGAAATATTTGAAAAGATGATAACAATGGGAGGAGATTCAAAGTGCACACTGCCAATAAAATCCTTTTTCAAGGCCAGTGATCATTCTATGAATTTGCAGCCACAACACACTTATAAAAATGTTGAGGTTACTCCATCATAGTTCAAATCATGAACTTGTTCATGACTTGAACTGAGATGGAGTAACCTCGACCTTTATCTAAGTTATTGCTTTTGTGTTGTCCAATGACGTCGTTGGGTACACGAGAGATTTATTTACTTATTTTTTATCGTTAAAGTTGCCTTGTTCACTGAAGTTGCCGTGTTCATTTCACGGCGTGGGCTTTGGGCTTTGGGTAGGGTCTTACTGGAACATATAAGTTATTGTGATGAATTGACGGCAACATGGTCTGTGGTTTGCGGCTCGGAGCGTACGTTCAACCTCGACTCTTTGGTTCTCAGTTTAATATAAGCTCCGAGCAGCAAACCTCAGATCATGTTACCGTCAATTCATCACAATCACTCAAACCGTTCTATAAACTTTAGTGTTCAGTTGGTTGAAAAATCTCAGTGACTGTAGCGCTGTGACAATTTTCGTCATTGGAAGAGATTTACAGGAAAATTAGTTGCCCTTAATTTCCAGTGACGTCTTTGGGTACTCGAGAGGTTTATTTACTAAATTCGATAAACTGACGGTAACATGGTCTGAGGTTTGCGGCTCGCAAGCGTCGAGGTTGAACACACGCTCCGAGACGCAAACCTCAGACCACGTTACCGTCAATTCATCACAATAACTTATAATGTTCCAATGAGACTAAAATCCCCGCCCTCTGATTGGGCGAGAGCTCGCTTAGTTTTTTCTATGTTTACGGATCCAGCAGCAAATGTTACTTTCTGACGTCACCAAGTGAAATGTTTTTAAAGATGTCAAAAGTGTAAGGCGATTCAAAGCGCATACTGCCAATAAAATGGTATTTTTCGAGGCCAGTCATCATTCTATGAATGTATACCCATGCACAAACAACTTTTAAGAAAGTTCGAGGTTACTCCATCTCAATTCAAGTCATGAACTTGTTAATGAATTAAAATGGGATGGAGTAACTTCGATTTTTATCTCAGTTGTTGATTGTTTTTTGTACGATGACACCGTGGGGTACACGAGAGGTTTATTTACTAAATTTGTTATCGTTGAAGTTGCCTTGTTCATTCAAGTTGCCTTGTTTATTTCACGATGTGGGTTTTGGGTTATTGGTAGGATTTTATTGGAACATAATATATTTTCACGTTATTGAGATGAATTGACGGTAGCATGGTCTTAGGTTTGCGGCTCGGAGTGTATGTTCAGCCTCGACGCTTCGCGTCTCGGTTGAACATAAGCTTCGAGCCGCAAACTTTAGATCATGTTGCCGTCAACTCATCACAATAACTTATAATATTTCTACAGATAATCTGAGTTGTGGTTGAGACCGGGTCACGGTCAGCTGAAGGAAACATACTGTCTGTAACTCACAAAGAGTCATCTAATGAAACTAATTATCATGTGAATCAAATCTATTAGAGGTATGGAGAGTTGGCATTGATTTATTGCTATAAGTGACACTTGGTGAATGAACCGAAAGCTTAACCATTTACCCAACGTAACGAGAAAACCGACCAGCGCTATTCACGCAGACGACACTTGCAAATAGAATCCTTGAAAAACAATTTTCCTCATTTGTTGCATCAAAAACATAGTTTAAGGCCTCTCATGGGAACGAGCTCAACGAGCTCGTTCCAATAAGGGGTCATAAGCAATCTTTTTGAGGCAAGAAATGAAAAATAATAAAACTTGAATGGGGATTTTTGTGAATAGCGCTGGCCGGTTTTTCCGTTACATTGGGTAAAGGGTTAAGCTTTCGGTTCATTCCCACTAGACCAATTCCCTTTAGACCAATTCCCACGAGACCAATTCCCAACAGACTAATTCCCCTTAGACCAACTGATATGTTCTAGTTTTAAATCCTATATCAATAATTTGAAAAACTTATAAATATTTATAAATACATTTAATGTTATTGATATTGAAGTCTAAAAATAAGCAGTCTGTCATTTGCAGAATGAGGTCCCCAGAGGGTGAATTTGCTGATGCTTTCCCATACATTGGACCAGTTTATCCTCTGGGTATCTCTTTCTGTTTATGTTTGAGACCTTGATTCAGGTTGAGGTTCACAGAGGGTAAATTTAGTGATGCTACCCTGCTGTGCAGGGTAGCATCACCAAATTCACCCCCTGGGGACCTCATTTTTCAGATGACAGTCTGCTTATTTTCTGGCTTGTTGATAACCAAACACAGTCCTTTATGTGTATTGATGTTATAAATCTGTATTTTTTGTAAAATGTTAAATGTACTCAGCTATGCTGAAATGTTATAAACCTATATTTTTGTATGTTATGCATATAAAAAGTTTTTTGTCAAATAGGGTGCTTATCAGTAAATAAATGTTTTCTTAATTATCCTTAATCAACCCTTAATTAATAGCAGTATATAGCTGGTATAAGGGGAATTGGTCTTTTGGGAATTGGCCTAAAGAGAATTGATCTAAAGGGAATTGGTCTAGTGGGAAGACACCAAGCTTCAACATGACATTCCAGTTTCGTGAAAACCAAATAATCCAATGCGACTGAGTGAACATCATAAACCCGACTTGAAATATTATTGCTACATAATAAAGCAGACATTTGATTGCAATCGAAACGTCTGAGTTTAGGTATTCAATAAAGTGTCATAAGATATACTTTTTTCGCCGTAAAACTGAGAAGATTACTTCGTACATCGGATTAAGGATAAAAAATCGTTCAGGATTAATCCTTTCGAATATTCACACGAAATGGTGACTCATGATCCAAACGAGGAATAGCAAATCAACATGATCGCGAACGTGAACTAAGAAAACGAAAGAAAAAGAAAAAATTGACGATGTTTATCGGGATATTAGCATATGAAGTTGAGGATTTAAACCAATTTGAAACTATTTTTGCATGTAGAACAAGACTTATTAGAATACTAATGAAAAAATGGGATGAAACCCGAAGGATAAGTAGATAGGGAATTACATGAGGGGAAAGGGTCATTTTTATAGTTAGAGAGATCGAGAAAGCACCGATGGGGGAATTAAGAAACACTTTTTGACTGAATGCTGGGGTATTAGGAGGGATAGTGGGGAGGAATCGCCCGACGGGGAACTTGGTAAATATAGGCCTCATCGTTAGAGGACCGAGACAAATCTGCGGAAGGCTGAAGAATTATTATGATTATCTACATCTCCGTCTTTACAGCTCTCTGCTCGGGGTGCCACTCATTTTCTTATAATTACTTCTCTTCCTTTTGACTGTAAAACATGAAATCATAGCACTGATGTATCTTCATTACATAATACTCCAAAAATTCACAACTGTTCAGCCCAAGTCAAAAGTATATGTTTGTTATTACTTTCCAAAGTGTGATTTACTGTAATTTTAGGGTTTGATTATAAACGATAACTTCACAAGTGAATTATGCAATCAATAATTGGGCCATGTATCCATGTGCGCAAACGAAGACGCTTTGCCGTGGGTGTAATGGGGACTTCATTGTTTTTTGAACCCTTCACCTATCATGAAAAGCAGACGACACTTTCAAAAAAAAATTTTGAATTACTGTTATTTTCATTTTTTGTCTTAAAAACATAGGTTATGACCCCCTCATTGGAACGAGCTCGTTCCAATGAGGGGGCATAACCTATGTTTTAGAGACAAAAAATGAAAAAAATAATGAAAATTAATTGGCGATTTTTGAGAATAATGCTGGCCGTTACGTTAGGTAAAGGGTTAAATAATATAATTATCGTTAATAATGAAAAGTAATAAACAGAGTAATTGCTTGACTGGACTGGTTACGTGAAATAATTCATTCGAGGCGAGGGACTATATTGTAAAACACTCGTGCGCATTCGCGCACTCGTGTTTGTACAACGTCCCTCACCTCTCATGAATTATTTCACGTAACCAGTCCAGTCAAGTGATTACTTTCTATATAAACATAACAAACAATAAATGTTCTGATCGCTAGTCTCTACATACTTTGATTGCTGGGACGCTCAATGGCCTTATGCAGAACACTTTCTCACCGGTCGCCATCTCAGTTACATACTTGGATGCCCTGGGCGCGCGTTGGCTCAGTGGTTACGGCATCTGACTACAAACTGAAAAATCCAAGGTTCAATCCCCGCCATGGGTTACTGCGTGGTGTCCTTGGACAAGGCGCTTAATCCCGATTACCCATGTGGGGGCACGGTGTCAGTGTGTACTAAGGCATAGTACACGACGATGGTACTGTTGTCTTCAAGCAATGCTACCTCTGCTTGTGTGGAGTTAGTTCGTCGGGGTTCCCGTTCAGTGATTTTAAGCCTCATATTAGTAGTTACGTCAGATCTATGTGGCAGGCGAATTGGGATGGGGCGACTAATAACAAGCTCCATCGCTTCCGACCAACTATTTCTTATCACTACCCATTCAGTAACCTTTGTGAAAAAGATCATGTTATTGTGACACGATGTCATATTGGTCATACAAGACGAACACATTCCTTTCTGTTAGAGGGTAATTTGCGACCAGAGTGAGTTCCATGTCAGCAGGTGTTGTCAGTGGAACACATTCTTTTACATTGCACTGATTTTAATTCTGTTAGAGGGCAGTACTTCACAGCTGGATCCCTTGGAGATCTGTTTTATAATAAGAGCCCACACAAACTTGTGTCATTTCTGAAAGTAATCAACCTTTTTACAAAATTTTAAAAAATGTTTTTATTCTTTTAATCTCTACTGAGTCTTAATTCCTCAGGTTGATTTATAATGTATTCACGTATCTCATTACTGATTGTTATTCTAATCATTTTTATCTTTGACATGTCTTTTGTGGTTATTTTTATTTTTATTCAATTTTTACTTCATTATTGATAATGACTTTTTTATATACCACTGTCTTCTCGCCACGATATAGCCCTAGCTGCTGATGTGGCGTTCAGCACCAATAAATAAATAATAATAAATAGTTCGTCGAGGAGTCTCACGGTTGTTTGCCGCTGCTCGGTAGTTCTCTCCGGGTATTCCGGCTTTCTTCACCCTTAAAACTGTCCGACACGAGGTGACCCTGGCTGTCGAAGGTGTCGTCAAATCCCAATAAATAAATGAATAAGAAAATAAATAGATAAAAAAATAAATAGATACTTGGATGTCCACGACAAAATAATATATTGATGATGTGGGCATTATTCGCGGCAATATAAATTGAATATTTACAAAATATTTAAGTTATTATTGACAAAAAAAACAAGTGCCGTTTATGAAAAGTTAAAATACCGTATTACTCGTTTTCGTAGGTAGGTAAACGTTTGAAGTGAAAGCCGTTACGCTGTGACTACATTCACAACGTAACAGCTTTCAGATCATCAAACGTCATCATTGGGAGGTGTTGCACATTACAAAGTTAATACTGCGTTGCTTGTTTTCGTTGTAGGTAAACGTTTGAGGAAGCGAAAGCTGTTATGCTGTGACTACATTCACAGCGTAACAGCTTTCACGTCATCAAGCGTCATCATTGGGAGGTGCTGCACGTTACAAAGTTAATACTGTGTTGCTTGTTTTCGTGGTAGGTAAACGTTTGAGGAAGTGAAAGCTGTTACGCGATGACTACATTCACAGCGTAACAGGTTTCACATCATCAAACGTCATTATTGGGAGGTGTTGCACATTACAAAGTTAATACAGCGTTGCTTGTTTTCGTTGTAGGTAAACGTTTGAGGAAGTGAAAGCTGTTACGCTGTGACTACATTTACAGCGTAACAGCTTTCTCGTCATCAGACGTCATCATTGGGGGTGGGGGGGGGGGGGGTATACGCATAGATTGACTTGAGTGGGCGGAGATTGAGTTGAGACGTTTATCGCTGACCGACCATTAATTCACGCAGTTGTCTGTGGATCAGTGGTCTTAATTTATATAAAAGCCAAGTTGAACGTCTCGACGTAACACGTGATAAGAACTCAGAAACCCCAATGTTATATTCAGGTTATAGATGGGGAGGGACAGAATAGAAAGTAACTTATTATTAAGCCTATTGGTTTTACGTATATTGGCATGCAAGTTATACAACTTATATTACCTCCTCTTTTGGCCGAATGACGCCGGTATGTTGTATGACCTCTGTAGCGGCAACTTCGTGGGCTCGCTCCTCTCGAATACTACGAAGGGGAATTTATCCTGCACGGAGTGTGTATCGCTCCGCGCAATGGACAGCCATTTTACGTCCCCGCACGATACGACGGAACGTGGTGATAGCATCAGCCCCACAATTGATGCTAACAGAGAGTGCTCGGACACCTCGAGAACTTTCGCCGATCGCGGATTGATCCCGGGACATCTGGAATGAGAGACCAGCGCATGTATCCACTCGGCCACCACTCTCTGTGCATGTAAATTAGTTGGCCTAGTGAATATCCGTTTAAGCGAAAATACTCGATGAATGGTACTCTCGAAAGAGGCTTCAAACCACAATAACGTTGTCGCGGTAAACAAAAACTCACCCCATGTTACTTCTGTGACAACATTACCCCAGGGTACAAAATGTTAGCTCAATTTCTCAGAAAAAAATTGGGAATGCATAGAAACGCATGAGAAAAAAAGGCTGAGAGACAAAATCCTCCGTAGGTTTTACACTCACAAATCTTTACCCAAAGTAGTTGTGACGTCACGAATATAATAACTTTTCCAAAAAGCAGTTAGATACACAGAACGAAACATCCGTGTGAATGGGTTAATCGATATGGCACAAGTGCCATATCGATTAACCCATTCACGCGCGTGTGTCGTTCTGTGTTTATTACACGCTTTCACGTCTATAAAAACAATTATTAGAAGGACATTCCGCAATTCATTTGACAGCTATCAACAAAAAGAACACATTTTATCGAAAACCAAATTTGCGAGGGGAACCCATGTTACTATTTCGTCACCTGAGTTCCATTATGTTCTATGTGCCTTCTGGCACATAGAACACATTGGAACTCATGGAACGATTTTCAGCTATCGCTCGCCATTCGAATTGTAATTGCGTTGTACGATTTGTAGAAAATACCAGTAACATTTCGCTTGTATTTAAAAATAGTCCGTCAACGATTTCCGTTCTGTACATATGTGCGGAACGGATTTTTATTTTCCGCATGGTTTAGTGTTGCTGTAGATGAGAATTACATAGAACAGGCGTGTAATAAAACGAATTCCAACTCATCTCTGCACCAGCACGTTGAAGAAGAGACGAGTGAATTGCCTGTGGAAATCAAAAGGACACTGATGGAGTTTGAAGGTATCTCACACACCTACTGGAATTTGTCAAGTAAAGAACGAGAGTGTTGTCCTAACGGTGGACTTTGTCAGAGTATCATCAGTGTGTATTTGGAGGGTGGGGGTGCACCTCTCGTGGAAGGAAGAAAGACCCACATATTTTAATATTTAATCATGGCTTGTCAGTACAATCAACATAGACGACATGATAAATTTATGTTGGATGTCTTCTATTTATTTATTTATTGGGGTTTAACGACACTTCAGACAGTTAGGGTCACCTCGTGTCGAACAGTTTTACGAGTGGGGGAAGTCGGGATACCTGGAGAGAACCGCCGAGCAATGGCGAGCAACTGTCAGACTCCCCAACGTACTAACTCCATACTAGCAAGGTTAGCATTGGTTGACGACAAGTGCCCCATCACGTACAGTACGCCTTAGTACATAGCGCCACCGTGCCCCCGCGTTGGCAATCGGGATTTAGAGCATTGCCCAAGAACACAACGTAGTTACCCTTGGCAGGGATCGAACAGTGGACCTTTCAGTTTGAAGTCCAATACCGTAACCCCGGAACCACCGCACTCCCTTCGGATCCCTTCGACGTTCTCAAAGGAAAATAGATACCAATGTACATGTCACCACAAAGAAACCATAATGAAAAAGAAACACACATCTGAACGGCAATTATTATGTAAATTATGGGATTTGCGGTAAGATAAAAAGATCGATAAAACTTAACTGGTTGAGGGCTAGATTATTTTTGGTTATCTGAATTTGTTATACAGAATTTGTTTTACTACAAATTATTGGAGAGTGCCCACAGGCACTCACCAATAATTTGTAATAGAACAAATTTATATAAACAAAATGTTATTTACATTCTGGTGAATATGAAACATGAGCAAGAAAAACATAGGCTTTTGCTCTGGTACCCTCATTTTTTTAAAGCCCTGATAGTGGCTTCTAGCACTCAACCAGTTAACGTTCCGCTATATTTCAGACTTTTCTTATAAACATTTTGTGAAAAATCAAATCACACTGGAACTCGATCGGAACGAAATGGGGCATAAAAATGTTGATGTTCGGATTTATGGATCTTACGTGAAGTTACGACATAACTTCTGTTGGCTGCATTTGGATCGCCTTTCGCAATATCCTAACGATAGAGTCCCACATGGACGCGTGATAAAAGGGAGATTTGTCCCCATCATTGCCACGTAAATCTCAGATTTTTAAGTCCATTAAACAGTTTTATTATGAGAGCTACAATACATAAATAGATTGCTGATAAAAAGAAGATGAATGCCTGGTCGTTCAGCTTCAACTGTGTTAAACACAGAATGTAAATACTTTCAAAACAATGCTCCAGGGGGCAGGCAAACAAAGTAATTCTTATGCTATCGGCGTATAAACATTGCGCAGGGTATCCTCGATGCGGGGTGATTTTGAATTCTGGACATGGGCTTAAATCTGGATATGAGCTTAATAAACTTGAAATGCCTGTCAGCCCCGGCTGTCCGAAATCACGTTCTGATAGAATTGACTCTCAATAGCATTTTCTACTTCTAGACGGAAAACCACTCCATGTGTTTAGCAATTGTGACAAGTACGTGCAATATTCAGTGGCGTTTCGAAGATGGCCGATTCGGAGAGTAAACCTGATTTGAGAGTATTAAACGTATCATTTATTTATTTATTGGTGCTTAACGACACTTTCGACAGCCAGGGTCACCCCGTGACGGACAGTTTGACGGGTGGAGGAAGCCGGAGCACCCAGAGAGAACTATCGAGCAACAGCGAGCAACTGGCAGGCTCCCCAACATACTAACTCCACACAAGCAGGGTTAGCACTGATTGAAGACAAGTGCTCCATCGACGTGCAGTACGCCTTAGTACAGAACGCCACCGTGCCCCACGTGGGCAATGGGGGTGAAGTGTCTTGCCTAAGGACACAACGTGGTTGCCGCAGTGGGATTCGAACCGAGGACCTCTCGGCTTGCAGCCTTCACCTCTACCTACTGAGCGGCCGCGTGTGAAGAGTATAATGACGTAAATCCTGACTGATAAAATGTTTCAGCTACATTATGAAGGCATGCCTTCGTAGAAGGCATGCCTTGATGATGCGGTTGCAATAATTAGTCAGTTGGGACTTTTGTTGAAAAACTCAAGACTTTTTTTAAATTTATTTGCGGATAAATACAATATACATTAGGGCCCTGCGAAGCTTCGAGATTCGATTCGATTTCGTATCTCAAGTTGGTATTCGGTTCGATTTGAAATCAGCTGTCCGATTCATTTTCCTTCGAATCTTTTCGCTTGAATTTCGCTGGACATTAACCATCTCAGACGTCTCATAAAACGTATAGCTGAGATAGAAATTGTACATAAATAATGTTGAAAATAAAGACTGAGTGTAATTTCAACATAAAAAGCATCTGTACCCATGCCACCATCCATGCTAATAACAGTTTCACCAGTCACACTGCCACTGTTGAAAGCATATTTAAAGTTCCCAAGTAATATGGACGATAAGCTCACGGTAGCTAGTGGCGAGCCACTCGCAGTGCCAGCACAGAATCGTCGCACCCAGTCCTGTTTGTTGAACAAAAATCCTTACTGGGTGATATTCCAACTACATCAGCAAGGCATAACTTCAACGAAGGCATGCCTTGATGATGTAGTGGAAATATTTTGTCAGTCGGGACTTCAAGACGCCTGTATTCGGTTCGACGTTCGATTCGATTTCGAATAATATACTCGATTCAAATCGAAAATATGTGATTGACAGGACCCTAATAACATGTAGTAATTGAGCGGCAACTCTTTATTTAATTAACACGTACAGTGCCAGTACTCCAAATTGGTCAAGATGGGCGCCCTACAGACCGAATCGGGTACTATAGACCTCCATTTTGGATGACCTACTTTGTGTGTATAATATTCGTTCAAGTATTAACTCCTTAAATGCTGTTGGCGGATATTCATGCCGAGGACAGGAAATCTCTTGCCACTAAAAAAAGTTAAATTTGGGCACTTGAAGCCATATTGAATCAACATTTCAACCAATGATTTCTTGAGTTAAAGTTTTATGATTTTTTCATTAAATCTAGTCATGTCTGCTGTAAAGCAGCCATGACTAGATTTGATAAAAAATATTTACAAAAATACTCAGCAGGTTAAGAGTTAAGTCTAGCCTGGAAAGAAAGTACACAATTACTGGCATTAGCGAATCACTGTCTAAGGGTACGTGCAAACTGCATGCAAACAGCGAAGCGAAGCAAAGCGAAGCGGACAAGGCGAAAAGATTTATGCTTGTCTTTCGGAAAGTATTGTTCATACCACGAGCGAAGCAAGGCCATGTGTGGTGATGAAATCAAAATTTTAGATTTGGTCGCTCGAACGCGAGCGAATTATGATAGCAACGCGATATACTCTCGTGAATTTTGTGGATGGAATCTAGTTTTGTGAACGCACAGGAAATAGGGTACTCAGAAAAGCAATGGATATTGATGGACTGATTGCTGCTGCGTTCAAACGCCCCGCTATATGTGATTGAAAGGACAGAAAATATACATTCTTAAATAGTCCAGAAACTTTTTCTCGTCATTCCGCAGCTTGGGCATTAAATAAATAAATAATTCCACCAGTTCTTCCCTGCAAGCATTTATTTCATGTACCCAGACATTTCTCCTCCGAAAATTGAATCTTAGCGCTGAATTTTCCATCAATAACATTTGTCTTTCCCACAAATACTCCATACGTGCATGTGTGTTTATGTTTACATGTATGTGCATGTATATGTATATGGATGCGTATGCAAGTGTGTATGTATGTATGTATGTATGTGTATGTATATGTATGTATGTATGTAAGTGTGTATGTATGTGTATTATGTTTCTATATCTATATATAAATATGTGTATATAAAAAGGTCTATATTCTGATAAAAGAAATCTGTTCCAAGAGTGCTGGATCCGAGAGATGCAAGAGCCTCAGCGAAAGAAATTCGTCTAACTGAAGCTCAAACAGCACAGAAAAAACAATTTACACCTAGCTGTCGGTCTCACAAGCCAAGTTCTGTCTAAACGGGTGTGTAATACAACCCGAAAAGAAAAGAAACCGGGGTTAAAGTAGAAAGTAAAAGGGGAAAAAAATACTGTTAAACAAATTCTGAAAAGTATTCTATAGTAAGTCCTAACTCCCGGTAGAACCTGATATTAACAACCCTTTACCCAACGCAGACGATATCAAAATTTATTTTTTTAAATATCATTTTTTTTAATTTTTAAAAAAAAAATTCTACAAAACCATGTCATGTGACCCCTCGTTGGAACGAGCTCGTTGTTGAAATTTTTTGAAATATAATATTTTTTCAGCTGCTGAATTTGCATATTACTCAGGTGGATGCGGCCTATTCGTTGGGTAAAGGGTTAATATATCCTTCCAAAATTAAAAGGAACTGGAATTTTGAAATATAAAGATACTTCCATATATTACATGAAAGTATGTTAACTGGATGATTTTAAAAAAAAATTGCAGTCCGTCGCCTTAAAGCACACCAAGTAGACCGCTAGGAGGAAATTTTAGAGTTTGGTGTTTTTCTAGCTGGTGCGAAACGACGTGGTAATGTGCTAGGATTGCCCCCACTATATGATAGTGCGTGTAGCCCCTCATCCCTTAAAGCTGGGACTTTAAATGAAGCTTTGACTGGTGAATATGCGTATATATATGTATATGCATGTATGCATATACATATATCTAAATGTGTATGTGCCAAACACAGCCCGCCACCTAGAAATGTTTGATGAGAGGCGAGGCCAGGTGTATAAAAAAATTGGAAAGTGGAGACCTTGATAATTCCAGAACAGCCTCCATCTGAGAATCAGTAGAATCAGTAGAACCCATCTAATTTCAAACTTCGAGTCGGAATCGAATCCTGTATCGAATCAGAAAGAGAATTTCGAATCGAAATTCGAATCGAATCTCATGATTCTTCAAATTTGTTTATTTATTTATTGGGGTTTAACGACACCTTCGACAGCCAAGGTCGCCCCGTGTCGGATAGTTTTATGGGTGGGGGAACCCGGAGTATCCGAAGAGAACCACTGAGCAACGGCGAACAACTGTCAGACTCCCCAAAGTACTAACCCCGCACAAGCAGGGTTAGCATTGGTTGAAGACAGGTGCATCATCGACGTTCAGTACGCCTTAGTACACAGCACTGCTGTGCCCGCACGTGGGCAATCGGGATGAAGTGCCTTTCCGACGGACACAACGCAGTTACCCCTAGGCGGGAATCGAACCGTGAACCTTTCGGTTTGAAGTTCAATGCCGTAAGCACTGAGCCACCGTGCTCCCTCTTCAAATTGTAAAAAATGCACCTTTTTTACAACCGTAAAAATTGCAGGTCTCCACGAAGGGGTGGTATTCAACGACAACACGTCTGTTTGTGCAAGCCGTTCAAAAATCGGAATATATACGGGATCAAAGTCGGTACGGAAGCGGAAACCTCCTTGAAATCGTCGGATAACCAGAAACCTGATGAGATGTGAAAAGCCCAAGAGAAGACACTTGGTATGATTTCGATAGCATCTCAGCGATTCGAAAATTTCATAATCCGCCCAAATCGAATCGAATCATCGGAACAATTTCGAATCGAAACGAATCGAAATTCGAAGTTTTGTAGGGCTCTAGAACCAAGTTGTGCCTTCGCACAGCAGATATCGAAGAATCGGGGCCACATAACGATTTTTTCTTATACCAAAATGACTTCTATCTGTTCTCGCTCGCCACCACATATTGGGGGGGGGGGGGGGTAGGGGTAGTAAACGCCCCTGCTGAGAATGGGGTTTCGTAGCTCCTGCATGCTTCGTAAAGGCCATCACACAGACCAGTTTTCAAATATGCGTAATTTCCCAATCCATCTCACGGCATTGCTCCGAGGGTATAATCGCAGGATTGGAAATTTTCCGGTTCTCGTTTTTTTTAAAGTCAGTCGCGATACCGGATATTTTCCGGATTCTTGTTTCTGAACATCAGTCCCGTAACATGAGAAAGGCATAGGCCAGAACCGGGAATCAAAGGTTGCGTTCCGCAACTTTTGATTCCCATTTCGGATCTATGAATTTCCCGGGCATTAGGACTGATCTTCAGAACCTGTAACCGGGAAATTCCCATTCGTGAGATTAAACGAACGGAGATGCTGGTCATGGAAGACGTTGATATGCACCGTAATCTCATAAACTATAATACGCAATCATTGATACTAAGGTCAATGAATTTCCCGGGGTTTCGAGGTTGACGTTCGGAACGGGAAGGCACAGAGCCTTGAAATTGTCGTTCCCGGGATTAAACCTTAATTGCTCCATGTTTAGCTTCCTTTGCACTTACTGGTTCGTTTACCAACAACTGTTGAATAAATATTAACTTTTGCCGCATACTGTAGACAATTGCCTATAATAGCACATAGGAGAATAATGACTGTCTCACATTTTCAGAGGAAACAGTGTTTCCGTAATGCCATTAAAGGTCCATGTTGCTTCGTTCAGCAGTGGCAAGTGTCATACTTTGGTAATTTACTCACCTGTTTGGGCACTGTCGTCTGCATCGCTAAATTCCATGCTTTACAAATCGAATCGTTGACAAAGGCGAGTTATCTAATGCAGAAGTAACACTTTCACCTCGTTAGATTCAAGGTGGAAAAGACACATTGTCACCGGTTGTCGTAGAAACAATCATTTAGCCAGCTGATCGTATATTTTCCTCGAGTTCGAGTGTGTCGACGATTTCTCAAAAAATCAATTTCCAAATGAACACGCTATTGGATTAACATCGGCTTGCGCAGTTTAAGGATGCCAATAAATACATGTGATCTGTGACAACAGTTTTTGGATTGATTTCTCCAGAAAATCGCTTTAACTCCTTAAGAGGCTTAACACACTGTCGTTAACAATAAATGTTCTACTATTATCTCAGGGACGTGGCGACGGGGAAGGTGGGGGGGGGGGGGGGGGGCACTCCCCCAATCCTGGAAAAAGTGTCCTATAGTTCGAAATTGGGAGGGCAAGTCATGAGTAGTTGGAAATTCCATCCATCTGGATTTTAGAGCTCCTTTGGTGACGTTGATGCCCCCTTTACTTCCCAAAATTCCAACTCGCTTTCAAATAGGCAAAAATTTCAACTGTTACTATTTACAACTACAGTGTACGCAATATCGAGCTTCATAAGTATGCATGAAGTCAATCGGTACGTGCTTTCTAGAGTATGTTACTTATCGTAATAAAAAAATCATCGAAATGCACTTCAAGAAAATCACATCATGTAAAATCGTTATCCTGAGTTAATTCCATCATTCACAGTTACAAAATCATGAAACATGGAAAACTGATCATTCCTGCATAAGATCTGATTTAATGTTCGGAGAGTGTGAATTGCTCAAAGTTCTCAGCTTGAGCATTTGTTTAGCACAAATTCAGTTCTCAGAAGAATACCAAATAAATAATAACCTGATAATTCTATCATAAATGTGTTGGCATTTCAATTACTAGAATCAATTTTATGCCCCCTTTCATGGCTACATTTTCAAGATGTTTCTCGGTAGTGAATTTCCAATTAGGGGGAGGGACCGGGAATGGGATTCCCCTCCCGGCCCCTCCCCTAGTTGGAAATTCACTTCTCTACACCCCCAATCGGAAACTCCTAGCAACGTCCCAGTATTATCTATTGTAAAGAGAAGGACTTACTTACCCTCTTCGCTCCAGTCGGGGCATGAGGTCTTCACAAGCGTTCTCCACCTAGCGCGATATTTTGCCTTCATCTGTACTTCTCACCAGGTCATTCCCAGCACATTTCGTTCTTCTTCTCGGGTTCTTCGCCAGATGATTTTTGGCCTACCTCTTGGTTTTTACCCCGTGGAGTTCATTGGAGGGCTGCCCTGATGCTGCTAGTTCCGGACATTCTGAGAACATGTCCTATCCATCTCCAGCGTCTCTGTTGTATTTGTGGGATAATGCAGGAAGACACAGCAGGTCTGTGTTGGAGATCCTCTGTGACCAGAATATTTTGCATATTCACCGAGGAGTATACCAAGAAAGACTCCAAGAACAGACTGGCTCAAGCAAGAAAGGGAAGGAGAGATGGACATTATTCCAGGGGTGTAACTTCTTGGGTGTTGGGGGGGGGGACGCCCTTAACATAAATATACTCTCTCGATCATGATTTTCGTTGGGAAGAGCTTGGACAGGAAATTATGAAATACCAAGTTGGGCTCAGTTGGGCAAAATCCCTTGCTTGCCCGACAAAAATATACACACACTCTAAAATCAGTTGGGTTAAAAATCAACCCAAGTCAACCGGGTTGATCAAATATCGTCCAAATTGGGTTCATATTCACTCAACCCAGTTGATGTGGGTTGTTCTTTAGCCCAACTGATTTTAGCGTGGAAAGTGCAACAAATGCCCGACTCCAAAAAACCGGTAGAATTCCATATCCAGGGAGAGAATGATTGATTGTCTTTATGTCCACCAAGACATGAAGATTACAGTATTTAAAGTACAGTCAATACAATTTTTGTTTGAAAAGTTAAAGTACAAAAGTTAACAAGTTAGATGGTGTTGTGATAAATAGAGGTGTATGTATGTATATGTAAGTGCTATTGTACAGCGGTTTGCAGGAACCAAACATAAGGTGACTGGTGGAAACAAAAGGGAACAAAGTGCATATCGTGTGGAATGGTCTCGTGACATGAGCTGTTGGCTGCGTATTAAAGTACCGGATTATTAGCTGCATTGTATGATTGTGTTTTTGAATGAACTTTCTAGCTTCTCAAGTCAAAGAAAAATTTACAACAGACGAAGAGAAAACCATGTCAGTTGTGCGTTTGAGAAAATTTGTTGATTAACTCTTTTGGCGCGAGTAGTATGTCTCGTATGTTTGAGGTATAGTTGGCAGGACCCCGGTGCAGGACCCCGTAAGTGACGTCATGTCACGTGACCTAGTGGCGGCATGTTGTGTTGTCATGGTAACTCGCGTGAGCAGCCATTTTGTGATGTCATCCCCATAGTGATACGTGGAGTTAGTGCGCATGCGCATCGCGTGTTGTTAGGGTGATACGTGTTTCGTCCATTTTGTATACTGGAGGACGCCATCTTGGTTTCTATGGTACCACGTGGTTGCTATGTTATCCAATTTTTCTGCACTGGGACGGGGTATGTTTGGAGGGTATGTTCGATTGAATCGGAGTATTTCCCCGATTCGCAGAATTACCACAAACAACCTGACATGTTGTATTATTTCGAATTCTTTCAGAATTCTCTGCTTCTATCTATATATGCAATAGTTTCCGTCTATCTGGCCATGTTCCTTTGTTCTGGAGCATACTCCAATAGCGTAGAAGAGCCTATCACTTGGAACAGCTTTACTTACTGTTACTATATTTAGCAATTTGTGGTCTATTCTTGTTATTTCTGACCCTATTCCAAGTACTCTTGTTATTTTATTTATATAGATCATTTATAAAGATTATAACTAACCAATCAGATTGCTTGATTTCCCACAATCTGTATGCAGAGTTATCTCCCCTTATTACAATGATTCTCGTCACCTCTATATCCAATGGCCATATCCCCAGGCACCCCAATTTCGGCACCCCTTTTTGGAAACCATATGGCCTTCGCAACCCCTTTTTGTCGTATGAGGCCATGAGGGCTATTTAAAAGCCCTCAATGAGTCCTCATTTATTATCCCTCATAGCCTCATTGAATTTTGAGGTTATGAGGACCATGAAAAATCCCTCAATGAGGTATAATTTACTACAACTCTCAGCCTCATTTCAGTATTTAACAGCCATATCCCCAGGCACCTCAATTTCGGCACCCCGTTTTTGAAAACATATGGCCTTCGGCACCCCTTTTTTGTCGTATGAGGCCATGAGGGCTATTTAAAAGCCCTCAATGAGTCCTCATTTATTATCCCTCATAGCCTCATTGAATTTTGAGGTTATGAGGACCATGAAAAATCCTTCAATGAGGTATAATTTACTACGTCTCTTAGCCCTCATTTCAGTATTTAACAGCCATATCCCCAGGCACCCCAATTTCGGCACCCCTTTTTGAAAACATATGGCCTTCGGCACCCCTTTTTTGTCGTATGAGGCCATGAGGACCATGAGTAATCCATCAATGAGGTCTAATGTAGTCTTACCAACCGCTTCCATCTTGTCGCCAAAGCTACAAGGCCACTACTGGTCTGTGGTCTATATGTCCTATCATTAGCTTCTACAACAGTCTTGTTCCATTGCGGCCTTGTACCAGTACTATTGGCTTCTGTTATTCTGCCCCATATCTCATCCATTACTTCCTAGCTATACCTATCTCAGTCTCGACTATAACATTGATCAAGGTTGAATCAGATTTCCCCTGTATACATATAAGGAATTCCGTAATTGAGATTCCTAGCCGATTCCGTAAAATTTGGATTCCGTGATTTGACATCGACACTCGGGGTATGGAAAGGGATTGATAACACCCAATTCAACAATGACTACAAGAACCTGAACAGATACAACCAGCTACTACAAAACAATAAAGGTACAGATCCAACATTACCAAGATCGAAGTGAACATAACAAAGTGAAAGAATGTCAAACTAGTCGGATTGATCGACTGTTGTTTGTGGTAATTCTGCGAATCGGGAAAATACTCCGATTCAATCGAACATACCTCCGAACATACCCCGTCCCATTGCAGAAAAATTGGGTGACATAGCAACCACGTGATACCATAGAAACCAAGATGGCGGCCTCCAGTATACAAAATGGACGACGGAAACACGTATCACCCTAACAACACGTGCTGCGCATTCGATCTAACACCACGTATCACTATGGGGATGACGTCACAAGATGGTCGCTCACGCGGATTACCATTACTAAACAACATGCCGCCACTAGGTCACGTGACATGGCGTCACTTCCGGGGTCCTGCACCGGGATCCTGCCAACTATACCTCAAACATACGAACATACTACTGGCGCGAAATAATCTGAGAAATAGAATTCTTAGCGCCTAATATTCATCAGGCATTTTACAAAAAGTATAGGTTGTTAGACTAAAGCGTTATTATTTTAAAAGATGTTCTAATGATCTCATTGACAGTTTTTCAAATGATTTCCTGTATATATTTAAATGGCACCTTTATACTTTCAAGGGGCGATATCGTTGTTCATGGATAGGACATAAATGGTGCATGAAACATAGGAATACGTATGTTTGTTCAATCCTTTACCCAACGAATCGGCCGCATCCCCACCCCGCGTAATATGCAACTTCAGAAGTTGAAAAAATATTATTTTTCAAAAAATTTCAATAAAACCATATCATGTGACCCCTCGTAGGAACGAGCTCGTCGAGCTCGTTCCAACGAGGGGTCACATGATATGGTTTTGTTGAAATTTTTTGAAAAATTCGAAAAAATGGTATTTAAAATAATTAATTTTGATATCGTCTGCGTTGGGTAAATGGTTAAAAGCACTTGGAAATGGACACACACAGTTGGCTAAAATGACTACTGCAGTACCTTTCCGCGGTCTGCCGTCTGTCGACTTTAGTAGCCTGTCGCGCCAAAAGAGTTAAATCAGGATCGTATCTCTCGAGCATCAGACAAAGTTTATCTTCATCGGTGGCTTGGTCTTGGTAAACGTATACCTGAAAAGGAAATTTATTGATGATATCATTTCAGAGGTGATTACGTAACTGAGAAGGAGTCTCGGAGGGACGTGCACCTCTAACTAGTTGATGTGTAATTGTTATATTTTTAAATACAGTGTTTTACCAATGGAAAGTTATACTTCAAGCATATAAGTATTTGATAAAAGCAATTAGGTATGTTCCAAATAGTCAGAGCCGCTGAGATCTAGGGCGGGCACCTGGGCAATATGGACAACGTGCATTACGGGATCTGCGAGCGACGAAGGTGCGAAGCGATAAGTGTGGGTCGATCTGCCCCACCCCCGCCCCCAGAAGTATTCTCCTGCTTTTTCCTAACAATATCTTCTCAATTATTTCCTTACAGTTTGGGTAATTTATTACCTCTGTTTCTGTGTGTGTGGTGCATTTTTTTCTCCAAAGATAGTCGTGACCACCACGATGTATGAAGACCGGTGGAAAACTAATAAACTAGAACAAGAGTTTTTTTTATGTATGAATGGAACCCAGCCAGTAATGCAACTACGTACTTTTGCCACCTCCACCAGCGTCGGAGGCCGTACCCAGAGAGAACCTGCGAGCGACGGCCAGTAACTGCCAGACTCTTTAGATTCATAACCCAGCAGGAGCGGCATTTGCATTGGTAGAAGGCTAGTTTTACATTCATGGCTGTCAATTTTTGTCATTGGAATAGGTTTGTAGGAAAGTTAGCTTCCCTTAATCTCTGAACGCTGTCAGTAAAGTTAACACCAAAAGGAATGAAATTTCATATAAAAATTGAAATTTCGAAATGTTAGCGAATTTGTATCATCGATTTGCGCATCATTTCACAAACTTCAGGCATTTCCTGCAAAGTGGTATAAAATACGGAAGCTGGCTTTTACATTTTTTTCCAATCATTCTGAACGTTTGACTATCATTTTGTGTCCAAACCCATTTAACTCATTTGGACCGACAGGCGACTAAAGTCGACAGACGGCAAACCACGGAAAGGTACTGCAGTAGTCATTTTAGCCAACTGTGTGTGTCCATTTCCAAGTGCCTTTAACCCTTTACCCAACGCAGACGATATCAACATTTATTATTTTAAATACCATTTTTTCGAATTTTTCAAAAAATGTCAACAAAACCATATCATGTGACCCCTCGTTGGAACGAGCTCGTCCCAACGAGGGGTCACATGATATGGTTTGTTGAAATTGTTTGAAAAATAATATTTTTTCAACTGCTGAAGTTGCATATTACGCGGGGGGTGGGGTGCTGCATGTTCGTTGGGTAAAGGGTTGAACAAACATACGTATTCCTATGTTTCATGCACCATTTATGTCCTATCCATGAACAACGATATCGTCCCTTGAAAGTTGTAAGGCGCCATTTAAACATATACAGGAAATCACTTACAAAACTGTCAATGAGATCATTAGAACATCTTTTAAAATAATAACGCTTTAGTCTTAACAACCTATACTTTTTGTAAAATTCCTGATGAATATTAGGCGCTAAGAATTCTGTTTCTCAGATTATTCCGCGCCAAAAGAGTTAAAAATAAGAAAACAACATTTTCACTATCCTTTGAAGTTCTGTAACTATGTTTCTCTTCATTTTCTCAACGTTGTGAACATCGTGACAAATAATATAGACACTGTCCTGACCATCACTATACAAGTCTAGGAGGTGAGATGTGCTAATTGTTTTCCTGGGACAAATAAAACCTTCGATATTACTGTAAAATACATTCGCTAAACAGAAAAAGCCAAAGTTGTGTTCTCACTATGATTTTTATCGAACGATTTTTCCAATAAACGATCGACAAAAATCTATAGTGAGCATATGCAAGTTGGATGACTTTCTTTCTAGTTTTGACTGATACGATTTTTGTCGAAACAATCGATCGCGTTTCATTTCAACTCTTTTTTATCGAAAAACTTCTTCGATTTGTCGAAGGGATTATGGCTGATCAGCCTCCAGAGAAAAATCGTACGACAACAGTCTAGTGAGAACAGCCTCAAGGTGTTTGACGTTCGGTAAAAATCGATCGACAAAAGACGCTCGATTAAAGACATACGATAAAAATCATTATTATGCCTAACGTCTGTGACATCAGCCGTGATTGGTTAATTTGACACCTTCTAAAAGTCATAGTACTGGAGTTTTTGGACAAAACACGGGTACTATCGGAACGTTCTTCCCTGGAGACATGAGAACAAAGAAAATGTAAGCTCCACTTCCATTGATTGACCAGCGTTCATTACGCACGCTCCGACTGGAATTTCTCAACACCAAACGCTGGCACCGCGTCTGTCTAACTTTTTTCGTCATCGATAGACACAAACTTGTCAACAAATATGTCATCTTCAGTGGGTGTGTTTTCAATTTTAACTGCAAACAATGAATTCAAAAGAATCAAAAATATTAAAAACTTACGTGTTGTTCACCACTTTAGTGAAACATGAATGTGACTTCAATCAGTTATATTTCCACAAGTTTAGTGTTACTCCTCGACCTCGCTGAGTCTCCGCCTCAAGTTCAAAATAAATTGTTTCGCTCCGCTTAATTCTGACAACTGCCGTCGTCCAAGAAACATGAATTTATATTCCATTATACCACTTATCACACAAGCATTAATAATGAATTTTAACATGAACAGCATGATGCAGTTGTAAACATTGCCATTTGGTGATGAAGAAACTCCCAAAGCGACGGCACTTGTAACAAGTCATTTTCGAATTTGGTGATCTGGAATCTCCAAAAGAGACGTCATTCGTTCGAAGTGACGTCACTAAAAGCACGTTTCTGGATTTGACTACATCGTTACAAGATTGATGGCATGTTGCAGTTAACGCTAAACAATGAACGCTATTTTTTTGCTCGGCATAATAAAATAATTAGAACGTTTTCTTTTCATGTTCTATCGGTCGACAGTACCTGAGTTTTGTGTAATTTCTGAAATAAAACCTCCAACAGCTTCGTTGCTTCAGGTTTTATTTCAGAAATCACACAAACTCAGGTAATATCGACCTGTAGAACATGAAAAGAAACGTTCTAATATTATAATAGTGAGAACACAGCTTCACTTCGTGTTGGTAGATGTGACACTGCTAAATATTCTCAATGATGGATTATATGTCAAGTAGTTGTTTCTAATAAGCATGCCATAAAAAAACAACCAGGTTTTCTTTTGTGACTTTTAATAAACGGAAACAAAAGACAGCTCCGAGAGGTGTCTGTAGTTTTAGCTTATCAGAAGTAACAAACTTAAACTTGCCCCTATTTTTAGTGATGTCATTGGTTTGTCTCAACAATTACTTGCTTCTCGATTAGACGTTCCTCGCCCATTCAGTACTTTTAAGGGAGTTAACTATATCAAAAGTCGATTTCCATGACGAAAAAAGTCAGAGATGGATGTGCCGTACGCCTTGGTCCACGTTAAACGGTGTTCCCACGAGGGCAGTCGGAATTAATAGCTTTGTCCAAGGACATAACGCAGATGACGTCGACTTTTCGATCTGAATACCAAGGCTTTAATCAATGAGTCACCACGCACTCTCCCTCATTTGTACAGTATTCGTGTTGCGTACCTTCATGTTCAGCTGACTTGATTATGCTTTATTTCTCTGAATGTTGAAGGTTCGATCTGAAATAAATTATGTTGAAGTATCTGCTGAATCAGACTCAGGGACTTGGTTATAGGTTTCTGGTTGGGGGAGGGGGCGTGAAGGGTAGTGAATTTTCAACTGGGGAGGGATCGGGAGGAGAAAACCCCTCCAGGTCCCTCCCTTAGTTGGAAATTCACTGCCGATAAAATGTTTGAAAAGAAAACCATGAAAGGGGGCATAAAATTGATTCTAGTAACTGAAATTCCAACATATTTATGATAGAATTAGCAGGTTATTATTATTCGGTATCATTCTGGGAATTGAATATGTGCTAAATAAATGCTCAAGCTGAGAACTTTGAGCAAGAATGATCAATTTTCGATGTTTCATCGTTTTGTAACTGAGAATGAAGGAATTAACTCAGGATAACAATTTTACATGATTCGATTTTCTTGAAGTGCATTTCGAGGATTTTTTTCATTATAATAAGAAAACGAACTAGAGAAATATCGTACCGATTGACATCATGCATACTTATGAAGCTCGATTTGAAATCCAGTTGGAATTTTTGGGAAGTAAAGGAGACATCAGCATCACCAAAAAAACTCTAAAATCCAGATAGATGAAATTTCCAACTATTCATTACTTGTCCTCCGAATTTCCAACTATAGGAAATTTTAACAAACCGCCTCCCCCCTCCACCCCCCCCCCCACCCCCAGTCGTCACGTCTCTGATTAGACTGGGGGAAATATCTCTTACATGACCACAACGCGAGATATAAAGTCAAGTTCACAGGTGCTGCAAAGATGAGATTTGATATCGTCTGTGTTGGGTAAAGGGTTAAATATATTCTCGTAAGAAAAAGCATGATTACAAGCAAGAGTGAATCACTTCATATCTAAGCATTTTATCCAGACGACTTTGTCAAACTGGAAAGGCTGTTGTATTTCCAATTCTATTCGCAACGCAACCACACCAACCCCACAGACCATACATGCTTGGCTTATATTGTCATGAAAATCGACTTGAAATAAAAGTTATCTCCCATGAAATTATTTGACACGCGAGGAAAGTCCAATTAAGAAGCAGGTGATTGTTGAGAAAACATCTATGACATCAATAGAAAATAAAACCCAGTTTCGTTTTGTTACTTTTATAAAACGAAAATAACAGACAGCTCTCATTCTAATTAGATGTAACTTGTTCAGAGATAATCTATAATCTGCCATTAAGAATATCTATCAGTATCAGACTTATCAACACTAAGAGGGGGCGCGGTGGCGTTGCGGTAACCGGTTCTCGTCAGACCACCGAAATTAAGCAACGTCGAGCCCGGTTAGTCCTTGGCTGGTGGCCGTCTGAACGATCGATTCGGACTCCCGCGTTGTGTCCTTGGGCAAGGCACTTAACCCCGATTGCCCACATGGGGGGAGGGGGGGGGCACGATGACGCCGTGTACTAAAGCGTACTGCACGTCGATGGTGCGCATGTCTTCAACCAATCTAACCCTACCTGTGCTGCAATGCGGAGTTACGATGTTGGGGAGCTGGCAGCTGCTCGTCGTTGCTCGGTGGTTCTCTCCGGGTACTCCGGCTTCCTCCCCCCGTAAAACTGTCACGACAATGATTAGCCATTGTCCACAAGTATGTGACCTTACACACCAATAAATAAATAAATAAATAAGCAACACTAAGAGGCCTCTCCTGGCTCTTTGTTTGGCGAATGTGTTTTTACAGTAATTTGCAAGATTTTAGTCTTCCCCGGAAACAAATAGCAAATCTCTCCTCAAAGAGTTTTACATTAATAAAAAGGACATTGTCTCTATTATATGTCACGATCCGCACTCTGTTGATAAAATGAACATTAAATGATGATGAAAACGCCATTTTCCTATTTTTAACCCTTTAACCAAAGCAGACAATATCAAAATTTATTATTTTAAATACCGACGAGCTCGTTCCAACGAGGGGTCACATGATATGGTTTTGTTGAAATCTTTTGAAAAATAATATTTTTTCAACTGCTGAATTTTCATGTTACCCGGGTGGATGCGGCCGATTCGTTGGGTAAAGGGTTAAATGGGTTTCAACAGAAAATGATATTCAAATGATCAAACTGATTGGAAAAATATGTAAAAGTCAGCTTTTGTAATTTAATACTACTCTACATGAAAATGACTGAAGTTTGTAAAATGATGCGCATATCGATAATACAAATTTGCTAACATCTCGTCCGCCATGACAACTAATTTTCTATTGCTGCTGCCTGACTGAGAGCAATTTGCTTTCCACTATACCAAGTGTGCGATATTTATGTGGAAAAAAGCGGTCATGTTTGGGATATATTTTTTTATTAGGGTTTAACGAGGATTTCAACATCCAGGGTCACCTCAGGTCCGACAGTTTCACGAGTGGAGGAAGCCGGATTACCCAGAGAGAAGCACCGACCAGCGGCGAGCTGCTGTAGGACTTCCCAGTTTTACTAACACCACACAAGCAGGGTTAGCGTTGGTGGAAGACAAGGGCACGAAAGACACACAAATATAATACTAGCGGGTGTCACCCGGCGTTGCACAGGAGAAGATGGTTATATCAATATACACTCAGATATGATCGGCTCAACCGTTTTCGATATAAAAGGTCAAGGTCACAATTTCAAGGTCAAGGTCTCCCCGCACGGTCACCCCGATAAAGTCAAACTGATCGATGGAGCAATCTACCGACACATATGAAATTTTAGCCCGATCGGCCCAGCCGTTTTCGAAATAAAAGGTCAAGGTCACCAATTTCAAGGTCAATGTCACCCCGCACGGGCACCCCGATAAAGTCAAAATGATCGATGGGTCAAAATACCCGCACATATGAAATTTTAGCCCGATCGGCCCAGCCGTTTTCGAAATAAAAGGTCATGTTCATCAATTTCAAGGTCAAGGTCACCCCGCACGGGCACGGCACCCATCCCACGTTGCTCGCAGGGACGAATTACCCCCGTGTACAAAAGTTGAGATCGATCGGTCGAGAAACGGAGGAGTTCACCCGGAACAAAGATAGATAGAGATATAGATAGAAACATACAGACATTCGCAATTATATATTAGATGTATAACAGATATATATATATATGTCTAAAAATTTATAACGGGGTGGCGGAAGCTCGATAAAAGTGGAGGGACACGAATTTACAATGCTACCATTGTTCAACCCAGTGTGATAGAGGTTTCAATCGTATATAGGTAAATGTACCATGACTCGCTACAGTCTCTCGTTTAGACGAATATGCCGCTGTCTGGTCACTGCCCTTCATCTACTTCAACCATCTTCCAGTCCGGAGGCCAGCCTTCGGGTTGGCAGATTGCTGAAGTAGAAGAAACGGACCGAAGCGACCGAAAGTGGGATTCTTTGGCTAAATATTGTTTGGATTTCCAAATAATGTTACAGGAATGCCTGTATAATGACACGTTTGCATGCGCCCATTTTAACTCATTGTGTGGCTGCGAAACATATCTGTGGACAAAAGTGGAGGGGCATGTGCCCCCTGAGCCCCCCCCCCCCCCCCGACTCCACCGCCTCTGTATTTGTATTTCATATATAGTTCATGACTCTTTCATGAAAACCATCTCTCATGTTTCCATTGGGAATTTATGTACTGATTGAGCATTTCGGCATGAATTCCCAACGCGTTTTGAGCATTATTTTTTTTTTCTTTTGCATACAAATTATATATTTACATTATCTGCGTGCACTATATTATGAACAGTAATAATGGTACGAACTCGAATTATTTCCATCAAACAAGCTGGCAGTAAATAAAGCTGTTTGTCGAGACGATTACATAACTGCAGGATATGTAAAACGTGACTCATTAACCGATAATCAATGAAATTGTCGTCGCATTGGGGAAGGTATACTTTTGTTTTGTTATTTACTGGAAAAATGAAATAATTCTCCATGTCTGGTAATCACCTTCAATCGAGTGCAAGGACGATGATCATGATTAAACAGCGATAGAGACCTATTCTCTTTGAATGTTCAATAACGCATATTCTCACTTCGGCGTGCTTCCTTCGCAATTTTTGTCGAACGAAAATGTTGAAAAGCATTACTTTTTTTCTTCATTAAATCACGCTGCAATCTGTGATATAATTGGAAAACCAATAATTGAAGACCAGAAATAATATTACATCCATATACAGGGACGCCGCATGCACGGGGGCAGAGAAGGTAGCTGCCTTCCCTGCCATCGGACCACGGGGGTGAGAGGAAACAGATAATGCCCTTCCCTGGTTCGTCACTCAATTTATTTTCAATGATTTATTCTCGAAGTAAAGCTAAAATACACCCCAATCCGTTTCGGGAACTTTCAAAATTCAACGAGGGAGTTGGGGAGAAGGTGCCCCTCCAGTGTGGGGGGACACCTACTCTCAAACTCCCCCATCTCGAGTCTTCGGCACGTCACGGTGGGGGCTGCTTGTATGACTAAAGCCCCTTTCTGGGGGTAGGAGCCCCTGTCCTTAAGTGCTTCCGGCGCCCCTGTTCATATAGGAGCTAAGACAAATAACTAAACAGGCGAACTGGGTGACTGCACAATTATGAACCATTCAATCCCATGCCGCTTACAATGTTTAACGACACTTTCAGCATACGGGGAGGGGCTGGGGGTGTGCCGTGTCGGATAACTTTAAGGGAGAAGGAAGCCGGAGTTTAATTTGAGAGAACCACCGAGCACAGGCGAGTAACTGTCGGACACTCCAGCTTACTAATTCTGGACAAGTAGAGTTAGGAGCAGTTGGAGGCATATGGACCAACGCCGCGTAGTACACATTACCATACCGTGACACCGTGCTCCCACTTGGGCATATGGAATTTACCCAAGGACGCAACGCAGATGACACAGATCAGCATCTACAACATTCCAATCTAAGTCCATTGCTCCAACCAATCACCCCCTGTGCTCCCAAACATTTTAAGTAGACTCATGGATACGATTTTAAGATCATACATTAAAGGCACCTAACTCGGTTTATCAGCGGAGTGTTTCAACGGTGTGAAGGACGTGACAACCGTTGCATATTCCCAGTTCCTTACACGACATTCGTTATCAACCGATTTCCGTCTGTACCCTGAAGAAGGTCTAAATAATATTCGTCTAAATAAAGCTCAAACAACACAGGAAAGAAAACAATTTTCGCCTAGCTTTCGGTCTGACGAAGACCTTCTTCAAGGTACAGACACAACACGAAAAAATGCACACAGACGACGAAAGAAATTAAATGTGGCGATAAAAGTTCTCGTAAGCCAAGTTCTGACTAAACGGGTGTGTAATACATCCCGAAAACAAAAGAAACCGGGGTAAAAGTAGAACGCAAAAGGTAAAAAAAATTCTGTTAGACAAATTCTGAAAAGTATTCTGGTAACTCCTAAGTTCCGGTAAAACCTGATATCAATATACCCTTCGAAAATTAACCCTTTACCTAACGTGGAAAGCAGACGACACTTGCAAAAATAATTCTTGAATAACTAATTTTTTTCATTTTTTGTCTCAAAAACATAGGTTATGACCCCTCGTTGGAACGAGCTCGAGGAGCTCGTTCCAACGAGGGGTCATAACCTATGTTTTTGAGACAAAAAATGAAAAAAATAATGAAAATTAATTGGCGATTTTTGAGAATAGCGCTGGCCGGCTTTGGCCGTTACGTTGGGTAAAGGGTTAAAAGGAAATGAAATTTAAAGATCCTTATATGCTTTATAAGTATAATAACTGGATTAGTTTTTTTTAAAATTGCAGTCCGTCGCCTTAAGACCTAACTTTGGTCAATTTATTGACATTTTTCCCAGTGCCCCAGAAACAGATAAGAGAAGTAAGGAAATGTTATATATAATTTTTTTCAGGATAAAAAAGTGAATTTTATGATTTTGAAGAAGATTAATTTGCCAATGGCATAAGGAACGAACACGTAAAACCACAAAATGATCGGTAATTCGAAAGCCTTGTCCTCAATGTAATGATAACATACTACAGACTCGGAGAAAGCATTTTTATGACACACACTCTGGTGTGTTGTGATGTTGGAATGCAATACCACTAACAAAAAGTTTGGATGTTCCGTGTGTGGCCATGTGTCAATGATGTTTATTCCGGTCATGTGATTGTAATGTGGTTCTTGCAGGAATACTCATTTTGGGCGATCGCAAGATTGTAAGGACGTGATCACGCCCTTTATTTGTCCGAGACAGTGTTTGAGCGGATTTGCTAACAGTTTACAGCAAATACTTGAGCTGTTAATGTCATAAGTGAAAAATATGCTTTGAAATTCCCTCCACCGCCATCCAATATTTACAGGCCGTCTGAACTTTTTGTTGACGAAAAATATGAATCATTGCGCACTAAAAGATAACATGAACCACTTATAAAAAAATAACCGAGTGTATAAAATCGGGACGATACACATAAAATAAGGTAATATTTATAAAAAGTAAGCTGAATGCTTCAGAAATCACTTTTTTCTCGAAGTATATTCCAAGTGAGCTGGAACTATATTGAGCGTGTTGATTTCCCCCGATGTTGTAAAGTTATTTACTTCCTAGTAACCATGGTTTTCTGCCGCGACTGTGTTGATGTGCGCAACGGATCGATGGAAGATGTGTTGAAAATGATACATTCACGTTATTAAATAAGGTGCGATTGGACGATGCTGTGAATATAGATTTTTCTTGCAAACAACCATACCAACACAAGCGTCGATCAGTGTCTTTTGTCATCGTTTTAGACTGACAAATGTGACAAATTCCCTTTACCGGAAACTATCTCCCAATTTGCATATCATAATAAACATAACAGCGGTCAGCGTGACCGTGATGGTCAAAACCCAAACGAATTATCGAATTCACGGTCAAAATTAGCCGCAATTGGAATTTAAACAAATGAAATATTCGCAATTTCTTCAGGATCCGTGCCGAGTTACTTTTTAACTTGACACACCAGACCACATGCGTTCAGCTTCGTTTGTCAGCATCATTCTGTCTGCAGATGTTTGAGGTAATACTACGAAGGCGAAAGAAGTCAAATATTTTCCCATCATCAAAAAATTAATTTAAATTGACAATTCTGTTTATTTTACTGAAATTATGGATTGATAAGGTGGGTGTGTTGTGATTATTATGTCCTCGACTTGGAAAGTCAAAGGCGTATCAAGTGCCGTAGAGACCTCTGTCCGTCCATCCTTACAGACATTTTCACTTGTATCTCAACAACTGCTACTCCAATGTGAATGATATTTGGTGTTGCTATCGAGCATCATGGGGAAACGATGTCTGTGTAGCCGCTATAGCGTGCGTTTCTAACACACATTTTTTCCAGAGTTATGGTCCTTTTTCACACTTTCGAGTTAGAAAATATTTTGTTTATAACTAGTTGATTTGTTGGAAAGTGCCTGCTGGCATCCTTCAATTAATTGCAACAACATAATTTTAGTGAATATTTTGTTCCTATTACTTATCAAGCAACAAGCTAATGAATATTCTGTAAAGCCACCAATGTGGTGTTTGACATTTTTATTCTGGAACTCAACATGTTGATTATGGCTGGGTTTTTCTATTTACCCAGTAACCCTTTACCCAACGCAGGCGATATCAAAATTTATTATTTTAAGTATCATTTTTTTAATATTTTTCAAACAATTTCAACAAAACCATATCATGTAACCCCTCGTTGGGTCGAGCTCGTTCCAACGAGGGGTCACATGATATGGTTTTGTTGAAATGTTTTGAAAAATAATAGTTTTCAACTGCTGAATTTGCATATTACGCTGGCGGATACGGGCGATTCGATGGGTAAAGGGTTAATCGGTAAATTAAGTGTAAAAGTTGGAAGTAAGAAGCATAAAAGGTTCAGAACTTAAAGTCTAAAAAGAAGGTTTTGCAATGTAATATGATTTTTGCAGATTCACTTATTTGGAGGGTTTCCTGTTTGATAGTGTTTGGAGCATGTGTATTGCCTGGATTTTCAAAAAGAGTTAAACTTTGATGAAAAGGGCATATGCCATGAGTGCCGAAGGTGGAGACATAGAAGGGAGTGGCATAACCCCCCCCCCCCCCCGGAAAACTTTTATCAAATGGAGCTCTCTTGTCGCCTTTTGGGGATTTCTTTGCGTACTGCGTTCTTGAAAAAATACGTGAACACCTATGAAAGGGAGACCTACTGCATGTGCCCTCCTGATCTCAATATGCCAATAAGCCTCTTTTGAAAAAGTACAGTCAATAGTGGTTATGTAGGGTTGATTTGATGTGTTTTGAATAACAATGTACTTTTATGTACATTTGATGGTTTATTGCAGTGACGAGTTACAGTTACTCTTATTTTTTCTCCAACAGATAGCATGAGTGTATTGGTGTCCAAGAGTAAAAGAACCTATGTTACTTATTGATAAACCAGACAAATTTAACAATTTAATCACTATCAAATTGATGCATGGTATAAAAGGGGTTACAGTGCAAAGGGTTTGTTAATATATTTGTTCAACTACAATGTTTTACTTTGCTGTGCATTCTACATAGGAGAATATCATAGTTTCTTTCCAAACCACCACAGTGACACATACATCTTTATATTGGGAGACACTCTTTTGTCCTTCCATACTTCTTCTAGTGGTCTTCTAGTGGTCTCCTTCAAGTTGACCTTTGTTGAACCTCCCCAAATCAAAATATTAACAAAAGAAAACGTCTGCCTTCATTCAGTGAGCACTCCACTTATAACATTTGGTCTCAATCTTTATTACTTTCAAGAATTAGGAAAGGATTTCTACGAGTATGTACTTCACTGTTTCTAGAATACAGCTGTTATTTTATTTTGTGGTATTTTATTGTAAAATTTTTGTTCTCTTACTTATGCCATAGCAGACTTTCGGGCAGTGCTATCTACACATGGCAGCAGTTCCATGGCAAATTCCAGTTTCCGCATGTTCTATGTTTCTTTTCAAGCATTTGGGTGTATACTTTATTGGGGTTATTTATTTTGGGCCTTTTTTAGACTTTGTAGAAAATTACCTGAAATTTGACCAAAGTTAGGTTGGACGTCCCCTTAAAACGCACCAGTGCCACTAAAGGGTTGTTATTCATCGTTACGGGTGCAGGAAAGAGACTAAGTAAAACTTGCATCTATATATACTTTTAAAAACAAAGTAGGGGATATCCAAACTGATGTTGATATTTTCGGAAAATGGTATTGGATACGCGTGGTTGGACACATCAATATGTTACCAAGTTTAGTGTGGATCATGAATGACACCGGCCCACGAAAACTTCGTGCAGGTTTTTTGCACGAGCGCCGCGTTAATGTCTGTGGGGTAGGTTTTGAAATTTTCATTTGTACTGGACGGGCTTTTTCGGAGGTCTCATCGTTGTTTACTTGGTTCAGGTCGTACAAGGGCGACAACTGCTAACCAGGATCGTTTCAACTGAACCACAGCATTACGTACCCGCCAGCAAAGTGCCTTAGAAATTGTACAGCAGCTGCACAGAGCGACCGATGTGCGAGTCAGTGGTCAGACTATCCGAAATCGTCTACACAGCTAGAACTGTACGCAGGACGACCTCGAATAATTCCACGGTTGACTGAACGTCACATCGCAGCAAGGCGTAATTGGTGTGGGGCGCGACAGGGCTGGGACAATCGTCGGTGGAGCAACGTCATGTTTTCCGATGAATCGAGGTTCACTCGTGACTTCCACGACAGGCGAAACAGAGTGTGGCGGCGGCGGAACGAACGATACCATGACGTAACCGTTAGGCAGCACGATCGTTTTGGTGGTGGGCCGGTTATGGTGTGAGGGGGCATAACCACGACAAGCAGAACATCATCACATGTCATCCAAGGGCGTTTCACAGGGCAGTACTATCGTGACTACATGATAGCAGCTCACGTGGTGTTATTTGCGCGACGTCACGGCCGTCGATTCATTTTCCAAGATGACAATGCATGAGCACACAGGGCCCGTGTCACTACGGAGTTCCCCCAGGAGCAGAACATCACTACACTGCCTTGGAGAGCACTAAGTCCAGACCTTTCACTATCGAGAACGTCTGGGATATGCTTGGCAGGCGCCTACGACAACGCCAACAGCCCCCTATCAATGTCCAGGAACTCGCCGCTGCACTGCAGGAAGAGTGGAATAACATCAGTCAAGCTGATATTGGACATTTGGTGAGGACTTTGCCACGACGGATCCGCGCTTGTCTCGCGATCCGAGGAGGATTTACAAGGTATTGAGGTCTTGGGCTGAATGTGGTAAATTCTCTGACTGACCGTCAATGTCTTCTACATCTCTGTGCGTGAAATGTGTGCTTGTCAGACACCCAACAATCACTGAAATCATTCACCAGATGTCACAGTGCAATGCCTCAACTGTCTTCTTGATGACAATATAAATATATTTCTTCATATATCTCACTTTTATCAAATATCCCCTACTTATTTTGAATAGTATATATTTTTACTATGATTACCTATTCTACAACATATAAAAAGCCTATGACATTAAGTTTAGCTTTACACACCAACCGTGGTGAACACGCCAGCCAGCAATGGGATTTCAGTAGTTAAAATTTACACCTAAAGTTGACCTTTGGTGACATGGTATTGAATACAAACCTGCCTAAATTTATCACTCGTCGCCCCGTGAAGAGAGAAATGAAACCGGCAATAATTTATTACGTTTTTTAAATAAGTTTACCTCATAAGATACCAAACATTAACAAACATACGTTGCCTCATGTTAATAAAGCATACACATAACTCGAAATAGTGTGTTATTATGTTTTTAAAATGAAAAGTGCCCCGTGATTAGTGCGTTTCTTTTTCCATTTCGTTTCTGCGATAAAACTGACAGCGGAAGTACCGCCCACCGGTGTTCATGTAAACAAAAACAGATTCGTACGTGTGAATATTAATTTCATTAACATTTAAACTCTTCTTAATCTGACGATCATGGTATAAATAAAATATACCCAACTTAGCTTGGTGTACCAAATGTTCACCACTCGTGGTGAACATTTGGTACACCAAGCTACCATGTGGAAATTCTATAATATCCACTTTTCGTCGAGTTTGGCGCAGACGACGGTTGATGTAATGTGACGTCACTTCACCCACAAAGCTTTACGGATATTCTCTCTTCTTCTCCTGTTTTTGATATTCTATTCAAGAAATATTTCACTTGTCTTGAAAACATCAAGATATTAACACAGTTGGTGGAACTACGTGGCACAACTCCCCAACGTACTAACTCTACACAAACATGGGTTAGCATTGGTTGAAGATAAGTGCGCCCTCGACGTGCAGTACACTGTCACCGTGCCCCCTTGTGGGCAATCTGGATTAAGTGCCAGTGTAAGTGTGGGGGGGGGGGGGGGGGGGCAGGCACCACGAGCAAGTCGGAAGCAACCGTGGGAGTCCCAATATGGTTACAACGGCCTGCGCATAGAACTTGTGGCTGAGTTATGTGTATTCCGCCAGGACTAGTTCTCGTGTTTATTCCAGCATACGACTCATTTCAAAAACTGGAGTCTGATAAGTGCTGTTTGTCGTGTAATTCAGTTTATTTAGGTCAAATCGTGATTCGACATGCTAGCTATGTATGATTCATAGCTTCTTCCATTGATCTGGGTGAGTCATTGTTGACATTAGAGTGTATGCGTCTGACGACAGTTAGGTAATTCAGACTAACGTTGGTGATACGATAAATGAGTTAGAATGTATCGGCGACCTTTATACAATTGATGGTCCGTTAACTGTGATATAGGCGTCGAGTGCACATGTGATTCACAGTGAAGAAAAGAAGCACACGTTGTTCGGCTGATACGATGTACATCAGGGACCGTGATACAATTAGTGGTCCATTAACTGTAATATAGGCATTAAATGCGCCTGTAATTTCTCGGTTAATTATCGTATGGGCGCTTGTGTTTATTCCACTAAGCGACACAGCCTATATTATGAAGGCGTGTAATATGTTTTATTTGTGACATCGTATCAGTATTTGGCATGCGTAATAAGGCAGATTTGTGGAGGCATGCTGAATTGTTGAATGCAGGTGCTTTTAATTCAGACTAACGTTGGTGATACGATAGATGCGTTAGAATGTATCGGCGACCTTTTTTCAATTTGGTGGTCGGTTAACTGTGATGTAGGCGTCAAGTGCACCTGTGCTTCACAGTGAAGAAGAAGAGCACACGTTATTTGGCTGACACGATGTATGTCGGGGACCTTGATATAATTGCTGGTCCATTAACCGTGATATAGGCGTTAGGTGCGCCTGTGATTTCTCGAGTAATTGTTGTATGGGCGCTTGTGTTTATTCCACTAAGCGACTCAGCCTATATTATGGAGGCATGTAATAAGACGACGCCATGGCTGTAATTGTTTCCAATAAATGGATGCTGCCCTTTTAGGACGGAATAATGTTTTGCATATAAGATCGTATCAGTTTCCAGCATAGTATATGACCATTCTAGCCTGGATTGTTATTGTTTCCAATAAATTGATGCTGCCCTATTATTGGGCCGATACAATGTTTTATATATAAAATCGTACCAGTTTTCAACATGGACTAGGACCTTTTAAACGGCCTATCAGTATGAGCTAGCTGCATCATTAGAGAAATGCGCTTTTGAATTATTAGGCTCATACCATTGTTTGAGTAAGTAACTATCATCAAACAGGGGGATATTGTCCCCTGACGGAAAGCGACTGAACTTTTCTATACATTTGTGCTTTCTGAGCTTGTGGAGCTTGGAGCTCGCGATAAAAGAGCTGATTTCAGTATAGTACATTGAAATTCGTATGTGCTTCGGTATAACATTTGTTTAGCCTGAAGCCTATTGGTACTTGCCCGGAATTTAATCCGCTATGCCTAATGGGGATCGAATCGTGGACTTTTCAGTTTAAAGTGCAGTTGCCATAACCACTGAGCCAACGCGCTCTGAGCAGACGTTAAGATCCAGAGGACAGTCTACTATGGGTATATTCTATGTTTATCAGTGGTTGTCTACCACCTGCCTTAGTGGTTTTGTAGGAATAAAATAAACACATCTATGTCTGGAAATAATGCAGTTCTACAATGAGAAATAAATTGACATTTTTTGCTCCATTTATATATAGAATATACCCATAGTAGCTTGGTGTACAAAATGTTCAAACGCGAGTGGTGAACATTTGGTACTCCAAGCTAGTTTGGGTATATTTTATTTATACCATGATAGTCAGATTATTAAGAGGCGCTATTATTTTTTCTCGATTTTACTGAGCACCAGACGTACATACGAGCGAATCTGTTTTTGTTTACACGAACATCGGTGGGCGGTACTTCCGCTGTCAATTTTAGCGCCGAAACGAAATGAAAAAAAGAAACTGAGCCTTTTTCGTTTTAATAACATACTATTTCGAGTTAGTGCATGCTTTATTAACATGAGACAATGCATGTTTGTTAATTTGTGGCATCTTATGAGGTAAACCCATTTAAAAACGTAATAAATAATTGCCATTTCCATTTCACTCTTCGCGTGGCGACGTACGATAAATTTAGACAAGTTTGCATTCAGGTCGACGTCAGCAAAGGTCAGCTTGGATGTAGTTCCACTGTAGGTGTAAATTTTTTACCACTGAAATCCCATTGCTGACGTGTTCACCACAGTTGGTGTGTAAAGCTAAAATTTATGTCATAGGCTTTTCATATATAGTAGAATAGGTAATCATGGTATAAATATATATAACCCCGATTTGTGGAGAATTTTGTTGAATATGGAGCCAAAAATGTCTGTTTTTAAAAGTCATAGGGCAGACAAATTGTTTAAAAGTAAGAGTATATTCCTTCCTTTCCTACTAATTTCCAGTAAGAGACCGTAAAGTTTAACGACACTTTCGACAGCCAGGGTTACTCGTGTCGGACAGTTTTACAGGTGGATGAAGCCGGTGTTCCCCGAGAGAACTAGCGGCGAGCAACTGTCAGGCTCCCCAACGTATTAACTCCAAACAGACAGAGCTAACATTGGTTGAAGACTTGAGCACCATCGACGTGCAGTACGTCTTCGTACACAGCACCAACGTGCCTCACGTGCGCAATCGGGATTAAGTGCCTCGACCCAAGGATACAACGCAGTAAGCCCTGGTTGGGATTGAAGCATGGCCCTTAAAGTTTGAAATTGCAGGAAAAATACGGAAAAATACAAAGTTTCAGGTGGCAACAACTGTGTAATGTGGGAACACCTCTCCGATTCTTATTTTGGTGTAACTGCATTACCATCTCTCTCTCTCTCTCTCTCTCTCTCTCTCTCTCTCTCTCTCTCTCTCTCTCATTCTCTCTCTCTCTCTCTCTCGCTCTCTCGCTCCCCTCTCTCTCTCATTCTCTCATTCTCTCTCGCATTCCCTCCCTCACTCTCTCATTCTCTCTGACTCTCACTCTCTCTCTCTCTCTTTTGATGGAGGTGGCACGTGCCCCCCATAACCCCCCCCCCCCAATTATTACGCCCCTGTGTATTGTTGATTATAACTAACAGGACTTCTAAGATGAAGGGTGCGCACATTCGCAGATTTCCGAGTTTAAAATTTAATCATGAATGGCATTTTACATTTCTGTAAATATTGGAAACTTCGTTTTAATAGTAGAAACCTACACGGTGATCGTTCTATGATAGAAGGTAATAATATTCACAAACAAAGAGAGAGAGTGTTATGAAACTGCCCAAGCAGGTAAAAAAATAAAAGTGATGTAAAATCCATTCCAGTGATTTTTCCTTCAGGTGTCAAAGACAAAGGATCGACAAAACATTCACATTCTGAGAAAACAAATGAAGTTCATTGACACAGAATCATATTATCTGAAGGAAACAGGTACCGGATGCAGATATCCATTACTGAGTATTGATTTTGACCACATCACCGAGTAAAAGCCAGTCTTGGTGAAGATTTATTGCCCATTCGGTGGGACATTATTTGTTTTGTGAACGTATGAGCACTGGTGACAGATTCTGAGTTGCAGTCATTCATTTCCTCTTTAACCATCTTTGTTCTGGATTAATTATAATTTTCACTTTGTTATATAATTTCCTCGTTGTTAAGACATTTCACTGCACTCACTTCCACTCTGCTAAAATTATCACATATTACGATAGATGGAGAGTGGATTACAACAAAACACCAGTGGGGAGGATGTTATATGAGATAATAAAAGCGCGAATTATACGAAAGAGCATAAATCCCAAGCCAAGTTTCAGCCAAAAAACTTCCGGTTTAAAACCGGAAGTCCATTGGCTGAAAATTTCCTTGTATTGTTTATGCTTTTAGCGGAATGGGAAATTTATTTTTTTTGCGTTGGTGGAATCTCTACAACGCAAGTGTTCTTGCGGTAATTCACTCACCATGTAGTGTTACCACGATTGAGGGTGCCTTTTACGGCTCGTATGCTTAGGTGTGGTGTGCTAAATTCGTAGCGCTGCTGACAATGAGCAATGAAAAGAGTGAATAAAAAGAAAAGCTCGCGACAAGAACGATATCGAACTACTTTAACAGTGCTTACACGTGGTGATATACCTCTGATGTTATTCTGTTGCGTGAAGTCTGGAGTTTAAGTTTGCGAATCTACTCGTTTTTCTTCGACATAATCTACAGCGCTCGTTTCGGTAGTGTACAGACAAATTTAACCTACCCTTTTACACGTTTTCTGCTTATGCGGAATACTTCAAGCTGGCAAAGGAATTCTGAAGGAGCACCTTTTTCGATTTCGGTGTCGTGGAGTATTAAAAAGGTAGATTTACACTTACCACTCCCTCGGACCCTAACCCTTTACGTGATGCCCTGTCATTTTCTCCTTTTCTTGAATATTGATTTGACGAACGTGGCATGTAGTACTGGACTTGGCCATGAACAAACTATATTGCCCAATATCTTATCTCTTTCATATTTCCGAGAATGTTATCGGATTTGAGACGTCACATGCAAATTGTGTATATACAGAACTCTGTTGAAATCTGTACACCGTTAACAATATGAGTGATCTCCACTTTATTAATTAATTTATCACAGGGGCGTTGGAAGGTAAACATGAATAAGTAAGAATTTTACATTTATTATTGTATATATGGTGTCAGCTAACCCTTTATCCAGCGCACAGAACATCAAACTTTATTATTTTAATTATTGGTTTTTAAATTTAAAAAACATCTAAACAAAACCATATCATGTCACCCCTGACTGGAACGAGCCCGACGAGCTCGTTCCAATGAGGGGCCCCTTGATCCGTTTCCGTTGAAAGTGTGTAAGAAATATATTTTTTCAACTGCTAAATTTGTTAATTACGTGGCTTGATGCTGCATGTTCGTTAGGTAAAAGGTTAATTCCATTTTCAGCGGGAGAGAATCTCTCGTCCAGTATGAAAAAAACTAAAATCATATTTCCCAAGCAAGATCACGTGGTGCGCGGTGGCTCAGTGGTTACGACCTTGAACTTTAAACCGAAAGGTCCACGGTTGCGATGTGACGTTGGGCAAGACACTTGATCCCGATTGCCCAGGTGGGCACGGTGGCGCTGTGTACTAAGGCACACTGTACTTCGATGGCGCCCTTCTCTTTAACCAATGCTAAACCTGCTTGTGCGGAGTTAGTACGTTGGAGAGTCTGACAGTTTCGCCACTGTTCTGTGGTTCCGGCTTTCCCACCCATAAAACGGTGACCCTGGCTATAGAAAGTTTCGTTGAACCCAAATAAATAAATAAATAAATAACCAGGTCACTTTTTAAACTGTAACTAATAATTTGCCTTCCGATATACCATGTTCCATTTACTTGCAGATAAAATGAATCTAGTAGCACAGCCAACTTTGGTTTTCAATTTGTTGATCAGCGATAGAGTTACCGTCCCTGAATCTGCCAATTTTAGAAACGAAAATTGCGACTATGAAGTTTTATATTATATATGTATTTAATAGAATTCTTAATGGCGAAGGAGCATTATCAAAATACTATTATAAATCTCATCTCAAATATTTATACATCTCGACAATGTAGCTGTTTTCCCCACTCATTGTGCAAAATGTGAATGCTTAACTCAACCTCAAGGTGATCAAAAGATTGAACAATTCATTTTCTGTTGATATTTGACGTCCAGGGACGCCGGAGACACTTCAGGGCAGGGGGTCATGACATTACGAAGCATGCGTTTCTCGAAGGCCCGAGATGAATTCGCTCATTGAATTTTTTAAAGCTCCCAGAACGGATTTGGGGTGTGTTTACCTTCAATTCTAGAATAAATTATTGAAAACTATTGAGTGACGAACCTGGAATGGCCCTGACTGCCCCCTCTGCCCCCTGTGTTTCCAGCGTCCCTGTTGACGTCTAATGTACCCTTTTCGCTTTCATGTATGTCCAAAACGAACATCGTAACGAAATTTGCCTACATTTATTTCCATTTTTTTAAACATCTACGGGCTTATTTTCTCACATTTCCTTTCTTTTGTCAATCAAAACAGCTCTGATAGTTACAAGAATATTTATCAGGTGACAGACTTCTTTACTGTTGATGTCGATTACAATGTTTATATTACTTAGCACTCGTCTGTCGTCTGCGTTCAAAACATTTATATAGAGAGTCATTGCTTGACTGGACTGGTTACGTGAAATAATTCATGAGAGGTGAGGGGACGTTTACAAACACGAGTGCGCGAATGCGCACGAGTGTTTTACAGTATAGTCCCTCGCCTCGAATGAATTATTTCACGTAACCAGTCCAGTCAAGCGATTACTCTGTTTATTACTTTTTATTATTAACGATAATTATATTATTTAACCCTTTACCTAACGTAACGGCCAAAACCGGCCAGCGCTATTCTCAAAAATCGCTAATTAATTTTCATTATTTTTCCATTCTTTGTCTCTAAAACATAGGTTATGACCCCTCATTGGAACGAGCTCGTCGAGCTCGTTCCAATGAGGGGTCATAACCTGTTTCTGAGACAAAAAATGAAAATAATTGTTATTCAAGATTTTTTTTTTGCAAGTGTCGTCTGCTTTTCATGTTAGGTAAAGGGTTAAAAATATAAAAAAACAATGAAGACCCCATTACACCTAAGGCAAAGCGTCTTCGTTTGCGCGCACGGATACATGACTCAATTGTTGATTGCATAATTCACTTCTGAAGTTATCGTTTATAATCAAACATGGAAATCCCAGTAAATCACACTTTGGAAAGTACTAAATACTCTTTACGGCAAGGGCATATAAAACCAAACATGGCTAACTCCCTACAAGACCCCCTCACCATAAACACACCCAAACACCCTTTGATCTCATCTCCACCCTACACTGTCGAAAACAAATCATTCCTTATTGACCTTTCTATCGTCTTGAATTCGGCATCGTTTCGTCGAATCGATGTGCATGAACCTTTCTTCGCTGGTCTCATCGGGTGCAACCTTCCAGTGTGTATTATTATTAATACGAAAATTGTCCACAACCCGATCAACAAGCACCCCTGACTTATATCGTTATTAAAATAATCGACTTTCAATAAAGTCATCTCCCTTAAATATCAGGTCAAATTTTAGGTAATTTTTACAAAAGTCTATAAAAAGGGCAGAAAGGAATAACCCCAATAAATTATTTTATTGGCATGAAACATAGATCTTGTGGAAATGAATATTTGCCATAGTACTGTTACCGTGTGGTAGAAAGCACTGCTTGAAAGTCTGCTATGGCATAAGTAAGAAACCAGATTTTGTACAATAAAATACCTTAAATTTACTGTTATATTCTGCAATCCTTCCAGTACAGACTTGGAGAAATCTTTTTCTCATTCTTGTAAGACTAATTGTAATTTAGGGTGTCTAAATTTCACAAGGGCTGTCATTTTTCTTCTTATGTTTATTCACTTTTATGAAGTTCATCAAGAGTCAAATCCACACACTTTACAAGAACAGGCATGGAGTCATGAGAGAGTGCATTAATGTAAAATGAAGAATGCCCAGTGTGGCTTTTGTCAATCTGCAGCGATCATAATTTTGTGCCACTTTGCATGAGATTTGTGTCAAATTGGTAAATAAGATGAGATTGATGCACCAAAAAAAGGAAAACTACCCAACTTCCTCATCTGGTATTATCTGTCACCATCTCTGGTGTTGTATGAGCAATGACATCTGCCAAGGGTGCCGTGTGAACGCTCAAGTATGGCCAAAACAACAAAAATGAACTGCCCTGTATGCAGAATACTTACATCAATCGGATTCATTAAGTTAGAAAGCATGGATTCTAATTCATTTATGTACATGGTTTGGTATGCTTCATTTGTTTTTAAATTATCGCCCTTCTGTAGTTGCTGTTTAGGGATGTTTGACTGTTGCTTACTCATCGGTTTTAAGAACATTAATAACTGATCTGCTTACCAATACTAATTTTATACGTAGTGAATTACATGCCCGGAAAATATCGCAATTATGTTGGTTATTAAATTCATTTATCTAAAAACTTATGAGACGTTGTGATCTCATTTCGGTAATTCGTGTGATTTTGTCTACCGGGTGGCTTCATGCTATTTCTGTCAACAGACTGCACAATTCACATAGATACTGGCAACCTTTTTTGTGCCTATAATGATCAAAATCGGCGTGGATCTTACACACAATGCTGTGGCGCGAAGAAGAAATTCAAATTTACTAGGGTACTATATTTCACTATCTTTGGTGAACAGGAAAAGAGAACTTTGGCATTCAGTTCTTGACTTTGGTCTTTTTATTCGACTAGCAGACTTCGCCAAGCCCACTTTACGTCACAAATATAGTTCGACAACATTCAAATTTTTTTTTCGTAAATATACAATTGTGAGGACTGCAATTTATGTTGATGTGAACATATTTTTGTTTTCAGACATAATTTCCAGTTTTATGTTTTGCTCATCGACAACAATCAAATAATAGTAGTTCGAATCGGTGGCGTATTAATTCCTTGCTGAAACTTGCGTAACCTTCTACAGTTTTCGTATTTAACATTGCTACTAAAGGACTGCATCTCTCAGTTATTACATTGTCAGTTGAATATTTTCCTATGAATGTATCGCGTGTTATATATTTCATCGCCGCGCGGATTCGAAAATAGCAATGAAAACTCGTGTGAGAGTCTTCAACACGTCGGTGATGATATTGATGAATATGCTTTCTCCGAGCATGCAGTGTAGTCTTTTGTTTACAATTCGGACATTAGAATTACAAATCAGTTCCTTGTTATTCTCGCCGGTTACTTATACGGCTGGCAATTTCTTTGTCATCAAAAGCAAAAAATTGTTTAAATTCATGTTTTATGTACTTATGTCACTATTCACTAGCAGACTTCGCCATGTCACTATTCACTAGCAGACTTCGTATTTAGGGCTTTGTTGAAATTTGCAAAAAATGTCAAAAGTTTTGTTGGACAACCCCTTAAGAAGAAAGCAGCTGTAGAGAAAACACCTATGTCATATGATATCAGTAGAAAATAAAGACAAGTTTCCTTTAATAAACGAAAACAATAGGGGAAACTTGGCTTTCTATGGCAAGATAATTTGATGCAACTAATTCACAGATAATCCGCCATTAAGAAGAACTGCCAGTATCACACCTACTAACACTACCTCTCTGCTTTGCCTCTTTGTATAACGAATACAGTATTTTGCAAGTTTTTGTTCTTCCCAGCAACAGAATTTGTAAATCTCACCTTCGGGACTTTTATGTTAATGGAGAGAACAGTGTCTGTATTATATATCACGATGCACACGCCGTTGATATAATAAACAAAAAATCTAAATATAGTGAAAAAGCCGCTTTCTTATTTTTAAATTGCATTACAAGAGAACAATAGTGAAAAGTTCAAAAGGGTGGAAATTCTTTTGTAAAATCCAGCTTCTGTATTTTTATTCTACTGTACAGGAAGAAGCCTGAAGGTTGTGAAATGATGCAACATCGTTGATACAACTTCGCAAACATTTAGAAATTTCAATTTCAGTTTGAAATTCCCATGACCTCAGTGTTAGATTCTCGTGAATAAATGACAAAGTGACTAGCAAATGTCTACGGGTTTTGGGCACATGGGCGCCGTAAAGGGGAAAGTAAGCAGAAACAATTGGGCGAAACTCGTCCTGTACAAGCTTCTTTATTTATATTTTATGATGCCCTCTTGGCGTAATTGCATTTTACAGCAGGCCTCGAGTTTTATCCTTTCGCGATGGCATAAGTGTCATATCGATTAACTCATTCACACGCGTGTGTGGTTCTGTGTTTATTACACGCCTTCACGTCTATGAATGCAATTATTAAAAGGGCACTCCGCAATTTATTTCACAACTCCTCCCATGAGTTCAAATGTGTTCTATGCGCCAGTAGGCACATAGAACACATTGGAACTCGGGGGACGAACTATCAACAAAAAGAACGCATTTTATCGCCAACCAAATTTACGAGGGGAACCTGTAGTACCATTTTAGCTATCGCTAGCTATTCAAATTGTAATTGCGGTGCACGATTTGTAGAAAATTCCAGTGAAATTTGGCTTCTATTTAGAAATAGGACGTCAACGATTTCCGTTCGCGCATGTGTGCGGAACGGATTTTCATTTTCCGAATGGTTTAGTGTTGCTGTAGATGGGAATTTCATGAAATAGGGGTGTAATAAAAGCTATGCTGATGTCTCCAAAAATTGTTTTAAAATTTAAATATTTAATAAAGTCACTTTTAAAGAATATTTTTTTTCCGTGTACTTATTCTCACTGTTGTGGAGAACGACCTCTACCAAACCAATGTTAACAGTTTTTTTCTTTTTTTCTTTTTTTTTTTTTTTTTTTTGGGGGGGGGGGGGGGGTATATATGAGCTGAAACCCAGAATTTTGATATATTATGTCACGAAAGAAATAAGAGTAATGTAAATATGTCAATGAATCTGATGTGAACAGAAACCAGCCATCTTGGTGCATGTTGGAATGAAGGATTTTCTCAATAAGTACGGTACGCAGGGCCAATCAAAGATGAAATCCCGAGCGTGTTTGGCCCAGATACCCCGGAACACTACCATAGAAACACAGCAATTTCACTCATTGTTTGAGATGTCGCAGTGATTGTTTTCAGACATTCGTCTTTTTGTTTGCATGTCATGTAACTCATACAGTTCTGATCACATTAAAAAGATGTGTCATCTAGAGTACATAGTCTTACTAATTACCAATATCAAAAACTCGCCTGGAAAGATGGGTTTTAAGCGAGGGCTTACACAAGTTCCAGCTTGGAGGTACATCGTCATGAAGAGGGAGTTTGTTTCATAGCTACGGAAATTGCACTGTCTTCTGCTGTTACAAGGTGTCCAGGTATGTGACCGAGATTGTTTGCAGACTGATATCAGACATCTTGTTGGCGCATTACGTTTAACCAAGCTTGACAATTAATAATGTTGAGTGATTTGTAGGTTTGAATGAGAATTTTAAATTCAAGTCCCTCCCCTACAGGCAACCAGTGAAGATCTTGTAGAACTGGATTGATATGGCAGAATTTCTTAATACGCCATTTTTCATTGATGGACCTAGGATTCTGGGTTTGAGGGAGCGCCACATTTCAATCATGGGTTATGACGCGAAGCATCACTCGACGATTGTAACGGCGAATTAGGGACGAACACAAGAGGGGGGTATTTCACTCTTTTCAGCTAGGTCCAAGTGATCTCGCGAAAATGATGGAACATGGAAGGCCAGTTTGGCCCTAAGCTGGCTTCATTGCACGTGACCACAGTGTTTTTCAACTAAAATATTCCAGCATTCAAATTCGAAGAAAAGAAGCCAAATGATATCGGCTCACAGACCCGCGTAGGGGCCAAAAGTTGTAACCATGGGGCATGGTATTATTGCCGATAACACACGGATGTCCATGTGTTATCGCCGATAATATCATGTCTCTTGATAACTGTTCTTGTAAACAAATTGAATTATTAAAAATACGAGGGACTCGCGCCGGGTGCACCCCCCCCCCTCAACTAAATCCGCCCATGGTTTTGTATGCCCTGAAGTATTATATTGATCATTTTTTTCCTGTAGCCCAAAAGCAACGATCTGCAAAAAATTGAAAAAAAGCAAAGACACGTGAACAAATTCTGATGACCGAATTAAATGTAGCATTCTACTACTTAAAGGTTGATGAAATATCATGTGAACATATACATTTGCAAATAAAATGTAACAAATATGGGCACTCAGGTTCTTTTGCCACCTAATACAACGATGGATCGCTATTCTGTTCCCATGCACGTTAGCTTGGTATGTGATACGGTTTCAGCCTCCATTGAAATATTGAAAAACAATGAATGTCGGGATTGAAGTTACTGACATACAACGTGGACATTGGGTGTTTTGTTCTGTAAATCCAAAATTATCAGAACACCTTAGGTCCAACTGATACACCAGGATTGGTTATTGTAGCTGTGACAACTGTAGCGATAAAGTGTAACAAACATAGGAATAGAGGAATATTCTGTCTGTTAACCCTCTTTACCCCATGATGAATATGCGCTCTTCTAAATCAGTTCAATGGCAGCGATTCGAAGATCCCATATTCATTATTTGGGGGAGACCAATCAATATTTTCAACGTGTAGCCTTGGGGCTGCACGTTGAAAATATGGATTGGTCTACCCCACATATTTACTGAAAAGCCATCCAATATAATGACGTCATGACGTATCATGTTCATGGACGGAAAAGCGGCCGCTTGATTTCAAAGGGATAAAATACCGAGATTTCAAGCAGCAGATTCTACTCATGATGTATAACTTCCCACAACGTTGATCGTGTGTCAGCATCAGAAATTTTACTACGGAAATCTGTACAGTTCTTCACATAGCTACCGGTAGATTGTGCTGGCGGCTTGAGCTCCTCGTCAACAAATTTAGAAATATTCCCGTATAAGGTACCGAAACCTGAGACAATCGGACGACCTGGAACTCCTTCCATGTGTACATTGGGTAATTTGTAGAACTGAGCAATGCGTGGTATTTCGACAATCTGAGAACGAGCAATAATCTTGTCTTCCTCCGGGAAGGAATCTATAAGTTTACAAAGTTCATTTTGAAATTTGTCAGCAGGATCAGATTTCAAGTTTTCATAATAATATAATTACATTGTTAATGTAGTTATACGTTTTGGGTCCAAATACTCAATTTCCATTGGTCAGCTGGATGAAAACGCGTCATGACCAAATGTAATTCATTTTCCAATAAATACATTTGGTCGAACATTGACCCGCATTTACGGTAGAGCGCAGTTGACAGAATGTAATTCGGGCGGTGTTTGGGCGGGTTTTTAACTTTTAGCGCCACTCGCAGTGATCAACTCCGCTGCTGTTTCTTTGGTGACATTTCCCAACTGTGGCATAAAGCCCGTTACTAAAACACTCGTTTCCATTTCTAAAGTTGTGAAAATTAAAAATCAGAGTTGTGCGCTTTGTCTTTTGTGTGAGGGTGGTTTTTCGCCTCGTTCGTTCGTACATGTTTTATTTCGTCTTTCTGCTTTGTTGTTTGGTAAAAAGTAGTTTAAACAGTTACGGAATGTAATTATAAGAATTGAATGCAATTTTTATAATCTTTATTGGCGTATGAACGTGTGGGAATGGGTACAAATGATGTATGAATCCCGGGATTCATACATAATTTGTACCCATTCCCACACGTTCATACTCCAATAAAGATTATAAAAATTGCATTCAATTTTTAATTGGATCATCTAATTGCCTGTATCCTTCCGGTATATAGTTATAGGAATTCTGAATAACTACCGTACCACCTTTGTCTCTCAGTTTAACAGTGATGTTCCTATTGTTTCGCAAACTAGCGATAGCTTTTCTTTCTGTTTGTTTCAGATTCCGGAGCACGCTATGATTACGCCCAAGGAGATTAGATTTAACACTGGCACGCACAGTTTCAATGTAAAGATCAATGTTGGAATTACGACCAGGCCGAGGTGTCCATTGTGAATGTTTTTCTAGCTTATATGAGTCACAAGGTGGTTGATCGCGATTGTAAAAATATTCTTTTAGTTTCAAACGACGAAAATACTCATCCAAATCGTCGCAGAGTTGAACTCTATCCAATTTGTACTAACGCAAAACGTTAATCCATTTCTCAAAATTGATAATTTTGTATCATTGGGGGTGTAGCTTGAGAGATTTATCAGAGAAGATTGATTAGAGTCATTGTGAACACACCGAGCTTCTTTAAAATCAGAACTGAAATGCTGTTCTTTCAATTTAGTTAATTTTTTGCGTTTACGTTGAAGCAGGTCATATAGGGTTTTATTTTAAACGCCATCTAGGGTTTGATTATTAACACTTACGTTATGAAGTGTGTATATATACACACTTCATCAAATACTTTTTTATAATTTTGTCAAATTGCCAAATTGTAATGGAACACATGATGGATCTCTAATGATGATACCCAAACACTTCAGCAATTTTGACAAAATTATATATATATATTATATATATAATTATATGTAACTTCTAACACCTGATACCCAAACAGTTCACCGATTAATCGCCCCATTAACGTTGTTACAAACGAAGAGGAGAGACAAAGATTTCTACCTTCACGACGTGCCGGAAGAAATATAAATTATAGCTTAGTCACAATGGGCTCGCTTTATAACAACATAAACTCCAGTTTGTGGTACAATCACCAACTGGAACTTGCACCATTCCCCTCTAACTCTAATGACTACAATAGTTTCGTTTAATCCTTTGATCACTGGTGGTATGTTCCATATTAGTTCAATGACAGCAATTGGAAGAGTCCATATTCATTATTTTGTGGTAGACCGATTAATATTTCCAATGTGCAACCTTGGGGCTGCACGTTGAAATATTAATTGGTCTCCCCGCAGATACACTTCGATGCCACGATACTTACTGAAATTATGACGTATCATGTTCCTGGGCTGGAAAAACGGCATCTCGTGTTCAAGATGTTAATGTGTATTGTAAGTGTTTCTTTCGACATATTCTCTGAGGATGTCAAATGAAATATCTACGAAACTTTGGGAGTGTGGTGCTCATTGGTTAGATCTTTGGACTTCAAGCTGATGGGTTGTAGGTTTGATCCTGATCCACTTCATCTGCACTGTATCCTTGAGCAAGGCATTTAACCCAATAGCCCAAGTGGGTGCGCAGTAGCGCAGTGGGCTAAAGCATGCTGCATACTGATGGAACACATGCCTAACTCACCGCTGATCCGTAGTTCTCTCTGGGTACTCCGGCTTCCTCCATCCGTAAATTTGTCAGACACAATAGGGCCATAGCAGTATGAAGAGTTGATTGTTAAAACCTCAATAAATAAATAACAAATGAATAAATAAATAAATAAATAAATAAATAAATAACAAATAAATAAATCAATAAATAAAAAAATAAATAAATCTGAATGCCCATGTTTATACATCGTACAAATTCAATAGATAAATTGTTCAGCCGACTTACTCTACAAAGCCATCGCTGAAATCCACAACTTGCCAGTCAAGAAATTAATTGCGCAGACCATTTAGCGATTTAAGACGCAATATAAGTAAGAGAAAATTGTTTACTTTGAAATTCACACATCTAATATTTCATAAATTCAAACTAAATATACACAAATTATACAGCAAAATGAAGGTTGTGAATTATTGAACACGAAAAAATAAAAAATAGGCATTCAACTCACAGAGTTGACAGCTGGCACCAGTGATTCCCGAAGGTCTGCTACAGTATTCGTACCAGAACTGATAATAATAATAATAATATATCACTTATATAGCGCCTATCCTAATAAAAGCCCCAAGCGCTTTACAAAAGAAATCACAAATAAGATAGATAAAATCAATAAACAGATAATACAATAACATTTCAGGCCAAATGTACTTCATATATACAAAACCACAACTAGGACATCAAAATTCTTCAAAACGTGATGCTGTGTGAGGTAAATTCCAAAACTATCGGCTTTGCTTTCGTTGTCTGTTTATTTACATTTTCGGTCACGGTCATCGATATACAATGCCGTCTAAAATCAAATAATGCGAAAGATCGCCCCAATACTACACACTATTATTATATGGAGACTGCCCAGAAGCTATGTTACTTGCAAGGTATCATGACACTTTTTCCAATTTCTTAGAATTACGTGATTGTTTTTCGATGAAAATTTGATGTATCGCTCGATATGCGCATGTCCGTCAGCCATGGTACCCATGTTCAATAAAAAAAAATCCAGACAGTGTTGTCGCGTGTTTTGGAGGCCTATCTTTGTTCTTGGATATTTGAAACACGTTTGGCCACGAGTTCTTCGCCTGAACAAAATATTTTGATATCAGTTCTTGTACGAATACTGTAGCAGACTTTCAGGAAACACTGGTGACGGCTGTGAACTCTTTAAGTTTAATGCATATGTTTTTCATGTTCTATACATCACAACCTTCATGTTGATGTATAATTTATGCATATTTAATTTGAGTTTATGGAATACCAGAGGTGGAAATTTCAAAGTAATCAAATGTTTCTTACTTATATAGCACCTTAACCAGCCTCTAAGCATCGAGTCATCCATGAAACGTGTATTTTATACCTACAGAGTCTACTACTTTGTAAACAATGACCGCGTTTGGTTAGAATCGGTCAATCCTGCACCATAAAATATGTACATAAACTAGAATATGCTGCATAGGAGCTCAGTCAGTTATGGACTTCGAAACATTGTTGCAAAAGCTGATGGTGAATATGATGATTTTGACGGTGAGCTCAAGCCCTCTATTCTTTCATTGTTTGTTATTTGAGTTTAAGGACACTTTCGACAGCCAGGATCATCTCGTGTCGGACAGTTTTACGGGTGGCGAATCCGGAGTACCCGGGGAACCACCGAGCAGCGGCGCGCTCTTCAGCGTACTAATTCCGCACAAGAAGGCTGAGCAGTGATTGAAGTTAACTGCAGCATGTGTAGTACGCCTTTGCACACAGCGCCACCATGCGGGCAATTAGGATTAAGTGTCTCGACCAAGAACACAACGCAGTTATCCCTGGTGGGGACTGAAGCGTGGACCTTTCGTTTTGAAATCCAGTGCCGTAACCACTGAGCCACCGCGCTCCCAAACCCCCCTTTAACCCTTTACCCAACACAGACGATATCAAAATTTACTATTTTAAATATCATTTTTGTTTAATTTTTCAAACACTTTCAACAAAACCATATCATGTGACCCCTCGTTGGAACGAGCTCGTTCCAACGAGGGGTTACATGATATGGTTTTGTTGAATTTGTTTGAAAAATAATTTTTTTTTCAACTGCTGAATTTGCATATTACGCGGGCGGATGCGGGCGATTCGTTGGGTGAAGGGTTAATCCTATCAAGTGCGACGCCCTGCATGGTATCGTCTTACTCCTTGGAAAATTTATCCATCACTGTTTGAAAGAATTAACCCCTCACAAAAATGGCTTTCGTAAAAGTAACAAGCGCTATACTTATACTTTGCCGTTCAAAAATCTTCCATTTTTTCGACTGTAGTAAAATAAGAGTTTTGTGGCGATAATTCAAAATCTTCCATTTCTTCTACTTCGACCATCTCCCAAGAAGACAATACATTTGCTACAGATGCTGTCAGCTAAATTAAAGTATAGTGTATTGAATAGAGCAATACTCCTCCCAACATCAACTTTTTAACACATAAAATAGCATATTAGTTTGGACCAGAAAGACACTTAGTGTCACACGAAAGGGTAACTAATGATACCCCATCAGTTCTGTAATCCAATCATCCTAGTTTCAAGAATGGACGTAACAACCGTTATTTATTCCCAGTTCCTTATTCAACATTCGTTATCACCCGATCTAATTCCAAATTCCTTATTCGACATTCGTTATCAACCGATTTTATCGGTTGATAACGAATGTTGAATAAGGAACTGGGAATAAGTAACGGCTGTCACGTACCCCTTTTCAAGATCCGGTTGCTGCATGAAGAAACTCTGGGCAAAATAGTGTTTGTCTGTTTTTAATGGGGAATCCACTCGATATATGTGTGATATTTTTGCACCTTGGAGACTATTTTCTGATGGCCAGAAAAGAAAACATGACTATGTTATGACCCCCTATTGTAATATCAGAATTGATATGTCTTGGTTAAAATAATACACAATTAATATTTATTTTCTAAGATCATTTTTTCTTTAATTATAATAAGCAGGCTTTGGCTTGTGTGTTTACTTATTTGCAATGAGTGGCATTTGAATGTACCTATCGACATGTTTACAGGTGCTGTTAAACATAATCTATTTTTATCGCACTGATTGATTAATTAGGTCACACTTTCTCACTTGCAGTTCGACAGGTCATCTAGAAACTTAATGAGGTGACTTTAATCAGCCAATAGCAATTAATGGAATAAAAGAATTTTGGAGAAATTTCTTATTCTGAAACTTTCTATCTGAAGATATCAGGCATTCTATTCATATACAGAGCATTGGGAAGTAATTTGTTTACATTCATCATTAATTGAACATTGGAGATTATTATTACAGGACGGTGCATTATTATAACAGCAGCTGAGAGTTTATTATATATATCTTCGAAATATTTTTGAGATCTGAACATCTTTGTGTATCGGAAAAGTGTATCCAAAAGAGAATTTTGAAGAGAATGTATTCTTCTGAAAGAGAATTTACTTTTGAGAGAAGCCAGGATCCTACTGGATTATTTCAAAACTACCTGTGACGCCAATACTTATTTATTGGGTATTAATTCCATTTGAAGTTTGCTGAGTTTTTTATTTGGTATAGCTCTTCGATTCAAATTTTGAACGAACATATCATTACAGTTTATTGGATACTGTTTCTGCAGATACATACTTGGACATTTTGTATCATTTTCCTCTCAAATTATTTTTGTTATTAAATTTTAGAATAATTAAATTCAAGTCGTTGTTGCTGATTCGCAGATTTCTTTCTGTTGCCATATTTGTAAAACCGCCACATTAACCACTTTAAATCATCACCTTCCCGGGATGCATTCTGGCTTGTTGGTCGTTGCTCAACACTTGCAATGCTATGGCGACCGTGAGAATTGAAAATGGCTGCCAAAAAGGCGACCGGAACTACCGGTTTTGTGACTTTTTGTGTTTTTCTTTATCGTTTGAAACCTTCGTAATCGTTCATCTATACGAATTTTACTGACACCACATTCAATATGGGAATATAAAATATACATTTGTTCAGGCTAAAGGCACCCATTTTGTTATCGTCAACATGGCGTCCGAAATTGACTTTTTTAAATATCCCCGCGGGATGTATTTCGAGAGCATCATTTCTGATTGTGATGATGCCATATCGACCCTTGCGTGTAACACGGCGCTATCTGCAATGCTGAAGTATTACATCTGACGCCATGCGGCACTTGAGGGACGATATGTTTATTCGCGCTGTACAGTAATCAGTATAATTTATGTTGAAGCTATATCAAATCATATGGGATTGTCTCTCAAGTGGTCACTGAAATAGCGACTGGAAGTGCTAAACTTTAGTCATTAGTCGTGTAGCAGTGGGGGTTGAGGCCTCGCTACTCACACTTTTGGTGGAACCATGACGGACTTTTAGTGGAGGAGACACGACAAGTGTTTTTTCACCCCATCTCACTGGATCCAGCAAGCGATATACGCAATGTATATTATAGTAGGTTATGGTATGTATTAATATGTCCCACATGAGGTGGTGCTGGTGGTCGAAAGTGTCGTTAAACTCATGCCACCCATGGCCTTTATACCAAAGTAGACTTTTTCTGGCTTGTCCTTTGTCACCACCATATGTTATTTGATGAACTTCCACTGTCTTCACTATAGATACTATACTATAGACTTCAACCACTACTGGCCACCATCATCTCTTCTGTGATAAAGAGCCATCCACCATTACGACCGACATGGTCGTTATCTCTGATCGTATGTCGACCTTTATCCTCAGCTAAGTCTTGGAAAGTCCATAAGACGACACATACTCTACTACGATACTAGAAACCAATTATATGACACACAGCCACATGGCCTAACACTCACAACTGGTTATGTGACAGTACAAAGCGTTAGGTGAATTAGTAGTACTATGGGCTAACAGTAGACCAACAGGGTACCGAAATTTATCTTTTACTGCCGAACGGACAACAAAACACTGAAACAGACACTCAAGCCTATGCTGCAAGGTTGTATGGCCTAGAATTACGTGCTACCTAAACCAATATTTGGCAGTGCAACACCTTAGGTGTATTAGTAAACTAAGGGAAAACCGTAGACCAACAGAGAAACAGGCCGCGCATACTATACTACGTAGAAACCGCACTGTGCAATAAAAGATTCGACAGGTTAGTAGTACCAATATCGAACAGTTGACTAACAGTGGTAAATACTGCCCATACTATAATACCATATCAATCCAGAACGAGAAGCCCGACACAACCTGTCCCGAACAATATAATGTTGGAAATCACCGTGGATTTGCGTCTCCATGACGTCGTATGCCCACCATCACCTCACAACGTCATTAGCAGCGCCAATCGTTTCTCAGGAAACGTTTCGAGGAAGCTCTTACGCCTCCATGCATCGACCATCGCATACTCATACCATATACCCAAAGGTAAAATTTACATACCAATACTCACCATTGCATATGAAAGTATACAGTACGCATAACACATGTCCGATCCATTTGAATGGAGCGAAAAAGACATGTTTTATATCCTGGTAAAGAGGCCTCACCTCCCCCCCCCCTCCACTATTCCAATAACGACTAAAGTATAGCACTCCCCGTCGTATTTTAGTTCCACTTTAACCCTTTACCCAACGTAACGGCCAAAACCGGCCAGCGCTATTCTCAAAAATTGCCAATTAATTTTCATTATTTTTTCACTTTTTGTCTCAAAAACATAGGTTATGACCCCTCGTTGGAACGAGCTCGTCGAGCTCGTTCCAACGAGGGGTCATAACCTATGTTTTTGAGACAAAAAATGAAAAAAATTAGTTATTCAAGATTTTTTTTGCAAGTGTCGTCTGCTTTTCATGTTAGGTAAAGGGTTAAAAATAATCCCATGACATTTTTAAAAGGCTTCAACATGAAATTTGCTGATTATTTTATCGTGTGAATGAACATACCACACCATTAAAACCAGAAATGTGCTCGGAATACTTCAAACAGGAATATTCAAAATAAACCTGGAGTCCAATTTAGAAGTCATGTTGGAGGTAAGCAGTAACAAACAGACAGCTGTGTGCATCATGCCTGAACAAATGCATTTCATTTGTCGCCATATTGAATTCGGTGTTAGTTAAAATAATATAGATTAGCCATTAGGACGGTATCAAACTATAAAAATTACAAAATTCACAACATCTGTGCGTCCGGTTGCCATTTTGGCTGTCATTTTGAATTTTCAGAGTGGCAATTGCAAATATACGACCAACAAGCTAGAATATACCCCACGTAAATTGACGATTAAAAGTGACAAATGAAATAGTTTGAATAAATGTGGGTAAAATCGTCAGATTGCGTCAATTTTATATGGTGGGGAAGGGGGTGGGGGTCGCATCATGAAAGCACACCATTGGTACTATTCACAAACCTTTACCTCAGTCATTTCCTCCGTATATTTCCAGTTAGAAAAACATCGGACATGTCTGGAAATGGTTTCAAAATATTTTTTGTGCGAGTCGAAAGAGTTCAATAAAGTTAAATTGGCAAATGAATTAACCCTTTACCCAACGAATCGCCCGCATCCGTCCGCGTAATATGCAAATTCAGCAGCTGAAAAAAATATTATTTTTCGAAAAATTTCAACAAAACTCGTCGAGCTCGTTCCAAAGAGGGGTCACATGATATGGTTTTGTTGAAATTTTTTAAACAAATTTAAAAAATGATATTTAAAATAATAAATTTTGATATCGTCTGCCTTGGGTAAAGGGTTAATGAAAACGATACAAGATGACAAGTCTGACATCTCTTGGGACAAATAGGTTGTCAAATTAAACTTCAATGATAACTCGTTGGGAATACACCAGAATAAAGTGTAATTATCGGTCACGTGCTTTTTTTCCCTGGCCATCAGAAAATAGCCACCGAGGTGCAACATATTACAAAAATATGGGTTGGGTACCCCATTAAAAGGTCCAAATACACGTTATTGCCCCAGAGGTTGTTTATGCAACCACCGGATCGTGAAACTATGATGATGGGTCTACAAAACTGATAGGTGTCTCATAAATTACCCTTCCGTGTGACACTAGGTACATTCTGACTTATACCTTTTCTCTGGGTAGAGCCCTGCGAATCTCAACTTTTGCGTCGAACCGAATTTCCGAATTGAATCATATAGACCATTTCGTATCGAATCTTCCAGCTCTTCCAATTGTAAATATTATACCTTCTCAAAACGGTAAATGTTGGCAATCTTCGAATAATGCATTCAACTGCGACTCGTCTGTTTGAGAAAATTAATCAAAAACGCGTAATATTCCAGACTGAAATGAAAGGAGTTGAGACCTGTTGATAGAAAAAGAGTTCAATGTGTGACACGTGATAGAATTTGAAGAGCTACTCAACGATTCGAAAATTCCGAACCAGCAACTAAAATCGAATCAAATCATTCGGACTATTTCGAATCGAATCGAATTTCGACGTAGCGCCGGTCTCTATCTGTGGGTACATTTTCCAAATTGCCTCCCACTGGGCCATCATGGATGCTTGTTAGTTAGATTAAACTTTATGCGTAGCGTGTGCAAAGGGTTTGGGATACAGTAAGTTAATTAATGTACTGATAATTTGAATGCTATCTTACCGGAAAATTACAGCTACCTCGAAGCAATAAAATTATTTTGCGAACTTCGCAAAATGCATGTAATTTCGAGATAGAATTATCAATCCCTAGCTTTCTATTACCTTGTTAACCGACCCATTCTCCGATTAATTATTTCAGAGGTATGACTGACATTTTCTGATTAAAGTTCTTCGAAAAAAAGATTAGCGGGAGTATTCCTGGTCAACAGAGAAATTGTTAATCGAGCAGGACATGCATTAGTGTGAGGTGGCTGTGAAGTTGGAGATATGGTTTAACTGCCATGGAGATCCTGGTCTTCATGTAAGTATTATAGCGTTTTGAACCAACCTGTTGTTGTTGCTGTTGTTGTTGTTGTTGTTGTTGTTGTTGTTGTTGTTGTTGCTGCTGTTGTTGTTGTTGTTGTGGTTGTTGTTGTGGTTGTTGTTCTACTGTTGTTGTAGTTGTTGATGTCCTAATCGTTGTTGTTATTTTTCTGGATGGTTTTGCTGCTGCGACTGTTGAAGATATTTTTGTGGATGAATGGTATTTCCTCAAGAAATTCTCCTCCGAGCCAAAGCTTCAGGGACACTTTAGTTTACGGATATATCCCACGCAAAGACATTATCCAAACGTATATTAAAGTACTGAAGGTATCTGACATTACAAGGATGAAAAATAATTATCTTTTAAATTCATTCTTTGAAAGTTGTTTTTGAAGGTTCCCAACAAATTTAGTAATTTTTTCATAAAATTGCGTTGGGTTGAGACATTTTACCTTACGGATATTTCCCGCACGAACATATCCTCCAAATGTATTTTTACGCACTCAAGCCATCTTAAATTATAAGGAAGAAAACATAGCACTTATATAAATTCATTCTTGGACAGTTTTTCTAAAATTTCCAAGAAATGTAGTCAGGCTTTTCGGGAAATTGCGTTTGGCTGACACATTTTAGCTTACCGATATTTCCCACACGAACACATCCCCCAAAAAGTATTTTTACGTTCTTAAATTATCTTAAATTATAAGAGAGAAAAAATAGCAATCTTTTAAATTAATTCTTTGAAAGGCGTCCGGGCAAGTGCGTCAGTGTAATATCAATCAGTGTGTTCAACTTTCAGCCCAACGAGCTTTTGAGGCCTCTGCTGTTTTTTTTTTCAATTCAGCTTTGTGTGAAGCTTGCAAATTATATTATGAATTATTTATAATTACGACGCATCGAATTATGAAATTAGCAAATTATATTATGAAGAGAAAAAAATTTAGATTTTGTTTGGTCAATTTTAGCCCTCAAAGATAATTTACTGTACAGTCGCCGTGGAGAGGTCGTTATCCACGCGTGATGTCCACATACGCGATTACCAGGTAATAAAAATCATCAGCAGCAAAATTTTAATTAAAGAAGCACCGGGTTGTACCCGGTGCTTCATTAAATAATTTTTTGATGATTATTCCTATAATTGGTGTTTGAAATCTAATATTACTGCCTCCGTGAAAATATTTCCCACCCGTGGAGAAGTGACCAATCCACGGCGGCCGTACCGTATTACACTTCACTGGAACGAGTTCGTCGAGGTGTCAGAAGCAATGGTAGGGAGCGCGGTGGCTCAGTGGTAGACTATTGGACTTCTATGCTAGAGGTCCGGAGTTCGATCCCAGTCCGGGACTTTATCCCGGTTGCCTACATGGGGACACGGTGACGCCGTGTACTAAGGCGTACTGCAAGTCGATGGTGCACATGTCTTCAGCCGCTGTAACCCTGCTTGAGTGCAGCTCGAACAGAGTCAGAATGTTGAGGAGCTGACAGTTGCTCGTCGATGCCCGGTGGTTCTCCCCGGCTTCCTCCACCCGTAAAACTGTCACGGTCACGATTAGCCATTGTGCATAAGTATGTGACCTTAAACACCAAAAAATAAATAAATATCAGCAATGTTCTGTGGACACAAACTGGAAAATGTTAGTTAATCAAGAATTGCTTTTGTAATAGTTGTATTTTTGTCTTCTTAGTCAAACTGTTTGTTTGTTTATTTATTGGAGCTTAACGACACTTTCGTGGGTACTTTTGCATAGCCCAAATCGAGGTTTTGTTAAATGATCAAGTTATTTTTTTTTAAATTCGCAGCTTTTTGCCCCTTTAAATTAGTACTGAACCAGCTAATTTTTGTATTTCAATCATTCTTAACAAATAGGTTGTGACTCCATTGTGACAGTGCGTTTTATTTGGTATCTTCCGCCATTTTTTTTTTTTTGGTACATTCAAAAACTTTTTAATCCTGTGATGGGAACGTGTAGTACAAATACATTTGGGTGAATTTTAATTATTCATATTTTTTCCATGTCATTTGTTAAAAGTTGTGAATGGTGTATGGTCCGTGACTTGAAAATAAAACGAACCCTTAAAGTCGTTTACGACAATTAGTAGCTTGTATAGATGTTCTCAACTACTGATAACTAAAGGGCACTATAAGCCGCGAATGAGAAACAAATTTGCTGATTATTTGACAAAACAACATTTCTCGTTATGCAAATGTATTCTTATGTTTCATAAATCATTCGCAAGAAAACGCTGTACGTATACAATTATTGACTTTGAGGGAGGTTGAAATAAGGATTTATCAACCCGAGAAAAGTAATATTCGCAGAGACAGCTGTAGGCCTCGTTGAATATTAAAGAATTATCAACCACAGAAAAGTAAAATTCACCGAGGCAGCCGTAGGCCTCGGCGAACATTACTTTTCTGGGGCTGATAATTCCTTGTATGAACCTCAAGGAAAGGCAATTATTGTTTTATTATTATGACAGAAAAAATCGTTTGCAAATTCCTTGCTTTATTACATATTTTTCGAAGAAAACAGCATATTCATACGCAATAAAATAAATTTAATTACAGTATATATATATTCAAAGGAAGCTATGTGCATTAAGTTATTTGTTCATGTTGAAGTTAATTGTTATATTTGACCAGTTCTAAAGATTGGATCAGGGAAATTAAAGGAAGCAACAAGTTGGAAATAACATTTATATTTTTATCACAAACAGGTATTTGGAATTATTATATCAACCTACCTGCGTTATTTGTAGACAGCAATAACAGAGCGGTGATATATCATCTTGAGTATATCAACACTTCTGATGAGTGTTTTACTAAATTACCAGGTCTTTTCTGTCATATTATTATTTTCTTTCGCAAAAAGACAGTCAACATTTTTAATCTCTATTCAGTTGGCCGATCATACGCGAAAAATTTCGTGCAATGTAATCTCTCTACTCGTCAAATTTGCTTTCAACGAAGCACAATTTTGATATTTGTGTTCAGGTGTTTCAATTTATAGCGCAATTGTCCATGTAATCAATTTCGCATTGCCTTTGTCGATGAACGTGCTGCAGATTGTATTGTATGCATGACTACGTTTTATTTAAAATAACACTAAACTTTTTTTTATTTAATAAAGCACAGTTATTGCTAAAGTAATGACCAGTTGTTGTTCGTGGCGGCCTTTTATTCGGACAGACGCGAAAGTAAATATACAGGCAAATTTTACAGGCACCGATACCAAAGGACACGATACTATCGGAGATAACACTTGGATATCTACTACCTTTGGTACACTTGGAAATGGATATCCATGTGTTATCGCTGAATATATCGTATCCCATGAATACAGCTGTAGGTCTAGCTGTTACGCGATTCTCATGTGAGCTGATATAAATTGGCTTCTTTTCTTCCAAATATGATGACAAGAGTCGGATATCGCATCTCGTGCTCGCCACAAAACTCGCCACTATGATCGTCGTGTGACGAATCCTGGGTTCGCCACTGATTTAAACTTTATAATTTTTTTAATTTTTTTTTTTTTTTTGTCTCACAAACATAGCTTATGGTGCCACATTTCGGATGAACACGTTTCCTTGATAGGCGATCACGTGTCAAATAAATGAAAATTTTTAGTTATTCAAGAAGAGTGTCTCCACTATTCAAGTGGGGTAGAGATTTAATGATTTTATCAAAATACACCCTCTTTCCGTTTCCTCTTGAATAGTGACAGACAAGCTTGTAATCGTGGTAACAAATGCGTTCGTGGTTTACTTTTTCAGACCTTTGCAGTTGAGATGATGACTCCAGTTGAAAGAATGGTAAAAGTGTGGCGTCTCGGGCTCATGAGAGCCAGGGAATCTAGTGGAATTGTTCTGTTGTTGGTTTTCTTCACAAATGTTCTGGACAACGTTCTTTTAACTGCTGTTGGTAAGTTTAGAAACTGGTTAGGTGCTGTGAAATTCACTAATCAGAAACCATTATGAAGGCCTGTCGAAACGCAAAGGAGAATTTAGCCCATCCACTTTTAAACTTTGCGGGTAATACTTGATTCAGTCCCATTACTTCTTAACAGGGGTCGGCGAATCACAATTTTTTGATCGAAACAAATCAGGGAAAGGGTTCGAACTCGAATCGAATCTTGAATCAAATCGACCTCCACATTGTTAGGATACTACACCCGTCGTACTGGTGATGCCTCTCTCCCATGTGAGCCCAGTCTCACTACTTGTATGCATACTGGACTATTTCGTACCAACGTACTGAAGGTACAAGTAGAAAAGATGTACCTATCAACGTTTCTGAAAGGTTTAGAAATTTATTTATATGACAATCAGTCGTATTCGTGTTGAAATTTCGACGTGAACACTGCATGGACCCGATTTTAAGTGTACTTGCATTAAACCTAGAACTATAGAGTTGGGTTCCGATCGATTGAAATTACAGGCAGCGCGCCACACTATCATTTTAAATGCATCACTGCCATCCCGAGTTTTGACATTTTCTGTTCTTAATATTCCAGTGGTGACAACAAGCAGTTATCTTAGCAACGAGGATGTATTTTAGCGAAAATTGAACAAGTATCACCGGTGTGGCCGAAGAAAAACACTATCGATTAGGTACTGCAAATGATTCTCCACCGGTTGCAGAGGATTCGGTTATATCCTTACCTAACACGAATTACAGACGAGATTTGCAAAAAAAAAATGTTTGAACAACTAAACATTGCCATTTTGAGCCTCAAAAGCATAGCTAAAAGACCCTCGTTGGAGCGAGTTCAATGATATCCTCCCAATGATTGGTCATAAGTTATATTTTGGTGGCAAAATTTTAATGATTATAAAATTTGAATGGCGAGTTGTATAAATAGAGCTCGCCATTTGTGATAGTTACGTTGGGTAATTATTAATTATTGTTTTGAAGTTTCTTCCTGTTAGTATAAAATACCTTGATTCCTTTGTTAATTAACTTGTTCAAAGTAACAATCAGTTAACATGAAGCGAAGGATTTGACAATACCATTTGTGTGAATTTCGACCAAGGTATGGATACACCACTGGCTTATCCAGCATTCTGGGTAACGATGCGGAGCATGATGAGAAGCGCGTGGTGGCCATTTCAGACGCGAATGGGATGGGACATCCCCGCCGATCTCGATTCAGCTGAACTGCTGATTAGTCAAGATAGAAAAGTATCTGAATCACCGCCATCGAGTGGGGAGGTAAGGATGTTGTTATAAATAAAGAAGGCTCAAAATAAAATAAAAACAGTAATCGAAGGTTTTCAATTCTGCGACGCCCCAGAATCGCCGATCGCTTCTTAAAAATATACTTAATGTCTGTGAAAAATAAATATATCGGTGATGCGTACATTTTACGCAATACAAATGGGACATTTGCAGTATATTTGAGTTATTATTGACAAAAGCAAGTTTCTAGATTGGAAAGGTTTAATCGTATCACTAGTTTTCGTGAAGGTAAACATCATGACGTCTGAAGTGAAAGTTGTTACGCTGTGACTATAGTCACAGCGTGATATCTTTCACATCATCGTTGGGAGAAATTACCGCATTGTTTGACTTGACTTAACGTCAGCTTGGACGGGAGGACAGACTGAGTTGCGAAGTTTTTTGTTGACGTTCCAGCAATCCACTTGTACAGAGATTATGTGACCCTCAGGTGGTTTCTTTGCACATGACCCTAATTCTTTGATGTCAAAATATTCGCGCAGTTTCAAATTCTGAAAAATGGAAGCCAATTTTTAACTGCTCGCAGGAGACCTGATCAGAGGATATAGCTGTATGCAAGGGGTGGGCTCGCGGCATTATCTGCGATAACACATGGACACCCGCTACTGGGTGTCCATGTGTTATTGTGGATAATAACGTATCCACAGAACTCGATGCTTGTGGGGACAAAATCGGGTTACAAAACATATGTACAATGTTTCGGCCCGGTGGGGAATTTTATTACATATGGAGACAAAATTCGTATTTCCAAATGTAGAGGCGAGTTAGTCGAAAACATAGTTTCGTGCATTGTAATTCCCACCATGGCAACAAGCACTTGCGTTATCACTGATATATATCAGGGCGTGGGTGCCATTCTATTTTCTTTCAACGTGCCCACCCCCAAGTTCGAAATGGTTCATTGATACTGTTGATGAACAGGCAAGGTGCACTTTCCAGCACAACAGTTTTGGGTTTGTTTTTAAAATGGGAAGAAGGTTTACTCTCACTGGTCCAAAATGGAACCGTTCGGTTGTTACCCTAACTTACACTTCCTTGCAGGGGAAGAAGATGTTGGGGAAGCAACTGAAAGGTCCTCTTAGGTCTACCTATCATGCGCTTTAGGTCATCGGTACTCAGAAGTGTCGGCTTCGCCAGTAAGTCAATACCAGGCTTACCCCCACCCATCATTCCTTTCTCCGCGCCTGTGAGTAACATATCTTTGATGTGGATCCACAACACATACATCAAAAGCTGATCCAGTGATTTGAACAAGAAAAGCTCGAGATCATTCCATTTAGGGGTCAAAGGCTGTGTTTTCGAGAACATAAAATGAAACTATTCAGTTAATCCGGAAATGTTTTCTGCAAATGTCGTCTGCTCATTGTTTTAGGTAAATAGTTAAAGAAAAATAAGAGAAGAGTAATTCAATTCTTCTTCCGAAACCAACTGACTCAAATCGTTACTTTGTCGACGTTGACATCTGACGTCATTCCCGTATTAACTGGTAGAGTGCTGAAAGCCCATATTTGGGCTTTATTCTGAAGTGCAGGTGCCACAACTTTATGGCTTCATATTCTGTAGATGCACGTCATATTATTTTTGAATTGAAAGTATTTAGTCTGTGGGGATTTGCCTTGTTACAATTTATGGGAGAGTGCCACTACTCTCCCATAAATTGTTAGAAGGCAAAGAGAAGTGGACTAGTTTGGATGACCAAAAATAACTTAGCATTCTACCAGTTAAACGTGTCGTGAAAGATATTTTCCTCAATGAGCTATTTGATGGTGATTATGTGTTAAATGTTTTTTGACACTCCCTGAAAAAAATGACTGTATCACTAACCTGATGTTGATGAGGAGGTTGTCGACGTGGGTGTTGCGAAGAGAACCGGTTTTGGGGTGTTGAAGCCTGATTTGTCCCGATTATGATGGCTCAAGTCCCGACTGATAAAATAGTCCGACTACATTTCCAAGGCACGCTTTCGCCGAAGGCCAGTCTTGATGATGTAGTTGGAATATTCGTCAGTTGGATTATACAGTGGAACCCTGTTAATTGAATAGCCACTTTGCCAATGAAAATTATTCAATTAACATGAGTAATCAATTAACAGAGATTGTGTCACTTTTCTGTATTCTAGAGATAAACAGGGCATTTATTCTATTATATCCTGTTTGACAGAGCTCCATGAGCTCTGCCAAACAAGATATAATAGATTAAATGCCTGTGTTGGATGTACTGAGGCCAAATAGGTCTATAAACAAAGGAAAACTGGGGAGAGTCAGGGTAGTTTCTCGACAGGCTGCAGGATTTTTTACTCTATAACCTATATTCAATTAACAGGTCAAATATGTGCTGGAGGTATGGTAAATTGTTTTGTGCTGGGAAATTATATTCAATTAACAGGGTTATTCAATTAAGAGATATCCAATTAAGTGGGCTCCACTGTACTAAAAAAACTCACAAAAAAATGTATTTTTGGATAAATAAACTTGTAGTCATAACGTAATTCAACCTCTTGAATTAACACGTACCGTAAACGGAACTCACGAATTGGATTTTACATAGCCTCGTTCGTACGATCGACTGTCTGTGTGACATATACAACTCTAGGAATCAAAACTATTCCAGTAAACAAATGCATGATCACTATCAAGTGTGAAACGAAATCTAAGGGTCCAATTGTGACCACGCGAATCGAATCACTTTTATTATTCGAAATCGAATCGAATCTCGCATCGCATCAGTGGCATTTTGAAGATGACATGACCGATGGATGTTGGAGGTGCTATAAACCTGATTTGTTCCGACTGTGAAGGTTTAAGTCCCGACTGATAAAATAACCCAACCAGGCCAGAAAATAAGCAGACTGTCATCTGCAAAATGAGGTCCCCAGAGGGTGAATTTAGTGATGCTACCCTGCACAGCAGGGTAGCATCACTAAATTTACCCTCCGTGAACCTCAATCTGAATCAGTGTCTCGATACTAAACAGAAAGAGGTACCCAGAGGATAAATTAGCCCACTGTATGGGATAGCATCATCAAATTCACCCTCTGGGGACCTCATTTTGGTAATGTCAGACTGCTTATTTTCTGGCCTGAACTCAACTACATTATCAAGGCATGCCTTTGTAGAAGGCATGCCTTGATGATATAGTTGGAATATTACCCTGTAAGGATTATAGTTTATCGTCGACATTGCTTGGAAACTTTAGATTTGCATTTAACAGTGGTAGGAATTAGTGATATTGAAATTAGCATGGCTGGTGGCACGAGTAGGGATATTATTTATGTTTAAGTAGCTGGAGTTGCACTTAGTCTTTTATTTCAACATTATATATGTGCGATTTCCATCCGAACACTGCGTTTTGTGAGAAGATGAAGCTGACTGACATCAAGCTGTATTCCTATGAACAAGAGTTGAGAGGAACCGAATCGTGCAGCCGATTTCGAATCGAACCGAATATCAACTTAAGATTAAAAATCGATCGAATTTCGAAGCTTTGAAAGGCCCAAGCTCCAATCCAATCGAAAATGTCACGATTGGAAATATTATGGGGAGTCAGTGACGCCCCTGGTAGCGACGCTCCTGGTTGTCAATAACCAAGAGATAAAAAAGGCGGTAAGGTTAAGTAAAGAAAAGAGAATCTGAAGTTGAATATGGCGTTAAGGGAAGTGGGGGCAGATTTACAAATATACATAAGGTGCTGATAAAAATTAAACTGTCCAGTGTTGGGGGAATGTCTGTAAAAAATATGCCAGGCACTAAAGTTGATATGCATGCATTACTTCAACAGGAAATATCCATTCCCAGTCCAACACTCACTTTGATTCTCTCTGTACTTCAAAATACTGAAATCGCAACACTTTTTGAGCCGCAAATGAGTTCATAAGTGTATCTGTGTGCTGGGCCTTTAAAACTGGTGTTCAGGGTTTGATCCATTCTATTACAAAATCATTGGTGAGCGCACGTCGAGTGACATCATTTGTTGGGGTGACGCTGTCTCGATGGGACGTTTGTAACAACCAGTAGTGCAATAATCAACCAGTAGTGTAATATTAACCAGTAGTGTAATAAAAATTAACCAGTAGTGTAATAATCAACCAGTAGTGTAATACAAATCAACCAGTAGTGTAATAACCAGTAGAGTAATAAACTTAACCAGAAGTATTAAACGTCCATGAAAACCAACAATTTTTCAACAAAATCTGAAAAATGTTTGAGGTAGCTCAATGAATAGTTTGGGTACATCTTATGGATTTTTAATCATTTTATCGTACATTTAAAGGCGTTTTGCAGATCAAACGTCATTTCGTGGGTTCATTTCGGCGAGGAAAGGTATTTTTATGATTTTTATGTGATGTGCGTATTTTCTGGTATTTAATGTCACTTTCTGCATTTGTGGCATTATGTAAATTCAAAGTTGGCCAATTATTTATTGTAATCCTGTACTTTTGAGAGACTGCTTACCCCAGGCAAAAGTTGTCAGGATCTATCATACAAGAAAACTTATGGGTTATAAAGTGTGGTATTCAAGGGCTAGAATTGTGTGATCTCATGCGTTGTCTACAATTATAATGTTTAATTCAGCCTCGGCGAATCTCTGAAGGTCTCTCTCACATCCACCCATTTCAATTGCTGTATCATTATGCGTGGCTTATTATTTTTTCTTCTGGGAGTGGTGCTCATCATATTCCTTAAGCATAGACACTCTATCATATTTTACGAAGGGGCGGTGGGGGGAGGGGGGGGGGGTGGTTTACCCAAAATCTGCGGTCAGTTATTTTTGTCCATCTTGAAGGAAAGGAGGAGGTCCATAAGAGAGTAGAGGATATCTAAGGCGAGGTGAATAGGGTGGGTGCTTTGGAGGTCCACTGCCATTTCCATCTGCCATGTCATGTGATTGTTCTCGATTACCAATGGTGGACAGCTGTTTAGATCCTGTGATGATTTACATTTAATGTATAAAGCTTGAACTCATTCAACATGTAGAAAATATTGTTTCAGCAGAATTCCTTGATGGATTAACTCTACTCTTATACTACATTAGAAGTGAGTCATGTGGATAAATGACCCTCGTTTGGGGAGAGAATGGGAGAGGCGCAAGGGGCGTCACAGTCACGGGCCCCAGGGACGCCCTGTTGTGTTATTATGGTAGCCTGCGGGAGTGGCCACGTTGTGACGTCCTTCCCATAGGGATATGTGATGAAAGTGTGCGTGTGCAGCGCGTGTAATTAGATGACATGTGTTTCCGTCGTCCATTCTGTATACTGGAGACCGCCGTCTTGGTTTTTATGGTAGCACGTGGTTGCCATATGGACGCAATGACCTCTAATAGAACGAGGATATGTTTTGAAGGTAAGTTCGATTAGACGGGAGTATAATGAATACCCAACTACTACTACAACTACAACTACTACTACTATTACTACTACTACTACTAACCAACTACTACTGCTACTACTGCTACTACTACTATTGCTACTACTACTACATCTCTTGCTACTACTACTATTACTGCTACTACTACTACATCTCTTGCTACTACTACTACTTCTACTACTACAACTGCTAGTACTACTACTATTACAGATCTTGCTACTACTACTACTAACCAGAAGAAAGAGTAGAATTAGTGGTTAGTATTAGTAGTAGTAGCAGTAGTAGTAGTAAAGGTAGTAGTAGTAGATAGTAGTAGTAGTAGTAGTAGTAGTAGTAGTAGTAGTATTAGTAGTAGTATTAGTAGTATTAGTATTAGTAGTTGTAGTAGTAGTAGTAGTAGTAGTAGTAGTAGTATTAGTAGGAGTATTATTATTATTAGTAGTAGTAGTAGTAGTAGTAGTAGTAGTAGTAGTAGTAGTAGTAGTAGTAGTAGTAGTAGTAAGTAGTAGTAGTAGTAGTAGTAGCAGCAGTTTGGAGTAGATAATAGTGGTAGGTAGTAGTCCCCGAAGACTGGTCTCCACTAGTTCCCAAAGACTTGTCTCAAGTGGCCCTTACCAGTCCCCATAGACTGGCTCTTGTGATCCCCAGATACCTAGATGAGGATATGATGAATGGCAGATTTGGCCTTAATAAGGAATTTCCTCATGGTCCTCGTGCGATGAAAAAGGGTGCCAAATGTCAGCCGGGAGAGTATCATACCTAGCTAGGACTAGAGCTAATGATAAGGACATAGCCAGGCACCTAACCTAAATAAATTAAGAATGGGAAGCAGATGGTCTAAGCAGTCAAAAAGGAGGTTTCTGTACAGAATTCAAGCCACATAAAGACGAGGATTCTGGAATAATCCGTACCTCATAAAATCATGTAACAGAGTGAAAACGACTATTTGCCTGCAAGGCCACACTTAGTAAACATACTCTAGTACAATCTAATCTAAGGTCATATAGCAGTACGTGGTACTCTGGACAGGTCCGTGTCCGTTCGAAACGAGGATTCTGGGAGAACCCGGGCCAGGGAAAGGCCAAGAATATAGAAAACGTGCTTTCTTTGCGAATCAGAGCCAGATAAAAATAGTTGTCGGTCTCATTTGGGTATTCATTATACTCCAGTCCAATCGAACTTACACTCAAAACATTCTCCTTCTCTTAAAGGCCTTAGATACCCTCTACTCTCTTACCGACATCCTCCTTCAAGATGGAAAAAAATATCTGACCGCAGATTTTAGGTAAACCAACCCCTCCCCTCCCACCACCATCACACCTTCGTAAAATATGGTAGAGTGTATGCTCAAGGAATATGATGAGCACCACTCCCGGAAGAAAAACGAATTTTAGAATTCAAAACGGTCAACTAGACTGAAAAAGCCACGCATAATGATACAGCGACTGAAATGGTGGATGTGAGAGAGACCTTCAGAGATTCGCCGGGGCCGTATTAAATATTATAATTGTAGACAACGCAAATCACACAATTCTAGCCCTTGAATACCACACTTTATAACCCATAAGTTTTCTGGTATGATAGAGCCTGACAACTTTTGCCTGGGGTAAGCAGTCTCTCAAAAGTACAGGATTACTATAAATAATTGGCCAACTTTGAACTTACATGAAGCAAAACGCCTTTAAATGTACGATAAAAATGATTAAAAATCGATAAGATGTTCCCAAACCATAATTTGAGCTACCTCAAAAAAGTTTCAAATTTTGTTGAAAAATTGTTGGTTTTCATGGATGTTTATTACACTACTGATTAAGTTTATTACACTACTGGTTATTACCCTACTGGTTGATTTGTATTACACTACTGGTTGATTATTGCACTACTGGTTATTTTTTATTACACTACTGGTTAATATTACACTACTAGTTGATTATTGCACTACTGGTTATTTTTCATTACACCACTGGTTATTTTTTATTACACTATTGGTTAATATTACACTACTGGTTAGTATTACACTACTGGTTGATTATTACACTACTGGTTGTTACAGACGTTCACACGGATGGAGACATTAAATTGTAGTCGGCTGATTAACTCTCCGTTGTTTTCATGCAGAGTGCGGTCGCAAAGAAAAATACCGCCACGAAAGCCATTCTGTGCAATGTGCGCCCGGACCCACAAATGGCATTAGAATAAAAGATGTACTTTAATTTTAAAATAAATTAAATTGTTACTCACTCATAAGACGATTTATTTCAAGATATCCATGTACTTCTGTAACACATGGTTATTATTTCTACACAACGTGGTCTGGAAATATATGTACAAATATCGAAGTAATATATCATACGGTTTAAATGGCTTGGTGCAGTTACATGTACATGCAACACAAAACTAAGATCGTTCGGCCAGTATTTTTTATTTTAATTTTTTATTTTCTCATACAGTTATTTAACCCTTTACCCAAGGTAACGACCAAAACCAATTAGTGCTACTTACAAAATCTGTCATTTAAATTGTATTATTTTTTCCATTTTTTCCCACAAAACCATAGCTTATGATCCCTCATTGGAACGAGCTCGTTGAGCTCGTTCCAATGAGGGGTCATAGGTTATGCTTTTGAGGCAAAAAAGAAAATTTTAGTTGTTCAAGAAAATATCTTTTAAGTGTCGTCTGCTATTTGGATTTGGTGAAGGGCTAAACTGCACATGTGTAGCCATCATTCGCTGAAAACGTGTATTTGAAGCCATCCCCGTAAACATCTTCAGATATTGTTTTAATTAGATGTAACCTTTTTGTCGAGAGGTCATAAAAAGATTAGGTTCGGGCCTAAAAATTAGGATCGGTCGAGAAACCCGAATCATTTCATTTTTTTTTCCTCAGCCTTATATGTCTTGTAATCTGCAGATTTGGGATCGTGGTGCCTCAGCGGTTAAGGCATTGAACTTCAAACCGAAAGGTCCACGTTCGATCCCCACCAGGGGTAACTGCGTTGTGTCCTTGGGCAAGGCACTCCATCCCGATTGCCCTAGTAGGGGGCACGCTGGCGCTGTCTAATTTGCCGTACTGCATGTCGATGGTGCACTTGTCTTCAACCAATGCTAACCCTGCTAGTGGGTTGTGGTGCCTGACGGTTGCTCGCCGATGCTCGGTGGTTCTCTTCGGATACTCTGGCTTCCTCCATCCGTTAAGCTGTCAGACACGAAAATGTCGCAAACGTCGTTATTTATAAAAATAAATAAATAAATAAATAAATAAAGATGCAGATTTATTGATACGTATGGTAGTTCTTTTAGACATCTTTGTTATTTTTTTTTCTATTCTAGTTCCGATTATTCCAGAATATCTTTTAAATCTTGACATGCGGGAAATGATGCACACATATTCAAATTCAACGAGTCCAGCACCGGAAATAAATAAAACAGGACTAACCCTTATCAAGAAAGCTTTAAGTATTCCAGTCGATCAAATCAACGAAAACAGTAAAGTAGGATGGCTTCTGTCTTCAAAAGCTTTTGCACAACTTGTTGCCAATCCAGTGTGCGGAATGCTGACTTACAGGTATGAATAGCATGTACGTTTTCTCGGGGGGGGGGGGCGACAGACAGAGGCGAACTGGCCGTATGGGATACCGGGACATTTCCCCGTTGGGCGCCCCCAGGGCCTGTTGGGGAATGAAATTTAGTGAAAATGACCAAATGACGAAGTGGATCTGATTGCATAGACTGCCGGTTTATCGAGAAGCCCTCTTTGTGGACTGCATAACTTGAGCTACCCCAAAAAAGTTTCAAATTTTGTTGAAAAATGGTTGGTTTTCATGGATGTTTATTACACTACTGATTAAGTTTATTACACTACTGGTTATTACCCTACTGGTTGATTTGTATTACACTACTGGTTGATTATTGCACTACTGGTTATTTTTTATTACACCACTGGTTATTTTTTATTACACTATTGGTTAATATTACACTACTGGTTAGTATTACACTACTGGTTGATTATTACACTACTGGTTGTTACAGACGTTCACACGGATGGAGACATTAAATTGTAGTCGGCTGATTAACTCTCCGTTGTTTTCATATAGAGTGCGGTCGCAAAGAAAAATACCGCCACGAAAGCCATTCTGTGCAATGTGCGCCCGGACCCACAAATGGCATTAGAATAAAAGATGCACTTTAATTTTAAAATAAATTAAATTGTTACTCACTCATAAGACGATTTATTTCAAGATATCCATGTTCTTCTGTAACACATGGTTATTATTTCTACACAACGTGGTCTGGAAATATATGTACAAATATCGAAGTAATATATCATACGGTTTAAATGGCTTGGTGCAGTTACATGTACATGCAACACAAAACTAAGATCGTTCGGCCAGTATTTTTTATTTTAATTTTTTATTTTCTCATATAGTTATTTAACCCTTTACCCAAGGTAACGACCAAAACCAATTAGTGCTATTTACAAAATCTGTCATTTAAATTGTATTATTTTTTCCATTTTTTCCCACAAAACCATAGCTTATGATCCCTCATTGGAACGAGCTCGTTGAGCTCGTTCCAATGAGGGGTCATAGGTTATGCTTTTGAGGCAAAAAAGAAAATTTTAGTTGTTCAAGAAAATATCTAAAAAATTGGCAGTCCACATAAAGGGCATCTGGATATACCAGCAGTCTAGTCTGCCACTGATTGGCCAGACGAAAGGGAACAGCGTTCTTTCGGTTCGAAAAATCAAAATTTTCTTCAATTGGGTCGAACTATGATCGGCACGATGAGCCCGGGGCCTCTTTGGTGAAACCATTCTTGCAAAATGAGCGACAAAGATGATACAAGTATGCCACCGAAATGGCCTCTATGTGGACTGCCTTTGATCGCTCAGATGCAAGAAAGCAGCGTTCTTTCAGTTCGAAATATTGAAATTTTGTCCGGGTCCTCTTGGTACATTTCCCGGAATTTCTGTTTGGCCAAGCCCGCCCCTAGCGACGGAAGTAAATTAGGTCATACCCAACAAAATTGATTAAAATAATATCTTACACGAAAATTATCTCCCTTGAGATTACTGAACGTGCGAGACGAAATCCAATTAAGAAGGCAGTGAATGTGGGTGGGGAGGTGTGCAATTTCTGAGACTTGATGTGCGTGGATGAATGACAATGAGGTGTGAAATAGCGACACCAATGAAAGCAATTATTATGTAATTTCTCATCCATCTCTGCGTTATTGCACAGTCCGAGAATGTGTTTTCATAGCAATTTGGAAGTTTTAATTCATCAGAGAAAAAAAATTGAAAAACCACATCTGACAGACTTCTAGGTTATTAAAAGAACAGTGTCTGTATATTATGCAACGATGCGCACACTGTTGATAGAATGAATATAAAAAGTATAGATCACCAAAAGGGTCTGAAAAGGCAGTTTTCTATTTTTTTAAACGGGTTTCTACTGGGAACAATAGTCCAATGTTCAAATTGATTGGGAAAAAAAGTGTAACAAGATAGCTTTTATTTGCTCATACTACGCCACAGGAAAAAAAACTGTAGTTTGTGAAATGATGCGCACATCGATGATAAAAATACACGAATATAAAAAAATGAGTTTTTATATGAAGTTCCCATCTCTCTCAGTGTCAAATGCCTGGACAGCTTTACCAAATTAAGGGGAGGTAATCTTATAGAGAATCGCATCAAGGGAAACATTTTCTTGGCCATGTAGCAATAACACTTTGGCCGGCCGCTGATTTTGTCGCGGTTCTAATGTGAGAAAGTCTTCATTAACTTAGTGATCCTAAATGCCTACCATTATCGCGCCTTTCCTCCCCTCTCCTCCCAACACCCGGAAACGAACTGTTTGTTCGTATCCCGTACCCCATTCTTCCAAATCTCTCCGATAAGCATACTGATCCTCTCCTTTGTGTCGCCAACTAACCACATATCCTTCAGTCACACATTCTACTTCCTCATCATACTCCCAGTTAATCTTATTATGTTAGGCTGGTGTATTGGACATTATAATAGACAGTGTTCCAGAGTTTCCATTGCTCTTAAATTACACATTTAACTTTTCTTTTCATCGTCTTTCCCAATTGTTTTCCGTAATCTCAAACGATCGCGACCTCAGCTTTAACAGCAGTAACCCCTCAAAGGTACCATCAAGGTACTCTTCAAAACCTGGCTTCTCTATATCACGAAGCCCCCCCCCCCCCCCCCCACCCCCGCCCAAAGACCTGGAAATGGGCAATGGACGGCAATTGGTCTATTATAAGCGTCGGGTAACTTTTGTTGTTGTTTTGTTACCTTTGCATTGTTTGTTTGTCGTGTTTCAAAATGTCACAGGCTGCGTCTCTCCAAATGAGCATGAGACTCTGACGCCAGCGACAGGACCGTTGGCAATGTGAAAGAAACTCCTATTATTGTCCATGATTTATTGACTTCAAACTTCGATGTGTCCCATATCCATTACCGCATAACAGATAATTAAACTGAAAAATTCAAAGATAATTAAACTGAAATATTCAAATTTTATTCTGCCATATTGTTTCAAGCAAACTATATATAGTTTTATTTTTGGAGCAACTGCATCACCTGAATTCAAATTCATAGTTTATGTCAGGAACCGTTTGGTCTTTCAAAAAATAGCATTTGTTCGTTCAAGTATAGTGGCGGATTTGGATGGAGCGGGATCGAGGCACGGCCCACCCTCTCCCTCGAAAATTTGCATACATTTGGATACATTCAGTTATTTATTTTGTTCTGTAACGTATGCATATTACATTGTAATATAAAAAGTGCTGCTTTTGACACTGCTTGTCATAAAACTTTGCTAGAGACAATGAACTTTGATTTTGAACTTGGTGGTGTAGCCGCTAGATGTCTATCCTCATACCTAAAGAACAGACAGCGGCGTGTATCAATAAACGGTAACCTGTCAACAGACTTCCATCTGGAATGTGGAGTTCCACAGGGCAGTTGCCTTTTTCCTGTTCTGTTTCTATTCTATATTTTAAAAATGTTCGCCATCGATGAATCGTACCTGCCTAAAGTTCATAGTTATGCTGGTGACACACAGGTCTACTATCTTTTCGACCATCAACCAAAGATCAAACTGAAGCTCAAGAAATTATTGAATCATGTACTTCGGACATTCGTACTTGGATGATTTCAAACAAATTAATGATAAATGATGATAAGACTGAATACCTAATAATTGGTTCACGTCAGCAACTCACTAATATTGACATCAACTCAGTGAAGGTAGGAGATTCCACTATCAGGGCAAGTGACAGTGTATGTAATCTTGGTGCCTTCTTCGACTCAAACATGTCTATGGACAAACATGTTACAAATATGTGCAACAAGGCTTCCAGGGGTCTATACAAAATTAAACAGATAAGACAGTTCCTTACAAAAGACTCCACAAAAACTAGTTCATGCCTTAGTAACTTAACATTTGGATTATTGCAATGCCTTACCATTCAACCTTCCACAGTATTATTACTCTCGCCTGCAGATAGTATTAAATGCATCAGCCCGACTGGTTTGTTGAGTAGAACGATCTCAAAACATCACTCTTGTTTTGATGGATCTGCACTGGTTGTCAGTAAGGTACAGAATAATTTTCAAAACTTTATTATTAGTTTTCAAGGTACAAACTAACATGTCACCAACCTACTCATAAAAACTCATCAATACCAAGAATGTGTGTCAATACAACTTGAGGTCTGATGGTAAAATGCTACTACATGTTCAAAAAATAGGTGTAAGACATTTGGAGATAGCTTATTCTCATTTGCTGGTCCTCACTTGTGGAATAATTTACCAAATCAGCTAAAAAGACCGTCAAATGTCAACATTTTCAAGAAAGATCTCAAAACATATCTATTTCAAAAAGCCTATAAGTAATGTTCTGGTCTGTAAAGTACTGTATTTATTATGTTTCTATATTTACACGGGCTCAGTAACATGTACAGCGCCTTAGAATATGCTTCTTTATCCAGTGAACTATAATTGTGGCGCTACACAAATGGGTATATATTATTATTCTAATCTTCATGGCTGACAATTTTCGTCAGTGGAAGAAATTTACCGGAAGGTTTGCCCCCCCCCCCTTAATATCCTAAAGCTGTCATTTAATTTAACACTAATTAAAATTTGAAATTTCGAGATGGTATCAAATTTGCATTATCGAACGTAATGCATTTAACTGTAGAAAAATATGTGCATGGTTGTGAGAGTGTCCATCTGAAGGGCCCACCGCCTCAATTTTGAACTGACGCAATTATGACGACGTATTGGTTGTTGTGACATTTCGGGAACTGGGATTTTGGAGATTGGTGGATATGTAGATATTAACTGGTAGAGTGCTAGTTATTTTGGTCATGGAAATTTGTTTATCTATCTTTGCCTACAATTTAGAGGCACTCTCCCATAAATTGCAACAAGGCAAACCCATGTAGACTAAGTAATTTCACTTCCAGGATAACATGAAAGTACATCCACAGAATATGAGCCTTTAGGCGGGTGTGCCTGCTCTTCATGTTAAATCCCAGGTAGTGGCTTCTAGCACTCTACCAGTTAATTGTTATCAGTTCCGTTCACACTAAGGCTAACATTTTATTTAATACGGTTGGTGGAGGTCATCATCGTTGGATCTCCTGTTGTATTTGATATTTGTCTCTTCTCTTCTCTTCATTTTTACGATATTCTAATTATGTTCTAATTATGTTAAAATTTGGTAAAAGAGTGGCTAACATTATTCATCATTGGAAGAGATTTACGGAAAAGTTAGATTCCCTTGATTTCCTAGAGCTGTCAGTAAACTTAACACTAGGAGTGTGGGAATTTCATATAAAGATTGGAATGTCAACATGTTAGCGAATTTATATCATCGATGTAAGCATCTTTTCCCAAACCCAATGCATTTTCATGTAGCGTTCTATAAGAATACAGAAGCTGGATGTTTACATGTTTTCCCAATCAGTTTGAACATTTCACTAATTCTCTGTTGAAAACCCAATTGAAAATAAGAAAACGTCGTTTTCACTATCTTCGAATGTTCTGTGTGTTTTTCTTTTCATTATACAAACAGAGCATCGTGGCATATAATGCAGACACTGTCCTTTCCATTAATATAAAAGTCCCGGGAAGAATAAAAACTTACAAACAACCTTAGAAACACATTCGCAAAACAAAGAGCCAAAGTATTGGTATGTGCAATACTGATAGATAGTCTTAATGGCATATTATCTGTGAACCAGTTGCTTCTAATTAGCCCTGGGGCTGTCTGTTCATTTAGTTTATTAAAAGTAACAAAAGGAAACTTGCCTTCATTTTCTACTGATGTCAGGGCTGTTTTCTCAAAAATTACATGCTTCTTAATTGGACCTTCATCGCTCGTCTAGTAATTTCAAGGGTGATAACTTTATCGAATGTCGATTTTCATGACGATATAAACCAAGGATGGGCATTCATTTTCAATCATTTTTTTTACCTCCCAATGCTAGAAACCTAATGTGCAAATAAACAGCTGCAAACATCTCCAGCAGGGTCATTATGAAGGAATACGTTTTTATAAGTAGATATTTTGTGACAATACCATGGTATATCTTACCTCCTACAAGTATCTGGGCATTTCATTGGTTCAAAACGTCACATGCAGACTGCATATAAAACCATATACTGCCTGTCAACATCAATATACGCTGACAGCTATGGGTAATCTCTCCTTTGTTCATTGATTATTCAAAATGGCGGCAGCCGATAAACGCTTCAAGTTGAAAGATTGAGTGTTGGAAGCCCATATTTGGTCTGAAGAGCAGTTTAGGCAACTTAAAAGGCTTCATATTCTGTGGATGTGTGTCATGTTACCTTCGAAGTGAAACTGTTTCGTATGTATGAATTTGCCTTGTTACAGTTTATGGGAAGGCACTCTCTCCCATAAATTGCAACAAGGCAAAGACACGCGAACACATTGTGAGAATTCTCTCATTTAATTTTGATCGTTGTTGTTATTAGTTCTGTGCATCGATGCAGCAGTTGGTAAGATATATTCGTTACACAGTTTGTTGGTGGCCTAATATGGTATATATGGTGTCAGTTAATTTCATTTTGGACGAGAGCGAAGAACAAAACTGACACCATATATACCATATTAGGCCACCAACAAACTGTGTAACTAAAAATATCAAGCCTCATTTAGGTTAGTTTAGTTTAAACAATATTTATTGAAAAATGACCAGTAACTGCATAAAACAAATATAATTTATAAAATTGATATGGATATTTGAAGTTATTGTACATTTGGGTAGTTATCTTCAATAACAGGATTCGTCATCAAGCCGGGGCCTTATGTGAGTCGTCTCCTAAAGTGTAAAGCTACAACATAAGTTTTTGTTTTGAGTAATATAACAGAGGTATATGTATGTTTAAACTGACTAAGGAGCTCGAGAAAAAAGGATTAAAAGTAAGTTCAATGAACGAAATGGGGAAAGTGTGGTCGGTTTGTCAATGCTATGGCGCCGGTAATCGGACAGTTTGAGACACAGCCGTGCCTCATTTCTATAAAGAGCACGCAAACCCATTAACTGTCGTGGATCCCAGATGCCTGGGAACCTCAACGATTTGAGTTTGATTCCTACAGTACAGTTGAAACTAGAAGTCCTGTCACAATTATCGCAGAAAACGCTCGTTAGTTAATGCGCTCCTTACTGAAGAAGAATGAAGTAGTTTCAAACACACAAGAGCATTTGCGCTGTGCATTGGAAAATAGTTTGCGCTATTATCGATTTCGGTAGTGACATGATCACGAACTAAACCGATCAAACAGAAAGAAGACATTGAGACTATAGTCTACTAAATCGCTGTGGGATAGATTTTTCAGTTAGTAATTATTTACGATTTCTGAGGACAAAACACAAGAAGCACCTGCAAATTTTTATCACATGGACGACCAGGCTGCACTCGGTGGTCCATGTGATGAAAGTTTGCAAGTGTTTCTTGTGCTGTTATGAACAATTATAAATTCTTTTCGAGCGGAGAATATATGGCGCTGCGATTAAGTACTATCACACTCTCTTCATTCCGTATATTCAGTCGAATTTTATTTTCTATGTGCGTCAATCCATGTACATGTATCGCAGCTGAGGTAAGGAATGATGTTAATGATGTCCATTTACTAGTATAGAATAGTATAGAGTTGGGTACACTGTTTTTCTACACTAAAGGTGCTCCAAAATAGTGCACAAAACAGTCACATGACTTCTAGTTTCAACAGAAAACTGTGAATATGACAGCGGGCTGAGAATTTCAACGAGTCTGATCGCGATGGTCGCGATCTGCTGGAGATTATATGTCTTATTTCCTCCTCACAACGCTATTGATTCTCCCCTGTCGAAAAAAAAATGTAAGAACATTGAATAATCCGAAGGAAATTATTTTGTTTTTCTTGATTTCGTAGTTTTTTATTTATGAAATCCAGACCCACTTGTGTAAGTGTATCACAACTAGGGGCCAATACTATAAAACTTTTACAATTGTATTTTCTAGAATTGTATTTTCTATTTATGGCTTTAAAGGGGTTGAAATGAACCGTTAGCATTTTCAAGGATGTGGCAATTTGCCAGTTGACAAATTGCCATATCTTTTAAAACGCTAATGATTCCTTTTAATAAGTTATATTAACAGGTAGAAAAAACATCTCTATAAAATACAATTGTAAAAGTGTTATAGTATTGGCACTAGATCTCCATCCCGCCAAGAAAAAGGCCGATTGTGTGATTACAGCGCCATACAATCTTGTAACTTGTAACATTCTTTATCCTCTTATAACCATTAATATGGTACATATGGTGAAAACATATTAAACAAAATAATTATATAAATGTGGAATCCACATTCCAACATTTTTCACAAATTCTAATTGCACTGATACTCGTGGGAATTAATCAGTTCGAGCCTCTAAGATTGGGGGAGGGTACTAAATATAAAATACAGTACAAGGCAGTTCAAATCTCCCCTCTTCCATCCTCTTTCTGCATCCGGTATCGGCAGTGCCTTCTTAACAGGTTGAGTGCTAAATTATTTTTGGCCATCAATCTTGTACACGTGTCTTCTTTGCCTTGATACAATTTTTGGGAGAGTGCCTATGGGCACTCTCCCATAAATTGTAACAATTCAAACCCTTACAGACTAAATAATATCACTTCAAAGATAATACAAAGCACATACACTGAATATGAGCCTTCAAGCTGTGGTACCTGCAAAATAAAGCCCAAAGATGGGATTCCAGCACTCTACCGATAAAACGGGGAGTGTGGGGGGGGGGGGGGGGGGGCTCTCCGGAGAACGATTCTGGACCTCGGAGCCATCAATGGATAGGACAGATAGATTATATGCGACTGCCATTTGAAAACTTGACCAATTATGAGGAGTGAGATTGTGTATTTTGGAAATAAACTTACATAAATGCTTGCAGAAATGGGGGTTTATTATATGTTAGCCTGTTATTATATGTTAGCCAAATTATCTAAAAGATGTTTCTCGATATCTATCGACTCGATAGATATCGAGAAATATTCTTCACTAGCTTCCTAAATGACAGTCACGCTACGCCGCATCACGTCGCCTTGAAGGAACGATCAGCTGATCTTTATGGTTGGTTTGAAACGTACGCACTTCTCGTCGAATTGGGCTGAATATTGTGCAATAACATGTCTCGTAGCATATAATAAAAAAGAAAATCTATTCTGTTTTCGTCTGCATCTGGAATTAATCATGAGCGTGGACCTGAAAGTTTTATTTTTAGTTTTAAAATAATATTTTCAGGTCCACACGATAAATTTTTTCAGTAGGTTCCCAAATGACGTTACGCTTCGGCGCATGACGTCGCCTTGAACGTCGCCCTGAGGGAACGATCAGCAGCTTTTTGTTATTGTATTGACATTGTTTTCAGTCGAATTGGGCTGAATATGGCGCAGTAAAATGTCACGTAGCATATAATAAAAGAATATCTACGCTGTTTTAGTGAATATCGGGAATTATCTCACTGGAATGGACCTGAAAGTATTACTTTTCACTCGCGCAATCGCGCGTGAAAAATAAAATTTCAGGTCCACACTCATGAGATAATTCCCGATATTCACTAAAACAGTGCAGATATCCTCTATATATTACTCGACAATCAGGAGTCCAAGTATTGGTCTCTTTCCTTTCGAAACAGATAAAAAGCTTCGTCGCAGCTAATCTATTCGGAGTGATATTGAATCTATCGACACTGCGTTCAGTTATTGTGATGACGGTGATAAAAAAAATCCATCAGTCTGTCTGCTGATGTAGAATGATTTTATTTCTCAGGCTCTGTTTCGAGAAATCCATTCAATTTCCGGAATTACAGCTATTACGTGAATGACGATTGGAAAGTTGTGATCAGATAGATGGAATAGGTTATTATTAATTAGTTAATTTCACACTGTCTTTGTCTTGTATTATAGGCACGATTGAAATGACAATTTAATGTTTACATGTCAGGCAAGCTAAATTAGATTCATTTCTAGCCGGTTATATATAGAATATACATACCCATAGTAGCTTGGTGTACCAAATGTTCACCCCTCGTGGTGAAGTGGTGTTAAACGCGAGCCTCTGGCGCGCGGTTAACACCACTTCACCACGAGTGGTGAACATTTGGTACCCCAAGCTACTTTGGGTGTATTTTATTTATACCATGATCGTCAGATTATTAAGAGTCGCTATTATTTTTTCTCGGTTTCACTGAGCAGCAGACGTACACAGGTGCGAATCTGTTTTGTTTACATGAGTACAGGTAGGCGGTACTTCCGCTGTCAATTTTATCACCGAAACAAAATAGAAAATGAAACCGGGCCTTTTTCATTTTAATAACATAATAACATACTATTTCGAGTTATGGATGATGTATTAACACGAGACAATGCAACGGTTGTTACTGTTTGGTGTTTTACGGGGTGAACTCATTTAAAAATGTAATAAATAATTGCCACTTTCATCTCACTCGAGGCGACGCGCGATAAATTTAGACAAGCTCGCATTCAGGTCGACGTCACCAAAGGTCAAGGATGTAGTTCCACTGCAGGTGTAAATTTTAACTATTGAAATCCCATCGCTGGCATGTTCACCACAGTTGGTGTATAAAGCTAAAATGTATGTCTATCATAGGCTTTTCGTATATAGTAGAATAGGTAAGCATAGTATAAAAAGTAGGATCACACTACTTTGAAGGTCCTAAAAAGCAACCTAGACATCCTGCTGCAGTGGCCTTATTTTCAGTCGCAGACTTTGGTGGTTACTATTCTAATATTTCTCTCATCGTGCGGAACCAGTCACATGAGTCTTGGAGAGTACCTACTTGCTTTTCCATGGTGTAGCCCAGTATGAGATTCGGATGTCACCCTATCCTTCCCCGAAAGACGCAAAATCCTCTCTTCTATAAGGAAAAGAAAAGAAATTAGTTTTTGACTGTTCACACCGGAACACACGAGAACCAAGTATATCTTGGAATGTACTCACACTCATCAATAACAATCCACCCCATGCGACCAATGTTAATGTTTACCTTTTATGTAAATGAGATTGTACTCCTCTCTCAGACTCTTTTGCTTACGCATTCCTGCAGATATTTATTTATTTATTTATTTATTTACCTAACGTGAAAAGCAGACGACACTTGCAAACAAAATTCGTGAATAACTCATTTTTTCAATTTTTGTCTCAAAAACATAGGTTATGACCCCTCATGGGAACGAGCTCAATGAGCTCGTTCCAAAGAGGGGTCATAACCTATGTTTTTGAGACAAAAATGAAAATATTATGAAAATTAATTGGCGATTTTTTAGGAATAGCGCTGGCCGGTTTGGCCGTAACGTTGGGTAAAGTGTTAATAAAATTTCTATGCAGATAAAGATGATTATCTCATGAGTAGGCATGAGGAATAGGAATTTCCACGCTCAGCTTTTCGCGTGCTCACAAATGAGATAATAAGTCAGAACTCAAAGAGACGGCTTACAAAAGCAAAAATGCTTGCTGCGGAATCCTACCTTGTGTCTAGTCTGTATAACATTATTGTTCATGTTACTCACTGCACCATTGGTTTTGTATTCATACTTCTTTTCACAAATAAATATTGTTTAAACTAACTCGAAGAGGGAGGTGTACGGCGGACAGGAACCAACGATCCGAGATGGACTTTTTCAAGTATTTTGCGAGCGCCGAAAGCGGGAGTGATATATAGGAAAAACCTAACGATGTAATCTTTTTTTTCTATTTTCAATTATTTTTTTTATTATCAGAGTTTGTATTATTTTGCTTAAACCACTTGAAGCCACAACTACTGGCACCACACTTGACAGGGGACCAAGCCAACATTTCTACGTGCCATAAAACGCGAAGGTGGCTGGCTGTGAGTGAGGGATTTGATGGAGCATCTACCCATGTAATATGGTCTCTGCGGTCGCGCACTGACGACCGGTGGAAAACCTCGTCAATTGTCCACACTTTAGCAGAGTTAGCAGTGATGGAATGTAAACGCTACATTGCCGTGCACTACGCCTTAGTACAGAGCTCTACTGTGCCACCATATGGACAATCGGGATTAAGTGTCCCACCCAAGGACCCAGTAGCAGTTACCGCTGGCTAGGATCAAACTGCCGACCGTTCAGTGCTCTAACCACTGAGCCACCATCGAAACAAGCTCAACACGAATGGTTATGACATCAAACGATACAATGCACGATACGGTTTGGGGGGATTTCTGGGGTATTTGGGATTTTTTTCACCCTTTCTGTCCTTTCATCTTTATAGCCATTTCATTTTTTATTATTGTTATCTACTTATTTCGAGGTGGTTCGTGACTTTGTACAAAATATCTGCTATTTTTGCTGAGAGACAACTTTACTATTTGATATCCCCGCCCACACTTTAAATAGTGTTTGCTAGGATTTACACAGCTTCAAATTAAAATATACCTTCTGCTATTTTCATGGATAGATGATAAGCAGATTCAATATGTTCTTAAATCTAGGTCGGCAATTTGACAATTAAATTTTATTCAAAAAGGTTAACGTGGAAACCCCAAACCTAACGCGTGAACGATAGATGCAGTACCTCAGCAGTTGCAGTCTGTAGCATGCAGGACCAAGTGGCATATCTCGTGACTCAGTGACACCATGCTGGGTTGTCATGGTAGCCCGCGTGATCGGCCATATTATGACGTTATCACCATAGTGATATAAATGCGCATCGCGTGTTGTTAGGATGACACATGCTTCCGTCGTCCATTTTGTGTACTGGATGCCGCCATCTTAGTTTCTATGGTGTTGTTTCTTTGCGTAAGAGGAAATATAATTACCGAAATGGACCCTGCCAAATCACACCAAAACACAAAAACCACGCCAAATCACCGAAACGGGCTTTATAAAGTTCCGACTCCCGGAGACTCCTTCTTATAAGATTAGCACGTAGTGTTATAAAATGTCTTTCATTCAATGAGATTATATCAAATTACCAAAATAATAATAAATATAATAAAATAATAATAAATAAACCCCACAATTTCTCCAAATCACAAAAAACGACTTTATTGAGCTTTTATTCCTGGAGGATACGTTCAATTAGAGGGGAATATGCGGAATCGAGATCTTCCAGAATCCTTTCGTCCACCCATTGCGGGATCCGTTCTACCTATTGTGAACTCTGTGGCCAAGAACAATGTCGAAACCACTGAGCCACTCCCTGCCCTTGGCACTAACCTACAGAATGTATTTTATCGTTGACCGTTACTCGTTATACTGGCCTATTACTGGGTGGTGATTCGGAGTGATTTTCAGCTCAACTTTGGCGAAGCCAAATTTGAGCTTATGCCATAGCCAGTCGTCCGTCGTCCGTCTGTCCGTCTATCCGTCTGACCGTCTGGCCGTCTGGCCGTCTGGCCGTCAACAATTCAATACGGCTCGGGCTAGAGGCCGTATTTATGAACCGATCTTTACGAAACTTCTTGGGTGCCTTTGTTATGACCGTGGGACAAGAACGAGTGTTTTTGGGTCCGGTCCGAAATTCAAGATGGCTGCCAGCTGCCATTTTGTACCGACGATGCAGAAATCTGTTTTTTGCGCAGAACTTCCATATGAAAGCGCTGATTTGAATAATTTTTTGTATGAATGTTTAGTACCATGGGATACATCACTTATAATACGGTTGTTTTCTCGTACGTACATTATGCAAATTAGGCTAACTTTGATGTATTCAGTGTTACTTTCAGCACTGTCAGTGCAAATGCCAATACGGCTCAGGCTAGAGGCCGCATTTATGAACCGATCTTTACGAAACTTCTTGGGTACCTTTGGTACCACCGTAGGACGAGAACGAGTGTTTTTGGGTGCGGTCCAAAATTCAAGATGGCCGCTGGCAGCCATTTTGTTCAAAATTAGGGGCAATCAGATTTTTGCGCAGAACTTCCACATGAAAGCTCTGATTTGAATAATTTTTTGTGTGAATGTTTAGTACCATGGGATACATCACATATAATACGGGTTTTTTTCTCGTGCAGAAATTATGCAAATTAGACTAACTTTGATGTATTTGGTGTTACTTTCAGCACTGTCAGTGCAAATGCCAATACGGCTCGGGCTAGAGGCCGCATTTATGAGCCGATCTTTACGAAACTTCTTGGGTACCTTTGTTATGACCGTGGGACGAGAACGAGTATTTTGGGGTCCGGTCCGAAATTCAAGATGGCTGCCAGCTGCCATTTTGTACCGACGATGCAGAAATCTGTTTTTTGCACAGAACTTCCATATGAAAGTGCTGATTTGAATAATTTTTTGTATGAATGTTTAGTACCATGAGATACATCACATAAAATACGGGTTTTTTTCTCGTACGTAAATTATGTAAATTAGACTAACTTTGATGTATGTAGTGTTACTTTCAGCACTGTCAGTGCAAATGCCAATACGGCTCGGGCTAGATTCCGCATTTATGAACCGATCTTTATGAAACTTCTTGGGTACCTTTGGTATCACCGTGGGACGAGAACTAGTGTTTTGGGTGCGGTCCGAAATTCAAGATGGCCACTGGCAGCCATTTTGTTCAAAATCAGGGGCAATCAGATTTTTGCGCAGAACTTCCACATGAAAGCTCTGATTTGAATAATTTTTTTGTGTGAATGTTTAGTACCATGGGATACATCACATATAATACGGGTTTTTTTCTCGTGCAGAAATTATGCAAATTAGATGAACTTTGATTTTGTCAGTGCTACTTACACACAGTAAGTACACATGTCAATACGGCTCGGGCTAGAGGCTGTATTTATCAACCGATCTTCACGAAACTTCTTGGGTACCTCTGCTATCACCTTGGGACGATAACGAGTGTTTCTGAGTGCGGTCCGAAATTCAAGATGGCTGCCAGTGGCCATTTTGTACCGAAATTAGGTCTAATCAGTTTTTTGTACACAACTTCTATACGGCTCAGGCTAGAGGCAGTATTTATGAACCGATCTTTACGAAACGTCTTGGGTACCTTTGTTACCACCGTGGGATGAGAACGGGTGTTTTAGGGTGTGGTCCGAAATTCAACATGGCCACCAGCGGCCATTTTGTACCAAAATTAGTGCAATCAGTCTTTTGTACAGAACTTCTGCATGAAAGTTCTGATTTGAATAAATTTTTGTATGAATGTTTAGTAAAATGGAATACATCACATAGAGTACAGGTTTTTTTCTCGTGCAGAAATTATGCAAATTAGATGAATTTTGATTTATTTAGTGCTACTAATACACTGTAAGTGCACATGTCAATACGGCTCGGGCTAGAGGCTGTATTTATCAACCGATCTTCACGAAACTTCTTGGGTACCTTTGTTATCACCTTGGGACGAGAACGAATGTTTCTGAGTGCGGTCCAAAATTCAAGATGGCTGCCAGTGGCCATTTTGTACCGAAATTAGGTCCAATCAGTTGTTTGTCACAACTTCTATACAGCTCGTATTTATGAACTGATCTTCACGAAACTTCTTGGGTACCTTTCTTTTCACCTTGGGACAGGAATGAGTGTGTTTTGGGGTGCCTTTGTTATCACTGTGCTATGGGAACAAATATTTTGGGGTTCAGTCAGACCCACTCTGGGACTCAAAAGATTTTTTTTTCTAGTTTAGCATCTGACTGTCACCCACCTTTACAATACTTTACCTATACATTTGTTACAGGCTACGGTCAGTATTTATGCACAGGCCGTTACAATACTTTACATGTACCTTTGTTATTAGGTCATTACCGAGATGTTTGTCATTGCTGTGTCACATACTATACATGTACATGTCTTGACAAGTTGAGCTACAGTGTCATTGACACTTTCATTTGTGATATGGAGTGATTGTCGTGTTTATTTGGAAAATTGTATTTACTCTTATACAAAGGAACAACATCACATTTTCCTATAGCACTACATTCTACTATTATAAGGAGGATTCTGGTGGAATCCCTTCAAAAACGTCTTTTTGGTGATTTGGGGGTATTTCTTTGTTCTATATGGGTAATTCGATTTACTCTTCTAGAACTTGAATCGGAAAAGATACTCCATTTTAATCGGACACACACTTTAAAGGACTCGTGACCCTGTTGGGTGCCCTCCAGGATCATAGCAAACCCATGCTGCCACAGAAATCAAGTTGGCGGCCTCCAGTATACAAAATAGACGACAGAAACACGTGTCACCCTAGCCATACGCGCTGCGCATGCGCACTGACACCACGCATCACTATGTTGTTTACGTCACAACATGGCGGGGTATGTGTGATACCATGACAACCCAATATAACATATTGGGTCACGCGATATGCCGTCACTTTCGGGGTTCTGAACCGGGGTCCTACAAATGTGGCAAGGGTGGGTAGGTGATATATTACTTATCCAGTTGGAGCTCGACCCCCCCCCCCCCCCCCCCCTCTTCCACACATTTCACGTGCACACCTTCTTATGTTTTGGACACGCGACTGATAGATATAATTGTAAGTTAATTAGATAATACACGGAGTATGATGTTGAATATATTATGTCATGCTTGCATGAAATTCTATATGGTTCAATCCATTATGCCATCGGCATTACAATCTTGTAATCAAAAACCCAAGACATTTTGTGCCCGATATATTGTGCACAGCAGGTAAAAAATAAGGTCATTAGAGCCATATCGTTGTTTTCTTGTGAGTGGAAAACCTACAAGTTTTTACTGTTTCGTGTGTAATTTATCAGTTTTTGTAACTGCCAGTTGTTTCAGTGATACCCGGTGCTAGAACTCTCCGAGAGTATGTACATGTACTTCGAATAAGATACGATTTTTGTGATTTTTTTTTTAAATCAACACAAGAATTATATTCCCGAACAGCAACGGAAACAAATCTTTATGTCAGCATTTCTCTCATTTTTGTTTAGAATTGGATATTCGTTTCTGCTGGTAGCTGGTTGCTGTATAGTTTTATTTTCAACACTTGGTGAGTACTTCAGTATTATTCAAAACTAAAACTTGAGCATTTATTTATTTTGTCTGTTTTTTCTTCTTTTGAGTCGGATTATGCGAACTTAGATTTCAGATCTAATCGAATCCGAATCGAATCAAATAGAGAATTTCGAATCGAATCGAATCGAATCTCGAATCGAATCCCATCGCTTTTCAGGAACCAATACTATAAAACTTTTACAATTCTATTTTCTAGAATAGTATTTTCTACCTATTAATATAACTGACTAAAATGACAATTAACATTTTAAAGGATATGGCAATTTGCCACCTGGCAAATTGCCACATCTTTGAAAATGCTAATGGCCATTTCAGCCCATTTAAAGTCGTAACCAGAAAATAAAATTCTAGAAAATACAATTCTTGAAATTGTATAGTACTTGGCACAGGTTGCGAGTATTCCACATTCTTATAACTGTAAATACTGACAATCTCTACTTAAGTACTGTATGCAACTCGTTTGTTTGGGCAAATAAATAAAAAAGTACCGGAATATTCCAGACCGTAATCATCGAAACTCTGAAGAATAGGGAACTCTGCAATTTATATTAAAAATACCCAGTCTCCTGAACTTGTTTTTCATTTTTCCCTACTCTCCGTCATATTTTCAATAAATTTAATGAACACAAATTGGATTTAACATTCTTCTGTCACTTTTATAATCCCATTTTGGGCGCTGAATAATAATGGTACATTCTTTCCTCCTCTCTATGTTCTTCTTGATTATAAAGCGCCACCTGCTGCCAGAAAAGAAAGGTTAAAGCCTGGGAGATATCATAAAGGGCAGTATAGTAAGAGTAAGGGTTAGCAGTGCCAACCCTTATCCTTACTGTACTGACCTTAACCCTTTACCTAACATGAAAAGCAGACGACACTTGCAAAAAAAATTCTTGAATAACTAATTTTTTTCATTTTTTGTCTCAAAAACATAGGTTATGACCCCTCGTTGGAACGAGCTCGACGAGCTCGTTCCAACGAGGGGTCATAACCTATGTTTTTGCGACAAAAAATGAAAATATTTTGAAAATTAATTGGTGATTTTTGAGAATAGCGCTGGCCGGTTTTGGCCGTTACGTTGGGTAAAGGGTTAAACCATTATGGATGTCTCCCATTTTAGTCCACTTCAAGATGGCGATTTTGTTTCTCAGTATGTTAAGTCGAAAGACGAAAAGGGTTAAAATAACCAATAAATATGATATTGTTGGACCTGAAACAGTTATTGTTTGTTGAGAGCATGATATGGAATGAAACTAAATACAGAGAAATTGAGGAGACTTAAAATAAATTGCAGCACCCCATATTCTCCGGTTGTACCGTTATCACCAAAGTAGTTGCAGCAGCGGAATTTGCTTAGGCATTTCTTCTACCATCAGGAGCCAATACTATAAAACTTTTACAATTGTATTTTCTGGAATTGTATTTTATACCTATTACTGAATAAAATGCATCATTAGCATTTTAAAAGATATGGCAATTTGCCACAGATCTTTCAAAATGCGAATGGTTCATTTAACTCATTTAAAGTCATAACTAGAAAATATAATTCTAGAAAATATAATAGTAAACGTTTTATAGTTTTGTCTCCTGGTTTCCTGGGAGACCTGATGATAGAAGAAAAGATCAAGAGGAGACTCTTGGTAGTATTTTGATAACACCTCGATGATCCGAAAATTTCCTAATCGATGCGACTTGATTTTTTTTTTATAAATTTTATTTATCCAAAAATACGTCACAACGCTGATACATAATAATAAAACAAAAGAAAAATAAGAAGAAAACAATAAACACAACATCATAATTCATCTCCCATCCCCATAACCACAGTAGACAAGCACTACTACACTTTTCGGGGTTCCGTTATAAGGACGAACCTAATACCCATGAGGACCCGTACCACCGGACTGGAATATATATAGAGGTTATCTTGTGTTTTTGAGTGGATACCGAAAATTATCTCATGAGTGCCCGATACAAATGTTTATTTTTCTCGAGCGCTTGCGCGAACGAAAATAACCATTTATCTCGGTCACAAGTGAGATAATTTTAGGTTTCCACTCAAAAACACTAGATTTTCTTTCTATTTATACGCTTTTTATAAGAATCTGATAATTCCAGTCGTTTCAACCTTGAATTGATGCATGATTTAATTGATACTCGGAACAGACAGCGTCTTGCTATCTGATTCAGTTGGCGGGTTTCTAATCCAAACATGGCCTGAAAATCTGTAATATAAGTTTTTGGTTTGGTACGTCCTCTGAAAGGACGTACCAAACCAAAAACTTATATTACGGACTTTCAGAGCATTTTTAGACTAGCGGTTTCATGCATCAATTCAAGGTGAATACGTGTTGAATTATTGATGGAAATGACAGGTATCCACTCAAAAACACTAGATTTACCTTCCACGATACGTTTTTAGAACAAATTGATCATTTCCAGAGACAATTTGACTCGTATTCACCTTGATGTGATGCTTTGAAAGCCGCCATTTTGATTGATACCGTGAAAGTTAAAAAGTTCTATATCTTCATTGGGGGATACGATTTCTATCTTTCCGCAATTTCTTCGATAATCTATCGTTAAAGGCCATTTTATACTGGAGACGAACGCGAACGCGACTCCGACCGCGGTGGTCGCATTTTTTTATTAACACCAATTTTAATGGAGTCGTTCATACTAAGGGCGAACGCGAACGCGGCCCATTTTTTCTTCGCGCGGAAAACCGCGGAGATTGCCCCCAGAGCGAATTTTGGGAAATTGTTCGCGCGAACAATTCTATTCAGCCAATCGGATGGCGAGATCAAATGGCGTACTATGACCTATCTGGCGGATTGTTTATTAACACTGCGAATTTCCGTGCGAATCATCGCTTTCAGTATCAACGATAATTCGAGCGGAAAGTCGCTCGGAAATGCGCAGTGGTCGCCTTCGCATTCGCCTCCAGTATAAAATGGCCTTTAGCGTATGATAAAAGCACTTTCTCACTTCCCAAATTCACAAGAACAAGGAGACCCAAAGTCACTGCACCATAGAATGACGGGACCAAGACATATGCGAGTTGATGCGAATTATCGGAATGATTTCGAATCGAATTGAATCTCGAAGATGGAAGACCCGACTTAGGAGTGACGAAAAATGTACTGTAATAGTGTTAAAAACTGAACATGTGTTTTTTTAACGTTTGGAAACACAAGAACGCACACACAGATGCATGAGTTGCATGTTTTATTGCGGATAGATTTGGATTTTTTTTTTTTATGAATCTCTGGGTTTGCTACATACCTTTAAGCCTTTACCCAACATAACGGCCAAAACCGGCCAGCGCTGTTTTCAAACATCACCCATTAATTTTCATTATATTTCATTTTTGTCTCAAAAACATAGGTTTTGATCCCTCGTTGGGACGAGCTCTTTCTAATGAATTTGTCATAACCTATGTTTTTGAGACAAAAAATGAAAACAATTAGTTATTCAAGAATTTTTTTGACAAGTGTCGTCTGCTTTTTATGTCAGGTAAGTGGTTATTTTTTTTTTAATTGTCTAGTGCTCAATCAAAATAAAACTTCCAGGTCCACACTCAGGAGATAATTCCCTATATTCACTAAACAGCATAGATATCCTCTATATATTTGTAGCTCACCAGAGTCAAACAATATGTACTCTAAATGACACTTCTTTTCAATGTGATCATAACTGGATCACTTGCATCACATCCAGCCAAGAACAGTATCGTCTGTAAACAATCACTGTGGTATCTCAAACAAAATGGGAGCGCGGTGGCTCAGTGGTAGACTGTTGGACTTCTATGCTAGAGGTCCGAGTTCGACTCCCGTCCGGGAGACCCGCGTTGTGTCCTTGGGCAAGGCACTTTATCCCGGCTGCCCACATGGGGGCACGATGGCGCGGTGTACTAAGGTGTACTGCACGTCGATGGTGCACATGTCTTCAACCGCTGTAACCCTGTCTGAGCGGAGCTTGAACAGAGTTGGAATGTTGAGGAGCTGACAGTTGGTCGTCGATGCTCGTTGGTTCTCTCCGGATAGTCCGGCTTCCTCTTCTCGTACAACTGTCAGGGTCACGATTAGCCATTGTGCATAAGTATGTGACTTTAAACACCAATAAATAAATGAAAATCAAACAATAGAAACCCAGACAGCCATGGAATTGCTGTGTTTCTGTGGATGTTTTCTCGGGGTATTTTGGCCAAACACACTCTGGATTACATCTCTTTCTACCAAAATCTTTTACACTAGCATGCACCATGATGGCTGTTTTCTGTTTACATCGGCGTCATTAACATATTTATAAAACTATCACTCGTATTTCTTGTATGACACAATATATTAAAAATCCGGGTCTCAGCCCATACATACCATGACAAGAGAGAACTGTTGACTTTAGTTTTGTAGAGAGTGTACCTCACGACAGTGATAATAAGTGTCCGAAAAAAAGAATATTCTTCAAAAGTGAATTTTTGAATATTTTAATCTTGAAACAATTTTTGAGACATCAGCATATGACAGAGAAGGCAAATGCGTCAAGTGTGCATCATAAAATATAAATTAAAAAAAAATTATACACGACTATTTTCGTGAAAGTGTTTCTGTTCACATTCCCCTTAAGGTAAACTTTAGGATACGGACCCGTTAAGATTTTCTGCATGTTTCAGATAGATATTTGTTCCCGCCCCGACACAGGATAGGTTGGTACTTGGCTGGTAGTCCTTAAAACATTTTGTTGTTTGTAAATATTTGAGCGCAGAGAAGCAAAATACTAGTTCAACAACTGCAGCAAAACAAATTGTGGTCCATGGTAGTCTCTTTCTGGATTGGATTGTCATGTGCATGTACTCCTGATGGATTGAAATTTAAAAACAAGTGTAAAATTGGGACTGAAACACAAAAAACAAACGAAAATAACATCTGGAAAGAGAAGTTATGGCATTTTGTTTTCAACAGTTGATATTGTATATACAGTGTTACTGGCAGCAAGCGACTTAGTCGCGATACGGTTGAAAGTCCTTCTTCAGTCTTTCTTCGAACTGGTGACAACAGTATTGTAGCATACATCCTTTGTAAGCCCTCGTGCATTCTTTTACGAAACACGGATTTTCCTTGTCAATGAATGTTTTATCAATCAACAAAGACATGATCCCAGCAATAAAAGGACACATTTAGAATGATCCATATTTTATGAACATAAAAAATTTGTATTTGCAGTGTTTGCTATTGGGACGAGCTATGTACCATTGTTTGCCGCGAGGTGTATCCAGGGAATAGGGTCGGCAGCGTTGACAATTTCAGGTAACTTCTGTAGATTAAAAGCCAGTAATTGGTCCAAGCGTACTGGCGGTATTAATAATTCCACTACGATAACGCGTTTTACCTCTTTACCGATTATACTTCAAGCTTCATGGCTGACAATTTTCGTTATTGGAAGACATTTACAGGAAAGTTAGCTCCCCTTAATTTTCTAAAGCTATCACTTAAGGTATGGGAATTTCATATAAAATTTGAATTTTCGAAAATGTTATCGATGTTGTATCATCGATGTGCGCATCATATCACAAACTTCTGGCATTTTTCTGTAGAGTAGTGTAAGAGTACAGAAGCTTGCTTTTTACAAATTTTCTCCGATAAATTTGAACGTTTGACTATTATTCTCTGTTCAACCACATTTAAAACAGGAGGAGCCCCCCCCCCCCCCCCCTCCCTCTCCTGTCAATAGTCAACGTGATGAGAGGTGATTCTTTGGTATCGGAAATCCATCACTCATAAACTCTGCGTATCGGAAATCCATCACTCATAAATCCATCACTCATGAACCCACCCCCAAAATTAGAGTAAATCGCACATGGACTGCTTTGATTGACAATTTCAACAGGTATTTTTGCTGGTTTGTATTGTTCCAGTAACCATTCCCAACATTTGATCTACCCACAACAAATCAATGGAGATAAAACAGAATACTCCAGAGATAGCAACTGGAATTTGGTCCCATTTCTTGTCAAGTTTATGAATTTATTCAAAATTTCTCTCAGACACTGGCAGTCACTGTATACATGGGTAATCAGTATACTGGCATTCTACCTGAACAGTATCAAGACAGGTGCAGCAGGAACAAGAGTGAAATATGTTGAAATTTTCTCATGTTTTACCTGGTTTCACCTCTGCATTATCTGTTGTTTCGACTGATTTCTATCTGTTTCTATTCATTTCTACACGCGATTTTAGTTTTATCAGTCTAATCTGAATTTATTGAGCATTATCAAGTGCAAAATTCGTAGAGGTAGTTAGCTCAATGTTGTATTGTACCTGTCAATAGTCAACGTGATGAAAGGTGATTCTTTGGTATCGGAAATCCATCACTCATAAACTCTGCGCTGTTGCACCTTGGCCGATATGAGTAGTGCTTCATTTGATGGAGCAGTAAGTAAGCTTTGGTCAGACAGTATAAGAGAGAATTCCAATCATGGGGACCCATTTACTACAACCCAGGGTAAAAACCACTGGTAATGTGTGTGACATAAAATGATATTTTAAGGCACCTACGTTACCGGTGTTTTTCCCCTCGGAAGTTTATGGTGGGAGGGGGATTTCCGATTTGTCTGTTTTGTGTCACACATGTTGCCAAAGAATCACACCTGAGTCTCAAACGTAGTCATTCTGCCTTCTCAGTCTAAGAACGTGTTTCATATACAATCAATAATTCCACAAAGTTGTTCATCTCACCAAGTCAGATGAGAAAATGAGAAAGAAATGATGATCATATGACTTGAAAAGGTCTACCATATCTCTAAATTTGGCCAGATGCATTCTGGAAAGTTTGGGCTCTGACGTGTCGAGTGATGCCCCTGTGAATTATATAATATTACCTTTTACGCAATTAATGCCAGTGTTATCCTACAATATCTTAGAGGCTGTTCATTCAACTCAGGGGCTTGAAACCTGTTACAGGCCCAGTGACAGAACAGTCACTTTTCAAGTAGTTTTCTGCTGCATTCAGCTTGCTCTCTCTGAAACATAATACACATTTGAATCCTTTCTGACAAAGATGATCCCAGCACACTTTATTCTATGATTTAATTTTATTCTTTCTTACAGCAGATTGCTATAGTTTATTTTAACCCTTTACCCAACGTAACGGCCAAAACCGGCCAGCGCTATTCTCAAAAATCGCCAATTAATTTTCAAAATATTTTCATTTTTTGTCTCAAAAACATAGGTTATGACCCCTCGTTGGAACGAGCTCGTCGAGCTCGTTCCAACGAGGGGTCATAACCTATGTTTTTGAGACAAAAAATGAAAAAAAATAGTTATTCAAGAATGTTTTTTGCAAGTGTCGTCTGCTTTTCATGTTAGGTAAAGGGTTAAAAGTAGTTAATTGTCCTCCGATAAAACATTTTGTCGGCGGATTATTGTAATCAGCTGCGTCCGCCCGTGCGTCCAGAGTGATAACTACAGTTTGGGTCATCGAATCAAAACCAAATTCGGTGTATATGTCTCTTACCCCAAAGATTAGGTGCATTCCGAATATCGGCTGGATCCGATAATTTTTGTTGGAGTTTTGTTTCCACCCAATTTCGCAATTTTGGAAATTTGGTGTCCGGATGATAACTTCAGTTTGAGGTATTGAATCAACACTAAATTCTGTACATAGGTTTGTCTCACGAATACGCAGGACAAGTTCGAATTTGGGTTCAGTCCGACTAATTTTGGCTGAGTTATGGCTCTTCGTCCATTCTGTTTTACTTTGAAAATTGGATGTCCCACTGATAACTTTAGTTTCAGTTATTGAATCAACATTAATATTGTACATAGGTTTGTCTTGTAAATACGCTGGTTAATTTCCAATTTGAACTCAGTCTGACCAATTGCAGCTTATTTATGGCCCTTTTTCCATTTTTTGGACTTTAAAAAATTATTGTCCGGACGAACTTTAGTTCGATTTAACAAATCAACCACTTTGAAATTTTTTAGTCTTCAATATGTCCAGTGTAAGAACTTGCTGTCGGGGGACATAGCCCACGCCTGGCGGGGGCCTTGTTTTATTTCTATTATAAGATAACCCAACCAAGTGTCTTATAGGTGTTTGCAAAGTTTTCAGATCTCATATGCCAGGTTTCTCTCCACACAATCAATATCTTCCTCAACATGTGCTATACACTGTGATCCAGGGGTAAATGGCTGAAATTCATATTAACTAAACTAATTACCTATTAACAAACTATTTATACCATTGTATAAAAGTTTGTTAACAGGGAATCAGTTTCCCTGTTGATAAACTCTCTATCAAAAAGATAGATAGTTTCCACTGTCAAAAAACCCTCCATTAATAAGATATAAGTTCCTGATTATTTGATGGTTCAGCCTTTTTTGACAGTATATCACAAATTAAAGGGAATTGGTTTGAAGGCTACCCACTAAGCCTAAGGCTTCAATGATCAATAACAACCCTGCATTTTGCTCATACACGTATATGACAGAAATTCACAATTACGTAATGAGAGTCCAGGCCTGGCACTTTCAGGAGAGCGATTTATTCGCTCGCCTACTGCTCACCTTAAAAAATTAAGGAGAACGAAAACTTGCCCTGCTGGCCTTGATTACCATAATAGCCTATTCCTGAAACCCACATTTTTTCAGATCTCTGCTATGTTAGTGGTCTCTGTAAGACGGCCACACTGCCCCTCCCACACCCCCGGGCCTTGCCGAGGCCCGGGGATGTGGGAAGGGCAGTGTAGCCGTCTCACAGGGACTACCTCGTTAGCAGCACCAAATGAAATGTACAAAACCCACAAGGCAGAATTCATTAATAGAAAAACTTCATATTGACACTTTTAGCTTTTGTAAGGTTGAGTTGAGGAGATATAATCGACCCACAAGGCTATGCGAGGGTAGCGATTTTTAGCCCTCCTGCATTTTTGAGAATGCCAGGCCTGAGAGTCTGTGAAAGTTGTCAGTTGCATTGGGAAATGGCGTTATGCATGATGTGGTATGTATGATATTTACTATTCATGGTGAAAAGAGTACTTTTATTGTCAGATCTGGTTAGATTGCTGATGTTAATTCGTTTAAATTGCTTTAACTTTTTTCAAAATCATGAACCATTGATGGCGTGATGGGGAAGGGAACGGTGAACGTCTGTCCTCATTCCCATGCTGATAGCCCCTATCCTGTACTACTAATCACTCACCTTTTAACCTAGATAGGATGGAGTGGTGGCAAAAAGATTACTCAACTTTCCCTGGTCAGAAAAATTCAAGGCATGGCAAAAAACGTGTTTTTAGAATCCTTGACCTACCCACCCACCCCCGCCTTGTGTTCGGAAAAAAATGGACGATCCCCGCCTCTCCCCCTACCCCCTGTTTAAAAAAAGAAAACTGCGCTTTCCCCATCTTTTGATGTTCCGTAAACTTTTTTCTGTCCATAATATCAGCAGCGTGCTTATCGTGACAATTAATACAGACACTATCATTTCCATTAACTGGTTGAGGGCTGGATTATTTTTGCTGGTCTGAATGTTTTCATCAAATTTCTTTTATTACAAATTATTGGAAGTGTCCACAGGCACTCTCCAATACTTTGTAATAAACACATTTTATATAAAAATATTATTTGCGTTTGAGTGAATATGGAACATGAGTGAGGGAACGAATTTGTTTGTACGGTAATTTACCAGTTTTTATTCTTCCCAGGAAGTATATTAGTAAATCCTACTTCCTAGACTTTTTTATTAATGGAAAGTATAGCGTGTGCATTATATATCATGATGCGCACACTATTGATATAACGAACATATGGGGCGCAATGGCTCAGTATGTAGAGGTGCATGATGCAAGCCGAGAGGTCCTCGGTTCGAATCCCACCTGCGACAACCGCGTTGTGTCCTTGGGCAAGACACTTCACCCACCTTGCCCACGTGGGGGCACGGTGGCGCTGTGTACTAAGGCGTACTGCACGTCGATGGTTCACTTGTCTTCAACCAATGCTAACCCTGCTTGTGTGGAGTTAGTATGTCGGGAAGCTGAAAGTTGTTCGCCCTTGCTCGCTCGATGGTCCTCACCGGATAATTCGCCTTCCTCCACCCGTAAAACTGCCGTGGTCATGATTAGCCATTGTGCAGAAATATGTGACCTTAAACACCAATAAATAAATAAATGGTGAGGGAACATAGTTGCTATGTGGTCGTAATCCACGCGTGGGCATTGACGTCCACGCATGCGTTTACCAGGTAATAAAAATCATCAGCAGCAAAATTGTACCCCGTGCTTCATTAATTAAATTTTTCTTGATTATTCCTGATATTATTGAGGCCGTGGAAATATTGCCCACCCGTAGAAAGTGACCAATTCACGTCGGCCGTGCTGCAGCTTGCCAGGAAAAAACAAGTTTCCTTTGTAACTTTTAATAAACGAAAATAAGGGACAGCTCTGAGAGTGGTCTGTTGTTTTCGTTTATTTAAAGTAACAAAAGGAAACTTCGCTTTATTTTTTACTGATGTCATATGTGTTTTCTCAACAATTACATGCTTCTTAACTCTTTACCCAACGTAACGGCCAAAACCGGCCAGCGCTATTCTAAAAAATCCCCAATTAATTTTCATTATTTTTTTCATTTTCTGTCTCAAAAACATAGGTTATGACCCCTCGTTGGAACGAGCTCATCGAGCTCGTTCCAACGAGGGGTCATAACCTATGTTTTTGAGACACAAAATGAAAAAAATTAGTTATTCAAGAATTTTTTTTTGCAAGTGTCGTCTGCTTTTCATGTTAGGTAAAGGATTAATTGTACCTTCCTCGCTCGTCAAATTATTTAAGTGCAGATAACTTTATCGAAAGTTGATTTTCAGGACGATATAAGCCAGGAATTTATTTATTTGTTTATTTATGGGGATAGTGACCATTGAGGGATCGCTCGTGAGAAATATCCGGACTTGACCCCCCAACAACGATATTCAGTTTCACTTTCAAGTTTTGTTGTGTCTCGGGAATTCTGTTGAGCTTCTGGTAAAGATTACCGTGTAAAACATTGACGTTGCGCACACGGAATGTTAAACGGAAATTCAATGTTATCGTCACGATACTGACCAGGTAATCACCGGTTACGATCATGGTGATCGCGTTTCATCTCATCTACATTAAGTATCTTCATGAATATTTCCTTAAAGCATACTGAAACTAAACAGTTGTCACGATAAGACAAATCCAATATTAAGACACCTTCTCCGTGATATCATTGCTGTATTTTTCTGTACAAATAGGGTATATCTAATTGGTCACGATTTGATATGAAATTCACTAAAATTGATATTGGCCAAAGTTACCGAGGATAAGATTGATAGTGAACGATGTCAGAAATATTATATTAAATCCTTACGAATTTGATTTTCTTTTTATCACATTAATTTGTAATTCGTCACATAATGTTTGCACCACAACTGAAATTATCTTCAATGAACACTGTGTTGTCAGTGGATTCTCACCTGATGTTATTTTCCCATGAATGCCAGTGGATCATGTGATTTATTCCATGAATACCAGTTGGTCATGGGACACTTGAACATCGCGCATTGATATTATGCACTACATTCGATTTCTCAGAGTCTATATTTACATTCTGTGATTTCTGTTTACGTTCTATAAATAGACGGTTTCCCTAACTCGAGTGTCAGTTGTATTTTAGGCAGTATATTGACAGTTTCCGGGAACTACATGTACTTTGCATCATTATGTTTCTTTTTTAGGAATAGGATTTGACCGACTGATGGTTAGTCATGGTGGCGCCTTGTCAGGGCTCAAAATAAGCGGCGTCGCGTCGCTTTTTGCTAGGCAAAACTTGCAAAAAAGCTACACAATGTCCAGTTATGTATAGCATTTTGCGACACAAGATAATCAACTGCAGCCTATTAGGCTGCAGTTGATTATCTTGTATCGCAAAAATGTAAATGAAAATTTGCAAACAAATTTGAAAACTCGCTCACTGATGCTTTACTTCTGATTGTGGAACATTCCAGGCATAACTCAGATTAACTCTCCATCAAGCATCATTAACAACTTCATATGTAAGATGAATTCTATTGGTTTACATTCTTCCTGTTTTACATCATTTTGCATAAAATGTCCATTAAAAATAACTTCAAGCCCATCAAATTAAAAATCCCAACTTCCATTTTGAGAACTCTATTAAACATACAAGACGCCATTTGAAAATATCCAAGTCCACGCAACCCTTAAAGGCAGTTCAGTTAAAAAAAACATAGTAAATGTTTCATGTGTTGCAGATTATTTGGAAATGCCCAGAAATGAATGGAAACTATTCTATCTACTTAGACGAATTCAATACAAAACAGCATAACATAACTCTGGTATACAAAACAGCTATGTAATTTTTACAAAATGCTATTCATTTTTTTGGAAATGTGTAGCATTTTGCTACGCAAAGTAAAAAAGTTATTTTGAGCACTGTGCCTTGTAGATGAGGCAACTTGTTATCTTGTCCGGACATAAAATAATTATGTTTTATGAAGGGAATAAACATATGAATTGAATCACGACTGTTCGAAATCCACGAGCTGATGAAACAAATTGATCTCGCGCAAATTTACCATGAACCACTTCGCGGATTTCGAGCAGTCATGATTCAATTCTTAAATGACTTTAAACGAAAGACGATTAATGCAAGTCTATTTCCGAAACAATTCACTTATAATGTTACGACGTTGACTTCTAACATCACTTGTTATTGAACTGCTGCGGAAGGTTTGTCCGTAATAGGCTATCTATATATTTATTTATTGAGGTTTAAGGGCACTTTTGACAGCTAGGGTCACCTCGTGTTGAACATATTTACGGGTGAAGGAAGCCGAAGTACCTGGAGAGAACCACCCAGCAACGACGAGCAACTGTCATTTTCCCCAACGTACTAACCCCACACAAGTAGAGTTAGCATTGGTTGAAGACAAGTGCACCATCGACGTGCAGTGTGCCTTAGTACACAACGCCAGCGCGCCCCCACGTGTGCCATCGGGATTAGATGTCTTGCCCAAGAACATAGCGCGGTTGCCGCAAGTGGGATTTTAATCGAGGACTTCTCGACTTCAAGTCTATATCTCTACCTACTGAGCCACCGCGCTCACAATGGGCTATCCGGTAGTGGCATTATGTAATTGTTTGTTTATTTATCGGGGTTTAACGACACTTTCAGCAACCAGGTTCAAGTTGTTTTAGACACTTTTACGGGTGACGAAAGCCAGAGTGGCCGATGAGAATCACCGAGCAATGGCGTGCAACTGTCCAACTTATTAACCGTACACAAGCAGAGCTAGCAGCGGTTGAAGGAGAGTTCACGATCGGCGTGCAACGCGCATTAGTATAAGGCGCCACAATGTCCCGCGAGCTCAAACGAGATTAAATGTCTTGCCCAAGCACACGGCGCGGACGGTGCGGGTCTCTATCAAACTGTCGATCTTTCGTTTTGAATCCCATAATTCTAACCAATGAGCAGCCGCGTAACGATTTTGTGTTGTATAGTGAAGATTAATGTTGTGTTTGTGAAGAGTCGAAACAAGAATCCAGGATGGATGATTTTATGATATGGTCATTGCTGTTTTTAACGTATGTTTACAATACCAAGTCTGCCATTTTGAAAATAACAGAATGACGACTAACGCCCCTTGGAATAATGTTCATGAGAGTGAATGCCTTCATAGATCAGCTCTCATTTCAAGGAGATGGGAAACCCTGTGCAAGTGCCTTTTATAAATACCATCACTTGGGAAAAAATAAATATTTGAGAACCATGTTGCAACCTCTCATGGCTGGCATGTTTCGTCATTAAAGAGATTTACAATAAGTTAGCTCCCCTTAATTTTCTAAAGTTATCATTCAAATTAACACTGAGGGTGTGAGAATTTCATATAAAAATTGAAATTTTGATATGTTAGCAAATTTGTATCATTGGCATGCGCATCATTTTACAAACTTCGAGCATTTTTCTGTGGAGTAGTATAAAAATACAAAAGGTGGCTTTTTACATTTTTTTTATTTTTTGCCAATCAGAACGTTTGACTGTTATTCTTTTTTTAATCCTTTATCCAACGCATACGATATCAAAATTTATTATTTTAAATATCATTTTTTTAAATTTTTCAAAAGATTTCCACAAAACCATATCATGTGACCCCTAATTGGAACGATCCCAGTGAGCTCGTTCCAATGAGGAGTCACATGATATGGTTTTGTTGAAATATTTTGAAAAATTTAATTTTTTCAACTGCTCAATATGCATATTACGCGGGCGGATGCGGCCGATTCGATAAGTAAAGGGTTAAACTCATTTAAAAATACAAAATCGGCGCATTCACCATCTTTTGATGTTCTATAACTTTTTCCATAATATCATCAGTGTGGCCATCGTGATATATAATACAGACACTATCCTTTCCATTAAAATAAAAGTTTAGGATGTAAGGATTGCTATTTTTTCCTGGGAAAAATAAAAACTTGCAAATTACTTTAAAAACACATTTTCTAAACAAAGAACCAAAAGTGGATTGTTACTTAGTTGCTTGTAATTAGCTTGCCAGAAAAAGCAAAGGTTCCTTTTATAGTTTTTAATAAACGGAAACAACAGACAGCTCCGAGAGGTGTGTCCCATGGCATAGACGGGAGAGTGCTCACGAAATTAGAGAGACGCTGTTTACGTCTTATCGCCGGTATCTGGTGTCAGATTTTCATTTTTTTTTCAACATTGTATTTCGTACGCCTTGTGCTAACATGTGCTAAGATTTCATTTATTAAAAGTAACAAAAGGAAACTTCGCTTTATTTTCTACTGATGTCAAATGGTGTTTTCTCAACAATGCTTCGTAATTCGATCTTCCTCGCCCGTCTAAAAACTTCAGGGGAGATCACTTTATCGAAAGTCGATTTCCAATGCGAGATAAATCAGGGATGAATGTAACCATTAATGTAATAATTTTTTTACATTATAGATTGAAGACGACTTGTCGAGTGACAAGTCGTCTTCAACCTCTAATGTAATAAATTTATTACAATGGTGGTTGTATTACAGGGGTCGTCTCACTTACCCAGTTGCTATTATTTCAGTAGAATGTTTGAATATCAGGTAGATCAAAGGTGTGCCGATTACAGTCAGTTCCTTGAAGTTTGTTCACTTAACACCTTCAATTGATTTACGCTCGACAAAACGGGTTAAACCTTACTTTTAAAAACTGCGGACACACAAGAGACGTTCCGTAATAGAATATATGTTGAAACAAGCATATAAGAGAAATTGTTTTAAAAACGTGTACTATGAGACAAAAAGGGACACAGAAATTATATAATTATATTTTAAAACCAAATACTATGAGACACAGAATCCAAGTACCTGGAAGTCGGATTTCTTCTGCCACAAAAAACTCTCTTAAAAAGTTCAATTAAGTTGTCTATTTCTCAATATTTTTTCTTTCGTGATGCCAGCTTTCTCCCGGTGCTCATCTGTAGAATAGTGGACTTAGGAATGACTGTTCTTTTTTCAAAAAGTCTGTCAACTTGAATAAGTTTGGTTGGGAGTCAGCGATAAATGAACTCAACTCCCCCATGGCAACCTTCGATGTGGTTTGTGGTACGCGGGCCCACCGTATCAAAATGGTTCCGCATTAACCGTCCATGCTCACTTTATTCCCATTAACTAATCACATAGTCGGTAAAGTGTTCATCTGACTGGTGCCTCCTAAAGGGTTAACAACCAGGAACTAATGGAAGCGCAATAGCCTTTCGCATCGGGCACTGAACTTCTGCGCTGTCCCTGTACTGAGTTTCAAGCCCACCTTTCTGTGCGTACTTCCATACAGCTTGTCCGGAATGAAAGAAACGTCCTTTAAGAGCAACGGTGGGAAAAGTTACCCGAATTGCATTTTGGGCTGCAATCCAATAGTCTGTAAAAATTTGACTAGGTACAAGATTGGTGCCTAATTTTCCGGCTCTCTGGTATTAGAAGATCCTCGCCGGCGACTCAACGGCCGCTATTTGTTCAGTATCTGTTTGGTGATTATGGGGTTGTTGTAGGTGGTTACAATGGCGTTCCTCGTGTTGATAGACCCAACACAGCGTGCCCTGCAGCAACGCCAATGCACTCTTTCATTATTTCTTGATTTTCTACTGCATTTAAATCCATTGATAATGAGATATCGCCCTCCACGACTGTTGGGAATAAAATAGACAGTCACTTTTGAATTAGCCATTTTGAGTGAGGATACAAAGCAAACCGAACGTTTTTGAGCGCCGAAGGCGCGTAGGGATAGTGTGGGGGTAAACTACAATCTTACGACCCCTTTAGCAGCAGAAGAACTCACTATCATAATAAACCATCTTTTCTTTAAAACACTTGATGCGATGAGTGTCAATGAGAAATCACACTTGTGATCAATCATCGCCTTCGACGGGAGCAAATATACTAAATATATTGAACAGACTATATCACGTTTAGTTAACGTGTACAGTTGTTAGACCGTAGAACTAGAATGACCGATTTTTCGGGCCAAGGCATAATTTCGTCCCATTTTTATACGCCCGTTTGAAAAACGGGACGTATTATGTGAATAGTCTCGTCGCCCGTGCATCTGTCCGTCCGTCCGTCCGTCCGTCCGTGGACACATTTCGTTTCCAGAATATAGCTTCAGTTGTAATGGTTTGAGCTGAGTTGAATTAGGCATGTGGATTTAGTATAACAAAATACAGGATGGGTTCGATTTTCGTTTCTGGCGTCCCATTTGCATTAGAGTTATGACCCTTTATTTATGGGAATTTAGCCCAAGTTCTCGTTTCTGGACGATAACTTAAGATGTTATACACAGAATGGACAGAAATTCGGTATGTGGGTTTATTACAAAACAATACAGGAGGAGTTTTATTTTGGGTTTTGAAAGCCCGTTTACAGTAGAGTTATGACCCTTTGTTAATGAGAATTTAGCCCAATGTTTTCGTTTCCGGATAATAACTTCAGTTATAATGGATCGAATGGAAAGAAATTTGGTTTGAAAAACGGGACGTATTATGTGAATGGTCTAGCCGACCGTCCGTCTGTCTGTCTGTCTGTCTGTCTGTCAGTCTATCAGTCCGTCCGTCCGTGGACACATTTCGTTTCCGGACGATAACTTTAGTTGTAATGGTTTGAGCTGAGTTAAGTTTGACATGTGGATTTGGTGGAACAAAATGCAGGATGGGTTCGATTTTCGTTTCTTGCGGCCCCATTTGTAGTAGAGTTATGCCCCTTTATTTATGAGAATTTAGCCCATGTCCTCGTTTCCGGACGATAACTTAAGATGTTATACACGGAATGGAAAGAAATTCGGTATGTGGGCTAATGACAACAACATACAGGATCCGTTTCATTTTGGGTTTTGAAAGCCCATTTGCAGTAGAGTTATGCCCCTTGGTTATGAGAATTTAGCCCAATTGTTTCGTTTCTGGATAATAACTTCAGTTATAATGGATCGAAAGAAAGAGATTTGGTATGTGGGCTTATGGCTACAAAATACAGAATGAGTTCAATTTCAGGTTCTGTCGGCCGATTTCAACTAGAGTTGTTGCCCTTTGTTTAAGAGAATTTAGCACAATTTATCGTTTCTGGACAATAACTTCAGTCATAATTATTCAAATGGAAATAAATTTCTGGGCTTATTATTAAGGATTTGAAGTGATTACATGTACATGCGGAAAAAAAAATTGACTCCTATAGCCAATTAGTTTGTAGTAATTTTTATTTTTTAAGGTATGTGTTTAATAGCAGATCGCTATTCCGATGACAAAGACAGGAGTAGAGCGATGGGCATTGCGCTTGGAGGTATTGCACTCGGAGTATTAGGTATGTAGAAAAAAACGTCTCTTCACTTATCGGGCTGGGATAATTAAATTGACAATACGCCAAAATGTGTTGTTCGACCCAAAATTCTTTATGCAAAGTACCCCAAGGTTTTGTATACGTTGTGGCAGGAATCGCTCCTTCTGATTTTAAAAACGAACTTGCTCTGGGTGATAATTTCAATACTGCGTCTTGAATGGTATCGTCTCATACAAAACTGTCTCCGACGAAATTGGCGAGTCCATTCCGCATTTGTGGGACGGATAGTAATAATTTAATACCACAGTTCTATGGAGCTGTAGGATTAAATTATTACTGACCCCCACAGCTGATTTATTTCTAATCATGTCGTCTACTCGTACTCTACCATTTTTTTAACCCTTTACCTAACATGAAAAGCAGACGACACTTGCAAATAAAATTCTTGAATAACTATTTTTTTCATTTTTTGTCTCAAAAGCATAGGTTATGACCCCTCATTGGAACGAGCTCGACGAGGTCGTTCCAATGGTGGGCATAACCTATGTTTTTGAGAGAAAAAATGAAAAAATAATGAAAATTAATTGGCGATATTTGAATTATAAGCGTATTTTTGCACTCCAATGTAGTTTAGTTCAATGTATTATTATATTGTGGTGTGAAGATGCCTTAGTGTTTGTATTGAACTGGTGTACTGTAAATCTTCTACCGATCTATCCAAACACATTTCCCACAGAAATAGTGCTTATAACTAATTCTAAAATATCTTTGAATTTCATTTTTTACCCCTAACGTTGTTTACGTCATATCTCCGGTATTGGACGTGGGGTTTTAAAAAATATTTTTCTACCTTTGTGTTTGGGACCATGAGTACTAAATTGTCCTCAACTTTCACTTCCTTGCAGTGGAATTCAAATTTACCGTTTCCCCGCGGTTGATGCGGGAAAACGGAGAGAGCGCTGAACATTTTCCAACAGTGTTACCAAGAATGCTTCGAGGTATCGCTTCAGCTATTCATTTGAAATATACTATTCAAAAAAAGCAGGGGATATCCAAACTAATGTTGATATTTTCGGAAAATGGTATTGGATACGCGTGATTGGACACACAATATGTTACCAAGTTTAGTGTGGATCATGAATGTCACCAGCCCACGAAAACTGCGTGCATGTTTTACGCACGAGCGCCATATTAATGTCTGTGGGGTACGTTTTGAAATATTTATTTGTACTGGACGGACTTTTTCGGAGGTTTCATCGTTCTTTTCTTGGTATAAACTCGTTCATCAATAGTTTTCTGGTCGAAACGTAACTTTCGAGGTATGCGAAAACTGACACGTGACGAACGTAGGAAGCTGACAACAGACAGACTGCAGTGGCTCAAATTCTCAATGTTATTCAATCGGTGATTAGCAGGTTTTGGTCACGCTACCGTCAGACAGGCAATGTTGATGACAGACATCGGTCACGTTGTCCAAGTGCGACAACTGCTAACCAGGATCATTTCATCCGAACCACAGCATTACGTAACCGCCATCAAAGTGGCTCAGAAATTGGACAGCAGCTGCACCGAGGTACAGATGTGCGAGTCAGTGGTCAGACTATCCGAAATTGCCTACACAGCTGGAATTTGTACGTTCGACGACCTCGAATAATTCCACGTTTGACTAAACGTCACATCGCAGCAAGGAGTAATTGGTCTGATGCATGACAGCGCCGAGACAATCGTCGGCGGAGCAACGTTATGTTTTCCGATGAATCGAGATTCACTCTCGACTTCCACGACAGGCGAAACAGAGTGTGACGGCGGTGGATCGAACGATACCATGACATAACCGTTAGGCAGCACGATCGTTTTGGTTGTGGATCGGTTATGGTGTGGGGAGGCATAGCAATGACAAACAGAACAGCATTACATGTTATCCAAGGGCGTGTCACAGGGCAGTATTGCGGTGACAACATGTTAGCAGCTCATGTGGTGCCATTTGCGCGACGGAACGGCCGTCGATTCATTTTCCAAGATGACAATGCAAGGGCACACAGTGCCCGTGTCGCTACAGAGTTCCTCCAGGAGCAGAACATCACTACACTGCATTGGCCAGCGCCAAGTCCAGACCTTTCACCAATCGAGCACGTCTGGATATGCCTGGCAGGTGCCTGCGACAACGCCAACAACCCTTACCCATGTCCAGGAACTCACCGCTGCACTGCAGGAAGAATGGAATAAAATCAGTCAAGCTGCTATTGGACGTTTGGTGAGGAGTATGCCACGTCGGATCCGCGCTTGTCTCGCGAACCGAGGAGGATTTACAAGGTATTGAGGTCTTGGACTGAATGCGGTAAATACTCTGACTGACCGTCCGTGTCTTCTACAGCTCAGTGCGTGGAATGTGTGCTTGTCAGACACCCAACTATCACTGAAATCATTCACCAGATGTCAAAAGTACAATGCCTCTACTGTCTTTTTGATGAAAATATATCACATATCTCACTTTTATCAAATATTCCTTACTTTTTTTAATAGTATATTATAGTGTTATCTGTTGTAGTTAGTGGAGTAGGAGTGCTCACAAAATGGGAGGGTACGCCCGACCTTGTTTTCGTCATATCTCCAGTATGTGCCTTCGGATTTTCAAAAATTGTTAACTCTATATTTGGGATGAGACTACTAAAATATCCGTAGATTGCAATGCCGCGCAGTGAAATTTAAGTTTAACGTTTTTCCGCCGCAGATGCGTTGCATTACCTTTTTCCGAAAGTGTGGCTAGAAATGCGCCGAGACATCAGTTCAGCTATTCATTGAGGAGGATATGAAATAGTATAAACAGTATGGGTGGCTTTTGTTAGGGTTGGGGTGCTCATAAAATGCGAGGGTTTACCTCCCGATGCTGTTTACATCAACTCTCCGGTATTTAACGTTTGATTTTTCAATTTACTTCAACCTTCTGTTTGGGACCACTAGTACTGAGCTCTCCCAAAATTTCAAGTCGGCTGAGAGAAATTTAGTTGTTACGTTTCTTCACCGTCGGTGGGAGTTAACTCTTAGAAGCCGGGGAATCAGAATGAATTTATTGAACATGACATACCGCGAAAAACTTACAGTAAAGCAGGTGCTTCTAGTCAAGTGTCGTCTGCCTGAATAGGCAGACGATACTTGACTAGAAGCATCTGCTTGGTGTTTAATTCTCCCCCAGCCCAAAGATAGCCGAACCGTCACTGCCAGATTACCTGCCGTATTACATCACAGGCAAGAAAACTCGACTACCGGCTTCTAAGACATAAAGTCGTAGCAGTAGATATTTTTCGACAATGTAAAAACAAATGCGCGACGACATCAGTTTATCTGTTTATTGAAAAGTATGAGAAATGTTATAGCGGTATGTGTTGTAGTTTTGGGGGTAGGGGTGCTCACGAATTGGGAGAGTGCATCCCCGACGTTGATTACGTCATATTTCGGTATCTGACGACAGATTTTCATTTTGTTTTTCTGTTTTTCCGACCTTTGGTGACAATTTCGGCGTAAGGTTGTTAAATTTTGTGCAACAATGTGACTACAAATGCTACGAAACATCACTTTAATTATTCCACTAGGGGTATGCAAAAATATTTTAGGGTCATCTCTCATAGTGTGTGGTGTAGGGTAAATATAAAGACATGTAACTTTTTAATTGTACGAGGTCCACAACAAACTAAAATTCATGAAAAGCCGACGATATTTAATATTTTGTGACGTTTATGTGAAAAGGGAAACACAAAAAATCAGCCATAACTGTTAAGAATTCCCCTGGTTGGTACCGCAATTTTAAATATCTTTTTTGTTGGAGATGGGATTTACAAACGTTGAAGAAGGAGGCTTGATGCAAGAGTTGATATTAAAAGATCAAGAAAAACGCTTTAAGTAGGTATTGTTACGGATAAAGATCGAAAATAAAAATTTCGTGAGTGTAGGTTGAAAATTGTGACTGTGATTGTCCGAAGGAGAAAAAAAAATTAAGAAAAATGAAAAATAGGCTGAGGATCGCCAAAGTTACTTCAGCTTCGTTGAATGACGTAATTAATGACGATTGCATTCTTCTTAATAGAGTATTCATATTATTTTCCGCATTTATTTATCATTTGAGAACGTATTGGAATAGTATTTCGAAGTGTTGTATCGAATTTATTCTGTTTCAGTTGGTTATCCATTTGGTGCTGTGTTATACTCTTCTGTTGGAAAGGCGTGCCCGTTTCTGATTCTCTCAGCGTTCATCGTAATTGACATAGGTGAGTTCAATTCAACGTGGGTGGTTTTGAAAACTGCCTGCAAGTCATGAAAAACATTTTCAAAAACAATGCAAAAATAAAGTTCTCAACTTGATGACTTTTCCTAGAATTTGGTCCCTCTCTTTCTTTCTTCAAGCCCACCCAGTCCAATTCATAGAAGTAAAGATGGTAAATATGTTAGCGTTTGGATACTGGTTTTTCGTAAATGGAAATTCGATGTTGGGACAGCAAACAGCTTAAAGTGCAACAAGTGGTTTAAGACAATCAGTAGTATTTTAATCCTGCAATCTTACCCCCCCCCCCCCCCCACCACCCCCACGTGGGCGACGGAACGATTTTCAAAGAGGGGGGCTGGATCGGGCGATGGATGGTCGTCGGTATGAACATTTTAAATTCCAGGGTCCCCAAACCCCCATTTCCATGCATATGAGTGGATATATTGAGATTTTTCAGGAAATGTATTTGAAAGATTTCACACTTCAAGAGCCGTTAAAAAACGTCGGTAAAGCATACAGGTGAGGTCTATTTATCAGCTTTGGTCGTGACGACCAAAGCTGATAAATAGACCTCACCTGTATGCTTTACCAAACGTTTACAGCAATTATTCTGTCTGTGGATTATCTTGTCTGGGGGTGGATTTGGTACTTGTGTATCTGTAAGATTACGATCTGTAATCTTACAGATACACAAGTACCAAATCTACATTTTAGCGCTTGCAGCCATTTACTGCAAAAAAAATGATCCGAAATCCATCGAAACTGAGCCAATATGAAACATAGCTGGTGAAAATATGGGGGTGGCTCTAGATCTGCCCTTTGTTTCACCAGTCATTGGTTGTGTTAAAATATCTGCATACATAAAAACATGGCCTGGCAAAAAAGTAGAGGGGCTGAAGCCCCCCCCCCCCCCTCCAGCCCCCCTCCCCCCGGCTTCCCTCGCCCCTGCCCCAGTTCAAACGGCAAATCTAATCCAGTAATCCAGTTGTATTAGATGCGTCAGCAGTCGCACCAAATACCCGTTGATTCAGCCGTACACGTTATCTTCGAATCTAATTCAAGTGCCCGGTATATTTGCGACAGGCTACTTGGGTTGTTAACTCTTTCCCTACTGGGTCCGCTTTGGACATTTCTAGCATAACATAGCCAATATGACAATAACAATTTAATTTGGCAACAGGGATTCCTTATTTAGCGTAAACCGGTTTGCGAATGATAATACCCGAACATCGTCGGGACATTAGATTAGATTCGTCGACAGTTCAAGTGTCTGAAACAACGACGCATTGAACCTAACAGATGCATTAAATGTGTCGCTCTCGGACGAAGATTCGTCTGAAATTCGACGGAAAGATTTATTTGATTCAGACCGACGAATAATCGTTCCATATAATTCAAATGGAACCTAATATTAGATTAGATTCGTCCGAAATGCGACCGTCTGAAGTGGGGTTAGAGACCAAGGGTTGAAATTATACTTACCCCCCCCCCCCCTCCTCGTCCCCTCTGCTGCGTGCAGATTGCCTCTTCGAACTTGCCGTACTCTGTTCCGTATTCGATGTTCACTTTCAGAAACTGAATACTTAAAAGGATAAAGTCATTTATTTCTAAATTAAACAAAATACTGTGTTTTGATTGGCTGAGAGGTACGGTGTAACTTGCAATCCACAGTGGGGTTTTTTACACCGTGGTTAACCACGGTGTAAAAACAATAATACACAATAGCAGGCTAAATGGCTAAAAAAGTACCTTTTTTAATTATTAATTCATACCTTCTGTTTAGTTGTGTCAGAACAAAAATAAAAATACAGGAAATTTCATTTTTATGTGCAATAAAATATTACAGATATGGATGTCATTGGAACTGGCTCATTGAGGCAGTTCAAATGATATCCATATTTGTCTGGTTTTATTTATTAAGAAACTTACGAAGTACAAATTTTCTGTCAGTGTTTTCCCACAATATAGGTTAAAGTATTAAGTACACCAAAATTCTTGGAAATAAATCCGTTATTCTTGTGTTTTCCAGGGTGTATGGGAATTTACACCGGTTTGGGAACTCATACACCCTTCGGCTTTGCCTCAGGGTGTATGAATTCCAAAACCGGTGTAAATTCCCATACACCCTGGAAAACACAAGGATAACTAATGATTCATAGGCTCTATCGATAAGGTTATCTCTCTTCTTGAACGCTTCTGCTCTCTAATATCCAGTTGGTGTGAGGAAATCTTTGTTTTGGATATACGTTTTTTTACGTTGTGATGCTATTGAATCGCGTTATCAAAACTGCGATCACACAAATGGCAAAGCCCCGAAGCTGCGTAACGAGGCGTCATAATTACACCGCCAAAGTTGTAGACGGTCAAGTTACCGCTTTATTATAATAATAAGACTTTAGCCGGCTGCTGATTTGTCGCGGTTCTCGGGCGAGAAGACCTTGGTTAGCCCTGTACCCCCAACTGCCCCCCTATTAACACGATTCTTCTCTCTTCCCGGCACTCGGAGACGAACTGTTTGATGGCGACATCCTGTGCCCCATTCTCCCTAATCTCTCAGATGAGCATACTAACCCTCTTCTTTGTGTCACCCACTAACCACATGTCCTTCATTCTCCCCCACCTCTCCTCATTATACTCCCAATGGATGTTATTCTGTCAGAGGTGTATTTTGGACATTCTAGTAGAAACTATTTCTGGGTCTCCAAAGCGCCTAAATTACACATCTGGCACTCTCTTCACTATTTTCCCAACTTTCCCTCAACGCTCCAAGGACCGCGACCTCAGCTTGAGCAACAGTGAGCCCCTAAATTTGCCACCAAGGTACTCTTCAAAACATAGCTTCTCTTTATCACGCAAGCCAACCAAAGACTCTTTTTATTTGACCCTCTCAAGGTTACCATTCTCCTTTACACATTCCCTGACGATTGGGGGATGAAAAGTGTACAAGGCAACATTGATTGTTATCTTGATTGGCATGCACACTTTTCCCTAAGCGAGAACATTCTGAGTCCCTACTCCACCAACCTACCCCACACAAATTTGAAAATGCTATCAAATGTCGTTGTAATGTTTACAATTCCTAAAATAACAACCGGCTCTAGTTAGTCGAAGAACGACAATTTCTTTTCCTATAGATGCAATATAAAACTGTCTGAAGAGGTTTGAGATTAATGTAAGAAAGACCGCGACAAAATAAAAGTTTAAAACAACGCGAGTTTCCTGTAAGACACAGCAGTGCTCTATTTCGTGGCAGAAGTACCAGCAAATTTCACGGTGGCCCTTTAGTCAGAGAACTGGACTTTGAATCAGTTTATTCCCTGCCTACTTCATCACTTTCGTTGTGTCATTCGGCAAGACACTTGAACCCAATTGCCCAAATGGGAGCACGATGAATACTAAGGTGTAGGTCACGTCAACGGTAAACTTGCCTTCAGTCGATGCAAACCCTGCTCATGCTGGGTTAGTAAATCAGGGAGTCCGACGGATACTCGCAGTCACTCGGTGATTATTCCGGGTACTCCGGATGCCCCCACCCGTAAAATTATCCGACACAATATGACCCTGGCTGTTGAAAGTGTTGTTAAACCACAATAAACAAACAAAAACTCATCAAAGCTACATTTAACAAAGCCATTAACCGCGATGAGTCAATATAACACAGATTTTGCGAATCCGCTCCACTCGAATTTCTCATCCTATCAGGATATTGATATTCAGTATTTGGTTGTATTTTCAGGTTTGCAGGCAATGATCTTGAAGCCTTCCATTTATGAGAGGGTGAGTTTTTGTCGTGTAAACGTAGTCTTTGTTTTCCCTGCGCCGTTTTACACCAGACGTTTTTCTGGTAAGAAATTTCCTGTCACATATCAGCGTGTAGTGTGTTTCCTGGGAGCACGGTGACTCAGTGGTAGACTGTTGGACTTCTATGCTAAAGGTGAAAAGTTCGATCCCCGTCAGGACGACCCGCGTTGCGTCCTTGGGCAAGGCACTTTATCCCGGTTGCCTACATGGGGGCACGATGACGCCGTGTACTAAGGCGTACTGCACATCGATGGTGCGTATGCCTTCAACCGCTGTAACCCTGCTTGAGCGGAGCTTGAACAGAGTTAGAATGTTGAGGAGCTGACAGTTGCTCGTCAATGCTCGGTGGTTCTCTCCGAGTACTCCGGCTTCCTCTGCCCGTAATACTGTCACGGTCACAATCAGCCATTGTGCATAAGTATGTGTGACCATAAACACCTATGAATAAATAAATAGTGTGTTTCCTTTAAATTTTGTAGCAGCTGGAAGAGATGATGCCCGGGAATATGTTACATTTGATAAATAAATTTTTGTTGAATAATCCTTGAACACATTCATCTAATACGGTTTTGAGTACAGCAGAGGCCAACATGATGGGACCCTGTTAATTGAATAGCCACTTCGCTTGTGAAAAATATTCAATTAACAGGGGTATTCAATTGACTGGATTTTGTCATTTTTTTGTATTTCAGAATTAGAGAAAAGCAGTATTTTTTGCTTTATATCTTGTTTGAGAGAGCTCACGAGTTAATGGTAACATGGTCTGAGGTTTGTGTCTCTGAGTTCATGTTTCACTCTTACGCTGCGGAACGCGACTATTGTCGCCTTTTTATGAGGATTATTTGCAGGTTGGTATGCGCAGATCAAACCTACCATCTGATTAATTGTTGGAAAGGGCTCAGAAAGCCCTTTCCAACAATTAATCAGGTGATAGAGTTTCAAGAATGTCATAAATCCCATTAAACTTCCTCGCATACAGGCGTACAAAGAGGTCGTCCATGTATGGCTAAAGTGGGCGTGGCAGTAACAGAGTTAACTGAGATGCGGAGCGTCGAGGCTGAACATACACTTCCGGCCGCAAACGCCTATGGCCTCAGTGAATATTACTTTTCTCGGGTTAATAACTCCTTGTCTCAACCTCAAAAAAGTCAATTGTATAAAGGGTGGCGTTCCGTTTACTCGCGGCTACTAACATCTTAATATCCTCTTCTCTTTGCTTAGACTGAAATTGATCACCCACTTGAGTTATCGTGTGAGTGGAATGTTCAAAGAACAGTGTGTACTATCTTCCTGCTAACGAAGCAAAGGCAGGGGACAGTTGTTTGAAAAATTTAAGTGGGTGATTTTTTAAATCATGCTGAAGTATATCAATCCCCCCAACCGCACATATACAAAATTAATGCAAACAGTGTAGTGAAATGAGTGGGGGCGCGGTGACTCAGTAGGTAGAGGTGCAAGCTGCAAGCCGAGAGGTTCTCGGTTCGAATCACACCTGCGGCAACCGCGTTGTGTCCTTGGGCAAGACACCTCAACCCCACTGACCACGTGTGGGCACGGTGGCGTTGTGTACTAAGGCGTACTCCACGTCGATGGTGCACCTGTCTCCAACCAATGCTAACCCTGCTTTTGTGGAGTTAGTATGTTGGGGACCTGACAGTTGCTCGCCGTTGCTTGGTAGTTCTCTCCGGGCACTCCGGCTTCCTCCACCCGTAAAACTGTCAAGGTCATGATTAGCCATTGTGCAGAAATATGTGACCGTAAACGCCAATAAATAAATAATAAATAAATAGTGGAATGAGGAGAATGAGTGATTTTGCACTTTAGGGAAACATTTCGTTCTCTGGAAGAATACATTGCCTTAGTAACGAGTCGTGTTTGGTACCTTCTCTTTTACGGAAGATAATTGGGGGTCTTGAATTGTATATTGCTGTTAATTGTTCGATGTATGAAAAACTATGTTAGTTACTGACGACCATAAAATATTGACGAACATCCGCTCAGATTGTTTTTTATTACTTTTCAAAGTGTGATTTACTGGGATTTCCGGGTTTGATTATAAACGATAACTTCACAAGTGAATTATGCAAGCAACAATTGGGTCATGTATCCGTGCGCGCAAATGGAGACGCCCTCCCTTGGGTGCAGTGGGGACTTCATTTTTTTTTGTTTTTTAACCCTTTACCTAACATGACAAGAAGACGACACTTGCAAAAGAAATTCTTGAATAACTATTATTTTCATTTTTTGTCTCAAAAACGTAGGTTATGACCCCTCATTGGAACGAGCTCGACGCGCTCGTTCCAATGAGGGGTCATAACCTATGTTTTAGAGACAAAAAATGAAAAAATAATGAAAATTAATTGGCGATTTTTGAGAATAGCGCTGGTCGGTTTTCAGCGTTACGTTAGGTAAAGGGTTAAATAATATAATTATCGTTAATAATGAAAAGTAATAAACAGAGTAATCGCTTAACTGGACTGGTTACGTGAAATAATTCATTCGAGGCGAGGGACTATATTGTAAAACACCCGTTTGCTCACTCGTGTTTGTACAACGCCCCTCGCCTCTCATGAATTATTTCACGTAACCAGTCCAGTCAAGCGATTACTCTCTATATCACGTTGTACATTTATCTTACAAAAAGAACGTATTTCCCTCAGTACAAGTAAAAACGTCTAGACAAACTTTTAAACCTGTGTTGGGGGTAGCAACCTCATTCGATTCAAAAAGAGATTTTGTTTTTGCCTGCACTCAATTGGCATCAATTTATTACACATGCAGGTGACACCGTTTTGAATAACAGTAATTCTATGTTAAATAAATCACCATCTCAACGAAATAAATTAGACAAGACCATTTTTGCCATGATGATATATTTATATAGGTCCACCACGTGTTAAACATGAAAAATCAAACAACAGAAACACAGAGTAGAAACACTACTTACAGCGGTTATTGTACAAGTAGAACAATGAATGGTATTACATCATACACAGCGCAAGAATGCAACACAATGAGGTTATTAACTTTATTCATAAAAACATCAATTGATAGCCGCTGAATGATTTTCAAAAATAAACGCCATTAAAAACTGCACCCACTCCTCTCCTTATGCGAACCAGTTAAGAATGGGAGGAATACTGTAAGATATATTGGATATTACCACCATGGGGTTTCCGAAATGGTGTACTGTAATTTCGACCTTGTCTCTGGTGCATGTATCTACTCGGCCCAACAGACGTACCACACCAAAAATTAACTAACGGTCTTACCGTCAAAGTTTGGACTGTGACCGAAAGGATTACTGGCAGATGAAAGGTAGGGGGATATGTTGACCCTGTGGTGTTGGGCCCGTAAGTAGTTTTAAGTGTTATTTGGGGCCGTCATGGGCAAGTATTCTACCCCTGGCTTGTATGTTCCTCAGACAAGTGGATCCTACCACAAAGTGGAATCTGTGGAGTGGAGATTAAGTGACGTAATATAGTTTGCCCCCGTCTGGTATCAAGCGGTTTTTCTCGTCCTTATTTTGGGTCTTTGATGAGTTATAGTTAAAGAACAGCGGTCGCCGGTGAGGTTGCACCCACCCAAAAGGGCGAGGACGTGCAAAAATGCCAGCGGTTGGGTTTCTCGGGACCAATAGATAGGTAAGGCTGAATTTGTTAATACATGTATATTGCAAGACGTGTACGACATCTCTAACTCTCCTGAAACTCTTGTAATCAAGTACGATTCAGTTACATAGCAATCACGCACCACTATATCATCCAAGATGGCGGCCTTCAGTAAATAAAATGGACGATGGAGGTACATGTCACCTTAACACGTGTTACGCGTGCCCACTGACGCATTACTACAACGTATTACTATGGCAATGACGCCACTGCATGGCTTCTTTGGCGGATTACCATGGCAATGCTACATGACGTGAGTGGGTCACGTGACTACGATGTAGCACCTGAGATCCAGCACGAGAGCCGACAAATCCGGGCTGAAGGGTACGATACTGCCAATTTGGAAATTTTAACAATGTATTAGAATAAAGAATAAAACATTGTAAATATTTAGGAACAGACTTATGAAACTACCCGCTGACGCATGTTTTTGATCAACATAACAACTTTAACCCTTTACTTAACGAATCGCCCACATCCGTTCGCGAATTCGCAAATTCAGCAGTTGAAAAAAAATAAATTGTTCAAAATATTTCAACAAAACCATATCATGTGACCCTCTCATTGGAACGAGCTCATCGAGCTCGTTCCAATGAGGGTCACACGATATGATTTTGATGAAAAATTAAAAAAATAAATTTTGATATTCTCTGCGTTGGGTAAAGGATTAAAGGTCAGTATCAAAACGATATCAGAATTTTATTAAAGGGTTAAAAACCACTATAGTTGAGGTGTACTGGTAAGAATCTATAAATGTCGTACTATCCGTCAGCGAAGACAGCAGAACATTGCTGTCTCAATCTATGGCCACTCTTCAACATGATGGAATGCTTTAAATATATTTCGGGGAATGCGAAAAATTTTGCTGCTGTAATTTGGGTTGTACGAAAGATTGAGAACCACATTTGTAACTGTTTTCCATATTTGAAAACATTTTGTGCATTGCGGAAATTATTTTTTATCCAACACACAGGATATTCAAATTTAATCTATTTAATCTTTTTTTTTCTTTTTTTTTTAAAACCATATCATGCGACCCATCATTGGAAAGACCACGACATAGTTTTGTTGAAAAGTTTTGAAAAATAATCTTTCAACCGCTTAATTTGAAAATTACGCGGGAGGAGGCGTCCGATTTCTTAGGTGGAGGGTTAATAGTCAAACGGCAGTCTTTATATGGGAAACAAAACAGTTACATGGGGAAGGGAATCTAAAAAGAGTTGAAAGACACTTGTTTCATCAAAGTGATGTCAAAAGTGCAGGTCCTCAAGTAACCTGTCACGGACAAAGTCTTATTGTATCATAAACATTTTTACAAGACCCTAATATGATATTTTTTTTTGTATGTGTGTTTGTAGTTTTGTATCCTCCAGTAGTGTTTTTTTTGTACACGACGATTTATTAGTAGTTACAGTTTATGATTACGCATCATGACTTTGAACCTTGTCACCTGAAGTGTTGACATCTCATATCCTTAAATGCTGGATCATAAGAATCTTGAGAACCAAACACCAGCTCACGGAACATCGCATAAACTACCCGCTAACCCATGAGTTCATATTTGCTTGTTGCATATTTGAGCCACTACTGGCGTAGCAAGTCGGGGTATATGCTGATGCCGACATGGCAGTTGGTCAAGTACCAAATAAACTGTAGGGTTGTATATAAATAAAACCGCTTTTGTTTCTAAACTGTTTGCTAACGTTCTATATTTAACAATCCCATGAGAGAGAACACAGTCCGGGATGCATCTCTTTGAAATATATCGCACGACCACCGCAGATTTGTCATTTTACGCAAAATGGGAGTATTTCTACGGACGCAATAATATTAGATTCTAAACACTAGTTATGGGAATAATCATCAAAAATTTAATTAATGAAGCATCGGGTGGTCTATTGATGAAAGTTTGCAATTGTTTCTAGTGCTGTTATGGACAACTATAAATACTTTTCGAGTGGAGAATATATGGCGCTGCGATTAAGTCGTAATCCACTCTTCGTTTTCCTCTAACCCATTGTCATTTCAATTTTATCTTATTATTTATGAAATATTTAATTGGTTTTGTGCTAGACGTTCATCTGTCTCTTCCCTTGAATTGCTTGGTACCCAAATCAAAAGACTTCATATCCAGCGGAAGAGTTTTTTTTCATACAGATGTGCGACGTTACAGTTAAAACGATAGTGCATGTAGGTGCTTTCCATAAGTGTGGGAACACAGATTAATTAGGAACACATTCCGGCCATTAAATCGTCTTGAATTATCACCAAAGACTTACTGTGAAACGTAAATGTCATGTCGCGTGTTTCAGAATGTTTCTGAGTGGGAACAACCTGGTAAAATCTTGAAGTTTATTGTTGAATCCACATTTATTATACCTATTTTACCTCCTCAAACGAAATATGAAATAACTGTTGTTTAAACTTGTTTAAAATATTGTTTTCCGTTCTCGTCATGAACCAACAACATATATCCTTCCTTCCTCTCACAATTTTCCATCCAAGACTTGACAGTTGTAGAGTTTGCAAAAACAGCACTGTCTACTGTGAATTAACACACACAAAGAAATGTTATTGTTTACATTCTGCTCTCGATATATCTCATTTCTTTCTTTCTCCCATACGTATCTCGGTGTCAAAGATGAATACATCTGGTCCATGAATGGAGCTTGACAGTAAGATTACGTAATGGGTATATTATTATCTTGTAGGTACCTATACACGGAACACCAATGATGCGCTTGTTACAGGACCCATACATCTTGATTTCATCAGGTTTGCTTTTTACTCATTAAAACTTCTTCTTTAACGATAACATGAAATGAAAGAGTTGGTAATACTACTTGTAGTGTTTTCTTGTTAAAATTGTAAGAAGCTTCAGGAGTCAATACTATAAAACTTTTACAATTGTATTTTCACGAATTATAATTTCTGTTTATGGAAATAACTGACTGAAATGAATGATAAGCGCTTCAAAAGACGTAACCATTTACTTTAAAACGCTAATGATTTATTTCAGGTTTTTATATTGACAGGCAGAAAATAAGGCCTAAAAGATACCACTGTAAACGTTTTAAAGTATTGGCTCCTGCAGGTGGGTGAGAAAATATACTCTGGGGCGTCCAAAGGTTATCAGTACAAGTCGTACAGTACCAACAAGCTCATTGAGGTCATTAAATGAAATGTCACTAGTCAATTCCCCGTCCAAGGACAGAAAGATAGTCCATCTATTATATAAATCGGAAGTCTGTGATTCCGTCATTCCATCCAGCTAGAAATTCAAGCTTTGATTTTCTCTCCTGATGTGCAACGCAGTACAATTTTCCGTCGCGCGGGCCGGACTTCGCATCTTGTGACGGGTGGGCCCGCTAGTTGCTAATAAATGAGATAAGCAAAGAGAGTTATAAACGCAAATAAAGGGACGTAACCCAAGTATATAGACCTGACTAAATTGAGCTGACGTATCCGCATCTTTCGCATCGACCTCTACACAACTGGATTGCTAGAACACTCATAGGTCGCATATGGAAAAGTATATCACCATCTTAGTGGGCGGATGTTACTATACACCTGGGTTTGTTTTTTTTTTTTGCAGTGGTGTTAATAGAAACTGTCATTATTTGCATGCTATCTTTCGAATGAGCAAAAGTGATTGTTTACGGAAAGAATGGTCTATTGCCAAATGAAAGACAACACAAAGGTGAAAATATGCAGTATATTAATTACGCTAATTACACATATCTGTCACTAATGTTTTTGCTGGAAAAATGTTCTCTCGAATATTACTTTACACCATCGGCTGTCGGTAAATCTCATTGGAGATCTCGGACCTAGACGTTGGGCCAAACAGGGTAACAAAATCGTCAGAGAAAGGGTCATGGAAGATTGTAAGCGTAATTGGAGAGAAGGGGTCAAATCAAAGAGGTCCTTGAGTGGCCTGCGTGATAAAGAGAAGCCTGGTTTTGAAGAGTACCTTGGTGGCACATTTGGGGGTCACTGTTGTTCATGCTGAGGTCGCGGTCCTTGGAGCTGAGTGGAAAAATTGGGAAAAACAGTAAAAGAAAGGAGTGCCAGATGTGTAATTTGGGCTGGTGGAAACCCTGCAATACTTTCTTCAAGCATGCCCAAAATACCAGTCTAAAAGAATAAGATTCACTGGGAGTATAATGGAGAAGTTGGATGGGAGAATGAAGAACATGTGGTTAGTGGGAGACTCAAAGGAGGGAGTTAATATACTAATCGGAGAGATTGGGAAGAATGGGGCAAGGGATGTCATCAAGCAGTTCGTCTCCGAGTGTTGCGAAGAGAGAAGGAGCATGGGAATAGGGAGGTAGTTGGGAGTACAGGGGTAACCAAGGCCTTCTCATCCGAGAACCGCGACAAATCAGCGGCCAGCTGTTATTATTATTAGTTATCATTGGCAAAAAAGTATCGAGATTGGAAAGTTGATACGGTGTTACTACTTTTCTTGCTAAGTAAATACCATCAGGATTGATGAATTGAAAACTGTCACGCTGTGACTACAGTCACAGCGTAACAGTTTTCATGTCATCAGACGTCATCGATTGGGGGAGTTACCGCGTTTGTTGACTTGACGCCATCGCTGGGGGAAGGGTGTGCAGATTGAGTCGTTTCAGCAACCTAGTTGTATAGAGATAAGCTATTTCCACCCCATTCCTTCCTGTCCTCCAGGGGCACACTCTACACTCGGCTGGGGTGCACATGCAAGTTTGATGGTGTTTAGATCGGCGGTGTGGACAAAGTTGGGAACAAACAGAATAGAAGCGTTTTCATCTCAGTAGCATCCCATTCCCACCCTACTTCCTGCATAGAATGTCATTCTTGGGTCTGCTTTGTGAATACATGCCATGTTTGATTGTGATGCGGTAGACGTTTTAAGAGGAATTGGGGAACAAACACGCAAATATACTTTTCGTCGGCTATAGTACAGATTCCTGTGTTAGACATTAAATAAAATCTTCAGAGAAACATTTCCCATCTATCGCAGAGATGTTGAGACTGCAGGCTTAATTCAATTTCATCGACCTCTTTATTCTCTCTCTCTCCCTCTCTCTCTCTCTCTCTCTCTCTCTCTCTCTCTCTATGTCTGTTTTTTTTCCCTTGGATCAACCCATTCCCTTCCCTACCCGATCCTTCTATTTTGTTACTAAAATCATCCACCATTGCTTTGTGCATCCTGTCGGGATATGTGGGTCCCATTGTTCTGTAACGTCAGTTTACACCATCGGCCACAAATAGATAATATAACAAAATTCCCCCAAAGGTATCATATTTTTTATCCTCATCTATTCAAGTTCACAAGTTCACCCTTCATTGCTTCCACGCAGCGACATTGCTGAAGCCTTGAACCCTGTTACCCATCTGTCGCATCGTCCGTACATAGTTTCTGTTAACACCTGCTTGGTTTGGCGGTATCATATCTGTACCATAAATTATGTTGTAATAGACATCCTTTTTATTGCTGTTTCATTCTAAAAGTTTCCCAGGTTAACCCTTTACCTAAACAATCGCCCGCATTGGCCCGCGTAATTTACAAATAAAGTAGTTGAAAAAAAGATATATTTTTCCCAAAATTTTAACAAAACCATATGTGGCCCCTCATTGGAACGAGGTCGTCACATTCTATCGTTTTGTTGAAATTATTTTTAAAAAATAATTAAAATAATAAAATATGATATCGTCTGCGTTGAGTAAAGGGTTAACTCTTTTGGCGCGACAGGCGACTAAAGTCGACAGACGGCAGACCGCGGAAAGGTTCTGCAGTAGTCATTTTAGCCAACTGTGTGTGTCCATTTCCAAGTGCTTTTAACACTTTACCCAACGCAGACGATATCAAAATTTATTATTTTAAATATCATTTTTTCACATTTTTCAAAACATTTCAACAAAACCATATCATGTGACCCCTCCGTTGGAACGAGCTCGACGAGCTCGTTCCAACGAGGGGTCACATGATATGGTTTTGTTGAAATTGTTTGAAAAATAATATTTTTTTCAACTGCTGAAGTTGCATATTACGCGGGGGTTGGGGAATGCGGCCGATGCGTCGGGTAAAGGGTTGAGCAAACATACGTATTCCTATGTTCCATGTACCATATATGTCCTATCCATGAACAACTATATCGCCCCTCGAAAGTATAAAGGTGCCATTTAAATATATACAGGAAATCATTTGAAACTCTGCCAATGAGATTATCAGAACATCTTTTAAAATAATAACGCTTTAGTCTAACAACCTATACTTTTTGTAAAATTCTTGATGAATATTAGGCGCTAAGAATTCTGTTTCTCAGATTATTCCGCGCAAAAAGAGTTAAATATTTGTTTGTTCCTCATACTTAGCTTTTTGTTTGGATTCTGTCTTCCCGTAAATTTAAGCGGACACCCATATACTCATAGTAACTTTTGCAGTAAATAGTTTGTTGTCACCTGTGCGAGGAGAGAAGTGCTCCACTCCCCAACGTCGAGTCGATTCTGCGGGAATATTCGAGTGACAGGTATTATCGAACCTTTGTTTTCACTCGGTTTTAGCTTCCATTTCTCCCTATATCACCCATCAAGTTTCAGAATTTTCTCTCGCCCATCTTCTCGTTCGGACATTTGGATTACATTTCGGACACGTGCCTCTCCTGAACTAGGCATCAATACATCACCCAAACCTTTGATGAGCAACACAGGCAAAGTCGGTGAAAGGAGACACCCCGCCTTAGGCCTATTTCTGCAAGGATCCGTTTTGTTGTAGGTTACCTACATAAAGTTCGCTTTACACATAGCTGCACATTGCGTTCATTGACTTCAGCGAACTAACGTCCATGTGCTCACGTTTCACCCATATTTCCTCCCTCTATTCTCGATCATGTGATTTTTAAAATTTCGAAATTCCATAAACTTGTTTCCCGTTTTGGCTTTAGTTGAATCCATCAGTCGACACTAGTGTGACAAGATAACAATCTTTCCTTTTCTGAAACCATTTTGGATTTCCCTCTCTTCGATCATCTCTGCTAGTTTCTCACACAGGACTTCGCAGGATACATATCCAATATTGCTTCTGGTGGAGATTCCACTGTAATTATCTAAAAAGTATGTTATACCCCATTTTTTGTTTTTAAATGGGGTATAACCTTGCTTTCTCCCCCCAGTCCTTGGTAACCTTTTGTTTTTCATAGGCAACTTGAATATAATGTCGGCAAACGTTTGATTTGTGTCTCTCCCCCTTTTAACGTTTGGGAATTCGATCATCCTCCTGCCTTTCCATAAGATACAGTTTCCTACATCTTTGGTGGGTTCCCTTGCCTCATCGCTTTTCATTTACCTTTCCCCATAACTTAACTAATTATGATGCGATTTTATCTTGATCGCCTGTACTTCCTCCCTCAACTTTGTGTTATATATTTCTTTTGTTTTGTTTATTTAGCTATTTCAAAAACAACAAAACATTTGAACTCGACCCCCACTAACTGAAATGCTTTTTAAGCGAGATATTCCTTAACCCTCTTCCAACTAATGTCACGACATCAGAATTTCAAGTACAATTTTTCCCATAATGCGCTAGGAATTTAAGCATTTCAATATTGTCTGACAGAGCTCGGTTGGTTAAATTACTAGTTGCATTATGGGTAAAGTTTGCTCCTTGAAATTTTGACATTAGTGTGAATGGGGTTAATTTGGCAGTATATGAGTTGTTAGCTGTTTCTGATCAACAATACATACATATTGTCGCTACAGTGATGTGATCTGGGTCGTCGTATCACCTCGAGTTGAGGAGGTCAGATCGCCGGCGATCTGATCTCCTCAACTCGACGTGATACGACGACCCAGGTCACTTTACTGTAGCGATAAAAAGGTTCATTATATGACTTATAGTTCAACATCGCATGCCAACGCTAGCATTAACAATTCTCCCTACCTTTTTTGGTAAATTGGATTGAAGTAAAAAAGAACTATTTTTGTTTACACTTATTTCTGTAACAGGTGCACACTTTCGGTGAATACACCGTTGCGCGCGAATACGATAATAAAATATCATGAATACGATAAAAAAAACGGACCGCCGTTCGAGCGCACCCATTCCAGCTCGGAGTAAAGTACTCTCTGCGACTGGAACAGCTAATTATGCGAATTCGAATGAACCCGTAAATAGTCCGTCATACGATACTGACACGGAATCGGGTTCCACACTGTGGATTTTCCGGGCATCAGGAAAAGATCGTCAAACAGTAGTGATATTTAGCGGTTAAATTTGAAAGTCATATAATAAATTATGATATCTACATGTCAACGATCGTGGAAAAATTCGATCAATTTGATTGTTTCAGTTATTTTGTAATGATGCTTCATCCGGTCTTGAAAACGCATACTACATGACCTCAATGCCTTTTGTTTGTTTATTCCTCTTCCATCTTAGCATAAATAACCGGAAGAAACTTGTGTTACCAGATATATGACGAGGAAGTCAGTACATAGCGATAAAACCTTGTCACTTGTTGACAGCTGTTATTAACTGGGGTGCCTGCTATATTTCATGTTTGTAAATATACACATGGAAAACTAAAAGACACCTGACACCTGCCCAGCTAATATTGAATTAAATTAGGGGTAGTATAAAAAAAACATTTATGAAAAGTATTAGGTCATTGTCTTTAAAGTCAGAGAAAGTGAAAACAGAAATAGCCCAAATACATCAAGTACGGAAAAAATACGTTTCATTTTTTTTAAGGTTATGGAATTTTCCAAAACAACACCTGTATATAATATTCAAAAAAGATCGAGGATATAAAGATAACATCAACCGAGGCCCATATATTCAAGCTTCAGTTGTCATAGTCAGCTTGCTGTGACAGCTCCAAAACAGCAATTTTTCACCCTTCTCTGGATTCCAGATTATTGCCTTTTCTTTTAAAATTTACAACAGTTGTGAAACATGATGGAATGATATGAAAGATATATGAAAGTAACCCTTCCAGTTTTACAGCCACTGTCAATTGAGTAGGAATGCTGTATTTACACTGTAGTTCATCAGATACCGGACAATAAAATTGTATTAACTTTTTTACCAAGTTCTCTAGCCACCAGTCAAATTATGTCAATAATTTGGCGCTCGTATGGTTTGGAACCAGTCTAGCCCTTAAACAGTTCATCGCCTGTGTTTTCGATTCAAGCGTCTGGAATATTCCAGACGATTGAATCTAAGATTCATTTTCTTTGAATCAACGCAAGAAATGTTTCTAGCAAGAGGACTGATTTATCCGAATCTTTGATGACTTTACAATACAGTTAAATACCTCGTGTTTGTAAATTAATTAATGATGAAAGAAGACACATCACGGATTTAGTTTCATGATTACGCCGCGTAGTTTCACTAATTATGTTAACATCTTGGCGAAATAAATATTTATTGCACGCCTGTTCTATGAAATTCCTATCTACAGCAACACTAAACCGTGCGGACAATAAAAAATCTGTTCCGCACTTGTGTAGAACGGAAATCGTTGACGGACTATTTCACAAAGAAGCGAATTTTCACTGGAATTTTCTACAAATCGTGTACCGCAATTACGATTTCAATCCCTAGCGATAGCTAAAAGTCGTCCCCTGAGTTCCAATATGTCCTATGTGCCAGTAGGCACATAGAACACATTGGAACTCAGAGGACGAAAGACTAACACAAGTTCCCCTCGCAAGTTTGGTTGGCGACAAAATGTGTTCTTTGCGGTGATAATTATCAAATGAATTGTTGAGTGTCCTTCTAATAATTGTTTTATAGGCGCGAAGGCGTGTAATAAACACAGAACGACACGCGTGTGTGAATGGGTTAATCGATACGGCACTTGTGACATTGCGGAAGGATAAAACTCGAGGCCTGTAGTCTCTCGTTCTATCCTTCCTCCCGCGCTGGCACTCGTGCCATATCAATTAACCCATTTACACACGCGTGTCGTTCTGTGTATGTATCCATTTGAATATCTATAACTGTAGTAGAGATGGGCAATATACCGAAAAATTTAACCGATACCGATATCATGGGGATACCGAATAACCGAACCGAATCAATCAGTGAATACTGAATTTTCAAATTTCCTACATTCGCTATTTATAAGGCCTTGCTGAGACTTTATTGCCGTTGAAGTGTTCATTTTCATGAAAGAAGAAACAGATAATTCGCCCTGGGGTAGGGATGCAAATTCCTTTTTTTTGTCATTTACTGAATGGTATTTATTTGTTCTATAATGATCACGATGTGATTATCTGTGGAGGTTTTAACGCTCGAATTGGAAATTTAGCTGATTGTAAGGCTGCAAACACAGATATTCCGAAACGACAAGTAGTTGATAAAACTGTTAACCAACACGGCCGAGATTTTATTGAGTTTTTAATTGATACTAAATTCTGCTGTTTGAACGGCCGGGGAGACCCGATGTATGATAATTTCACTTCCATTAGTTCTAAAGGTAAATCAGTTGTGGACTACATATGTATTCCGCACGAAATGTTTTATAAACGTAAAGATTTCAAGGGCACGACCCAAAATTCTCTCATAGAAGACAGTGGTTTACACCATTTTATTACACCCCTAACGTCTAATTATAATAGGAATCGGTAAAAAATAAAATGCGTTCTCCCCTCACTAGTGAGATCAAACACCTCGGTGATTAACATTACGTGTGAACTTGAAATTTACAAATGAATTTTCACAAGCGCAAAACAAAAGTTGTTCTCGCTCCACTAGTGAGTATAACAAGACGTGATCTGTGTCAGCGGAAACAGCGATCAGCTGATTGTGTAAACAGATTTATTGCGTGGTATGGGCGTCGGTTTGGATCGTTTCAGTTGAAGCTTCAAATGAAGGGGGTATAATAAAAAGAAAATCTAGTTTTTTCTTGTGAATACCGGGATTAATCTCATTCGTGAGTGAGAGAATTTGTATTTTCACGAGCAGCAAGCTGCTCGTGAAAATACGAATTCTCTCACTCACTCACGAGATAAATTCCTGTATTAACAAGAAAACATTAGATATCCTCTATATAATGCGAGAGGGGAAAAGCCCCTGGCCATAGTTTTTTAACTTTCAATTACAGAGTTAAGTTTTTAGCGCAATGTTCTAATTCTGAAGAGAGTGGGAATAAAGGTAATAATACTTTCCCTTCAAAACTTGCTAAGCCTTTACCCGATACATTTATGATGTCTGAATTCTCAATATTGGAATTGAGGGAGATCATAAGGAATACTGAACTCGCGAGAGAAACCCAACAGTCCATAGATGAAATATATAATGATTTTCCAATAAAATTAGTGGTGAAATTCGGTCAGTATTACCAACATTTTGAAGCAAATCTAAAGTCCAGAAGAAATTTAAATTTTTCAAACCATTTTGGAATGAAACGCTAACGGCTCTATGGAATAAAATGCATTTAGAAGAAACACGTTTCCTAAAAGTACACTGTAGCGGAAATGAAAGGCAAAGGAGGAACGCAGATTTTAAATTATCACGTAAAATATTTAGTAGGGAATTACGGAAACGGGAAAGGGAATATAATAGAAATTTAATACTGAATATGGATAATTCGTGTGATAAAGACCCTAAAGGATATTGGGACAAGGTAAATAAACTAGGCTCCAGACAAACAAACAAGATCCCCGAAGAAGTATATATTTTCTAGAAGTTATATATCAAATTTAAGTATATAGTAACAACGTGAGTGCTACAAAATTGGATGCGTTACTTGTTTAAACGTGTTGTGCCAGAAAAGGCCAGACTAGAATTGATTCGCTTTCTACTCCTAACTCCTTCAAAAAAACTCACAAAGCAGCTTTTATGCAACCATTGGCTAATCCCCAACTATGATCTTTCAACTTTTGTTACAATTTACCGTTAAGAACAAACTTTCCCGCTTTTCTATGAACCGCGGGAAAGGACATATCTCGCTTGTTGGAAAATTTCCAAATATCGCGACGCATCGAAGCGAATGGAATCATCGGAACGATTTCAAATCGAATCGAATTTTCGCAGGGTCCTATTGCACGTAGTTTTATTTATCATATGACTCGTCCGTTTTGTTCACTTTAAAATATTTGATATTTTGTTTTCATATTAATCAGTGATAAATAAAGCCTTCCGTCAGTTTCATTGGTCAATTTCAAAACTACACAATTTGATTGGCTGAACAAAATAAAACTGGGCCATATTTTCATAATTTGCTTAATTAGAGTTGGGAACTTTCATTGGTCAATTTCAAAATTGGACAATTTGATTGGCTAAACAAAATACAACTGCGTCACATTTGCATAATTTCAGTAGGGAGAATTTACGTTTTCTGTCCTATTTAGGGTGGGTTATATTGTATTAATCTTTTACCTACAAAAAAAACGTCATTCATTTTTTTTTTATATTTTCACTTTTTGCATCCAAAACATAGGTTATGACCCCTCATTGGAACGAGCTCAACGAGCGGAAAATTCTTAGACTCGTTTCATAAATATTATATGAGAAGAACACCCATTCCATATCCTGTATATACGTATTACGTATACTTGCATTATTTGGCATAGCCCCAACAAGTCCCAGAATTCAAGTCAATGCATTTTTCTTCTATAAGTTTTTATTCCAGCTATGTTAAGGTACGATCTATGGGACACGAAATTTTCTGTTGATTCTGTTGTAGTCTTGATGTATCTCAGAACAAAATGGATGAATTTTATAGGGGTAAAGGTAGTTGTGTTTTGACAGTTCCATTACGGGCTTGTTAATAGTTTATTTTTCACACAACAGAAGAATTTTCAGTCTTCATTTTCAATGCGCAGGTGCAATAACATTCACGACGATGGCAATGGCAAGTCTAGAGCCGACACTACCTTTATGGACTATGAAGACCATGGGAGTGGATAGGTGGCAACTAGGTTTGTAGCAGTTTAACCCATTAACATGTTACTCATTCATACTAAGTACAGAATGCATTCAACCCAAACAGCAAGTGTTTTGTTTTTGTACGGGTATAAACTTTAAACCATTAAGTGGGATCGAAAACAACCCAAACCTGAAGTTCTTGCGACATGTCGAATTAACATAATTCCGTTCTCATATTTGTTTATCGGAGGCAGTTTTATAATTTAATTTAACTTTTTGCCCAACACGAATAGCACCTTCAGAACAATTTTGTGAACAACCAAACATTTTGATTTTTGCCTCAAAACATAGGTTATGACCCTTCACTGGAACGAGCTCAAAGAGCTCGTTCCAATGAGGGGTAATAAGCTATGTTTTCGAGACAAAAATTGAAAACAATAATCAAATTTGAATAGCTATTTGTGTAAATGTTGATACATGCTTGTGGCCATTACCATAGCTAATTAATTATTTATTTATTTATTTATTTATTTATTTATTTATTTATTTATTTATTTATTTATTTATTTGTGTTTAAGGTCACATACTTATGCACTATGGCTAATCGTGACTGTGACAGTTTTACGGGTGGAGGCTCCAGAAGCCGGAGTAACCGGAGAGAACTGCCGAGCAGCGACGAGCAACTGTCAACTCCTCAACATTCTAACTCTGTTTAAGCTCCGCTCAAGCAGGGTTACAGCGGTTGAAGACGTGCACCATCGACGTGCAGTACGCCTTAGTACACGGCGTCATCGTGCTTCCATGTAGGCAACTGGGATAAAGTGCCTTGCGCAAGGACACAACGCGGGTCGTCCCGGACCATAGCTTATTAAAAAGTTAAAGGTTAATACTGCGATAGCGTGGAATTGAGGAGGCTAGTGGAGGAAGCGTATTTTCTGGGGACAAATGCCTCACGCAGTGGATCCAGTGATTGAATTTAGAGGAAGGGTGCAAATTCTTTCATCAGAAATAAAAAAAAACCTACGACTTTTTGAGGAGGAAGTGTACATGTCCTCATTTGACCTGTAATAAATGTTCAAGAAAAATAATTATGCAGCCTTTGTACATGTTTGTCTGTATTTTCTTCTCCAATTGTTCTTCTGTACATAACGATGTAGCAACTGTTAAACTTACAGCAGGGTGGTTTGGTACACGGTCACCTAACACATAGACATATGTTCCAATGAGAATAAAATCGTCCTCCTCTGATTGGACGAGAACTCGCTAAGAATATTCTATGTTTACGGCTCAAGTGTCAAATGTTACCGTCTGACGTCACAACGCGAAATATTTGCAATGACGTCGTCCGTATCGTAACTGCTTCATCAATGGAGTGACTATCAGGCCGCTTCGTTTTTCGTTTTTCTGGATGTTTCACGCGTGCAGCAGACGGTGTTCCGGATGAAGAGTTGTTTAAATTACAAACTGATTTCCGATTTGAACTAAGATGGAATGAGTTTATCTGGTTTATTGATTATTTATCCAGTTCCGTCGTGGATACACGAGAGGTTTATTTACTAAAACCTGTGATCGTTAACAGATGTCTTGAACAAGGCAACTTTTAACGATCACAAGTTTAGTAAATACGCCTCTCGTGTTTCACGATGTAGGTTTTGGGCTATGGGTAGTGTCTATTGGAACATATACGTTATGGTGATGACTTGACGGTAACATGGTCTGAGGTTTGCGGCTCGGAGCGTATGTTCAACCGAGACGCTTCGCGTAAGTGAGGTTCTAAGTAGTCCCCAAATAAAAAGCACACTAAGGTGTACTTCGAGCTACAACTAAAGTAACTGAACACAACATACCGATTTAAAGTAACCTGTCGAGCATCAGCACGTGATGTTCCACATCGCGCCATTTGTGGCGTTGTTTTGAAAACGTTCTTTGCGGGACGTCCCCAGACAACTTAGCAGTGGGAGGGGGTATCTATCCCATACATTCTCCTCACTCCGCACTTCATCATAATGCTCCTCCACCACCTCCCATTATAGATTCCTGACGACTTACCTGGTGGGTATTCTACCCGGTGGTTCCTTTACTGCTAACTTGCTTGTTGGGTTCGCAACATCATGGTTTATGATGGGCCTGTCTCTCTGTAGGTAGTAATAATCCAACACTGGGACCCATGTCAGTATCGGAGGACAAAGTACCAAACTGTCGACTTGAAAAACTATGGGTAGTTGTGGACACTCTGCTCTTTCAACCCCCTAAATGTACCCTCGATATGTACGATTGTAACAGTTGTGTAACGGTTACCATCTGCAAAAGAATTTCATTGCATTTATATTTTTAGACTTGGATAAAAAAATGCGTACTCTTTAAAATATTGACACACTATTTGGCACTTCACGTTTCGTGGCATCCATATATATACCTATACGTGGATGACTGGCTGTCTGTGGAACCTTACCTCTCTGTGGTGACATTAATTGTACTGAAGCATCAAAACATGCGATAACGATACGTCATCTAAGGGTGTCCAAACTACCAAATACGGCACGAGGGGAACAATTTGAAACAATTACACCCGCGGTGTGGAGACACGACCCAGATAATATCGGGAAGTATGGTCATAAGTATGAGAAACCCAAGCCATGTTTCATCCAATAAGACTCTTGAGCTGCAGTTTGTTGCGTCTAAAGCTTCCCCTATTCTAAAAGGTAAGTGTATGGACTTATGTCCTAAACCACCATGTGTAAGAGGCGTGACGTTTGACTAGTCACAGTAATTGAAGTTTTGACCAATACTTCATTTCTCTGAAATAGGTACACGTGACCCAAAGTAATTAGTGAAGTTCACTGGCCTCTATACTACTTGATCGCTGGAACGTCAGCGAAACACGTCGCAGCTCAACTCAACCTGCTTGTCTCAAGATAGCGTAAAGTCAGTATATGCGTGTAACTCCACCCCCCCCCCCCCACCCCCCCCCCCCCCCATCCCTGATATTTGATGGCGTGAAAGCTATTACGCTGAGACTGCAGTCACAGCGCAGCAGCTTTCGCGCCATCAAACATAAAACGGTAATCTAGCACGAAAACTTGTAGCATCGCACCATTTCTGCAATATAGGTACTTTTTTGTCAGTACTGTTTAATATTCACCCCAATGCTGGCCAAAATTTCCTATAGTTTGAGGGAAAGTCATGAGTAGTCGGAAACTCCATGTATCTGGATTTTAGAGCTTCGTTTGGCGATGCTGATGTCTCCTTTACTTCCCAAAATTCAAATTCGGTTTCAAATCGGCTAAACTTCTTGCTGTTATTATTTACAGTGTCCTATAGTTCGATATTGGGAGGGCAAGTCATGAGTAGTTGGAAATTCCATTCATCTGGATTTTAGAGCTCCTTTGGTGACGCTGATGCCCCCTTTACTTCCCAAAATTCCATCTCGCTTTCAAATAGGCAAAAATTTCATCTGTTACTATCTACAACTACAGTGTACGCAATATCGAGCTTCATAAGTATGCATGAAGTCAATCGGTACGTGATTTCTATAGTATGTTACTTATCGTAATAAAAAAAAAATCCTCGAAATGCACTTCAAGAAAATCACATCATGTAAAATCGTTATCCTGAGTTAATTCCATCATTCACAGTTTCAAAATGATGAAACATCGAAAACTTATCATTCCTGCAAAAGATCTGATTTAATGTTAGGACGGTGTGAATTGTTCAAAGTTCTAAGCTCGAGCATTTGTTTAGCATATCGTAGTGAACTTCCAGAGACCGGGAGGGGCTCCCACTTCCTCTCCCTCCCCCTAGTTGGAAATTCCCTACCCTACCCCCCCCCCCCCCCCCCGTCAGAAACCTCTAGCCACGTCCCTGCATTCCCACAATCATGTTGTTAAAGATCACTCGGTAAAATCTCATGCTTGTTGAGTGTATTAAAGACTGGCGAACTTCAGTTAAGTAACGAACCTCTCAGTGCAAACAAGTTACGAGTTCAACTTCCAAGATTATAGATAACTTTTATTTTCATTCAAGGTCTGATCTTCATTCCGGATAGTGTGGGATACCTCATTGGAACAAATGGATTCGGTGTAATTGCAAGATCAATTGGAAGGTAGATTGTTTTGAATATCTCTGTATTCTGCTGTCTTCAGCATCACGGTTACTCCCGAGAGCGCGTGTTCAGTAGCATTTACCAATAAAATCTGACAGTCTATTCCTGTATCTCATTTTATTATGACTCAAAGTTAGTTTGTCCAATCAGAACGCTGGAATATCATCTAAGGGTTCCGCCGTATCAGGTAACTCATGTGATATTATAAGTTACAGGACGTTCAGGTGGCGGATACGGTATCATATGAGGCGAGGCGAAAACAATATTGGACGAGGCAGTACGCCGAGTCCAATATTGTATTTGCCGAGCCTCATATGATACCGTATCCGCCACCTGAACGTCGTGTAACGTATTTATTATGCCAGCGAAAACAAAATAACAATCAAATTTGAACGCCGGCACATTTTCAAAACTGGTGCAAAACGCTATGTACGTTGTAACAAACGTGCACAGTTGTCTCCCTGTTTGTGTATAATTTCCTTAACAACACAGACAACAGCGATAGACGCTTTTCTTCGTACTGTCACTTTGTCTTGAGTGTGCAGAAAATGTCCGAAACGTCCGATTTTATAGAATTCGAACAAAATAAATGTATCTCGCATCTTTGCCTTCATAGCTGTGATTCATTTCTTACAATTTCATTATAGTGCAGTCGCTATTTATATTTTATCCATTTTCGAAGCGACGTTATCCATTTACCACAACAGAGACTACAGAATAGAATGAGCTCAACGAGAAAAAATGAAATTAATCTATTGCCGGGATAAGACAATTTTTTTCTCAGTTTATTTATTCACATTATACATATTTTTCAACTTTCTAACAACGCATTTATGGGTTATATATTTTTTCTAAAGCTTTTAAAATATCGAGGTGAACAAGGTACCCAAACTGTTGTGTGTTAGCCTCAATAAGCTTAGACCCTATGGCAAGTTAGGGCCAGGCCGACTTATCCGTTATCGGTAGATCAAATACAGTAGTATTTCTCACTTCAACTAATTAAATTTACATTTAGAAAATAAATAAATTATAAAACGAGAGAAAATGAGACATATAGACACGGAGGACGTTTGATTGTACTGCAATTTCTTCAATGTGGATATAAAAGCACCACGAGGTGAGGAATTTCCACGTCGAAACAAAATGGCGGTACTGACCTAATACGAGTTTCGTATTAGGTCACCTCGGGCTGCAGGTGACCCAATACGGCTCATTATTATGTCTCAAAGTTAGTTTGCCCAATCAAAATGCTGGAATACCTTCTAAAGATTCCACCGTATCGGGTTACTCACCTGATATTAATTAATATCAGGTGAGTAGCCGCCATTACTATTTTGATGCAATTCCCCTCACTTCGAATTTTCAAAATCTGAATTAAAACAAAATAAGAGAATTTAGGTTCCGAAAATATTTTCAAGATGCCGTATTTTGTGATTTAAAACATTAAATATGTAAAAAGATGGGCAGAAGCAACATCAACATCACTATAAATAATAAATGAACAAACTTGTTTTTGAAACATTCCGATCAAACAGAATTAACAGAAAGTCGGTGTGCGTTTCAGATTCAACTTCAAAGTTCAAGTTGCGTTATTGTTATTGTTTGCTCTACAGTAAAAAAGTGATTTTTAATTTTCAAAACTGCTTTATTAGTCCTTTTTAGGTAGTAACAACAGTAAATGTACGCAAGGGGCCTCCAGATTATGCCGAGTTGGCAAGCAGCACTGATCTCAGTGGCAAGCAGCGATTCGTTTCATTTGTAAACAAGTACGGCAATCGCCCTTCGCAAAGTGATGATTTGTTTACAATTACCATGGTTACACGTACCGGTGCCTGTTACTGTTCATGATTCTGCGCGGTGCTATCAATAGTGGTTCCTGAAAAATAAATTCCGGGCCGTTGTTTGTTTATGGAGAAAATTATTAATCGCTTGATTTACATGGACTTTCGACATAATAAATATGTTACATGGCGTGTAGCTGGCTGATACATTTCCATACAAGGCTCTGAGTGTTCATATCAGGTTCGGCTTCGCCTCACCTGATATGAACACTCATCGCCTTGTATGGAAATGTATCAGCCAGCTACACGCCATGTAACTTATAGTACCGTCCCACTATTCGGGGGCTGTGATTGGCGAATTTCATTAGCTGGCAGAATAATATTTGATATCAGGTTAGTAGCAGCCATTACTATTTTGATCAAATTGAAGAATTTCCACTGGCTTCGAATTTTCAAAATTTGAATTGAAACGAAATAAGAGAATTTATAAGTACCAAAATTATTTTCAAGGAACCGTATGTATTGATTTAAAACATTAAATATTTAAAACTGGACAGAAAATATTATTTGTAATCCCAAAAGTTCTTTGTTGTTTTTACGGCTTTAGCCTATAGGCTATACCGACCAAAGTCTAGCGATTTTTTATGCGGAAGCGAACATTTTCTTTACAGTTTACTCAACAGATCGTCGCCTGAGTGCTAGAATGTTCTATGTCCCCTATGGGTATTTCAGGTATGCTTGTTGCGATAAGTTTTATGTTGTAAACAAATATCGTATTTCGAGCAGCGAAGATTAAGATTGTTTACTGTCACCAAATGGATGCATACCGGTGCCAGTTACTGTTGATGATTCTGCACGGTTCTGTCAATTGAATCTTCTAAAGAATAAACGTTCGGTCGTTCTTTGTTTCACGTGAAAATTTATTAATCCCTTGATTTACATGGACTTTCGACATAATAAATATGTTTTGCCTCACCTGATATGAACGCTCATTGCCTTGTATGGAAATGTATCAGCCAACTACACGCCATATAACTTATATTATAGGGTTTGGTATTTTGTCATCGGTCGAGTGAAACCACGTAGATGCGTGCACTGGATTGCAGGGATATGCGAATCACAATTTTCGAATCCAATCGTGTCCCTGATATCGAATCGACCCTCGAATCGAACCTTAAAAGACAAGTTATTTCAGATTGCACCAAAACGTCGAGCCCGGTTAGTCCTCGGATGGGTGACCATCTGAGCGATCGATTCGGACTCCCGCGTTGTGTCTTTGGGTAAGGCACCTAACCCCGATTGTCCACATGGAGGCACGATGACGCCGTGTACTAAGGCGTACTGCACGTCGATGGTGCGCATGTCTTCAACCAATCTAACCCTGCCTGTGCCGCAGTGCGGAGTTACGATGTTGGGGGGCTGGCAGCTGCTCGTCGTTGCTCGGTGGTTCTCTCAGGGTACTCCGGCTTCCTCCACCCGTTAAACGACTGTGCATAAGTAAATGACTATAAACACCAATAAATAAATAAATAATATTGCACCAAACGGAAGTTATGGAACACTGTGATTACCCTCACAAGACTGAGTGTACATCTTAAACACCAATAAATAAATATTCTCTGTAGCCCCGTCGCTGAAACAGCTAGGCCTATTATCCATAGTTTTAGTTTTTGAAGGCTTGACTTTTTACTATTCACGTTCTTAAGAACGTGAATAGTAACAAGTCAAGCCTTCAAAAACTAAAACCATGGAAAATGTTACTTACCTAACAATTAAACATTGTCAATTACTCATTTAAATAGGAATTGAGCCTACATGAATGAACTGTCTAATGACATTTTTATCTAATTTTTGTTGGAAATGTAACAAATTGACGTTAATAAGAGAGATTCGAAAAAATAGAATCATGAGACTGATTCGGGATCGATCTCGAAGCAGACGTATGGTATCGATATCGAATGGAATCTCGAATATTCGCAGGACCCTACTGTATTGCTCCATAGAAGACCACGAAGTCGTGAACTCATGACTATAAAAGACAAAAGTCTTGGCTAGCTAGCTATCTAATCCGCCAGGGTCGTCTAAATTACTGCTGACTGTCCTCTGGATCTTAACGTCTGCCCAGAGCGCGTTGGCTCAGTGGTTACGGCATTGCACTTTAAACCGAAAAGCCCACGATTCGATCCCCGTCAGGGGTAACTGCGTTGTGCCCTTGGGCAAGGCACTTAATCCAATTGCCCACATGGAAGTACGGTGGCAGTGTACTGCACGTCGATGGCGCACATATCTTCAACCAATGTTAACCCATGTTTGTGTGGAGTTGGTACGTTGGGGAGTCGATTACGCCGCGTAGTTCCACCACCTGTTTTAATATCTTGATGTTTTCAAGGCAAGTGAAATATTTATTGAATATAATATCTATAACAAGAGAAGAAGAGAGAATATCCGTATAGTTTTATGGGTGAAATGACGTCACATTACATTAACTGTCGTCTGCGCCAAACTAGACGAAAAATGGATATACAGAATATACCCATAGTAGCTTGGTGTACCAAATGTTCACTTTGAGTAAATTGTATTTATACCATGATCGTTAGATTAATAAGAGTTTAATGTTAAACTAGACTTTATGATTCTGGAGAATCATGGCTTTTCCCGATGAGATTCCATGATTTGTCATGACCCCACAGTGTCTGATGAATTGTTTTTAACTGTCTCACTGAAGTTCCTTCATTGATGTTATGAGAAAGGTGAAGATAGTAGTCTCAAATGACACAGTTTGATAAAAAATTGTTTAGGTAAAAACCATCATTAACGGTGGAATGGGTTAATGTCAATATCGTCGTCCAACAAGTCAATGACCGACAAAAGGAGTTATGTTTGTTTGACACATACTCACTGAGTGCTGTGTCATTTTAAAAATGGTCCATTTTATCTCAAATGTATCCAAAATATTGATGTCTGGCAGCTTGTAGAGGGTTAACAAGTGCCAACAGGAATATTTATTCATGCAACTTGTAATGTCACACCAAGAACTGTGAATGGCCATTTTTTCTTTAAAATCTACAAGAGGTTTTCAGAGAAATCCAGGGAGAACAGGATTTTTAAGCTTTTGGTGGGTATCATTGTTTTTCCAGCCCAAAGCGGGTTAAGTGTTGTTTTTGGAATACTCTTATTACTTCCAAAAATAATTCTCAGTGAATTCTACTTCCACTTATTTTGATCTCTCCTCCCCACTTCGGGTGCTGTGGGTACGCACAGACTATTTTACCAACATTTTGATGTTTGAGAACCTGCATAGGATTAACAAATGCTTACAAGAATATTTTGTACATGCAACTTGTAATGTCACACTAAGATATGAGAATGGCCATTTTTTCCTGAAAATCTACGGGATGTTTTTAAAGAAATCCTCAGATAACATGATTTTTTAACCTTTTGAGGGGTATCTCTCTTTAACCAGCTCTAAAGGGTTAATGCTTGGTTGTGTGAATATCTTCATTACTTACAAAAATGATCGACGGTGATTTCCACTTCCAATGAAGGAGGTTATGTTTATCTTGTAGGTACACATTTGGTGTTATGGTTGCCCAAGAACAGCCCATTTTCTCCAAATGTCAATGCTTGGCAGCCTCGGGGGTGGGGGGGGGGGGGGTTAACAAATGCTTACCGAAACATTTTGTTCATGCAACTTGTAATGTCACTCGAAGACCTGCGAATGGTCAATTGCTCTTGACATTTTTTTTTTTTGAGAAATCCACAGAAAACTGGAATTTTAAGCTTTTAAGGGGTATATCTCCGTAACCAGTCAAAAATGGGTTAAGACCTTGATTTTTGAATACATTTACTACTTACAAAAATGTTTCCCTGTCAGATTTGCGTCCGGTAAAAGAGTTACGTTTCTCTGTTGTATTCCCATTTGATGTTGTTGTTGTTCAAAAACAGACTATTTTTTTCAAAATTTTGACATTTAGCAGCTCATGGAGGGTTAACAAATGCTTACCGGAATAATTTATCCAATCAACTGGTAATGTGACACCATGACCTATCAATGGCCATTTCCTCTTGAAAACCCTACCAGATGTTTGTAAAGAAATCCAGGGAAAACATAAATTTTTAAGCCTTTGATGGGTATCACTATTAACAACCACAAAATGGGTTAACGCTTGGTTTTTTGAATACCCTTATTACTTACAAAAATGGTCTTCGGTGAATTCCACTTCCAACAAAGGAGATTATGTTTATTTCTCAGGTACACGTTGGGTGATGTGCGTGCCTGAAAACAGCCCATTTCAAAAAAATTACGATGCTTGGCAGCCTCTAGAGGGTTCATAAACGCTCACCGGAATATTTTGTCCATGCAACTTGTAATATCACACAAAGACCTGCGAGTAGTCAATTTTTCTTGAAAACCTACAGGATGTTTTTAGAGAAATCCACAGAAAATGGGAATTTTAAGATTTTAAGGGGTCTCTCTCTTTAGCCTGTCCAAAATGGGTTAAGACTTCGACTTTTGAATACCCTTACTACTTACAAAAATATTTGAGTATAGATTGTGCGCTCGATAAAAGATGGCGCGTTTCTTTGTGGCGTACCCATTGGGTGCTGTTGGCGTCCAAAACAGCCCATTTTATCACAATTTTTACTTTTAGCAGCCCGTGGAGGGTCAACAAATGCTCACCGCAGTATTTTGTCCATGCAACTTCTATTGTCACACCAAGGCCTGGGAGTGACAAATTTTTCTTGAAAATCTACAAGACTCGTTTAGAGAAATCCACGGAAAACACAATTTTTTTAGCTTTATGGGGGTATTGCTGTTTAACCAGCCCAAAGTGGGTTAACGCTTGGTTTCTGGAACACCCTTATTACTGACAAAAATGATCCTCGGTGAATTCCACTCCCAATAAAGGAAGTTATGCTTATCTCTCATGTATTGTTTGGGTGCAGTGGGGGCCTGAAACCGGCCTATTTCATCAAAATTTTGATGTTTGGCAGCCTGTGGAGGGTTACCATATGCATCGCCTGATATGTCGTGTGTATCAAAGGGCGTGTCACAGACAGGTCTAGCAATTACGAATGTATAAAAAAAATCTACAAGACGTGTTTCGAGAAAGTGCCGATAAACCCCAATTTTGGCAGTTTTTGCCAATTCTGACGAAATAAGGGTTAAATCGAAAATTCCGCTTCGGTACATTTTTAGATTTTGTGCCCCTCTATGCGTGTGCAAAATTTTGTGAAAATCAGTTCGAAAATGGCTTCTGAACCGTACGGACAAAATGTGTGGAAAAAAAAAATAATAATAATCCGTAGAAAAACAATAGTCTTTTCCAGAGGGAAAAGCCTAATAAATCAATATTTACACGTGCGAATCTGTTTTTGTTTACATGGGAACTGGTGGGCGGTACTTCCGCTGGCAGTTTTATTGCCGAAACGAAATAGAAAACGAAACGCGCAAATTACGGGGCCTTTTTCATTTTAATATCATAATAACGTACTATTTCGAGTTACGGATGCTTTATTAACATGTGACAACGTATGTTTGGTAGTTTGTGGTATCTTATGAGGTAAACTTATTTAAAAACGTAAAAAATAATTACCGGTTTCATTTCGCTCTTCACGAGGCGACGAGTGATAAATTTAGACAAGTTTGCATTCAAGGCGAGGCCACCAAAAGGTAGATGTTGTTCCACTGTTGGTGTTAATTTTAACTATTGAAATCCCATTTTTGGCGTTTTCATCACGGTTGGTGTGAAAGCTAAAATTTATGTCATAGGCTTTTTATATATAGTAGAATAGGTAATCATCGTATAAAAACAAATAACACATAACAGCTTCGGAATTTCGTACAGTGATCTGAGATAACCCTTTACAAATGTAGAATGAATTCTTCCACTCATTGAAAAGAGTATTATTTAATGGGATTCCATTCAAGAATACAACGTTGAAAAACTCTTTACCAAACACGATTAGTGGACTACACTTGCAAAAGCAACATCCAAAATAAATAAACCCAAGACAAATATTAAAAAAGTAATATCAGTATAGCTGGACACATTGTTTTTGAAGTGTTCCATCCAACTGTTTCAATACTGTTGTTGTTGTGTTGTTGATATTTGTTGTCATTCTTTGCTTGACTTGTCTAAAGGCTCGAGATGAGTAGTAATTTGCCTTCTACAGTACGGCCTGCGAGGACTGGTCACATACCACGGCAATAGTTCCACGGACGCAATAATGTCAGATTCTAAACACTAATTATAGGATTAATCAGCAAAAAATTCATTTGAGCCCGATGTTTCATTAATTAAATTTTTGCTGCTGATGATTTTTATCACCTAATAAAGACATGCGTGGATAGTCCACGGCGACTGTGCTATATAAACCACTCTCCCGTACTTTTGAGACCCCCCCCCCCCCCCCCCCCCCCGTATCTCTCCGAAGTTTCTCCCTCAGAGTTGTCGACCCGTTCATGACAGTTCAACTTCAGCGAAGGAGAGAGAAACATACATTTTGTCACTCTTTTCATCGTACCAAGATACACCCTACTGTTTTCTACCCGACCAGGGCGGACAGAGGCAAGAAAAGTTACCGGGGAATGCACCAAAGAGATCCGGAGAAAACTGTGATTTTGCGAACTGAACGAAAGCGGCTTCTTTGCATCTGAGCGATCAATGGAAGTTCACATACAGGACATTTCGATGGCATTTTTGTTTCATCTATCGATCATTCGACAAGAAATGCTTCTACCGGGGAGGAGGACCCATCGGGAAGTCCGTAGTTCGGCTCAATCGGAGAAAATTTTGATTTTTTAAATTCAAGGAACGCTGTTTCTTTTCATCTGGGCGATCAATTGCAGACTGGACTGCTGGTATATCGAAATTTCCTCTTTGGCAGTCCACAAAGAGAACATTTCAATATACCACCAGTCTATTCATTCAGATCCATTTCGCATTTCGGTCATGTTCTCGAAATTTCACGTACCAACAGGTGTTGGGTTGTATCAATTTTGGGGTCCCCAGGGGGAACCCAATAGGGAGCGTACCGGAAATTTTCCCGGTGGATCATACGGCCAGTCCGCTGACTTTACTGTGCAAAATACTAATATAATTAAATAATAAGAGATGACTTTCGTTATGATTAATATTATGGGGTTATCAGCAAAAGAAAACATTAGAATACAATATACAAACATTGCGATTCAAATTTACCATCTTGCCTTGTTTGTGATAAATAATTTGTCTTCAATATTTTCCAAATGACTCCAGATAAATTCATTAACTTAATCGAAACAAAAGTAATTTCTGGAATTCTGACATGACAGAGTCTCCTGATTTCCTTGTTCATGTACATTATTTTTGGATTGCCAGATGTGCTATTGAGTTCCTTTGTTTTTACTTTCGTATTCACAAATGTGATAGGAAGGTAACACACTCACTTCAAAACTGTTCTGGATCATCATATATGAGCAGTTGTCGGGTCGTTTCCGGTTATTAGAGATAGAAGCTGGGGATTCCGATGCCGTTCAAACGAACGGCACTCCTCACTCTTGAAGACCCTATAGCACAACGTGCTATCAAGTTGTGAACAAAAACGCCGAGTCTGGGGGTATTCGAGCAAAATAAAATTAATTTTAATAACTGTTTGTGGTTGTCGGGTTCCAGTATTCAGAAATACTGCCATTCAAGTGAACACTTTCCCCAAAGAGACCCCGCCTTACTGTAGGACTGTCAGTTACATATTAATAATGTGCCATAGAAAACAATATGATGGCCACCAGTAAACAAAGTGGACGACAGAAACACGTGTTATTAACAACACGATCTGCGCATTCGCAGTTACACCACGTATAACCAAATAAGACGCCACACAACATGGTCGCTCACGTGGACATCATTACAGCACACGTAGCATCCACGAATGAACCGGGATAGGACGTCACGTCCTGAGTCCTGTCTGATGATCAGACCCATTCTCCGCACCATACACTACTCATTGTGCCGCTTCCGCAATGTTACTTTAAGGTATTAGTTTAATAGTTTAAAAAGGTTCAGATCACGTGAAAAACACCTTTGACTGTTATTACTTTCTCAAGTACAGTACGAAAAAGCAGACTGTATTTGTTTTAAATGTACACCTGGAACTTAATTAAGCACCCCCTGAAATGTTTCATGGCAGTGAAGTTTAGAGTTGAAACGGTTAACCGATTAATCGATTAACCAATGATCAACGTCTTGGTCGATCAAAAAAGTAATTGATCGATTAATCGTTACTTTTGAACTACTATATATTCTGGGTTAACAAAGGCACAAACGTGTTCCAAAAGAGGCACACATTGTCACACTGACTCACATCAATTATAAGAGACAGAGTAAAGCATGCAAGTTACGTGATGACATGCTGGTTCACTTGCATGATCATTATATCGTATCAGTAGCTGGAACTGGCCATTCTTCAGTTAACCTTTACCCAATTGGGTAGCAGATGACACTTGCAAAATAGACTCTTGAATTACTAGGGTGATACGAGTTTCTGTTGTCCATTTTGTATACTGGAGGCCGCCATATTGGTTTCTATGGTAGCACGTGGTTGCTATGTGTCCCAAAGGCTTCTAATAAGACAGGGGTATGTTCGGAGGGTATGTTCCTTTGTAGAAGAGTAATTTTCCGATTCATAGAATTACCACAAACAACCCCGACAAGTTATACGATTTCGAATTCTTTCAGAATTATCTGCTTCTATCTATATATGCAATAGTTTTTGCCTATCTGACCATGTTCCTTTGTTCTAGAGAAAACTCCAGTAGCGTAGAAGAGCCTATTAGTTGGAACAACTTTGCTTATTATTACTATATTTAGCTATTCTGGTCTATTCTTGTTAGTTCTGACCCTATTCCAAGTACTCATGTTGTTTCATTTATCTAGATCATTTATATAAATTATAACTAACCAATCAGATTGCTTGATTTCCCATAACCTGTACTTAATCGCACAGAGTTATCTCCCCTTATTACAACAAAGTTGTATTCGTAGGTTAAACATATTTTTATTTGCCAAACAAATAAGTTGCAAATTTGGATTGGAGGACAAGTGCTTTCCACTTAGTATACCCTCCGCTCCCTTAACATGATACAAAAAATCAATATAATGGCGAAACAAACAAATGAGAGAAATGTAAAAAAAAAATATATATATATATACTAGAAAATCTAACTTCGCAATAAAAAGAGTGAGAGAGAGAGAAAAAAAGTGATTGATGTCCTTTCTGCACCTTGAGTCTGTCTCTGTCAATTTGATTTTCCATGCCGAGGGTCGACCAGGCGCTGCACTGAGTGGTTGCTACTACTACTACCACCATCATAACTGCTACAACTATACATAATACTTTTACTATCGCGTTCAAATCTTACCACCGACATAGCACTCTTGCGGCGAATAATAATAATAATAATAATAATAATAATAATAATAATAAAATAATAATAATAATTAATAATAATAATAATAATAATAATAATAATAATAATAATTACATATTAATTTCCGTAGTCATCCATTGGTTACACTTTAGCCGCCTAATCACGAGCCTAAGGAGTCGCAATGAACTGCATGTGTTAAACAATACTAGGATGGAAACTATCTTCGAGTGTTACAAATAAATTTTTGAACAAATTTAAAAAGTGAGGTATTAGTTTTATGTTCTAAAATGGGATCGCCGTACAGTAAAATATCAACGGAGTTCAAATTAACATTAATTTCCAATAGTTTACCAATGAGAGCGTTGCGAGATTCTGAATAAAAGGGGCAAAAGAGTAAATAATGCTCTGCGTCCTCAACAACAGCTGGACAATGGGAACAGTATGGAGATTCGGAGATGTAATTGAGAAACTTATCACTGTTCAAATCGCTGCAACAAGTTCGAATTCTACTATGAATAATGTTGTATTTTCTGACACCACAGCAGAAGTATCCTGGAGGTCTCCATTCAGGCGGTGATATGAGTTTTTTTAATTCATTAAGTGAACTGCTGTTTCGCACGGACACTGGTAGACTATTCCATGTTCCTGTACACGAGGGAAAAAATGATCTTTTGAATAGCTCTGTTCGCATGCAATAAGGCATAAAATCTGCCGAATTTCGAAGGTTATAACCAGATGTGTCTCGAACTCTTCGTGGTAGTAATTCCTGCAGATAATCGGGCGCATCGTTGTTGTAGAAGGTACACATCTTTTGTATGTGTCTTCTTGTTTCGAGGCTGTCCCACCCAACTTCAATCAAAAGGAGATCTCGCGATACTGATCTCGCGACACTGATCTCGTCAGCCCTGATTCGATTCGTGCGGCATCACAGTGTATATCCTCTAGACGCTTCATCATATATTGGGGAGCTCTTCACCACACCGGACTCCCGTATTCCGATATTGGCAAAATGAAGGCATTGTACACCTTATTCAAAATCTGTCGATTGAAAATATGCTTTAGTTTTCTTAACTGTGAAAGTCTAACACAGGCTTTTTTACAAATGTCGTCAATATGCGCTTCCCAGCCCAAGTTTGATTGGATGGATAATCCCAAGTATTTGTGGACGCCAACAAAGTCAAGTGTTTCGCTGTCGAACAAAACACTTGGAATAATGACATCCCTATTGAGTGTAAACAACATCGCGTTGGTTTTTTTAGCATTAAATGTGACCAGCCAGATATCTGCCCATTTGTTGATTTTTTGGAGTTCGATGTTCATTTTTGACTCAATGCTATGAATGTCAATAGATGATTCGGTCAAACAGGTATCGTCAGCGAAGAGTCTAACAATAGACTCAATATCGTCGGCTATATCATTGATGTAGACCAAAAATAAAAAAGGGCCAAGAACAGACCCCTGAGGAACCCCCGCTTCTATGTTTCTGTACTCGGATTTACATTCGTTAATTTTCACCCTTTAACTTCTGTGTGCCAAATAGCTTTGAAACCATCGCAAGGGATCAGAAACCCCATATTGCTTCAGTGTGAAAATTAGACCGGTGTGCCAAACCCTGTCAAAGGCCTTGGAAATATCACAAAAAACATCACAAGTTTGCATATTTTTATCTATGGCGTTGCAAAGGTTATGATAGACCTCTATCAACTGGTACACTGTACTATTATTCGGCAAAAACCCTGACTGGAATTTGTAAAATAAACTATTTTCAAGGAAATATTTGTGGATATCTCTAAAGACAACTCGTTCCATTATTTTACCGATACAGCATAACAACTATATGGGCCTATAATTTTTCGGGTCGTATTTGTCTCCTTTCTTATAAAGAGGAATCACATCAGCAAGTTTCCACTCGTCGGGGTAGACGCACTCTGACAATGATTTATTGAAGAGGAGAAAAAGGGGTCTGCTAACAGAATATTTTGTTTCCTTCAACATTTTGTGACCTATTCCGTCGTAACCATGTGACTTTTTAGTTTTTAAACTTTTTAGAATGTCCTGCTCAGAGAACGATACGCTGCTAATGGAGTGAGGGCATCTCCGTTTGAAGGGTGGACGGGTTTTTGAACGCGAGTTTAATGCACTGTTACTTATAAAAGTTTCGTTTAGCAGATTTGCTTTCTCTGTATCGTTCTCGATAATTTCACAGCCTTCCTCGGACAGGCGGTAAAGATGGGTTATGCCAGAAGTACTAGAAAAATTTTCCAGAAACTTTTTAACAACATGCCAAAACTGCTTAGGTTCCGTGTCGTGTGATAGAGATTCGTCAACTTTTTCCATGTATACATTCTTCGCAATTTTTTTCATATTTTGCCCAAAGCTGGAGTTTATTATTTTTGAAAGCTAATTTTCTTAATCGGTCACGGTGGCGTAACTCTTTTCTAATAGCGCTGTCAAACCATGGTTTATCTTTTTTTCGCACTGTTATTGTGGAATTGGGGATACATTGCTTCGCTATTTTTAAGAACTCCGATACAAAGTTTGACACAGCATCATTTATGGAGGGCGCGTCGCTTATTAAATTTTCCCAATCGGACCTAGCTATCATGGTGTTCATTCGTTGGAAGTCGGCTTTGTTGTAAAGCCAGACGTCACGAAACGTAACGGGGTTGTTAAAATGCGAGTTTGCAATATGGGCATAAGTAGCTCTATGGTCGGATAACCCCAGTTCCAATGTTCCTGAGTTGAACACATTAACAGTGTTGCTAACGATTATCGGATCAAGCAGTGACTGCGAAGTAGGAGTTACTCTGGTGGGTTCTGTAATTACGTTGTTTAAGTTGAATAATGTCATGAGCGAATGTAGTTTGCTTTGGGGGTTTAGGAGATCAGAGTTGCTGTCACCTGTAAGTACTATCGCGGGGTTAAGGGATAATGCCAGATCTATTTTATCTTCTAGTTTAGACCAGTAGTCGGCAACTGATTCTCTCTCGGATCTGTATGTCAGGCATAAAATAAATTTATGTTTAACCCCAACCTCAAACCAGAGAATGTCGTCGTTAAATGAGAGATAGTCTATCTTTCTATGATATATACTGTCTGAGAAATACATTGCGATGCCGCCACCGAACTGGTTCCTATTGTGAGTAAATGGAGCGGAGAAGTTAGGTAGCAAAATATTACTGATATCATACTCATCGTCAAGGTGAGTTTCCGTAAAACAGAGAATGTCGAAATCATCGATCTCGTCGCTGAGAAGAGGGAGTTTGTGGCGAATACTACGAATGTTGTAGTTCAGTATCGAAATCGCAGATGTTTCAGAAGTTGACATGTCCTTACTGTATGTGGGACCAGGGTTAACCTCAATGTCCCCACTCCTAATGATTAATAATTGAAAGAAGAAGCTGGTAGCAATTGGAAGAAATGTGGACAAATATAATTTATTAGCAAATGAGGACTTTCCACAGAACCCATGACGAACCCTCAGCATGGAGTACACGGAGTTGTAGAAAACGCCCACTGACTGCCTGTATTGTGCTAATTCAATCCCCATGTTTATTCGACTGTAAGATACTTAGTAGAAAGTTGGTGCAGGCAGTGGGAGTCACTGAAACATAGTTTTACTGTGTTTAATTTGGTGTTGCCAACACAGATCCAGAGTGAAAATCACTGAAAAGAAGAAAATGAACAAAACAAACTGTACAAACTGTTATGGAAAGGATAATTTTATTTATAATGGGAACGATATCAAGGGTAGGTTCGGGTGTTATAGAGTACTAAACCTAATTGAGTTAGATCCTCTGCAAACATGCATGCTCGCTATCTTAGTTACTTACTTACTTACTTACTTACTTACTTACTTTTACTTACTTACTTACTTACAGACAGACAGACAGACAGACAGACAGACAGACAGACAGACAGACAGACAGACAGATAGACAGACAGACAGACAGACAGACAGACAGACAGACAGACAGACAGACAGACAGACAGACAGACAGACAGACTGGCAGACAGACAGACAGACAGACAGACAGACAGACAGACAGACAGACAGACAGACAGATAGACAGACAAACAGACAGACAGACAGACAGACAGACAGACAGACAGATAGACAGACCAACAGACACCTGAAACAAACTCTGGCAGACATACAAATACAAACACATGCAGATAGAGGGGCATGGCAGACAGACAGAGAAACAGTCGGACAGGCAGGCAAGACAAGCAAACAGACAGACAGACACGCAGACAGACAGACAGACAGACAGACAGGCAGCCAGACAGCCAGGGAGGCGGACGGACGGACGTACGTCCGTGCTGATGGGCGGGAGACATATGTATGAGCGGACGACCCGCACTGTGCCGTGTGTGGTAAAGGTCACTTTACTTTGTTCGATTAATCGGACGGACAGGTAGACAGGCAGAGAGAAGGACAGACGAGTGGTGACGGGCGGACGGACGGACAAAGGGATAGATGGACGAACACACAAACAGACAGACTGATTGACCGTCCGTCTGCCAGACTGACTGAGAGACAGACAGACAGACAGACAGACAGACAGACAGACAGACAGACAGACAGACAGACGGACTAAGAGACACTCTTACACACACCTCTGTATGAGGTGAAGTCAATGTGGCGTAACCGGTTTAACGTAGTCAGTCGACAACTCGTACGACCCTCACTGTGTCGTGTGTGGTAAAGGTCACTTTACTTGGTTCGATTAATCAGCTTTTTACAGAGTTGTTTCACTCAGACAAGGACTGATGAGTTAAGCCATGTTGTCTCAGTGAAAAATACCCGATTCCGCGTGAGATCTTGAACTGTCATGATTGTCACTCGATTCACTTTGTTGAGTGGAGTGTTCAGTTCACTAAACTATTAAGTTTCGAGTCATAGTAGGCCAGTTTTGAGTTACCAACTTTAGGTTTATCGGGGAATAATAAAGATGAAATACAGGATATTTCAAATAAAGAAAAAAATAATATCGTAGTTGAGGTGAAATATTTCTTCTTCGCAGTGAATATATTGAGGACTGTATGATCGTAGTGGTAGAGCTTTAGGCTGAGCATTCTCGGAAGCTCGGGTATGTTTATGAACAAAGTGAATATAGTGGAAGAACGGATGACCTTTCAAACATATTCACCAAAAAGCTGAGGGGGGCCCATACCTCAATTTCGACCTAATCCCCGGAAAAACCCATAAAAAGTAGAAAGCTTCCTCATGTTCAGTGCACCTATTTTCACCTGTTATATATTGGTAGTATTGCAAAGCTGAGGGGTATGGATGGTTATACGTGGTTGCAGATGGAGATGAGCTACAACTGCCTGAGTTGTGGGACGTATGAGTGGTGATATATGGTTGCAGGTGGAGATGAGCTACAGCTGCCTGAGTTTTGGGACGTACACTCAAGGTTTTAAAATGAAATAGGGGTGTTCGAAAAAGGGTGTGGGGGGAGGTTCTTGAACCAAGACGTTTTTAATTCAGGAGAATATGCATCATTAAGATTCATCAGGGATGGCCCATGAGCTCTCTCCAATAATTCTCAATAAAACATATTCTAGCAAACAATTCTGTCGTCTAACACAGATTTGACCTCAACGAATTAACAACAATAATAATACATAAGCCTATGTCTTGTTATCAAATTGTTATTGTGCATTGATTTTAGAATTATGGGTTTGGGTGGTGATATATGGTTGCAGGCAGAGACGAGCTAGAACTGCCTGAGTTGTGGAAAATACACTCACTGAAAGCTTCAAAGAGAAATAGGGGTGTCCAAGGTGGATACTAGTAAACCGAATGTATTTCCTACAGCAAAATATGCCTCATTAAAACGTCTTATAAGTAACCATCAGAACTCTCCAGTAATCCTTAATAAACACATTGAAACTAGCAACCCTGCCGTTTAACATTGGTTGACCTCAGACGAGTAATATGAATAATAATTCTTAGTTAGGTGACCAGTTATCAAATTGTTATAGTGTATATACTTTAAGATTATGAGTTTGAATGATGATATATATGGTTGCAGGTAGAAATGAGCTACATCTGCCTGAGTTCTGAAAAGATAAACTCAATGCTTTAAAGAACAAGTGTGGGTGTATATTGGGGGGGGGGGGTGATATTAATTCAAAATGTATTTACTTCAGCAGAACATGCCTCATTAAAATCAGTTTTTCTAATAAAATATATTCAAGCAATCGATTCTGCCGTCTAAGACAGAATGAATCTCAGTCTATTTACAAGAATAATAGTACTTAGTGATATGACCAGATACCACATTTTATGGTGTATTGAGTTTAAGATTATGGGTTTGAATTGTGGCATCAGGTGGCAGGCAGAGATGAGTTACAACTGCCTGTGTTCTGAGAGATGCACTTAAAACTTTAAGGAAATGGGCTTGACCAATGTGGGGGGGGGGACAAAATGTATTTATTTCAGGAGAATATGCCTCATTAAAATTTACAGGAGAATGTCATTGCACACTTTCCAACAACTTCCAATAAAACATATCCAACAAACAAAACCAATTTTGTCGTCTAACATAGATTTGACCTCAACCTATTAACAATAATACTTAAACCTATGACCGATTTCTCATATTGTTATTGTGTGTTGACATTGTCACAAACATTCTAGGATTATAGGTTTGACTGGTGATATTCAATTGCTAGTAGGGATGAGCTACAACTGTCCGAGTTCTGGGAGATGCACTCACATATTCAAAAGAAATAGGGGTGTCCAATGGGATGGGGGGGGGGGGGGTCCATTAAATGTATTTGCTTCAGCAGAATATGGCTCATTAAAATCCATAAGAGATTGTCCACGAACATCCTCCAACATTGTGCCTTTTCACATAAGCACATATCGGCACATAAAGCATGTGCTTATGTGCTAGGGCACATTGTGTCACATTGTGCCGTTTCACATAAGCATATATGACAAACAAGGGATTCTCCAGAAGGTATCCTAGATAGGTATCCTCAAATAATAGAATACCAGGTCATAGGTATCCTCAAATACCCGTATGTGCCTATGTGCTAGAACGAACATCCTCCAACATTGTGCCTTTTCACATAAGCACATATCGGCACATAAAGCATGTGCTTATGTGCTAGGGCACATTGTGTCACATTGTGCCTTTTCACATAAGCATATATGACAAACAAGGGATTCTCCAGAAGGTATCCTAGATAGGTATCCTCAAATAATAGAATACCAGGCCATAGGTATCCTCAAATACCCGTATGTGCCTATGTGCTAGAGCACATTGTGTCACATTGTGCCTTTTCACATAAGCACATATGACAAGGTCGTATATTTTTCAAAAAAAGGCGTGCCGAAATTGGAGTGCCCGGGGATATTGCCATTGGATATAAAGGCTTTGAGATACGGATACAACTTCGTTGTAATAAGGGAAGATAACTCTGTACGATTAAGTGCAGGTTATGGGAAATCAAGCAATCTGATTGGTTAGTTACAATTTATATAAATGATCTAGATAAATGAAACAACAAGAGTACTTGGAATAGGGTCAGAACTAACAAGAATAGACCAGAATAGCTAAATATAGTAATAATAAGCAAAGTTGTTCCAGCTAATAGGCTCTTCTACGCTACTGGAGTATACTCTAGAATAAAGGAACATGGCCAGATAGGCGAAAACTATTGCATATATAGATAGAAGCAGAGAATTCGAAATAGTAAAACTCGGGGTTGTTTGTGGTAATTCAACGAATCGGGAAATTACTCTTCTACAAAGGAACATACCCCTGTCTTGTTAAAAGCTTTTGGGTCACATAGCAACCATGTGCTGCCATACTTTAAACATATTTTTATTTGCCATAACTATTGAGCAAAAAGGGACAGGAGGACAAGTGCTTTCCACTTAGTAAAAACCTCCGCTCCCACAACATGAATACAGAAAATGTTACAATGGCGAAACAAACAAGTTTTTGAAATTCATAAATGTAAAATAAACTATTTGAATGGGTTTATATATATATGTGTGTGTATGTGTATAAATAAATATGAATATGTAGCACTAAACAAAGACAAAAAAGAAAGAAAGAAAAGCTGTTGGTGTCCCTTTTGCATTCTGTATCTCTCTCAAATGGAATCAATTAATATTCAAAGCCAAAGGCCGCTTGGGCGCTGTTCTGATTAGGATGTGTTAAAATAATAATAATAATAATAATAGTAATAATAATACAAATATAATAATAATAATAATAATAATAATCATCATCATCATCATCATCAGCATCATCATTTCTTCGCCTTCTGTACTACAGCTTAGGTACGTGTCTCATTAGATCCATGCTGAATCACACAAAAGGTAAGGAAAACGCCGCGTCAGCGACTCAGGCCACAAACAGCGCAACCGTGACTATCATCGTGACTGCACAATCTGTGTACCGATGTGCTGGCTCAACGTCACCCCGATGACGCGTCCATTCCGTGACCCCTCCATGCGTATTCTATATTGAAGTGGATGCCTTGAGTCAGCATTGTTTTACAAATACACTGGGGGGAAGCGTGACCGTGAAAATTGGGTTGATTGCGTCGGTGTCCGGTTGATTGCCCTTTCTCTTCGACATCAAATTGTGGTAAGTGTACGATTTATCGTAGATTTCTCTAAATATCAATAAGTTGGGAACCCAGGAATATACGCATAGGTTGTGTGAATGTATCCTGAACACGTACATATATTTTTTATACTCAGATACCCGAGTATTACCTGCTAGTGACTTCATATTCAATCCATCAGCGGGTCGTTTTCGTCAAATGTTGACAAAAATGGCTCGTACGCCTCAAACACTTTAACTACCTAATTTCTTTTTACCCTGCTTGTAGATAAGGTGTAGAAGATCTTATAGCCTGAACTACGGCAAACAATTTGCTAAATTATTTGAGAAAACCGCGTGTCAGGTTATTTTGTTGATTGCATGTAGTGACCGGTTGATTGCAGTTCTAAATCATGCCGATGTCCGGTTGATTGTTTTACATGTGTCCGGTTGATTGACAAATACACTTAGTTCATGTCGGTAATTTTAATCCCATAAACACGTTTTATCACATAATCACACCATTATACAGTGTGTTAAAACCACGTAATATTTTTTTATAATACACTAGTGTAATAAAGGTAGAAAGCCTCCAAATCAAATGCAAATGGAACGTGAGCATGTGATTGAATCACATGCTGACATTCCATTTAAAGACTTTTTACAGGATTGACTGTACATGTATTACTACCCTGTGGTTTATAGATAGAAGTGCACGTTTGAATGAGTAAACAATTAGCTACTTACATATTACAGAGTTGTCGTTCTTGGCGTCAGGTATCCTGAGTTTGCTTGCTCACTTCAGTCATTAGAACAATGCAGTTTGCACTTGTTTACGTTCGATCAATTGCGATAACCCTTTTTGTTCAACTCAGACAAAGTTTCGCCAACTGAAGCTTTGTGTCTCTGTGTTTGACCTTTCTGTCTCTTAACCCTTTACCTAACGTGAGGTACAGATGACACTTGGAAAAAATACTTGTCTAACTAAATATTTTCATTTTTTGCTTCCAAAACATAGGTTGTGACCCCTTATTGGAACGAGCGCGACGCGCTCGTTCCAATGAGGGGGTCATAACCTATGTTTGGAAGCAAAAAATGAAAATATAAAAAAATGAAAGGCGATTTTTATGCATAGCGTTGGCCGGATTTTACCGTTACGTTAGGTAAAGGGTTAAAAAATAAATACATATACATACCCACCTTTTTATAACATAAACTGTCCTCAAAATCGATTCATTAGTTAATTTTGAATTTGAGAGACAGTGTCTCTGTTTTTATCGAAGAATGCGAAGTTATGTGGAAGACACCTGACGCCAAGAACGATAACTCTGTAGTATGCAAAGGGTCAATTACTGCACGAGAAAGCGTCGCGTAAGGATACCACGAGAGCCGTGAGGCTCGAGTGGTATCCATTCGCGATGCGATCGAGTGCAGTAATCGTTAACTCATTCAAACATATGTGTGGTTTTATATTTATTACTCACAATCAGTTACACGTAGAAAATGAATTTAAATTGATTGTGGGCGAAATGGACATTTTCGATGCTGACGAAGTGATATCGGCACGAAATGCTGGAGAATCAGTCTTCGACCCTGACACAAAAACGCGATCCTTTAAAAAGCCACCACGCTTCGCAAAGTAAAGTGTTAATTGGATGGTGTTGGAGATTAGGGGTGTGTTAACAATAAACCTCAGACGTGTTGTTGTAATGCAGTTTCCCTTTAAGCAACCATCCTTGCTGTCATCCATTCGGAGGTTCAAATATTGCAGAAGTGGATTCTCATTCTAAATTTAAAACCTCGTGTAAACAAACGGTATACCTAAATACTGCAGATCACCACAAGTTACCGCAGGCCACCACAGGGCCCCTGAAAGTAAGTTTTTTTAAATTTATTGGCTAGTGAACGATCATTTACATTGTTTTGTGTTGATTCTAAACTTATTCAAGTTAAGAATAATTCTCATCTGGTCGACTTTGCTGAAAAATTTCACCGTAGGTCAGTTCTTATGCCTAACTGACTTGCGGTAAAACTAGTTTAAACTACCCCGCAAAAGATGAGCATGTTTCTTAACTTGAATAAGTTTAGAACCAACCCAAAATATTGTGACTGACCGTTTAGCAGCCAAATAAAAATAAAAAGATGATTTTCTGAAGACATGTGGTAGCTTTCGGTAACCCGTGGTGACCTGTGGTATTTAGGCATACCACAAAAGAACGCTGCACGCGCTTCTGGCACTTTTTATCGGATCGCACTTGACCTTTCCGGTAAAAATTACCACACAGCTCAAAAACCTGTGTGATCGTGTAAGATAACACTATGTGTGTGTAATAATAACTTTTATTTAATTCATTTTGGGCTTCGTGCTACATCTGAGCGTCGTGAAATGTGCGGGTAATATTAAACTTTGTGATGAGTTCAATCAAGGTGAATATCTTGAGGTCATCGCGCGTGTGAAACAAAAACTAGAACTGGGTCAAATCCATGAGATTCGCACCGCGTGAAAGCTAGGGGCGTAGGAACGAAAACATATGGGGGGTATAGGGTCCTAGGACAGGCAGGGCCGACCATGGTTCGGCCCTGCGTGAGAAAATGTTCAATTTCCAAGTGGAAAAGATGCAATTTCCTTGCATCTGAGCCATTTGTACAATGATATTAACTCAGGGTTAGATTGAAAAGCCGGTAAAATATAGTTGGTGTCCCCCTCTAGAGAAGTTAGGGAGGCATGCCCCCCGCCCCCATGATCTGCGCCCATGGGGGTATCCTATCACTTGAGGAGCCGAGCCCTGAATTCAGGGCTCGGCCCCTCAAATGATAGGATGCCCCCATGGGCGCAGATCATGTGGGCGGGGGGGGGGGGGCATGCCTCCCAAACTGAATAGGACAGCTTGTAGGGTTATTGGAACAAAAATAATGGTGGGGGTGCATGATATAACCTGAGGGACTGAGTCCCGAATAGGAGGACAGCTTGATAGGGGTGACCTCGTCCCGGAGTGTAGGGGTACGGGTATGAGAAACCGCCAGAAATGGCCAACTATTTAATGTTTTTCATGGGTATGAAGGCGATTGTGTAGTGATGAGCAATACAGTTAAAACTAGAAGTCCTGTCATGAATTGCGCGCAAATAGCACGTCGATCTGCGCGCTTTGTTGCGTAGTATGGCTATCAAATTCTGTAATATGGCCTGAGCACAAGCACTGTTTCATCCAATGGACCTCCAGGTAACATGGAGATCCATGGGCTGAAACAGTGCTTGTGCTTGCTATGGATAGGCAGGATAATCTACCGTGGCTTGGTTGCCATTCGATATGGAAATTGCGCGAAATTCCTACGCGCAATTAAGGCTAGATAAGCGCACACTTCATGACAGGACTTCTAGTTTTAACTGAATATGTCTACAAGCAGCTAGAATCCCCGCCAACGAGAAGGCCGAAGCAAGTAATTTGTTTGTTTTTTAGTAGTTTACATCGGAAAAATTACAATATTGGATTTTGTAATAAATAGAATCCAATATTGTTCCTCTGACAAAAAAGCCACTGTCTTTGGATTTGGCGGCCATCTTAGGTTTCGAAAAAATCCTAAAACGACTTGGCATCCTCAAAAACTCCTAGAGCAACCTCATGACCATCAACATCGCGCAAAAGGCAGCTGTGCTATTGGGACATAGTGTACTCTGGGTGGTAGCCATTCTAGTCACGTGATCAACAGGGCGATATCGTCTACAACACCCTGATAACACAGTGTAAGAACATTTTCAATCCTTTAGCTCTCCAGTTCATCTTGTAGCGTAAAAATTCTGGACCTTGAGTGGAAAAGTCATTAAATTCTATCAGTGAAGAAACTCCAGGCTCAAATCCCACAGATCAACCGTCCCATGGCGACGACTTGCCTGGTAGTTTGAAGCAGTGCGTATGTCTCACTGTGAGAAATATATTCAAGTAAAACAAGTCCCGAGTTGCGCTAACCTTCATTAGCAAATCAAAATAAACTTGCATACATTTTGCTGATAGTAATTTATTGTGTAGTTACATCATGACCATGATTACCTGCGCGTCATAGACAGTAATTCACTTTGCATTGTATTACCGTTGATGCTACAGATAAATATGCAAATGCACTTTTATATTTTGGCATTTGTTTGATGATAAATAGTTCGATAGACAGTTATCATTATACCTAAAGATGCAAATACCAATCAACCGGACACCACTTAAGCAATCAACCGGTAAAGACATGCAATCAGCAAAATAACCGGACACGCGGTTTTCGCGTGTTTTCTCAACTAATTTAGCAAATTGTTTGCTGTAGTTCAGGTTATAAGATCTTCTACACCTTATCTACATGCAGGGTAAAAAGAAATTAGGTAGTTAAAGTGTTTGAGGCGTATGAGCCATTTTTGTCAACATTTGACGAAAACGACCCGCTGATGGATTGAATATGAAGTCACTAGCAGGCAATACTCGGGTATCTAAGTATAAAAAATGTATGAACGTGTTCAGGATACATTCACACAACCTATGCGTGTATTCCTGGGTTCCCAATTTATTGATATTTAGAGAAATCTACGATAAATCGTACAATTACCACAATTTGATGTCGAAGAGAAAGGGCAATCAACCGGACACCGGCGCAATCAACCAAATTTTCACGGTCACGCTTCCCCCCAGTGAAATAATATTACTAGATGGGAAACTCGTTGTCGAACCTCCCAGCGCTACAAATAAATTGTTGCACAAATTTAAAAATCAAAGTGTTAGTTTTGGTTTCTAACACCGGATCACCGTACAGTAGATTATCCACCGAATTCAGAGTAATATTAAGATTTGATAAATTACCAATAAGAGCGTTTCGGGCGTTTGAATAAGATGGACAGACAAGGAAATAATGTTCTGCGTCCTCAACAACAGTTATACAATGTGGACAATATGGACATTCAGAGATGTAATTGAGGAATTTATCACTTTTCAAATCACTACAACCGGTTCTAATTCTACTGTGAATGATATTGTGTTTTCTAGAACCATGCGAGAAATATGCAGGTGGTCTGCATACGGGAGGGGGGGGGGGGCGATATGAGTTTTTTGAATTCAGTAAGCGATGAGCAATTTCGCATTGATTGGGATAAATTGTTCCACGTTTCCGTGCAAGACGGAAAGAATGATCGTTTAAATAGCCCAGTTCGCATGCTGTAAGGCATAAAATTTGACGAATTGCGAAGGTTATAAGACGATGTGTCACAAACCCGTGATGATAGAAGTTCATAGAGAAAATCTGGCGCATCGTTATGTATGATTTTGTAAAAGATACACATCTTTTGGACGTGTCTTCTTGTTTCTAGATTATTCCACCCAACTTCTAACAAGAGGCGATCGCGTAATACTGATCGTGTCAGGCCCGATACGATTCGTGCGGCATCGCAGTGTATATCCTCAAGGCGCTTCATTAAATGTTGTGGAGCACCGCACCAAACAGGACTACCGTACTCTAATATTGGTAGTACGAAAGGATTATACATCTTTCCCAGGATCTGTCGGTTAAAAATGTGCTTCAGTTTACTCAACTGAGAAAGTCTTGCACAAGCTTTTTTACAGATATCATCAATATGGGCTTCCCAACTTAAGTTGGATTGGATAGATAACCCCAAATGTTTGTGCTACCATAGAAACCAATATGGCGGCCTCCAGTATACAAAATGGACGACGGAAACACGTATCACCCTGACAACTTGCGCTGCGCATGCGCACTCACACCACATATCACTATGGGGATGACGTCACAACATGGCCGCCCACGCGGGTTACCATGACAACACAACATGACGCCACAGGACCATGTGACATGACGTCACTTCTGGGGTCCCCTCGGGTTTCCCCCAATGAGGCCCGTTTACCTCATCTCCTACTACTTATGTTTTTGAGACAAAAATTGAAAACATAATAAAATCTGAATGGCGATTTTTGTATGTAGAGCTGGCCTGTTTTGTCTTTTACGTTGGGTAAAGGGTTAATGCTATAAATCATAAACGGTACGGCAATTATTCAGCTACCTATAAGGGCAAGTGATTAATCGGTTAACCAATGTTTATCCATGTGATTGGTCGATGAAGAAAACCCTTTAACCGTTTCAGCTCTGGTGAAGTTACTGTTACTGATTATTATGTTTTAAAGATTGCTATGTCTTGCAGTACATTTCATCTGGTGAAACATGATGTTTCTGGTTGATAGCGTACCCGAAACACATCCCCTCGTCCACGTGAAGCATGCTTCCCACGGATGTCACAAAAAAAAACTATCGTCCACATGCAATATCTGGGTATAAAACAAGCAAATTTGTCACTTCTTTTATCAAGAAATGCTGACATGGCAAGAAGGGGACAGTCAGATGTACTTAGATGGCAAATCGTTGGCATTCATGCAACAGGCAAGGCATTCAAAGCTATTGGATGGCAACTTGGCTATAGTCATTCTGTCATCAGTAGACTTGTCCGAAAACATCAACAAACCAATGATGTTAAGGACCGACCAAGGTCTGGACAACCCCAAAAGACCTCTCCGTGGGAAGATCGGAGCTTGGCACGCCTGGTTATGCGTGAACCCTTTGCTTCAAGTGGGGATTTGAAACGCCGTTGGTTCTCCAGCAGGCGTTTGTGCAACAGAACTGTCCGAAACCATCTCAAAGTACTGGGTATGAGGTCCCGAAGGGTCTCTCAAGTGTCCGGCTCTATCTGATCAGCATCAAAGACGGCGTTTTCGAGTGGTGTATGGCAAGACAACATGGGAATTTCAAGACGTCCATCGGCCAGGCGAGAGTATGTCCCTGCTTCACGTCACAGAAGGTCGCATGAGCGTGTGAATGACCAAAATACCATATCACTCTTCCAGTTAATATCTACATGTCCACCAGTCTCCAAAATCTCAGTTCCCGAAACGGCGCAGCAACCAACCGGTCGTCATAATTGCGGCAGTTCAAATGGTCATCAGTATATTGGGCACTTTCTCAATATGGTTGCAGTGCCTAATTTTGACAACCACCCGTTGGCTACTCGCCCTGTATTCATGGACGACAATGCAAGGCCCGATCGTTCGTATGCTGTGAGAGCATTCCTTCAGAACAACGCTATTATAACATTACCTTGACCTGCAATGAGTCCCGATTTGAATCCCTTTGAACACATTTGGGACTTTCTTGGACGTCGTGTGCTAGCAAGGAATCCGCTTGTACAGACCTTGGCCGATTTGGAAGCTGCGTTGCATGAAGAGTGGCAGCTGTTGCCTCTGGACCGTACCAAAAGGCTCCCTGGTAGCATTAGGATGAGGGTTCAGGCGGTCATCCGGGCACGTGGTAGATACACTCGTTACTGATGTCAGACACTGCTATTGTGACAGGAGATCACAAGTTACATTTTTGTCGATAATTACCGGCATTGTTTCATCGTGGACCGTTCCAGCACCATACTTGTCGAGAGACCATTTTCCATCAAAAACATTGGTGATAGATATGTAATTAGCGCCATTAAAATACTGCATATTTTCAGCATTGTGTTGTCTTTCAATTGTCAATAGACCATTCTTTCCGCAAACCATCACTTTTGACCATCTGAAAGATAGCATGAAAGTAATGACACTTCCCCCCTACAAAACTCCTAAGAATAGGTTTTTCTCCCCCACTATACGTGAAACATACGCGTGTCCCGCTTGAGACAGCAGGGTGGGATTTTTCTATCCCACCCACCCCACGTGACATACTCATTTGCATATTTTATTAGGTCGTCGGAACTATTTCATCATCGTCTGCACAATTGTAAATAAACAAAATGTAAACCACGTGCCATTCAAAATCCACAATGTTGATTTGTTTCAACCCCATGTTTCTCTGCAGATTTAACAATATCACTGCGCGAATTTATCGATCGATCAATAATCTCACAATGCCCTTTACATTAGAGTTTGACACGCGCAAATTCATTAACCCCTTAACGGTCAGTGTTACAAATCAATTTTTAGTATATACCTATGGTATATACCTAACTTTTGTACGATCTTTCCGATGAAATTGTTCGTTTTTCGAAAGGACTACGACTTGATAAATTTGGTATGTCAGCACGTGGCCGCCAATTATCTATACTGCCGTAATCCTCGTGTGTGGGGAGAAAAATCATCCCCGATGAGTCTGATGGTGGGAATATGGAAATCTCACCCTCGGGGCCAGATATTTGAACCAGACCCTCGGCAAGCCTCGGGTCTGGTTCATATATCTTGCCCCTCTGGTGAGATTTCCCCATCCCACCTGCAGGCTCATCGGGGATCATAATCCCTACTATAGTGGAATTGTGATCCCCTACCTCTCTTGGTTAACCCGTGTTCAGAGAACTGCCTTAAGTTAACAAGAGTATAGACGAAGCGAACATATTTGATGATATTCATAATGTGATGATCTGGGCGGGCCATATAACATGTCGTGAAAGAACGGACACAAAGATGAAAAGCCGAATGGACAATATTATGAGGCTTATTAGGTAGATCTGACAGTGACGTCCGTGTTAACAAAGCGTATATTTGGCAGCTATAATTCACCCTCCTCACGCTTGTAAGAATTAGTCATGGTGGCTTCGACGTTATTCGAAGTGAAATGCAATATGTTTTGTATGACCTTTCAGGCTTCTTACGTATTGTTATTTATGATCGGAGGGTTCATGTGGGATGACGCCGGTGTCATTTATCATCATGTCATTATCTGATCTTCACTTGTGTTCTAGTGGAGAGATTCGTGGCCATCTATCTGTATCCGCGTCCGCTGGTGAGGGCTGAACTAAAATAAAAGTGTATGTATGTATGGGGAGCACTAATATTTTTTTTTAAATTTTGCCTAAAATCATAGATAGTGACCGCCTCATTGGAACAATCTCGACTGATGAAACACAGTTTTATTTTCCATTTGAAGGTGCAAATTGGGACTGGAGGACAAGTGTTCACCGCTTGGAAGGACCTCCTCTCCCGTTCACTGATTAACAGTGCACACTTTTCAATGTGACAGAACGAATAACACTGGTAATACACATCCCTGACTTATATCGTCATGAAAATCAAGTTTGATAAATTTATTTCTCTTGATATTATTAGACGCGTGAGGAAAATACATCTAAGAAGCAAGTGATTGTTGAGAAAACACCTATGGCCTATGACATCAATAGAAAATAAAACTAAGTTTCCTTTTAGTAAAACGAAAACAACAGACAGCTCCTGGGGCTGTCTGTTGTTTTCGTTTTATTAAACATTTCCATCTTTGCTTAAAAATGGCTTAATATTATACACAACACACCTTTTGACTGTCCTTAACATTTGTAAAAAGTTTAACAATTGTACCATGATTCGTTTCTGAGTTATGGCTGAGACACGAATATTGACCGATTTTTAGTGTGACCTTGAAATGTGACCTTGACCTTTAAGGTACGAACCCGGCTATGGTGTGTGACACATTCTCCCATGGTCCTTTATAATTGTGTGAAGTTTGAAAACTGTAGCCCTAATAGTTTTGGAGTTATGCTTGAGACACGATTTGTGACCCTGAACATATGAAGGTCACTTGTGACCTTCATCTTGCAGATGCGGCGAAAACTGTTATACGCGACACACCTTCTGACTGTCCTTAACATTTCTATACTATATACCCAATACTGACAAACAACTGACGTTTATAGACAGTACCAAGTTGTTTCTTTAAAAAAAGTAAGTATCAGGGAACACAAATCATCATATATGAGCTTTCATTGGGGATATATGTTCATGGTGTAACTGTGAGAAGAGAAATCTCGAATAGAATTTTATAAGAATTTTTTTTTAAATTTTCTGCAGTAGAGAAATATTTTACTGCTCCCCTTACACACACGCCACAAACTGTACTGAGGGGAAATAATATAATTAATAAATTTAAAAAAACGAATAGATCAGTGTTTTAACAGATTTCAGATCAAAACAATTCATTGATGTTTTTCTTTTGTTATATATATATTTATATTTTGTTTGTTTTTCGTATTTTTTTATTCAGACATTAAGGTAATGTTAACAGAAAAGCATATTCCATACGTAGTCTAATGAAACATGCAAAGCGTCAGTAAACGAAACTATGTGTACCTGTATCTTTTGATATATTGATGTTTCAGAATACTGTGTATTAATAAACTTAAATAACAGAAGTAGAAATTTTATGAAATATTTTGTCGGAAAAACTTTTAAAAACAACAACACATAACAGGTACACCCCACCCACAACTACAATCCCACACTCTTTTGAGCTATAGGAGGCGGGTGGGGAAGGATATTGTTCGGTGGGGAGTCCCACATTCCAATCCTTCGATAACGTTTGGTTTCCAAAGAAAGTTCTTATAAAATTGGTGTGTTCCGGTCTGTTGTTTTCGTTTATCAAAAGTAACAAAAGGAAACTTGGCTTTTTATGATAATTCATCATTACTAATATCTATCAGTATCATACCCCCACATGGCTCTTTGTTTAGCGAATGTGTTTTTAAAGTAATTTAGAAGATTTTATTCTTCCCATTTAAAAAATAGCGAATCTCACTTCTCAGACTTTTAGATTAATGGAAAGGACAGTGTCTATATTATATGTCGCAACGCGCACATCGACCTCCAAAGGTTAAAGAACATAAAAGATGATGAATACGCCGTCTGTTAAAGGTGGTTTCACCGAGAATAACAGCCATACGCTCAAATTGAAAAAATGTAAAAGGCCACCTTTTGTATTTTTATAGAACGCTACAGGAAAATGCAGTAGGTTTGTGAAAAGATGCTCACCTCGATGATCCAAATTCGCTTACATTTTGAAATTCCAATCTTTATATGAACTCCCCATACTTCTAGTGTTAAGTTTACTGACAGCTCTAGGAAATCAAAGGAAGCTAACTTTTCAGTACATCTCTTCCAATGATGAAACTTGTCAGCTACGATTTAACATTTTAACATAATTAGAATATCGACAAAATGAAGAGAAGGGAACAGAAAATTATCAAATACAACAGGAGATCCAATGATGATGACCTCAACCAACCGTATTCAATAAAATATTAGCCTTAATGTGCACGGAACTGATAACAATTAACTGGTAAAGTGCTAGAAGCCACTATCTGGATTTAATGTGAAGAGCAGATACACCAGACTAAAGGGCTCATATTCTGTGGATGTGCTACATGTTATCTTAGAAGTGAAATTACTTAGTCTATATGAGTTTGCCTTGTTACAATTTATGGGAGAGAGCCTCTTGGCACTCTCCCACAAGTTGTAACAAGTCAAAGGTACATGAACAAATTCCGAATGACCAAAATACCTTAGCACTCTTCCAGTTAATATCTACATGACCACCAATCTCCAAAATCTCAGTTCCTGAAACGGCGCAGCAACCAACCGGTCGTCATAATTGCGGCAGTTCAAAAGTGAGGCGGTGGGTCCTTCAGGTGGATACTCTCACAACCATTCACATATTTTTCGAATTCTATGCATCACAACCTTCATTTTGATGAATTTGCGTATATTTAATTTGAATTTATGGAATATCAGAGGTGGAAATTTCAAAGTAAACTACTTTCCATTACTTATGTTGCACCTTGGGTTGCAGACGGCAGAAGCAATATTTTTTTCTAAAGCACAAAAATTTTCTAGTTTTTTATTTTCAAATAAACTAGTTCGTTCCAGGTAGAGGTTATCAGTGATTTCGAAGAGGAAAAAAAATTGAAACATGAAATTTGAATATTTATTTTGTTATTTCGTGTATATTGTAATATACAGTACAGCCTGTGGAGGACTGGTCACTTTCCACGGGTGGGCAATATCTTCACGGCCGCAATAATATTAGATTCCTGAAATTATGAAAACTTTAATTAATGAAGCACCGGATACAACCCAGTGCTTCATTAATGAAAGTTTTGCTGATGATGATTTTCATTACCTGATAAATCATCCGTGGACATTACTGCCCACGCGTGGATTTAGTACACTTGGTTTACTTGGTCGACTCAGTCTAACACTCGAACGTGATCACAAAACGGGTCTATTTTCCGATTGGATCGGGATTGGCCTCCGATATGGTCACCACACATTTGAGTAATTTCTGAAAACTCAAGACTGATCATATACAACATTAAAAAATAGTATAAGATGTGTAGTTGTTAATTTATTTATTGGTGCTTAACGCAGGGACGTGGCTAGAGGTTTGGGAGGGGGTAGGGTAGTGAATTTCCAACTAGGGGGAGGGAGGGGAATCCCCTCCCGGTCCCTCCCCGTGGTTGGAAATTCATTACCGAGAAAGATTTTGAAAATGAAGTCATGAAAGGGGGCATAAAATTCATTCTAGTAACTGAAATGCCAACACATTTATGACAGAATTATCAGGTTATTATTATTTGGTATTCTTCTAGGAATTGAATATGTGCTAAACAAATGCTCAAGCTTAGAACTTTCAACAATTCACACTGTCCTAACATTAAATCAGATCTTATGCAGGAATGATCAATTTTTGATATTTCATCATTTTGTAAGTGTGAATGATGGAATTAACTCAGGATAACGATTTTACATGATGTGATTTTCTTGAAGTGCATTTCGAGGAGTTTTTTTTAATTACGATAACTAAACGTACTATAGAAATCTCGTACCGATTGACATTATGCATACTTAATAAACTCGATATTGCGTACACTGTAGTTGAGAATACACTGAACAGTAACAGTTGGAATTTTTGCCGATTTGAAACCGAGTTGGAATATGGGGAAATAAAGGGGACATCAGCATCGCCAAGAAGCTCTAAAATTTAGATAGATGGAATTTCTAACTACTCATGACTTGCTCTCCGAATTTCCGACTATAGGAAATTTTGGCCAGGATTGGGGGGGGGGTGACACCCCCCACCCCCGCCCATAACCCCCCTCCTGTCAACCACGTCCCTGGCTTAACGCCACATCAGCATCTAATGCTATATCGTGGCGATGAAAAATATGAACTATAAAACGAGGTCTTTATTTAATTGAATTGGTATAAAAATATGAGGGTTTAAAAGAATAAAAACTATTTAAAATTCATTAAAAAGATTGATTTCCTTGAAAAACGATAGAATTTTAAAGTAAAACATATCTCCAAGAGTCACTACAGTAAAGTACTGCCGTCTCACAAGGTTAAAATATGTACAGTGCAAACGAATGTGCTCAATTGTCAACACGTGCTGACAAGGAACGCATTCTAGTCACGTATTGCCCTCTTACTGACAAAAAGGAATGTGTGCATGTCTCTTTTGACAAGTATGGCATTGTCTCAAAGTACTCAGTCTTTTCCACAGAGATGACTGGGCGAGTAACCATTGTCACTGATATTGGGTTGAACGCTTGCAATTTGTTGCCTCATCCCGTTCCGCCTGCCACACAAAATTGATGTAGCTCCACAATGACTGGACGAGTAATTATTGTCACTGATATTAGGATGAAAGCTATGGAGCTTGCTATTTGTTACCCCATCCTGTTCCGCCGGCCGCACAAAATTGATGTACTTATTGATATGTGGTTTAAAATCTCTGAAAGGAATTTTAAAATCAGTGAAAGGTTTGTTTAAAGTCGTTCGCTGCACTGTCTGTCCTGGTGTTACTTTAGAAGTGTAGTGACCGATGTTCGGCAATCGCATCTGACATCGGCCGATTTTAAGCCATCAGTTGACAATCGGTAGAGGTGTTTGAACATCGGTCCATGCCAGTGGTTACAAGGAACACCACTGGATCAAAATTGTTTGTATTTACGTTTGATTTATAATTCTCATACAAGTTGTAACAAACTTAATAAGTTACCACAATGATTGGCAGGATTCAAGATTGGCCTAATCTCATTGATTGGTCTGATCTTCCCCTTGATTGCTGCTCATGACACACATCCCACGTGTTGTGTGATGACTCAATGAAATGCGACATCAGCAGAAACAAGTTGACAGCGCATCGTCTTTGATAAAAGACGCTGCTCTGTTAACTTCTTTCCACTAATGTCGTATTTTTATTAATACACACACTGACATACTCCTAAGGTCAACAAAGCAATCAATCTGACTGTACTGTAAAATTAACCCTATTCTATGCATTCTTGAACATACTACTCCTTTTGGTTGTTACTATCTGACATCGTCACTCACAACCGGCAGATTGTGTTCTCAACTAATCGGCAAGGAGATGACGGTTGCAAATCCTTATCGGTTAATCACCAGTATTCGCGTTTCTTTTTCGATGGGGTGGGTGCAACGGATTTGTGGGCGGAAAAGTGGGCAGAGAATCTCGTACCAGTCGCGATCAGGACGAAATTTCCTATCTGCTTCTGTGGCGAAAGTACTGTAAGTCGCCACTACAATGACCACTCAGTCACAAAGCATTTTAAGCCACCACAATATGAACTCTTATTACTCACGTGGAAGATAATCAATGCTCGATGTTTACCCTGTTAGCCATCACACCTTGTAGAAACAAAGATTGTACCTATCATCACCAAACTTTGTACCGAGACACTTGATAATATTTAGGCCTCCACTCAGTATTGTGACCAAAGGTCAAAGGTCGAGTTCACAGAACAGTATTCAGGTTACAGTACATACTGGCAACAACAAATGTTATAACGATGTATGTTGAATATAATCCAGTTCCCGAAACCCACCCACATGACTCTATTCACATAGACCTCGCTAGACGGGTAATATGAGGAAGCGTTTTTTCTGCACTGCATTGTGGGACCTAGTGCCAGTCACACTAGTATGTACATGCCGTTACAGCACACATAAAGAACGTATTGTTAAGTGCATCTGCAGGAAGCACGGCGGTTTAATGGTCAGAAAAATTGAATTTAAACCGAAAGGTCGACAGTTCGATCCTAACTGGTGGTAACTGCGTTTCGTCCTAGGGCAAGACACTTAATCTCAATTGCCCTCGTGGGGCACGATAGGCTTGCTTTCAACCGTTGCTGACACTACTCGCGCAGAGTTAGTAAAAAGGTGAGTCTGACAGTTGATAAAAGACGCTGCCCGGTGGCTCTCGAGGTACTCCGGTTTCATTCACCTGTAAAACTGCAGGACATACTATGACCCTTGCTGTTGAATGTGTCGTTGAACTCCAATAAACAAAACAAGTAGATATGTGTTCATTTTGCAACTTAGAAACATTAAAGCTTGAAATTCAAACTACTGTCCTGTCTTAGGCTAACAAATGTCCATAGCTAAATAAAACATTCCTTATACGAATTTCACAAATTATGTCTAGTTTCACGCGCGCGTAGGATAACAAACAATGCCATTTTCACTGCGTATTAAGAAACACAGTTGTATACGTATCATTTAATTATTCCAGGTATCATTTCAAGGCTTAACCATTTGCCGAACCAGTCTTCCAAATACACCACAACGTTATTTACAACAGCCAGAGACAGACTGGGACAAAAAGCTTTGCCGGGAAACGTACCATGGGGGCCCAGAAATTTCGAACTGAAAGAACGCTTCTTCCTTGCATCTGAGCGATCAATGGCATTCCACATAGAGGGCATTTTCGATGGCATTTTTGTACGCTCATGTGACAAAAATAGTTGCACCGGGGGGAGGGGGGGGGGGACTCATCAAACCGGCCATAGTTTGGCCCAATATGAGACAATTTTGATTTTTTGAACCGAAAGAACGCTTTTTCCTTGTATCTGACCGATCAGTGGCAGACTAGAGCGTTGGTATATCGAAATGCCGTCTGTGTGGACTGCCAATGGCTGTCCACATAGAGGGCATTTCGAAAAACCGATAGTCTGTGCAATCAGATTTATTTCGCTTTTTGGTAACGTTCACGAAATTTCATGCGCCAACAGGTGTTGAGCTGCGTACATTTTGGGGGTCCTGGGTGCCTCCTAATGGGGGGGGGGGGGGGGGGGCACCAATGGGAGACAATTTTGATTTTTCGAATCGAAAGAACGCTGTTTCCTTGTATCTGACCGATGAATGGCAGACTAGACTGATGGTATATCGAAACGGCAGCCTACACAGAGGGCATTTCGATAAACCGACAGTCTATGAAATCAGATAGATTTCGACTTTTGATCATTTTCACGAAATTCCATGCGCAAACACGTGTTGGCCTGCGTAAAAGTTGTGGTAGGAGGCCCACCTGGAAATTGTCCGGTGGCTCACACGACCAGCCCGCATCTAACAACAGCCTTCACTCCATGTCGATATTTGCTTTCAAAGTGAAGCTTTTGACACATCATTGGAAAGAGCTCGTCGAGGTCGTTCCATTGGGGAGAAACATAAGCTAAGTTTCGAACTTGAGAAAACGAAGAGTTTCCTTTATTCAGGTATAAATACCGTCTGTATGTGGTGGTAGGAAAAGCTATAAGAGCTGTGCTGTTGTCTCCGCCCAGGGTCGTCGCGAAGATGAACTTTTTCGGGGATGGGGGACTGTAAACCTGATTTGTTCCCCTCTATGATGACTTAAATCACGACCGATAACATATTCCGACAACATCATCAAGGCAGGCCTTCATCGAAGGCATGCCTTCATGGTGTAGTTGGAATATTAGTCATTCGGGGTTATAGATCAAAGGTTCAAGACATCTTGAGAATTTATTTGGGGGTAATGTAAAATATACTCTTAGAAATCGTGAAGAAACTTCTAATTAACACGTATCGTGTTCCAAACTGGTCAAATTGGGCCTCCAACTGACTGAGTCGGGTACCGCAGCCGCAGGCGTCTATTTGTTTGACCGACTGCGCATCTGACAGAAGTCCAAGTATAAAACCCCAGGAAGTGAAGCAGTGCTTGTTTACTGGAGTGGACAAGCTATGTTTTACTGCTCAAATAGGACACGGTAACCAATGCCTGGGGTGGAAGTCCTCAAAAATGGGTAATCGATTGCTGGAGTTGAGTTTATATCCAAGTTGCGGTCATGATTAGCCATTGTGCAGAAATAAAATAATTAAACCCCAATAAATAAATAAATAAATAAATAAATAAATAAATAAATAAATAAATAAATAAATAAATAGTCTCGTTAGAAAGTACCTGATTGCTATTAAAGAGTGAATCGTGATCTATAGGACTCAAATCCAGACAAAAATGTACATAGCTTTATGTCAAATCCCTCCATTACTTACCAATTTGTTTTTTATTTTATTTTCCTCGAGTATATGTTATAACGTTAGCTAGTGTCCCTTGTACTGTTATCGTTTTTTTCTTTTTTTTTTTTGGTGTTCAATTCTGTAACGTATGGAATATTCATTGAATAAAAATTCTTTAAACTAAAAATGTTCCGACTGCAAAAAGTATTCCTGGATATTACACCCCACCACTACCCACTGCGCCCACACACGAACATTCGCAACGCCCCTGGCTGGCAATGGGTGAAATATATTTGAACTATAGGGTGTAGACTTGTCGTGTTATATATTTGTCTCTTCTGTATGTGTCAAGAAGTACATTCATTGTGTTCCCCGATGTGTATGTCCCTGTTTCTTTACAATATAATTTTCCATAAATCAGAAATGTCTGGTTTTTTTTATATTTTAGGTGGATTTGTGCTTTAGCCTGTATGCTTCTAATGGGGTTGTGTCTCATATGTGTAAGTATTCACCATCTTATGATATATTCGGCACAGGTAAAGCTTTTCTTCATGGCTGGCAATTTTCGTCATTGGAAGAGATTTTCAGGAAAGTGAGGAATCCTTATGACAAGCCGCTCGTGCACATGTTATAAAAACGTTACCCTCATTTTTTCAACACAGTTTCGACCCTTGCTTTATTTGTACTTCATTTTTGCTTCATCGGTGGGGGTATAATTGCCTCCAGCAATAGTTCTTGTCATGTAGAGGAGAATAAAAATACAGAAGCTGACTTTTTACATTTTCAACGTTTGACTTTTATTTTCTGTTGGAACCAATTTAAAAATTAGAAAACGACATTTTCACCATCTTTTGATGTTCTATATTTTTTCTGTTCATTACATCAACAGTTTGCGCATCGTGACATATAATACAGACACTATTAGTTATCCTTGTGTTTTCCAGGGTGTATGGGAATTTACACCGGTTTGGGAACTCATACACCCTGAGGCAAAGCCGAAGGGTGTATGAGTTCCCAAACCGGTGTACATTCCCATACACCCTGGAAAACACAAGGATAACGGATTTATTTCCAAGAATTTTGGAGTACTTAATACTTTAACTTAAATTGAAGGCAAAAACTGACAGAAAATTTATACTTTGCAAGTTTCTTAATACAAAAAACCAGACAGATATGGATGTCATTGGAACTGGCTCAATGAGCCAGTTCCAATGACATCCATATCTGTACAACTTTATTGCACATAAATATTAAATTTCCTGTATTTTTATTTTTGTTCTAACATAACAGAGCAGAAGGTATGAATTATTAATTAAAAATTGGTACTTTTTTTAGCCAACTAGCCTGCTATTGTATATTCTTGTTTTTACACCGTGGTTAACCACGGTGTAAAAAAATCCCACTGTGGATTGCAAGTTACACCGTACCTCTCAGCCAATCAAAATGCAGTATTTTGTTTCATTTGGAAATAATATCCTTTCCATTAATATAATAGTATAGGATGTAAGATTTGCTATTTTTTCCCGGGAAACATGAAAACTTGCAAATTACTGTAAAAAAACACATTCAAAAACAAAAAAAACAACAAAGAGCCAAAGTGGAAATTAGTGTTGGTAGGTGTGATAATGATAAATATTCTTATTGACGAATTATCTGTGAACTGGTTGTTTCTAATTAGCTTGCCATAAAAAGCCAAGTTTCCTTTTCTACCCTTTAATAAATAAAAACAGCAGACAGCTCCCAGAGCTGTCTTTTGTTTTCGATTATTAAAAGTAACCAACGGAAACTTGGCTTATTTTGTACTGATGTCATAGCTTTTTTCTCAAAAATCGTTTGCTTCTTAATTGGACCCTCCTTGTTCGTCTAATAATTTCAAGGGAGATAACTTTATTGAAAGTCCAATTTTCATGACGATATAAGTCAGAGATGCTTCACCTCATTAAAAGTACCATGGTATTCCACGGCATTGGCCTCTATACCCAGTATACCAGGGCATTATGGGACAAGAACTTGGTGGATAACACCGACGAGTGTATTTTACATCGGGGGTACCATTGAATACCAGAGTATTTTGGGACAAACCCGTGGTGTACCGTTCTGCTTTTTTTCGGGGGGGGGGGGGGTGTAGCGGAGGAAGGGGAGGAGGCTAGATGCGTAAGTTTTCAGCGTTAAACGATACCTTCAACAGCGAAGGGTTGGTTGTGTTATTTGTCTCTTATGGTAAAATAAAATATTTCTTTAGCTATATTCAGACATCGACTTCATGTCTCTGTCTTTTCTATTGTGCAAAATATATTATGATTAATCTGGCACCGGCTTTAATTTTGACATTTGTTTGCTAAGATTCAAGTTCTGATACAGAAAGAATGCGGAAGCGGTTATGGTTTACAAATGAAAAGATCTTTTCGTTGCACTTTTCATTTTAGGTGTTCGTATTCCAACGTTCATTACTTTTCCCAGTACCTTATCCCAGTACACAGAAGTCCACCACTTCCCGTTCATAAAAAATGAGTACACGCAGAGGATTTTAGAACAGAATGGTAGCAGTTCGGAAATAAAAGGCCTTACAAACACCGTCGCAAAATTTATCCCTGTGTTTGTTTGTTATTTATTTGTTTATTTATGTATTTATTTTTATTTATTTATTTATTGGTGTTTAACGACACTTTCGACAGCTAGGGTCACCTTGCGTCTGACAGTTTTACGGATGAAGGAAGCCGGAGTACCCACAGAGAACAACCGAGGAACGGCAAGCAACTGTTAGACTCCCCAACGTACTAACTGCGCACAAGCAGGGTTAGCATTGGTTGAAGACAAGAGCACTATCGACACACCGTACGCCTTAGTACACAGCGTCACTGTGCCATCACGTGGGCATTCGGGATTAAGTGCCTTGCTCAAGGACACACGCAGTTACCCCTGGTGGGGATCGAACCTTGGACCTTTCGGTTTTAAGTCCAATGCCGTAACCACTGTGCCATCGCGCTTCCTAATTCCTGTGTTTGGGGGATTGCGTTTAACAAATGCGGACCCGCAGCTGTGATTCGGCGAGACTCAGCGTAAACATTAGTTTCATTCACACACACATGGTCTCTCTCCACTGCCAAGTGTGCCCAGTACTTAATTAAGAAAATAGTCCGCGTGTATTCGATTGACGTGCTTCTACCAAAACTCCATGGGACGTTACCGAAGTCAAAACGCACTGGCAGTCAAGCATGGAAATAAGCAATCTGTCATTTGCAGAATGAGGTCCGTAGATGGTGAATTTGCTGATGTTATCCCATACAGTGGGTCAATTTATCATCTGAGTACCTCTTTGTGTTTAGTCTGAGCAGAGTAGCATTACCAAATTCACCCTCTGGGACCTCATTCTGAAGATGGCAGTCAGATTCCCAGGCTAGCTGGCAGTGGACAAAGTACAATACTGTGGTCACAAAAGCGGATAAAGAATTGGGACCGAATCGCGAATGAGTCGCGATTCTGTCGAAATTCTCTGTACACTATCCTACCCACAACATTCACCTGTCGAACAAGAAATACGCGAACATGGAATCTGAGATGCTATTTTCCTTGATGGGCTTGATGCGGACTTGACTGTATAAAATATATACTGAGAAGGCCCACCGCTTCGAGACACACTCTTTTCAATATCTCCTTCCACATGACGCCTATAATTATATGCACGGTCCTGCTGATCGTGGCCGAGCACATCGAATCGAACAAAGGCCCAGACAATGGAACTGATAAACCTCATTTGTAGACCATTTTCCTCTGCAATATCCGTAGTATTAGGTACAAACTATCAGAGATATCTGAAATAGTACAAGAATTCAATATCATATGCTTCACAGAGACACATTGGAATGGGAATTTCTGTTCTAGTAATATTCGCATTCCTGGTTTCTCAGATCCTATCAGAAGTGGCAGGGACCATAGTGGAGGTGGTATAGCCGTTTACTTTGCTTATTGTACGTCCGTAGACAGGACCTAGAATTTGATGGCTCTATAATGTGTTTTGAAGTAAATTCCAAGTCAAAAACATACCTTCTAGCTGTTTCATATAGATCAGAACCGTACGCGCCTTCGAATTATTGGGGCCTCTCAGACATTTTCATTGACAAAGCACTAGACATCAACCAGTCCCTAATTCTCACTGAGGATTTTAATTCGGACCTTCTTTAACCCATAGGACAATTATATGAAATTATAACTCATTACAACCTAAAAAATTATATAGATAAACCCACATGAGTTACTGCTAGTAGAAGTACCCTTCTTGTCCCAGCACTGGCCAGTGACAAACCGACATAATGGAATGTGATACCCTCGATCTTGAGGTTTCTGATCACCTCGTAGTCTACTGCTGCAATAAATTTGACTATCCATTAAATACACCCTATACACGAGTTGTTAGGAGTTATAAAAATGCAGATTTTGATCTTGCAAACGATCTCATTACCCAAGTGAATTGAAAATACTCAAGACATCAATATTGCCACTGAAAGTTTTACTCGCACCTTCTTGGATATAATAGACGTATCCCAAAATCTACAGTTGTTATCCGCCCGAAAGATAAGCACTGGTTTACATCAGAACTGCGATGTAAAATACGCCAGCATGACAGATCTTGGAAAAAGCCATGAGGTCCATGTTACAGGAAGACTGGAATAAATACAAATCAATACGAAATTCAGTAAATAATATGAAAAAATATGCCAAACGCCAGAATGAATCCAGTCTTGAAAATTTATTATTGAATGATTCTTCCCCAAAGTATTTCTGGCATGTTATTTAGGAATTGCTCAAAAGGAGAAAATCATCCGGGATTCTAGCCCTCTACAGATGCGACAAAAGCACTCCCAGCAACGTAGCGATAACCGATGAAGAAAAAGCAAACGGAAATATTGAAGACACAGATCATAAACTTCCTAATTTCTCAACTCATTGTAGTCTTAAATTGACTGAAATTACTTTTGATGCCGAAGACATTGTCTCGGCAATTAATTCTTTAAAAGCCAACAAGGCCCACGGTCACGATGACATCACCGTGAATGTTAAAAAGGGTACTGTGCTAAGTATCTCTGTATCTCCCGCATCAACTATTCGAGCATCCATTCAGTTCCTGTAAGCTCCCTGATAGTTGGAAGAAGGCAACTCTTATACCTGTGTATAAGAAGGATGACCCAACAGATAAATCTAACTACAGACCGATCTCACTCTTGCCATGTCTTGGTAAAGTACTGGAAAAACGTTGCCCTAGAATATATCTTTTCTTACTTCCAAGAAAATAATATTCTCTATCAATACCAGTCTGGATTTATTCCTGGCCGTAGCACAACCTACCATCTCAGAGAACTTTATCATTCTCTGTGCGATTCTCTGGATAACAGACTTCAGACCTGTTCTCTATTTTGCGATATTTCGAAAGCACTTGAAAGAGTGTGGCATAAGGGACTGATCTTCAAACTTGAAGAATATGGTGTGGCAGAAAAAAAACGATCTTGTGGATTGAAAACTACCTACAAGCTCATCAACAGAGAGTGTTGATTAAAAATGCCTTTTCTCAATACAAAACAGTAAAAGCTGGTGTCCAACAAGATCAGTGCTGGGTCCATTTCTCTTCTTAGTCTACATCAATGACCTGGCCAATGTCCTCGATTCATTAGCGTGGATGTATATTAATGGCACATGCCTGACGTCATGTAGAAACGAAATGGAAACTTTGGTAAACACTATGAACCACGACATGGAGACAATAAATATATGGGCCAAACAATGGCTAGTTTCATTTAACCCACATTTATTTATTTATTGGTCTTTAAGGTCACATACTTATGCCCAATGGCTAATCATGACCGTGACAGTTTTACGGACGCAGGAAGCCGGAGTACCAGGAGAGAACTACCGAGCAATGACGAGCAGCTACCAGCTCCCCAACATCGTAACTCCTCACTGCAGCACAGGCAGGGTTAGATTGGTTGAAGACATGCGCACCATCGACGTGCAGTACGCCTTAGTACACGGCGTCATCGTGCCCCCATGTGGACAATCGGGGTTAAATGCCTTGCCCAAGGACACAACGACGCGGGAGTCCGAATCGATCGCTCAGACGGTCACCCATCCGAGGACTAGCCGGGCTCGACGTTGCTTAACTTCGGTGATCTGACAAGAACCGATTACCGCGCCCCCATTTAACCCACATAAAACGAAGTTAATATTCTTCTCGTACACACCAAATCCTGACCTTCCAGATATCACTTTTAACAATACTAGTATTCGCCCATGTTACTCTCGCAAACACTTGGGTCTGTCTATCCAAAGCAATTTAAAATGGGATGTCCAAATCAATGAAATGTGTAAAAAAAAAGTTGCACCCAGAGTATCACAGTTAATGAAACTTAAATTAAAACTTTGACGTAAAACCTCGGAAAGGTTATACTTATCATACATATGACCTTTTATGGACTATGGGGACGTTGTCTGGGACTGTGGGCCTAGTTACCTTCTTAACTGGTAGAGTGCTGGAAGCCCATATTTGGGCTTTATTCTGAAGTGCCGGTACCGCAATTTAAAGGCTTCATATTTTGTGGATGTGCTTCATATTGTCTTTGAAATGATATTATTTTATCTGTTGGGATTTGCCTTGTTACAATTTATGGGAGAGTGCCCACACTCTCCCATAAATTGTTACAAGGCAAAGATACACAAACAAATTTTAAGGACCAAAAATAATTTAGCACTCTACCAGTTAAGCGACTTGATACATTACATATGGAAGCAGGACGCTTTTTACATGTCTGACAAGATCAACCTCTACAGAGAGTATTCTTTTGGAGTTATTCAGTAGTGATCTTTCACAGCGTCGTGAAATACACAAACACTGCACAATGTACAGAGTAGTAAATCAGAAAGTCACGGATTATTTATTTAACTTATTACCGCCGCGTGTTGGGAATCGAGGGACCTACAATCTCCGAAACGCAGATCACTTTACTATGTATCAATTCCGAACTGAACATTTTAGAAAATCCTTCTTACCATCCATGGTAGTGGCTTGGAACAACTTACCTCAATAAGTTTCATCAGCTGAAAATGAGTTCACAATTAAGCAATCAAAATTAAACCCTGACGTGAACCCCCCCCCCTCTCCCCCCCCCCCCCCCCCCCCCCGCTTTATTTCTTCTCCAGAAAAAAGAAACTGAACATTCTACATTGTAGGTTAAGGAATGGTTGTAGCAAACTGAACGGTGATAAGTATGCAAATCATATATCTGATACGTCCAGGAGCTAATGCTATAAAACTTTTACAATTGTATTTTCAAGAATTGTATTTTTTACCTATTAATATAACTGATTAAAATTAATCATTAGCATTTTAAAAGATATGGCAATTTGCCAGGTGGCAAATTGCCATATCCTTGAAAATGCTAATACTTCATTTCAACCCATTTAAAGTTATAACTAGATAATACAATTTTAGAAAATACAATTGTAAAATTTGTATAGTATTGGCCCCTGGTATAGTTGTGGACACGGACTTGAAAACAGTTTTCCTTATATCTTTGGATGTCCACACTACGCAGTCCAGTGTGAAATCCTCTTTAGACGACTTTCTTATCTTAACATTACCTCCACGATGTTTTTTTCGGAAAATCTAATTTATCACGAAATGAAAATAATTCTGATCTTTAAGTCAGTGCAGTCCTTTATTTCAGGTAGCGATCGTTTCAATTAATTCTAACCCCTCCCCTTTTAGGTGTGCCTTCTCTCTAACATCCAGATAAGGCTTGATGGTGGCTTGCGCTGGCCGCATCCGTACGAAAAGAATACAACACTCAACTATCTACTGTTTTCCTTTGTTTTATATCATCTAATCCCATACCCGCACGTCGTGTTCCTCACTTCTCTTTATCTTAATTATTTATTTATTGGTGTTTAAGGTCACATACATATGCACAATGGCTAATCGTGACCGTGGCAGTTTTACGGGTGGATGAAGACGGAGTACCCGGAGAGAACCACCGAGCATCGACGAGCAACTGTCATCTCCTCAACATTCTAACTCGGTTCAAGCAGGGTTACAGCGGTTGAAGACATGTGCACCATCGACGTGCAGTACACGGTGTCATCGTGCCCCCATGTAGGTAACCGTGATAAAGTGCCTTGCCCAAGGACACAACGCGGATCGTCTCGGACGGGGATCAAACTCGGGACCCCTAGCATAGAAGTCCAACAGTCTACCACTGAGCCTCCGCGCTCTCACTTCTCTTTATCTGTTATAAATTTGTTTCCTATCACTTTATTTGAAACATGTTTATTGTATTGTAGATATAAGCTGTTCTTTGTATATTTTTGATAGCTGCCGTTGAATGTCTTAGGAGATGAACTTATATAAGTTGTAATAACTTGTGTCCCATTCCTTTTGCCAGTTTGCATTCGAATGACAATAGAATATGTTTAAACTAAAAACTATGCGGACTTGAGGTCACAGTATTATATTTACGAAATCTCGACCCACTGGTGTAACTCTGTTGCGATCGGATCGCGTTTTGCGATGACATTACTTGTTAGGGAAGTGTGGTGCTTTATTGTCAACTGCCATTTGGCTTGTACTTCTTACACAGTTCGAAACTCCATTTTATGGATTGTTTTGAAGTGACCACTCTTCCCTATGTAGCTGATTATTTCTATTTGTTTATAGAGGCCCTCAGCAAAGTTTGGTTACTCTCACATTTCACCATCAGCCTAAACAGTGCACCCTTTCTTTGAAAATCGTGGATATTTCCACACTCTAAAATCAGTTGCGTTAAAAATCAACCCAAATCAATTGGTTTGAGTGAATATTCACTCAACCCAGTTGATTTGGGTTAATTTTAATCCAACTGATTTTAGAGTTCTTGGTAGTCATCTCCGGCTTAGATATTATATATATTCCATCTCTTCTATAAGAGAGCGTGGTAGCTCAGCGGTTAGAGCATTGGATTTTAAACCGAAAGATCGACATTCGATCCTAACCAGCGGTAACCATGTTATATCCTCGGACAAGACACCAAATCCCGGTTGTCCATGTTGGGACGTGGTGGCGCTGTGTGCTAATGCGTACTGCACGTCGATGGTGAACTTGCCTTCAACCGCTACCAACTGCCAGAATTAGTAAATTGGAGAGTATAACAGTTTCTCGCCGCTGCTAGGTGGTTCTCTCCGTGTACTCTGGCTTCCTTCTCCCATAAAACCTCCGATACCCTGAAATCCTGTCTGTTGAAAGTGTCGTTAAAACCCAATAAACAAACAACAACCACTTCTTTCATTACTTGCAATCAGATGTATCCTTGAAAAGTTGGGTTATCAAAATCGAACTCCAACATCTTCAGTGAAAACAGCGTGTTGGAAAATATAATCAGTAAGAGAAAATTGTGTTTCACACCACAAAAAGAGGAGATTACGGTTAAATTATTTTCTATCCAGGTGGGATGAATCTTTGGGGTTAGTTTAATCGCGACGTAGTGAATTAGACAATTTTGCATTGCGACCGACTTCAGCATTTAACTTCTGACAGAAGTTTACTCTCGACCGCGTCCGTGTCTCCAAGTTTGACATAGTGTGAACGTCTAAATAATTAATTTGTTTGAACTGAAGTTTGTACCCGTTTCATGCCTTTCAACAACTGTTTTGTTAACTTGACTCGGAAGCTGTCCATTTTAGTGTCAACCTTTTTAACGCCAAAAATATATAAATTTCTATTCATAAATTTATCAAAATGTGCCCTGTACGACCAACCTTACATCAAAGCATACCCGGAAATTTGTAATACACGAGAAATATTCATTAAAAACTCGACCTTAACGTACGCCTAAACAAAAAGGTCGTTAACTCATTAACATATTTTATAGCCTAAAATGCCTTTTTCTCTCAATTAACCATTATATAATGTGATTTTATCCTAACTCTTTGCGGCGCAAGATGACGAGGGATCATACTTTTACTAAAGTTTTATTTATCTCACATCCTATCTTATTGGACAAATAATATTATGCATTTGTATGTTATTACTTACACATTTTGTTGATGACGTAATGTGGTATAAACAGTGTTATTTAATTCCATATGGAATTAAATAACACTGTAATACCATATTAGGTCGCAAAAAAGTAACTAATTTATCTGGCAGCTAATTGTTTTTTACATAATGAACTAGTAACTAAGATAAATAATAAATAACAGAATTCTTACTTGTTTAACGTGAAATGGGTATCGCCTGTCGTTGTTTTGAACGATGAAAGGGGAGGTCACTCTCACTCTCAGCCTCCTATTGATTTCGATTGACTGTATATAGTTTATATACAGCTTGCATGTGACGTTTCAAAACCATTGAAATTCTCAGAAACCAATAGGAGGTAAGATGTATGGTCGAATTTGTATTCATTTTTTTCACATTCATAATGCCATCTCAAAGCTGCACGTGAAATATCATTGCCGTGCATGTCTTCAAATGTGTCACTGAAGATGCAGTTGCAGAGAAAATGCTTTCTACTATTACGCCTAAAGTTGGGAGTATAATGTCATTGCCACACCTGTATTGGATGCATCATTAATGTTTTTATTGCAGAGAAATGCTTTTTGTTGTATAAACTAAATATTAGCACATATGTGGCGAATGATCTTTTCGTTTGCATATCGTTTGCCTACATTAGGGTAAAACTTTTTTTCATCTGCAAGATATTAGATTCATTTGGTGAAAGTTCGGTTTAATCTCGATTCTACAACTTTTTTTGAATTTCATAGATGCTGATTAATGTGGAACTTCGTTCCCAGTTCTCCCACTACTGCGAATGAAAACAAGTTACATTTCTTCAGAATCTGATCAGTGCTAACTCGGACAATTACCCTGACAAAACTGTCAAAACCGTACACCTGTCCCACCTGCTTATTTTTTTTTTTATTTCGCATACCTTGAACTTTAGCCGCGTAGACCTGCGGTGGGGAGGCGACGGGTCCTCTTCCTTTTTTTCTGAAAACTGTCAACCTTATATAAATTAATGCCTGAAATCAAAGTTACAGGAGCCTTTAAAAGTACGTATGGTGATGGAAGTTATTTGTTTCCCCGAGGAATACCCTGGAGTTTCACTTGTGGAGGATGCACACTTTTAACCCAGCATGAGGTTACGTGAAGTGGTGAAATGTCCCCAAACGGTGTGCAGTTGACTTAATAGTTTCTTCATCGTCGTTGGCTGCCAACAATGACGTAAAAACAATGTCAAAATAAATGGAGCCAACCACTGAAGTTGTCAAGGAAGAATACATTTGGGGGAACTTTTTTTTGAACTATAATCCAAAACATTTGAACTGGCCGCATAGCACTTTAATTAGCACTTCGCGATTCTCTCGCTCGTTTTACCTGGTAAATTAAGAAAGGGCTGATACCGAAATTTCAGCGAAATCGTCCCTCAAGAACAGTTGTTAATTATCCAGAACCATGGTCCATTATCCATTTCAAAATGATGACAAAACTACGAAATCTTAATTTTAACGATTAAATACAGTGTAACATGATGGTGATTAATCTGTGAGCTCTTCGCAACAGTGAATTACAACACAGCCTATGATTAGTTTAACCTCTTACCTAAAATGCGTAGCAGACACTTCAGACTAGTCCGTTATTAATACTAGACCAGACACTTGCCCTTTATTAACTAAAACATTTCAGGTTGTGACGTCCGGGAAGATTATATTGTAAAACAAATTTTCAGGCAGGAAGACTCCATGTGTGGATGCAAACTTTTTGATCCACCCTCGTATGTCAAACATCAAAACGACTCACACGTGCCACCCGAACCCGAGTCCCATTCTGCTGTCAGTGGGGTCTCTTTTTTATTATTGGGGTTTAACGACAATTTCGACGGCCAGGGTCACTGTGTGTCGGACTGTTTTACGGGTGGGGGAAGCTGTGGTACCCAGAGAAACCCACGCCACCGTGCACCCCCCCCCCCCGCCTCTTTCTTCTCGGGCAATCGGTATGAAGTGCCTTTCCTAAGGACACAACGTAGTTACCACTGACGGGAATCGAACCGTGGACCTTTAGGTTTGAAGGTCGATGCCATAACCACGGTGCCACCGCGCTACCAGGGTTTTTTTTTTGTCAGGAAATCGTATTTCTGCAATAAAGATTTCGCCTTACATTTTGTGTGAATATCCAGGGCATGAATTTTGTTCAAATCAAATGATTCTTGTCACATTCTGGAACCTGGTGGCCCTGCAATAATATTTTCGCAAACTTCTCCTACTTGTCGACGTTTCCGGTTTAATCTTTTCATTTTATATGTAAGGACTTCTTGGCAGCTCCATGAGCCAATTTTCCGAATGCCAAAATTCTCAGCCCTTCCAACCCCATTCCCATTTTCTTGAAACAGCTTTTTACATTTTATTTTCAAACAATTACTTATCAAAGAACGTAAAATAATTGTATTTATTAGCATAAATATATCGTCCCTTGAGTGGGACAAGGCGCCATGTGCAATGTTTTAGCACCGCAGATGGCACCTCGCTCAAGCCAAGGAACGATTAGAGGGTAGTTCCATGTCAGGTCAACCAATAAAAATAGATTTTTAGCCTCATCTCCGATTTTAAAGAAACTATTATTATCTGTGTGGACTATTGCAGATAGTAAAAACATCATGTTTTAATAATTAAAAACGATTTATAATATATGGCCCTGCAAAATGTAGCAATTCTGTTGAACAATGGTAAGACCGGTCTTTTTACAATTACCATATCGTCTCCTGAGTTCCAATGTGTTCTATGTGCCAGCAGGCACATAGAACACATTGGAACTCAGAGGACGATATTTCAGGAATTTCCAAGACAATCTTGATGTTATTGGTGTGATTGGAAAGGTGCTATTCCAATGAAACCACAATCATGAAGACTGGGTCAGTAGTTCCTGAGATATGACAAACTGAAAATGATGGTTCTGACCATTTTTCGCCAATATTTCAAAATTGTCCATGTCATATCATAGTATACGCATGTCTGTTTTCATTTAACCTTAGTATTTGCACTATGTATGTATGGGAGCGCGGTGGCTCAGTGGTAGACTGCTGGAACTTCTATGCTAGATGTCCCGAGTTCGATCTCCGTCCGGGACGACCCGCGTTTTATCCTTGGGCAAGGCACTTTATCCCGGATGCCTACATGGGGCACGATGACGCCGTGTACTAAAACGTACTACACGTCGATGGTACACATCTCTTCAACCGCTGTAACCCTGCTCGAGCGGAAATTGAACAGAGTTAGAATGTTGAAGAGCTGACAGTCGCTTGTCTATGCTTAGTGCTTTTCTCCGGGTACTCCGGCTTTCTCGGCCCGTAAAATGGTCACGGTCACGATTAGCCATCGTGCATATGTATGTGACCTTAAACACTAATAAATGAATAAATACTATGTATGTATCCAATTGCTGCATCGAGTATTGTATTCAACGATCCAAGCAAGGAACTGGGGTTTGGAAAAGATAAAACTGCTCTGTAAATCTGTGCTGTAACATTTCACTTCATTAACTAGTATTAGCAAGGTTTATTTGTTTCCTCATTTGGTTTTAAAAATTAGTTAATTACGAAGTGATAGAATGCTAGCTGAATACAAAGTTGATGGGTAGCCACAAAAAGATTTCTTGGTAAGGTCTGCCTGAGAATTTCTAAAGAATTGATGCCAAGAACTGTGGTTATCAGCAGATCAGACGTTACCCAATTTTTCAGTCGGTTATTCAACAACCTTTTACGTTGGGCTGTGGTGTTTCCAAGCAATCGATTATTGTATGTCAATTAATCCTTTCAACACTAGCGCCCTGGAAGGTATCGTTTCAGTCAATACTGCCGACGGTGAAATGAGCGAAACCATTCTGTCTTGGTGGGAGATTCAGTAATAATGTAATCCAACAGCTCTATCTGTTGGATTAAATTATTACCGAGCCTCCTTTAGATTTTTTGTTCTTAATATCCTCTACTCGTCCACTACCATTTTTCTTCACGCAAAAATTTATGCACACCGGGTAGAAAGGGTGAAACGACCTTAACCATTTCTACACTGACTTTGTTCTTGTTGCACAGTCAGTCAAGTCAACACTCAATGAGAAAGTCATCTTAAAAGAGGAGGTTTGAATAGTGTTTGGAGTATTTTTGTTTTTCAATACAGCGTTGTGGAGACTTCGCGAACTCTGGTCAGACCATTTCAACAACTTTCTACGAATTAGTGGAGTTGCAAATGTATTATTTGAGTACAATATATGAGAAGTGTGCATGTTTGCCCTACCGCCCTCACGGGTTTCGCATTTTGTTCTAATAGTGATGCGTTGCATACATTATTTTTTCAGCTTCCATTCGCAACAGCCATACCACATCTTATACTTCCACACTTTGGCATTGGACTGAGTTTAGGTACGTGCTGCTTCTGTTTAACCCTTTCAACACGGAAGCTGTCATTTTAGTCAATAGTGTCAACGGCGAAATGGGCGAAACCATCCTGGTCTGTTGAGAGGTTCTGTAATAATTTAATCCAACAGCTCTGTCGAGCTGTTGGATGAAATTATTACTGAGCCTCGCTTCAGATTTATTTGCTCTTTATATCGTCTGCTCGTCCACTACCAATTTTTTCTTCACGCAAACATTTATGCACACCGTGTTGAAAGGGTTAACTTTTGTGTTATTTGGGGTGATTCTAATTTCCTTCATAAACTCTAGGCCTTCCCTTGACCCTTTTTCATAAAATCCCGTCTTTTGTTGTCCATTACCCAACGAACGACCATGTTCGTCGAGCGCCATTTACTTTTTGCCTCCAAAACATAGCATATGACTCTTCGTTGGGTCGAGTCTGTGGGGGTCGTCCCAATGAGGTATCAATAGCTGTGTTTCGGATGCAAAAGATGAAAATTTTCAGTTATTCAAGAAATCTGGTTGCAAATGTCGGGTGTACACGGCCCTTAAATCCATTTATTCTGACCATGAAGGGGAACTTCTGTATTTCCCCATATCTAAACAATTTTGAATTGGTAATTCGGTTTCAGTTTATGGTAATTTAGTTGTATGAATTTAAACCTTCTCACAAGAGCATGGTAAATTTTGTTTATTTTACGCTTCACCTAACACAAGCTGACATGTCAATTTTGTACATAGCTCTTCGAAGTATTTGGCTGTTTTGGACGATATGGGGTCGAAATATTAATAAAACGTAAACACTTTCACTTGACGTATGATTTTTCATATTTTCGCAGTTTTGTTCTGTGATTAAATACCAATCGTGTCTAGAAGGAGTCCCATTTTAGGCAAACGGCATGTTACTCCCATCACAGTAATACCCATTTTTCTCAGTCTTAAAAAACAAAATTTCATCTCGAGCTCTGCCAGATAGGATATCATTATCTGAGCTCCTGAACAAACTTGGGTCACTGGCAAAGTGACAATGTTACACTGAAACTCTAAAACTATGCTAATGGACTAAGAAGTAACTTTATCACATAACCACCATCAAGCAGCTAATAGCCGAAAATATCGTTCACAACACATCTAATGCGGGAATGACGTCAAAGGCGTCGATGTGGTAACGTTATGAGTGCATTGGTTTCGAAAATAGAATTGAATTAATTTTCTCTTAGTTTCCATTACCTGTCCGTCAAATACAAAAAACGGACGACATTTCGTCCCCTGAGTTCCAATGTATTTTACAGTACGTGGAGAGTGTATTATCACTAAATCACCCCCAGAGTGGAGATTCCATCCAAGCAATAATTGCAAATTTGCAAGTAACAAACACAGGCAAAGTTTCAGGTTAAACCCGGAGGTCCATTGGCTGAAATATTGCTTATATTTTTTGTCGATACGTACAGAAATTGAAAGTTATAGCTTGGGTGATAACTCCACTCGGCGGGTGATTTAGTTACAATCCACATGTAGAACACATTGGAACTCAAGGGACGATTTGCAGAAAATATTTCCTGAGTAACTAAATATTTTCACTTTTTCTCGAAAAAAATAGCTTATGGTCCCTCTTTGGAACGAGCTCATCGAGTCATAGGTTATGTTTTTAAGGCAAAAATTAAAAAAAAAATATTAAAATTTGGTTGGCAATTTTTTTGTGACCAGCTTCATTTGTCATGTTTGCTGAAACATTAAATTACACATTATGCGATAAAAACAATCTCAAATACTATTTGACATGACATTTCTAAACCTTATTCAGAAATTTAGATCTGAGCATCGGTAAACCTCGGTAAACCTCGGTAAACGTCGATTCAGATCGATTTCAGTGAACTCGGTACAGAAATTACCGATTAGAGATGCTCCATTTTGCATTCAAGAACATAATATCCAGCGGTTGTTCGTTTGGGAGCTGCCTCCTGTTCAGTCAACTTCAGTGTGCGGACAGATTCTTGTGTACATGTACAAAGCGCCTCTCTAGTAAAGTGAAACGTTTTATAATAACATGTCGTTGTTTTCCGGCAGTGCAGGATATCCAGCTTCTTGTGCATGTAACCTGTACCGCACTTTGCATACCCAGCTATCAAATGTGTCAAATATGAAACAGAAGCAACATTCGAATATTATAACAAGCATCAATTAAATACCTAAAACCCAAATAAAATTTAGAATTAAGAATGTTACAATTATTTCATTTCCTCATCTGCGCTGTGTCCTTAGGCAAGGCATCTAATCCCGATTGCCCACGTGGGTGCTGTGTACTAAGGCGTACTGCACGTCAATGTTGCACTTATCTTCAACCAATGCTAACAATTTTTATGTGGAGCTTGTACGTTTGGGAGTCTGACAGTTGCTCGGTGGTTCTCTCCGGGTGCACCGGTGTAACAGGAATGGAAGTCCGTAGGAAAATTAGTCCCTCTGGACTATTATTCCGCGGAATTATAGTCCTAGGTCTAACATTTCTAGGAATTGTAGTCCGCCGGACTACTGTTCCTAGAAATGTTAGACCTAGGACTATAATTCCGCGGAATAATAGTCCAGAGGGACTAACGTTCCTACGGACTTCCATTCCTTTAACACCGGCTTCCTCCACCCGGAAAACTGTCCGACGCGAGGTGACCCTGGCTGTCGAAGTGACGTTAAACCCAATAAATACATAAATTTTATCTCCTGTGTGCTGAAATATTGTAGGCAGAGCCTTGTTGCACTCAAAGGGTAATTTTATAATGTATTAAAACAGCGACAAGTTGCGTCTTGGGAGATGACCCGAATAAGCTTTAAGCTTACTGTGAAATCCCTACAGTACTTAATGTCTATTGCAATTTTGATGTGTGTTACACTGTGTTTTGTTGTTTACTGTTCTTTGCTTTTGTCAGATTTACGGTATGGTGATATGATATATGTTTATTTACCAATATACAAAAATACAGAATGATAAATATATACGTATGGTTACATCATAACAGGGTTCTCGTATACAATAATATTATTTCAGATGTACATGATAATCGGATATAACAATTTTTGTATACCGGCAGGGAAAGGCATAGCCAGATTGGCTGTCTTCCCGCCTTTCCCTCTGACAGAAAAGAGAAAACTACAGAATGACGGAAGAGACTCGAAGAAGAAAATGATGCAAAAGTGCAACATTGTTATTTCTGTTTTAGCTCCAACAGACAGGGTTGCTCCGCGACATTTGCACAAGAGAATGTTGGGTGGACGGTATCAATTACAGCACGGTACTCTTGAAATGGTCTCAAAAATTTTATCGGCTAACTGATCCGAACCTCGGTTGATTTTTATGAGAATAACAGCTTTAAAGTTTTGGAACAGTTGAGACCAAATCAGGAGACCGGAAAGGACGAGAATACCAGACAAAAATCCCCACTGAAGACAAGTCATGCACAGAATGAAGACTTAGTGGCACCTTGTATTGTTTATACTTGTGTAATACTATAAAATTCCTGGAAAGTTAATATTATTACTTGTGGGCATAAACTGAGAAAAGAAAGCAAATAGGTTGCATTCTGGGTGTTTTTAAGGTTCGGGGTGTACTAAATAACACAGTCCGGGCAGTAGGGATTAGAACAGGAAGTATTCTCTGAATAAGTGGAAAGAATTTTTGTTATAAGGTTTGTCTTCAACTCTTTCCTATTTCTTATTTTTCGGATTGATATATCTAACCCATAATGTTGGCGAAAAAGTTATTGAATTCTTGTGCAATTTGATTTGGTGCATATATCTTTGTATCACCAAGATTAAAAAATGATGGTACGTTTCGTTGGTTTTTATTCTTATTCAATGCGTTATTTAGGATTTGCCACGTCTTTCTAATGTTATTCTTATTTTCTAAAAGTACTTTTTCATAATATAGGGCTTTGCATTGTTTCTTAATTTTGTTCAATATCCGGCAGTAATTTTTATAATTTTTGACATTCGTCTCAGTGGGAGCTTTTAATTTTTTGTTAAGAAATTTGTTCTTATTGTTGGCAGAGACTAGAAGACCTTTTGTCATCCAGGGCTGCTGTTTTATATATTTCTTATTTTGTTGATGGCCTTGAAGAGGGAATGATGTCTCATAGGCATTCAAATAAATATTGAGGAATTTTTCGTAAGCATCATTTGGGCAGTTTGTTTCCAGAACCGGACTAAAATCACATTGGGATAACAACGACTTAAAGCGTTCGATAGTATAGGAATTTATTTTTCTGGTCAAGATCTGTTTTGATCTAACAGGTTTGGAATGTGAAATTTCGACATAAAAAAATCCCAAAGTGATCCGAAACATCAGTAAGGATTATTCCAGATTTTGAAAAAAATGAGACATCATTAGAGAATATATTATCTATAAGCGTAGCACTGCGATCTGTAACTCTGGTTGGTTTTGTAATAACAGGAAGGAAGCTCTCACTAAACATTAAGTCAATAAATGATTCAGTTTTGGAATGAGACGCCACTTTTAGGAGGTCATTATTGAAATCGCCCATAATGATAGAGGCTTTCTTTTCTTTATTCAGGACATTAGTCAATTGGTTGATTTTTGATTGAAACAGGTCGATATCTGCCCTCGGGGCCGTATTTGGTCTATATATTACTACAATTACCTTGGAGGAATTTTTGTACTTTAATTCAACGAAGATGGACTCGAAGACGAGCGGTAGAAAAATGGAAAGATCTTTTCGAATACTAAAAGAAATATCACTTTTTATAAACAGACCGACCCCGCCATGACCATCGTCATCAATAGATCTCACATTTGTTTGTAAAGGGTGGTATTCTTCTAGTGTATATGGCATATTTGTGGGGATTCTGAAGATTTCCGTTAAACCGATCACATCGAAAGTGTTCTCTGTGTCGTTGAGTTCAGAGAACAAGTGATGTAAAGGGTCCCAGTGAGCACTGAGGCTTTGGCAATTAATATGAAATACTGAGAAGGATCCTTGTGCACCCCTAAGCTCATTTCGGAACTCACCCGGAAGGAAATATTTACAATCACTATCCTTAAATATGGCTGCTGAATCATTATCTGTTTTATCATTCAGTCGGTGACCTAAATCGTAATCAGGATCCGTCTGGACCTCGTCCAATTTAACACTACCCGCCATAGTATCTGAACCGACCACCAACATCACAAATGCACAGACAGTGGAGAATAATATTTAATGGAGTAGGTTCGTCTAGCGATAAATATTCGGTGTGAAATATTGAGAATGCGACAGACGTCGATGGAGCGTTAACATGAGTGGAATTTAGTGGCGATTCCTCGTACAATGTTGCATAACACAAAGTAAAAATAAAAAAGATTAGAAAATAGAAAAGTGTATCACTTTCCAGAATAAGGGGGTTGGGTGGAATGTTTCGTTCCCTAGTCCGGTGTTTTAAAATTTGTAAAAATGCAAATGTTTTAATTGCAAGTGTGTTGAATTATTCTATTCCTTATTGGAAACTTTTGGATGCAAAACTGATGATATAAATATCAGGATTGCATGTGTTATTTTCCATTGGAAGAAAGTTTGACTAACAGATCACTAGAGATGATACAGGATCACATGGCACACTCAGGACTTTGGGGGTAGATACACCCTCCAATCTCATCATCAGCCCTGGATCCTCTTTACATGTTCAGAAAATTAATTCAAATCTACATTTCCATATAGAACTCATAATCTGTGGTCCGAGAAATCTTTGTAATATATCAAGAACACCTTTTTGTCAGATGGGACATACATGTATTAATTTCTATTGGGAATAAGTTAGGGTAGCAAGTCAGCAGAGAGGGTATAGGGTCACTTGGCACACTCAGGACTTTGGGAGGTAGATACACCCTTCAGTCTCATCATCAGCCCTGGATCCCGAACCCTCCCTACATGTTCAGAAATTAATTCAATCCGCTATTTCCATATAGCACTCATAATCTGTGGTCCGAGAAATCTTAGTGATATATCAAAAACGCCTTTTTGTCAGATGGAAAATACTTGTATTAATTTCTGTTGGGAATAAGTTGAAGTAGCAAATCAGCAGAGAGGATATAGGATCATGTGGCACAGTCAGGACTTTGGGGTACATACACCCGGCAGTCTCATCATCAGCCCTGGGTCCCGGATCCTCTCTACATGTACAAAAGTTAATTCAACCCGTTCTTAGTGTGTAACACTCATAAGCCGTTGTCCTAATCATCTTAATAATATATCAGGAACGTTTTTGTCAGTTGGGACTTACATGCAATTTAGAAAATAATAATGCAAAGTTAAATATGTCCGAGGAATAAGTAGGTTTGATAAGACCTATAGAACGTTAAGAAAACATTTCAAACTCAACTATGGCCTGGGAATAAATAGGTTTGATAAGGCCTTAATTAAACGTTAAAAAAGTTGTTGGAAATCATAGTATGTCAAATTATCACTAATGAGCAATACCACGTGTCTGTGTTAGAAATCAAATCATCTGTGAGAGATTGATTAGTATGTTTGCCGAAAATGGTTATCAGCCAATTTTATTTTTCTTAATCAGTCAGAGTCACACAATAACATACAAACAGAACAAACAGATCGTTATCTTCATGTTTATGTGTCACGATAACTGGACCACAGCGATGCAGGCATAGTGAAGGGTTTTCATTTATAATTCGTTGAAGGAGATTGACTTCAGAACATTGTGTGCGAATTCCAACAAAGGAACATATCGGAGTGGTGTATGAACAGGGAATGGATTTATTAATTTCTTAAAGGAATTCAACTTCAGATCGCCATGTAAAGATCGCAATTGGGGATCTTATTTAGTACTGTTGTAAGGTACTAATGATGTCCACTCCTTCAGTTCTTCAGTTCTGACAGAGAACAATAGTGATCCCGTCCCACTCAGGATAATAGAACTTGGCGTACTGTCATGTAGTACTTGAATACATAGACACAGCTGCTTTCTTGAAGAAGGTAGAATGGCGCTACCATGGGATATGGCTGTTTCATATCCAAACTTAAGTGTTTGGCATGGCTTTTAACTGAAAGTTCAAGATTTAAATAGGGCCTTCACAAAGAGGAATGGGCGTGGCTGATTTCAAGTAACATTCAAAATGTTACGGTATTAATGTAACACATAACATTCTCTATTGAATAAATACTGTTTAAACTAAGTTGCGTCTTCCAGATTCAACTTCATATTATAAAATTACATCATTGAGCAGAAAGCACAGAACTTCTCCAAATTTTCACTGCAGTAAACATATTTTCACTTCTTGTTCTTGTGGTTTCTTGGCGAACTCTGATAATCGTATTAAAGAAAACCTCAAATGCTTTTAACGTCATCATACATCAATTTGGTTGACAACTTGACAGGTCATCATTAGGAGTAAACAGTAATTCGTCAATCAAAAGAAAATTCCACAAATGACATTGATAATTGACAGGTTGGTCGCTGTGCACACCACGTCATATGCAAGGCTGACACCTTTTGTTACTTCGGTTAGAATCTGGTAAATTATTGGAAGATGTGAGTGGTTAGACCGGACGCCAGAGGGGGTGCCCTTCAACCAACTATAATGTGTAAAGAAGTTATTGACGTTTCTATGGTACAGTTGAAACCAGAAGTTCTGTCACAATTATCGCAAAAAACGTTCGTTACTGCAGAAGAATGATGTAGTCTGAAATAATGAAATATCCAAGAACGTTTGCGCTGTGCAATGCAAAATATAATGCGCTGTTAGCGAGGTTGGTAGTGAAATCACGAACTGAACCGAGCAAACAGAAAGAAAATATTGAGACTATAGTATGTGGACTGTGGATTACTTCTAAATTACTTTGTGATCGATTTTTCACTCAGTAATTATTTACAAACTCTGAGCATTAGAAACAAGAAGCACTTGCAAACTTTCACCACATGAACCACCGGTTTGCACCGGGTGGTCCATGTGATGAAAGTTTGCAGTTGTTTCTCGTTCTGTTATAAACAATTATAAATACTTTTCGAGTGGAAAATATATGGCGCTGCGATTAAGTAGTAATCCACTCTCTTCATTCTGTATATGCAGACGAAATTTAATGTCTGTTTACATTTTTATATACACATGTATCTCTGTAGAGGTTAGGAATGATGTTAATGATCTCTACTTACTAGCATAGAATTGATGGGCACACCGTTTTACTATCGGAATTGCGACAGCTTGAGTTTGAGGGGGACAAAAAATGCATGGTATTATTTCAGAATAGTGTACACTATAGTGACATGACTTTTACTTTTTGGCGCTGATTCCAAATCAGATTGATGCCACTCCGTAATCCAAGGACAAATTGAGATATTTAACTATGTTCAGATACACCTTAGTAGGTAATAAGGGCCGATTCAAACACAGATGACGATGTACGTGTACATGTACACGTACATCGATGTACACCTCCATAGGATTTAGTGTTAAAATCGTGTACAGGTACACGATTTTAACGTTTTTTAGGGTGTTTCAGAATCGGCTTTGCCGATTCAAAATCACTGGATTGTATCCAAGAGTGAAAAAAAACGCATGAAATTTTACGTATGTGTACATGTACCGTTTTGTGTTTGAATCGGCAAATGGGTTTCCTCATAGGATTCAGTGTTAAATTGCGAGCAAAAAAACGTTTTGTCGTTTCTAAATCATCATCTTGCTGATTCTAAATCATCCGCGTCCATACACGATTTTAACACTGAAACCCTATGGAGGCATACACGGAAATCCATTTGCGGATTTTTACGTCGGAAATCGAATCGTGTACAGTACACGGAAAAGAGGTGTTTCTGAACCGGCAAACCCACTGTCACGTTTCCTGAAGAAATAAAAAAGTGATTGATATATATAGGAGAGAAAAAAATATATAAATAAATAGTTATTTAAAAAAGATAATATATCAAATCGAATAGATAATAAAAAAATAAATACATAAATCATGAGCGATTCTCAGACTGTTAGAGTAAGGTTTCTTTTAAAAATGCTGATGAGAGCCTATGCATTCTGCGTGAACGAACAACTAGGTCCTCTCTTGTTAGAACGATGCGTCAGATGTCGGGATCACCTAGACTTCGATCACGAGAATCATTCGTGTCTGTGGATGGAAAGGGAAGATATAGTCGTCAAGTATTTCGAACCGGCGTTCGAACGTGTTCAAATCGCTGAAGTGATCGCGTTTTGGAAGAGATTACTCTTCTGTAAGGATCGAAGCAAGCCCACAGTTTCAGAAGAACTGAAATTGACGCATAAAAGTCTGACTTTAGAAGACAAGGGATGTGTCATGAAATTATTGTTCAATGAAGCATACGTCTAAGTTTCTCGTTGATATAAAATAAGGGAGAATAGAAAATAAAAATAAATACACACATAAATTTTTTATCTAATATTAGAAAGAAAAAAAAACAAAAATGAGAACCAGAAATAAATTGTATCCGACGTTAGTGGACGACGAGGATGAGAAGCAGATCAGCGTTTTGCCAACGGCACCGTCGCTACAAGAAAAAGAAAGAGGAGAGAGATATCGCATCGATCAAATCAGTAGAATCCAAGAGTATCTAACTCGAGAGAGAGATTCTCGTCATTCTCTCAAGAAGAAGTATTCGCGTTTCGTGAAATTCGTCAACGCGATCGACACGACACTCATCTCGATTTCCATGGATTTACACGCGGCCAGCATCGGATTGTTGTCGACCGTGGTCGGCATTCCGATCGTGTTGACCGTAGAAGGAGTGGCTCTCACCGCCGGATTGTTTAGCACGCTCGGAAACTTTTTGAGTAGGAAATTATATCTGAAGGCGAGGAAACACGACAAGATTCGCGTCTTGGCTGACTACAAGATCGACACGATATCCGAAATGATCTCTATGGCGTTGAAAGATGGTAGGATATCGGAGGGAGAATACTCCGAGATATTGAGTGAGAAAACGAAATACGATGCCTTGAAAGAAGCCGTGAGAATCAAGACTCGTCAGATCATCAAGGAAGAGATGAAGGATTCTCTCATGGAAAAGGGGAGGAAAGAGGCCAGGGAGGAATTCAGTAAGATGATAGTACTCAAGAGCAGCGATTAAAAAAATATATATATATATAATAAGAACAGAATTAATTAGTAAATTTATATATAAAAAAAAAACGAAATTAATTTAAATAACTCTTAAAAAAAATGTATTGCGTAAAGTGTAAGAGAGTTACCGAGACGAGTAATTCTCGAGAAGTATGAACTAAAAACGACAGACAGATGCTTCGCGGAATTTGCGACGTGTGTGGTTCTATCAAGACTCGATTCGTCAAAAAAAAAACGCGAGCAAAGGTAAAGGCATCGTGAATAAAATGATCAATAATCTACCTTTTGAAATGCATCTGCCCGGTCACAGTTTCAGGGGACCCGGAACGAAATTGAACAAGAGACTCAACGCCGATCTGACACCCAAATCTTGGAGCAAACCTGTGAATAGGGTGGACGCGGCCGCGTATGATCCCGATCTGTGCTACGCCGGACATCCCAACACCAAGACTCGCAACGATGTTTGCGATAAAAACATGTTGGGGAAATTGAGAGGCATATCGAATCCGACCAGGAGAGAGAAGATAGAACGTTCGCTGGTCGACAATCTGATCAGTGCGAAACGTCGATTCAGATGGGGCGTTTAAAAAAAAAAAGCTCATCGGAAAAGAAGAAGAAACGATTATTGATGAGCGAATTGGCCGATGAGTTACACGAACCCATAGCATGTAAATTTCGAAAGAGAATGGTGTTCGTGAAGGGTTTGGATGATATTTGGTCTGCCGACTTGGTCGACATGAGATCGTTTTCAAGGTGGAACAAGGGCATCAAATATCTATTGACGGTCATCGACGTGTTTTCCAAATACGGTTGGATTAGAGCTTTGAAGAATAAATCGGGACCTTGCGTCGCCGAGGCTCTGAAGAGCGTGTTCGACTCGTCTTCTCGAAAACCGAGTAAATTGTGGGTGGATAAGGGAAAGGAATTCTACAACAAGCACGTTCATCGATTGGTAGACCTCTACTCGATCGAAAACGAAGAGAAAGCCAGCGTGGTGGAACGTTGGAATCGAACGATGAAGGAAAAGATGCACAGATACTTCACGGCGAATTCGACCAAGAAATACATATGCGCTCTGAACGGTCTGGTCAAAGATTACAACAACACGCGACACAGATCGATCAAGATGACTCCCGTGGAAGCTAGTGATCCTCGAAATGAAAAACGGGTCTACGCGAATCTATATCCTGAAAGATCTAAGATCAGGAAGAAGTCTAGAACGCCGAAATTTGCGGTCGGTGATCGAGTGAGAATCTACGCTTATAAGAAGCACTTCAAAAAGGGTTATACTTCTCGATGGACCTCAGAAATCTTCGTGATAATCAAAATATATAACACCGATCCGGTGACTTACGAAATCGAAGCTTTGGATGGAGAAGAGATCATCGGAAAGTTTTATGAACAACAATTACAGAAGACAAAGTTTTGATAAAGAAAACAAATTTCTTTTATTTACTTCTTTAATATTTTCTTGTTTACACATATATATATATAAGAGAGAAAAATAATAATAAAAAATAATTAAAAACTATTTTTAGATAAAGAAAGCAAGTTAATTAATAAATAAAAAAAAAACTAAAAATCCTTTAAAATGACAAATATACTAAATATAGCACAAAGCATAGTGAAAGATGAAAGTATTCAAGAATATGAGGTTCATGAATACAAACCGGTAACCGGAACGAGTTTGAACAATGCGGGAGAGATAAGAATTAACGTCAAAACTCAAGATCTATTCAAACATCCTAGCGAGAGTTACATAGTGGTGCAGGGATGTCTCACCAAGGAAGATGGGAGCGACTACACCGTCGATGACTCGGTTACTCTAGCCAATAATGGCATCATGCATCTATTCAGTAATATAAAATACATGCTATCCGGACAAGAGATAGAATCTGTGTTTCATCCTGGTCAGGCCACCACGATGTTCAGACTCTTGACGTATCCTGATGATTTTTCGAAATCCAGAGGACTTAATCAGTTGTGGGTGCGCCGCCTTGATATTCGACTGCGTCGTCAAGACGTCCAGACCTAAAGGAACGTTTTCGTTCAGGATACCTTTGAAACACATCTTTGGATTTGCGGACGATTACAACAAGATCATGTACGGATTCAAACACAATCTGACGTTGATTCGAAAAGGAGATGACGACGCAATAGTGAGACTCACTGTGACCAATGTGGGTAAGATAACTCTACACAAGATATTGTGGTTCGTTCCGCACGTGGAGCCTTCGATTGTGGAAAAAGCGCGTCTCTACAAGATCATAGAATCCAAGAGTAAATTACCCGTGGGATTTAGAATGAGACAGTGCGACACGGCTAGCATTCCACCCTCCACGAATCACTTCGATTGGAGATTGATGGTGAAATCCGCTTCCGAGAGACCGCGTTTCATCGTGGTTGCATTTCAGATCGATAGGGACCGGTCTCAGGAAAAGAATGCATCGCTGTTCGATCACTGCCATTTGAGAAACATGCAAGTGTTTCTGAACACCACGAGATGTCCAGCAATAGATTACAATGCGTCATTTGACAAGAACGATTTCTGCAGACTGTATGGTGACGCCGCTGATTTTAGAAAGAAGTATCACGGTCTAGACGAATTGATGAGCAACCCTAACATATCTCCCGGCGAATACAAGTCGATGTATCCCATGTTCGTATTCGACGTCAGTAAACAGAGTGAACGACTCAAGAGTAGCGTCTTAGACATTCAGATCAAGATGCAATTCAATAGGAACGTGCCGAGAAAAACCGAAGCCTTCGACCTGGTCCTGTCGGATAGAGAATTACAATTCGAATCGGATGGAAATAAGATGTCGATCATTCGATGAGAGACGAGTGTGAAAAAAAAAATATATATAAATAAAATTAAAAAATTATTATAAAATGAATGATAAAGAAAGAGAATACTTAAGAAGAAACAGACGTGTTTTGATTAAAAATATTTCGCAAGATTCGTTAGCAATAATTCTAGACACTTTAGTCGAAACAGAACCTTTGATATTGACTGATTATATGAGACGTGAAATCAAAAGTAAAATCTTGATAGAAGATAAGACCAGAAAACTTTTAGACACATTGACGTATAGAGGACCGACTGCTTTTCGAGAATTTATAAAAGCTCTTCAAAATGCTAAAATAGATGTCGACGCGTGTTTCGAGATAGGTGATCCAATTTCATGAGATGAAACATTATGAGAAATAACGTATTAAAACAAAACCTCAAAAAAAAAAAAACAAAAAAAAAAAAAAAATAAATAAATAAATAAAGTAATGTGATCTAGAGAGATTGAACATCTTTCTAAATCTCATTACTTTTTTGGGGTTTTTTTTTTTAATAAATCACACATTATTTTTTATTTAATTCATTATTTTCCATGCGTTCACTGTTTGTTCAAAGGAACTAATTCGATCAGTAGACTCACCACGGAAGTGGCAGCTTCGGGATTATTGGTTTTCGTAACGAAATTAATCCTGTCTCCGGCGTTCACTTTGAGAGGCGTGCCGAACGTGCTAACATTCGCGTGTTGATTCTCAGACTTTTCGATGCTGTATCTCTTATCGCTCTCTACTCCATTCACCATGAGATTGACAACCGCTCTGTTATTCAAATCTGAGGAAGCCAGACTCATTCGAAGGATTTCACCTCCCAGCGGCATGGGATATCCCACCTGACCATGTTTCGACCCGCTACCTCCATTTCCGAAAGACCACTCAGCTTTTCCTTCATCTAAGGTGCCGGTCTCCTCGGCCCACACAGTCATCAATTGTCTAGCATATTAGACTTTCTCCACCACCGAAATCAGGGTGCAGGCATCCGTCATGTTCACGGGATCCTATAGATTCGTGAGCGCGTGTCCACCAATGTCTAGTTTACCTTCCATTATGTCACCCTTTCTCCAGACTGAGTTGTCATCCACGTACTTTCTGCTGACTGTGCTGGAATCGGATTCGGGATCGTGACTGAGTCCGAATAAATTCTTACCGTTCATGTCGATACCACCCTCCATGGTTCCAACAGATTGTTTGTTCAGGTAGAGATCGTCCACTTGTGATTCTAGGTATTCTTGTGATCATATCATGGCAGAATCCACGTAACCCTTGTTGACTGCGGTTGAGTCCACATCCGTGTCGTCGACCTTCGACAGATTCAATATCTTGTTGTATCCCACATTCAGATCCAATTTCATTTCTCATCTGTCAGACTTTCTCTGTTCCAGATCTACGTAGTGTTTGGTTGCCACATCCTTGGGATTCGTGGGAGTGGCCACGTTCGTTATCTTGTTAGAATTGGCATTCAATTCAGAGTGCATCGTTTTCTGAACGTATCTATTTCTCAGGCATTCGCTGAATCTTGCGTGAGAGTCGTCAGCGTATTTCTTGGTTGAGATCGTCGGTCATGGTTTTATCCACGTAATTATCTAGCATCATTCGTTCGAAATCGGCTTTCCCCCTGTCGACGGATTTTTTAGTCGCAGCATCTGCAAGATCTATTGGCTCGGGAAGATTGTAGAGCTTCTTATCGTTCACGTTCAAAGGTTCTTCTCGAGGTTCATATCTCCGAACGTAACGTTCGTCCAAGTTGGCAACGTCGTAACCATCGTCGACTTCGAACATCTTCCTCTTCTTTCTTAGGTTGATTTTTTCGTCGTCACTTCTACCAAATTTATCGACTGGCATGTTGTTGTAGGATTTTTTGTTTTTTAGAAAAAATATATTCAAAACGCAGTTTATTAAAAATGAACTATTTTATTTTTATTTTTCGTTTTTATTTGATTAAACTTTTTTTAAAATAATTTATTACCTTTATATATACTATAAAAAAAATCTCTCTCTAATGTAAATCATTGAGAAGGTCTTGAAACCGATCTCCTTCAGACCATCTCTTGAGAACGTAGAGACACAGGTGACCACAAAACACTTGATCTGGTGATTGCACTTGTTCCGTGTTGTAATGAACCATCGATTTGTTGAAATAGTTCTTTATTTCTTTTGGCGGTGAGATTCCGTAGCTGTCAAAATAATAATTTTTCTTTTTCCCATTCTTGATCCACGCCACCCAGTGAGTGCCTTCACCCGATGAATCATCTAGATTTAAAATTCCGCATTCCGGTTGTCGAGGGCTTCTCTTCGGCAAGGCATCTCTGGAAAACACGCCTAGAAAATCTTTGATTTTCAAATCTTTTGCCACCTTCAACAGATCGATGTTGGATAGGGGTTCGTTAGGTAAGATGACACCTTCTATGGATACCTTTATTTTCTTATTCATAAATGCGTATATATTTTTTTTATTTATTTATTATATTATAATTCACTAAAATGATGTTAGTTTTTTTTTCTTTTTCTTTTTAAACTAACTGTCTCGATGTCTCTATCGATTTCTATAATTTCGAATCCATCTAATTCCTCTTGATTTTCTGGACTCTCGATGTCTCTATCGATTTCTATAATTTTGAATCCATCTAATTCCTCTTGATTTTCTGGAATCCTATCATCTACAATCATATCTGGAATCCAATCATCCACATTCATATCGTCTCTAATTAGATCTAAAGTCCAATGTCCGAGTGCCAAAGTGCTTATTTTATCGTCTAACACGAATCTCTTATCATCATCAGCCGTTAGCGAAATCTTGTTGACTATTTCGGTATACAAGTCGTGATTTTCGCTTCGAATCGATTTCATAGTCTTATACACCAGACCACTTCCTAACAGACAATCTTTATACTCTTGGAAAGAGATGTTTTCCTCCACCACGCACGCTTTAACTCCTTTGCACTTCTTGATCTCTTCATCTTCTAGATGATAAGCATACAGTTTGGGTCTCAAGCCCACGCATTCGACGATTTGTTTACCACTGCTCTCATCCTTAAATTTACCCAACACCTTCTTGTTGTTGTTTGATTGAATGTTGGACGGGTGATCAACGGGATAATTGCTCGTGTCGAACCATGCAGCCACGTCCGGAGATATATCTCGGTAGACGTCTTCCATCTCTATCTCGTAAACTAAACTGTCTGTGTCGGTGAACAGTAGTTTGGCTTTATAACCAAATTTTGGTTTGACGTAATCGTAGTGAAACTCGTACATCAATCGCTTGCTGATATCTAAGATGATCGGTCTGAGATAACACGGTTTGTCGAACCTCAGGTGCATCTTTTGCATGTGAACGGCCACTAGATTTTCGTTGAATATGGTTTGGTGTTTGTAATTGGGTTTTGCCACTAATTTTTTAGCTCTTTTCTCAGACGTGACGAGTCGAACGTCGTTTCTCTTCCTGATGTTTTCCATCAATTTACCGTACATGTAGTTGTTGATGAGTTTGAAGAAATCTTTTTCGAAATCGTTCTCAGCTCGAATTCTGAGATTCGTGTTGAGATAGATGTATTTTTTCATCCAAGGCTCTTCATCGAATCGAATGATGCAATGTATGTCGACTAATTTCATCCCGTAATCGATGTATTGTTTCAAATTCTCGCTGTAGACGACGTAGTTATGTTTGTTAAATAAATTGGGAATGAGTTTTTCCTTGTCGCCTTCGTTCGGTTCCATTCATTTGGGAGCCAGCAGATAATCGTTGTGTGGAATGTGTAATTCTTCCGGATAGTTCAAATCAACTTCTAAAATGCAAGGGTAGTCTCTCCATTTTTTCATCTCTTTCTGTTCCGTCACCCATTCGAAATTTCCAATAGGTAAAGGATGACTCATAGCCCAACCGTACAGATTATTAGCGTCCCAATACTGTATGTATTTAATCGACCATTTCAAATCAAAACCTTCTTTCATGTAGGGATTGTTAGCTTTAGAATATCTGTGGGAGATCATCGAGACGCCACCTCTCGCAGCCCTTTCGAACATGAGCAACATGTTCACGTCGGATAATAACTCCAATTGGACTTCGGTGGTCTTCAACAGAGCGTCCCACACCAGACCGGGTGCGGTGAAATATCAAGCAGGATCCAGATCGTAATTTCGACGACAGATGTCTCGAAAATTTTCGAACACATCTGCCAAGAGCAGAACGTCAGTCTTCAGATAGAGATCGTGATAATCTCTCATGGTTTTCATATCGAATGATTTCCACACGTTTTCGGCGTGCTCGTAATTCTTGTCGGAAATGTCAGATTCATATAATTTCGAATAAAAATCTTCTTTCGAAGGTAGTGCGGTGTCTTCGAATCTCTTTAGATCGTTCATGTAATCGTTAGGATAGACTCCTTTCCTCAACATGACATCTACTCGTTCTCTGAAATGTTCGCTCATGATTTTAAATTTATCCTTGCTCATGTTATCGACTAATTTTGCCAGAGCGGTCGACATGAATTTAAAACTGTCGATGAAATGTATGCATCTACGAATGGATTTCGTTTTTTCTTCCAATGTATTTCCGTCAATTACTCTTTTCTTCTCCATGAGCTTCCATTTCGTGGAGGAAATGTATCTTTCTTTGCTGTTCGCAATGCAATTTAATTCTTCGTGTGAGGTGCCGATTTTTTTCACGAACAGATGACTGTCGTAACCCGAGAGATTGTGAAACATCACAGGATAGAAAGTGGCATCTCGATATTTTAAATTACACTTGCTGTGAGCCGGACCGCGATACAGACCTGTGTAATGATCGTGGTCTCTGACCTTCTTATTTTCCTCCGAATTCTCGTCGAACGATTGTCTGCATATGTGACATTTGGTGGCTCTGTTATTTTCATCCTGCTGCTCTTGCGTGATGATCATTTTCACCGGAGTTTTGAATTTGTCATATAACATTTGAATTTTCGATTCTAACTCTACCGTGAACCTTTGGGTCACATCGTCGTCTTCATACTGTTTCATGTAGGTTAAGTGACCCATGTCATGTTGCGAGTCGAAAGCGCATTTCACGTAAATGCAATAGCCCGAAGGTATGTGTTTTTGATATCTTTCGACGTAACTTTGAAGAGCGTTAGGTTGACAGGAACTCATTTTCGTGGTGAAACATTCGAAATCGGCGTACACGATGAATGGTACATTTAACCTTCTATTGTGATTTTCAAACTTCACGATGGTGTTGGGTTTGGGCATTTCGACGGCAACACCTTGATTTTTGTTGCAATATTCCTGATGTTTCGCTAATGATTTTTCGCTCTTAAACATGTTCATGCAGTTGCAACATAGACATACCTTATGTTCATGTTTATTACTTTGTCTCAACAGTAATCAGATCAGATGTTTAACCCAACAATAATGACGATTGTCACCATTCGAAATCAATAATAAAATAATCATCTTTTCTCTTTCGAGATACGAAGTCTGTCTGAGAGGATAGATCATTCGTTTTTCATCGTCGTATCACAAGACGTTCACTGCTACGGTGGGATTTTGAACCTCGAAATGTTCGATGTGTTTTAACTCTGTTGGAAAAGTCACTCCGGTCCAATCGAGATTTTTAGAAGTCTTCTCATAATGAGAAACTCTATCGGGGTTCATTTTGACAGGGTATAAAGCGGAGGTGACTGCCCATTTAAAACACTGATCATCTTTATTTCACACATTGACCACGGCGTATTTTTTAGCTAGGAAATATGGTAATTCCACGTAGGAAGATCCTTTCAACGAATCGTTTTCAGTTATGTGAATTTCGAGTTTCAACACCTCATCGAATGTCCAATTACTACCTTCATGTTGATAATTTGCGAGAGACGTCAACATCTTGTCTTTCATCTTTTCGAAAACGTCCGATAAATCTGAACCTCGAAATACGGGTTCGACGTTAGATCTGAAATATGCATTTTTCACGATGCTCTCGCCAGACTTCACATCAATTTTATTCATCACACAATGGAGTATCATCTTAATTTTTAGTCCCACGTTCATGTGTTTGCGAAACAAATCCAATACCTTTTTCTTCACCCGTTCCATGAACAATTTTGAAGCGATTTTCTTCAACGAGGGAACCACGTCGAAAGTTTTAAAAATACCTTTGATCACACTCTCCCGTTCTACGGTCTTCGATTGAAATAGTTCCGCGGCGAGTCGTGCTAGATATTCTTTTCCTTTCCCTTCATTTATTGCTCGTCGAATTTCGCTCGATATATCTTGTTTGCCTAGAATCTGAAGTGCATCACTCGTTTTCGTTTTAGTTTTTCTTTTCTTTTCTTTGGAAACTTGAAGTTCTTCTTCAACGGCTTTTCATTTAGTCGTCTTCTTATTTTTCACAATCAAAACGTTTTTGTTTTTTTTTGACGTTGGCATTTCGATTCCTTTTACTATCTTTTTCTTCTTCTTCTCATTTTTCACAACCGATGCATTTTTTGACGTTGTTGCTATCGGCATTTCGTTTGCCTTTCCATCGTTTCGCAAACGTTTCTGTATGACTTCAATCTTTTTTGATTTAGTTCTATGATTTCTGAAATGTGAAATTTTTAATAGTTTACAAATCTCATTTAACTGAGGTATGGTTTTCTCATTTAAATTTTCCAATTTATTTTTATCTGTTTGCTTCATTTTGTAAGAATATTTTTTTTTCGAATTTGTATTTAAATAATTTCTTAAAAAGTTTTGTTTTTTTTGTTTAATGTGAAAAATATTTTTTGATGAAATTAATAAATTTTTTTATGTTCCTTAACATGAAAAAAAAAATTGAATTAATACAAGAAAAAAAAGGCTGTTAAAAATTTAACTTTTTATTTATATATATATATATAAAGAGAAAAAACAAAACTTTTTAAACAAATTATTTAAATACAAAATTTAAAATATACATTATTTGCAAGAATTCGTAAAACAAAAAAAAACCAAATAATCGATCATGACGACAACATCCACGACGGAATCTCGACATAAACATCAATGTTGTTTAATAAATCATTATTCTCCAAAAAACCAAGAAGAAAAAAATTGTAATTTATATTTCGAAAGAAAACGATACGATTTGCGATAGAAAATCGAATCGTAATACTATTAGCGAACAAAAATTAATCGACAATGTCGTTCGAACTATTAAAAAAGAAGAAGGTTCAAGACAAATAGAACTCTTACGACTTTTACGCGAAGTCTCGCATGAGGTTCAAAACAAATTTCCGCGAAGCAGATGTGTGTTCATGTCACCCAATTCCTTCTCAATAGATGATGATAACTGCAAGATGCGAAGGCCAATTTTTAAACGTTCGAAGTCTTGCATGTTCTAAAAACTCGTCTGCTTCTTTCATGAATCGAATCAAATCTTCTAAAGTCAAGAATTGAGATAACGTCTTGTTTTGCGTGATTCAATGTATTGTACAATTGTTCTAAAAAAATTTCACATTAAAGAAATTAAAATTAAAAAAACTTTTTTTTTTATATATATATATATAAAGAGCACATAAAAAAAAAAAAAACTTTTTTAAACAAATTATTAAAATACAAAATTTAAAATATACATTATTGCAAGAATTCATAAAACAAGAAAAAAACCTAAATAATCGATCATGACAGCAACACCTAAAATACGCGAATTGAAATTGAAACGAGTCAAAACGTATAAGAAATTCGGTCATAAAATCTATAGATTACAACAACCCGATCCCATCGAATTGAACGAGGTTGAGATGAAGGACTTAGAGCATAAATACGACAGATATAAGATGACTTTGAAATTGGATGAAGCCATGCTCGATTTGTTTTATGAGTACCAAAGCGATCTGCAGAAAATCGTCATCGCTAAAGATAAGGATGATTTGACATTGTTCTATGGAAGTTACATATATCCAAAAATCTCACGCGAACTCGTGGACAAATCGAGTGGTGAGAGCGCATTCACCTATGTAAAAGAACTCAAAAGAGTAAAGATAAACATTCAACACATTTTCGAAAAAGGAGAAAACACGAGTGTCAACATGCAAATAACAGACTTGGAAATATAAACAATAGAGAGATTGAAATGTTAAAATTTAACTTTTTATTTATATACATAAAGAGAAAAAAAAACTTTTACTAAAAAATTTTACATTGAAGAAAATTAAAAATTAAAAAAAAACAACTTTTTTTATATATATATAAAGAGCAAAAAAAAATAAACAAACTTTTTCAACAAATTATTATTTAAATACAAAATTTAAAATATACATTATTTGCAAGAATTCATAAAAACAAAAAAAAACCAAATAATCAATCATGACGAGAACAACACCTAAAAGATGCGAATTGAAATTGAAACGAGTCGAAACATGTAAGAAATTAGGTTTTAAAATCTATAGATTACAACGACACGATCCCATCGAATTGAACAAGGTTGAGACGAAGGGCTTAGAGCAGAAATACGACAAATGTAGCATGCCTTTGAAATTGAACGAATCTGCGCTCAATTTGTTTTATGAGTACGAAAGCGATCTGCAGAACATCATCATCGCCGAAGTTAGAGAATTCGACAAGGACAATTTGTCGTTGCCCTATGGAAGTTACATATTTCCAAACATCTCATTCAATCTCGTGAAGAAATTTTGTGGTGAGAGCGAGTTGACCGAAGTAACAAAAACTTAAAAGAGTAAAGATAAACATTCAACACATTTGCGAAAAAGGAGAAAACACGAGTGTCAACATGCTAATAACGGACTTGGAAATATAAACAATAGAGAGATTGATTTTTTTTTAGCGAAGAAGAAGGAAAAAACGTAATGAGATCATCTTGAAAACACGAGTGTCAACATGCTAATAACGGGCTTGGAAATATAAACAATAGAGAGATTGATTTTTTTAGCGAAGAAAAAGAAAAAAAAAAGTAATGAGATCATCTTTTAGATCTCATTACTTTTTTTTTTTTTTCCTTCTTCACTATTACCATATTTTATAATAACGTTTCCTTTTTTCTTAAATTTCAGCATTGATTCTTCTTTTCTTTTTTTCTTTTTTTTTGTAATATGATATGTTTTTATAACAACACATTTGTTTATCTGAATCATAATTATGAACGAATGTTGTGCATCTCTTGGTAACACTCGCATCATTACCATTCTCTTCAGAAGGTAGTGGTGACGGTGGAAAGCATTTCATTCTTTTCATTTTCAACCGTCTATCCCGCTGTTTATCTAACTCTTTCATCAGTTCTTTCCTTAGATATCCATCATTAGCATCTAACCATTTTTCCACATCTTTTTTTTCACACTCTGTCTCGCGATATTCCTCATTATTGTCTAATTGTTTCTCCACCTTTTTATCCATTTTATATATTATTTTATACTTTCTATGATTTATATTTTATATAAATTATATAATTTTATATTATAATAACATATTCAAAATCGGTATATTCTTAAACGGCGAATTCTCACCGAGCAACAAACCCTTGCCGAGTTGCTCAACGTTCTGTCCACTCTTCAGATAGAGACCGTTTCCACTCAAAGAGTTGCCACCTCTAACGGGTTCTAGATACAATCCTTTACCGCTGTCGTCTACGTGGACGTGACACACGGCTCCTCCCTTCTTCAAAAACAGTCCGCTGCCACCCATTAATTTCTCAGCTGCCGAACTCGCGAGTCCCATGAGAGCTCCCACGCCGCGAGTCTTTCCGAGAAAGGGTAGTGCCTTTGCGGCGAAGGGTAATGCTTTTGTGGTGATTCCTGACAATAGCGGTAGGAAACCACCTTTCATTCTCAAATTGTATCTCAGTTGAGCGGGACTCAATCTCACCATCAACCCTCTTCCATCGCGAATTGCTTTCTCCATCCTTTTGTTTTGACTTCTGGTCCAGGCGATCGAATCCTGACCGCCTCTCGTCAGATCTTCGTGAGTGAATTTGAATCTCACTGCCTCGCCTCGAGTTGTTAACGCTCTCTTAAGTTTCATCCTCTGTCCTGTGGATATGTTCATGTTTTTAATCACGTATTCTGTCATAAGTCTTTTTTTTTAAATATATTTACTTCAGTTGTTTTCTTGTTTAATAATAATTATTTATATTAAAATAATTTTGTAAAATTAATATTGCGTTTATTTTATTTTTGTTATCTATATATATACACAATATTTTTTTTTTTTTTTGCTTTTATATTTCTCTTATGTGAAATCGTATCGTCACCCTCTCTCCGCGAAGATCTAACAGTTCACCATTTTGATCTGTCAACGTGGTTTTGAGACTATACAACGTGTCTAAAATCACTGGTAGATAAACTAAATTTCGAGGTCGCTCCACGATCTTATAACCCGGCGACACGTTTGGAAAGAAGGAATAGATCATCGGTTGAGTGCTACCATTCATGTAGCTTCCAGCAATCATTTCCACATTCACCAGAATGCTCTTGACTGCGAGAATGTCGACCGTATTTTCAGATGCTGCATGGCCTCGATACATCTTTTGATCGAATCCCAACATCTTGCCTATAGGATCGTCCGTGTTGAAATCCACTCGAAAATTATCTTCCAAATCCAACATCGTCTGTAAGGTATTAGGATTGGGAGTGAGTCTGATCTTGTTGCTTCCCTTTCCATCCGTCTTCATTTGCGTCTGAATGTAATTGTTCAAATCGTCTATGTCGTAACTCCCTTTGGGAATTCGAATCTCCAACCAATCCACTCCGTCGGAATACTTGAACGAGTTATTCTTTTCGGTGACGTTGGGAAAGGAATAATAAGTCTCCAGATTCACCAACGCCATCTCGTATCTTTTCTCTCTATTCAATTCGATGGAAGGTTCGAATTTCGTAGCGAATCGAGTCGAATCGCCACTCACCACGATTTGAATGGATTGTTTTGCAGCCGTATTCTCGGCTATCCATTCTAACAATTCTCCTTGTTCCAACATTATATTTTAATTTTTTTTTTTTTTTATTTTTTTCAAAACTAATTATTTGAAGATTTATGATTTTCTAAATTTTTTTTATTTTCACGCTCTATCTTATTATCATCAGAAACATAAAACTTGTCGAATCCGCACCGATATTTTCCGCGATTAAATTCGCTTGTCAAATCGATCACGACGAAATTGTAAAGTCCTCCATCCCAAACCCTCTTGCAGAATCTCCTGAATTCCGTCACGCTCATGTCGTTTGCGACGTGGTCGCCATAGATGTGATTGAGATTCTTGAGATCTTGGCGAAAGAGACATAGAAAATTAGCATTCTCCCTTATCGTCTGTCTGGGCAATCGGAAGTAATTCTGCGACAGGTAGAAACAGTCCACGTTGCTGTGTCGACCCCTAACGCAATACGATTCGCATCGGTTCTGTCTGTCCAAAAGCAGATCGTCGAAAATCATGAGATTCTTATCTTCCGATTTCAATTCTCTAGGATCCGGAACGTCGCTAGCGTTCTCATAAAATCATTAGATTCTTATCTTCCGATTTCAATTCTCCAGGATCCGGAACATCGCTAGCATTCTCATAAAATCGACACTCGATGGTCAAAGATGCATTTCTCTTCATCAGCTCCATCGCCGCACCGTCCAAAATGGTCGAAAGTGGAGCTTCACTCTTGTCGAATTCCTCCCTACTGTCAAAGATTCTGGCTATGACGTCCTTGGGCAATCTACGATCCATGCACTCTCGAAGCAATCTGTATTCGGGTTGAAACAAGCTCTTGCCAAACACGAACAATCTGTCGTAATTCAACCAGTCGGGTCGGGACAACAGATTCATCAACAGATTGGTCTTTCCACAATTCGATTTTCCCACTATCAAGCCTCTTATGCTTTTAGGAAAGAACTCGTTATTCGACCTCTTGGTCGCGGCACCGTTTCAAGACATATCTTTAATGTTCATCTTTGTTTTATTTTTTTTGTTTGTTATTTTAGATTCTTTCAAACACAAATTTTATATGTTTTTCAAACTCAGTTTTTAATATTATTATTTATTTATATCACACCGTCGCGAGTTCTCTTCAATCCTGATCCACTCGTCATTTTAGCTAAATCTTGTATGGGCACCACAGCATCCTTAAAATCTTTCCAACTTTCCGGCGTTCGCTCTAATGCAGCTCGCTTCGCCGGCGGACTGATCAACTTGTCGATCAACGCGTCGTCTGCCCTCTTGCCAGCCACAGAAGCTATCCTACCACTGGCTTCGGAAGCGGCTTTCTTACCAGCATCCAAAGCCGTCTTCTTACCGACCTCAAACGCAGTAGATGCGAGTTTTCTACCCGCATCGCTCGTGAACGCTCGCATTATAGAATCGACGATGCCAGAACCACCTTGAACGTAAGTTCTGACGTATCCCCTGTTCTTTATCACCAACATATTTTATTTTTTATAATATATTTTGTTTTTTCACTGGTAAATCGTTTTATTGTTTAAATACTTTTATTATTCTAGTGTCAAAATTTACTGTTTTTTATTTTATATATTTTTGTTTGTTTGTTTCTCTCTACTTATTATATACACATCAATCCTTCAATTCGTTCATCAGCCTTTTATAATGGTTTTTATTCAAAACCTTCTGTCTTAACAATTCGTCACATATAGTAACTATCTCATTATCTAATCCTGTGTTACCAGCCCATCTGCTCGCCATCAACAAACTCAATCTCTGAGACAGAGCGTCAGAATCGCTCGGAAGAAAAGTGGTTTTCACCCCTTTGCCAGTCACCGATTCGACGAACTTCTTATTCATATCCCATATGGGTTTCACCACTTTCGTCCACTTGTAGCCTCTGTTGGCTTTGGGTCTCGTCTCTCTGGCATCGTTATTTCTCTTCATGGCGTGGGTCTGAACCAGAATGTCGCCGTAATTGTCGAAATCCTGTTCCGTGTAATCACTAGGCTTGTCGTAAAGTAGCAATCTGCGCAGTCCATCAGTCAATTCGTATCTGTTCGAACCCACGATCAATTCATCATCGCCTATTTCTACTTCTGTGTCTCCAATAAAAGTATTATTGTCCGAATCCTTATAAAATCCATACAACAGATCTCTCTTACCACCATCATCAGATGATGCGATGCTATCAGTGGTGATAGTCGAAGCTGTATCGGTGTCGGTCTCGCTCTCTGTTTGAATTCCCGTGGGAACGTAATCCGGTTTAGATTGAACGGAATGCCTATTCCCAAAACTACCGGGCAATGAACCCATTCTCAAAGAACTCTCTTTTATGGGTCTCAATTCTTCGACTATCTCCTTCCTGCTTCACTCTTGACACTCCGTCACGGGTTTAAATATTTTTGTGGCTTCGTGTTTGAGTTCAATCTCACCAAGACGTCTGCTTCTGTCAGCCGACTGAATGCCTTCTTAGCACGTTCATACTCGTCTAAAATTTGATTTCGGCGTCTAGAATCCATCTGTAAAAACATTTTTCGTTTTTTTAAATTGTTATGTTCCTTTCAGTATGCTAATGCGAGTTATTTTATTATTTTCAAAAATTAAATGTATAATTATATTTTTATGTTTTAAGTTAATAAAAATCTTTCTGTCTTTAATATAATAACTAAAAATATTCACATCTTAACTCAGTATTGATTGAATTGGGAAAGTTTAAAAAACGTGTTAAGCAGTACATGACAAACCGGTTTCTGATTTAACGCATTTGAAAGTAATTTACGTTTGTTAAAAGGAATTCCATTCACATATCAAAAAACCATTCACTCAGTGTCGAATTAAGAGAGAACCTTTTGATGACAGTTAAAACATTCTAGCACATAAAAGAAACTGTTTTTTTCTAATTTAACGTTAAAGGAATTCATTCATTCATTCATTCAAATCTGTCTGATCGTTATCATGAATATATTTAAAAATTTACCACTCAAACCTAATTGAGTGGAAAATGCATTTTATTATAACATTATTCAAACATTCCATTAAGTGTTTATTAAGATTACTTTACAAGAATTAATAGTGACAAACGCGAACAAACAATTTTTTTTACCACTGATTCTTTTCTCTAATTGTCTCTAAACTCAATTTCTCTTCGTTACATCGAAACAAAACACGAATGTCTATTTTTACAGATCATATTTTATAGTCGACTCTTTTGAACGGATGCCTTTCATTCACGCAACTCCTTTTTAAAACTGACGCTCATATTTTATAGTCTACTCTTTTGAACGAAAACCTCATTCAGTCACAACAATAACATGTGTTAGTTTTACTTCAGGAAACGTGACAGTGGGTTTGCCGGTTCAGAAACACCTCTTTTCCGTGTACCGTACACGATTCGATTTCCGACGTAAAATCCGCAAATGGATTTCCGTGTATGCCTCCATAGGGTTTCAGTGTTAAAATCGTGTACGGACGCGGATGATTTAGAATCAGCAAGATGATGATTTAGAAACGACAAAACGTTTTTTGCTTGCAATTTAACACTGAATCCTATGGGGAAACCCATTTGCAGATTCAAACACAAAACGCTACATGTACACATACGTAAAATTTCATGCATTTTTTTTCACTCTTGGATACAATCCAGTGATTTTGAATCGGCAAAGCCGATTCTAAAGCACCCTAAAAAACGTTAAAGTCGTGTACCTGTACACGATTTTAACACTAAATCCTATGGAGGTGTACATCGATGTACGTGTACATGTACACGTACATCGTCATCTGTGTTTGAATCGGCCCTTATTACCTACTCACATTATAATTTTGTTGAAAAAATTGAGAAACTGAGTAAATAGGAAACTCTTGTAATAAAATTTGGCTTTATACAGTACGTGGAGAGTGGATTGTAACTAAATCACCTGCGGAGTGGAGTTGTCACCCAAGCTATAACTTTCAAATAGTGTACATATCGACAAAAAACACAAGCAATGTTTCAGCCAATGGACCTCCGGGTTAAACCCGGAGGTCCATTGGCTGAAACATTGCTTGTGTTGGTTATGCTTTGCAACAAATTTGCAATTATTGATTGGGTGGAATCTCCACTCTGTGGGTGATTTAGTGATAATACACTCTCCACGTACTGTATGTGCAGTACATGGAGAGTGGATTGTAACTAAATCACCCGTGGAGTTGAGTTACAACCCAAAGTATCACTTTAAAATTATCTACATGTGGACAAACTTACAAGCAATGTTTCAGCCAATAGACCTCCGGGTTTAACCCGGAGGTCCATCGGCTGGAACTTTGCTTGTGATTGCTATGCTTTGCAACAGATTTGCAATTATTGATCAGGTGGAATTTTCACTCCGCGGGTGATTTAGTGATAATACACTCTCCGCGTACTGTAGATTATGTATGCTGACGAGACATCAAATATGGAGTTATCGCCAGTTGTTATTTGGTTTGGTACTTTAGTTGGGCAACAAGGTGGAAATTTGGTGAAATTTGACCAAAAATGACCAAATATTTGGATTTTACCATTTGTTAAGACTAAAAGACATCATTAGGAATGTAAAGTATTTTATGATCGTTTCTTGGGTAACTTTCACCATTTATTCCTACTTCGATCGATGTCGCTCTTTAGACATTGGTGCAATTGAGATATTTAATCCCTTTTTGTACATTCACTTCTAAAAGAAGCAGAAAGAGAACAATTAAAAGTGAATATAATATGTTGTATTTTAAAATGTTGTTATACATTGATTTAATTATTCTTAATTTACCGCAAACATATTTTGCTGTTATTTTGATTAGGTGGGATCAAAATGTAAAATGTCGTGATTTACATTTTGGCGGGACCAAAGGCCAGTTTTTTGTCCCTGAATAGTACGTTTCGAAACTATTCATTGAGCAGTCTTCACAATGACAATAACTTCACATGAAACAAACGCCCTTTACTCACATTCAGATAACCTGTGCCACGCGAGTAAGGCGCTCGATTCACATCTTATCAAATAATTCTTGTTATCTTCATAAACTGTATCCATTCTTGTGCCTCGTGTTCATTCCTGTTGAAAAATTCTTTGCTTTGTCGCAAATTGCAAGGAACAGTCGCCGTAGAGTTGTCGAAATTCACGGATGGGCAGTGATGTCCATACATGCGTTTACCAGGTAATAAAAATCATCATCAGCAAAGTTTTAATTAATGGAGCACCGGGTTGTACCCGGTGCTTCATTAATTAACTTTTTTGAGGATTAATTCGTATAATTAGTGTTTGGAACCTAATATTATTGCGTCCATGGAAATACTGCCCACCCGCGGAAAGTGACCAATCCAAGGCGGGCGTACTGTACGTTTTCGATACGTGTCTCTCTCGATAACTTGCAAAATAAACAACATCGGCATTAAGATAGATTGTTGTTTTCCTTTTTTCCATTTTTGCATTTCATCAATTAGTTGGTTCCATCCTCTGTTCCATCTTTTGTTGTGTTGCTCCTTTCAATAATAAAGGCAAGCAAACAGCTGCGAGATCAGCTATTAAATAAGTTAAAATAAAAATAAGATCAAATAGAGCCAAAGTTTTTCCTACCGTATCACTGCAATTGCGTTTCAACATACACTTCAGAACCCAGCTTTAATAGGTTTCTCAAAAAGCAAACGGACGAACCATTGGTAAAGCGCTCCAAGCAGTGCGATGTTTCAGTCAACATGCTCTTCAGAAGCCCACATTGATAGGTTTCTCAGAAAGCAAAGGGACGAACCATTAGGGAGGCGTTCCCAGCAGTCCGGTGCTTCAGTATACTTTTATTTAAGGAACATTGTATCATTTGTGGTGAGACTTGTCAAGAACGTGACCCAAGGCATACCAACAGATTGAAACATTACATACTCGCTGTCCAGGACTGTGTCTCGCCCTTGCCAAAAGTCGTTCGTAGATATCATATTATCTGTCTGTAACAAACGATAGAACTTCTGGTCTCGGGAAGTTCTGTTGTCGCTATCGGTACTAACATTGACCTTCATGTGGCCGATGATCGGTATGTCCACTACTGCTACAAACTATTTCTATACTCTAAATCGAAAGAACCTTCTCATAGAAAAAGATAAGACAGTTATGTCAGACACCGCACTCAAAACGGTTATTGATATGATGCCCATTGATGAAAATCGAATTTAGAGGAGTGTTGAATTTTTCAATGTTTATGAGGATCTCGGGGGAATAATAACACCCAGAAGGTCTTTTATTGATAAGGTATGTGACAAAATGGGCGACCTTCTTGTGAGACTGTAACCGTCTGGAATTGCTAGCTTTGTGGTCTTTACGCAAACGACTGCGATGAACGTTGGACTCAGAGATGCCGACGTCATACATACACAGAACGTCACACGCGTGTGAATGGGTTAATCGATATGGCACCAGTGCCAGCGGGGAAAGATAAAACGAGAGGCCGCAGGCCTCGTGTTTTATCCTTCCGCGATGGCACAAGTGCCATATCGATTAGCCCATTCACACACGCGTGTCGTTCTGTGTTTATTACACGCCTTCATGTCTATAAGAAAAACAGTTATCAGAAGGACACTCAGCAACTATCAACAAAAAGAACACAGTTTATCGTCAACTAAATTTGCGAGGGGAACCCGTATTACTATTTCGTCCCCTAAGTTCCAATGTGTTCTATGTGCCTACTGGCACATTGAACACATTGGAACTCCGTGGGCATTTTTTATCGCTAGGGATTCAAAATGTAGCTGTCGTGCACGATTTGTAGAAAATACCATTGAAATTTGTCGCTTGTATTTAAAAATAGTACATCAACGATTTCTGCTCCGCACACATGTGCAGAACGGATTTACATTTTCCGCATGGTTTAGTGTTGCTGTAGATGGGGATTTCAAAGAACAGGCGTGTAATAACATTCAAAATGATAGCCACTGCGATCCGCAAAGAAACCGATAAACCCAACAAACGTGCATACAGTTTAATGTATTGTCCGGGCGTAGCCCAACATGTTGTGAAAGGCTTTACTTTAACCCTAAAGCGGTAAACAGATGGGCTCTGAGACAGTCTATTAAATGCCGAAGTGGTCTAATGCGATTGAATGATGGGGGGGGGGGGGGGGGGGGTCCTCGAGGAGTCCGAGTGTGCAAAGAAGAGAGTCTAGGCAGGGCCGAGTCAGATGGTGTTGGCAGACAGAAACTGGGAAAGGCGCTTTGCTCGAAGTAACCTTCACACATTAGCGATTGTTAATCTCTGGAATGGTAAACTCTACAAAGGTGGTGGTTAATGCCGATAGGGCTCTTGAGATTCCAAAGTCTCAATGTGGAGATTTCCAAGCTGGGTTACTCGACGATGTTTGCAAATCGCTTGGAAAGAAGGTTTTGACAGTGGCAAAAACTAAACGGGCAATCCAAGTGGGAGATGTAAGCAAAGTCGACACTGCATTGATTTTATTCACGCATAATAGCATTGTAATCAAGTGGTGATACAGTCGATGTTCTGAAATTTGAACTCACACCAGTTCCTCTGTCCGTGTTCACAGAGAGGTCTAATGCGATTGTTTATAATGTGCCAGCAGGTCATACAGGTTTCCAAAATAGCTGACATCATTACTCTGTCTAATACCAGATGACATAAACATCTTCCTTGTATTAACCTATTTCTATTGGAAACGGTACTTAAGCTTTTCATTTACGATGGGATCAACGTGCGGTGTCAGAAGGGTAATAGATCTGAAGGACACCATCCGAAAACATGTAGAGTGGATGTCAAATAGTCAAATATAGTTGTATCGCATGTGGTCTCCGTGTGTGACACTGTAGCCCAGTTCACTGGGGCAAGGGGGACACGGTAATTAAATATCTGAGTAGTGTCACTCTGGAACAAATAGGAAACTCGGATGCTTTGGATACGGTTTGTCAAAGGGCGACTATGCGCATTAGTACACGCTAAACTCATTTGGGTTAAAAATTCTCCAAAATCAGCTGAGTTGAGTGAATATGAACCCAACAGATTCGGAATTCATATTCACTCAACCCAGTTGATTTTGGGTTGCTTTTTAACCCAACTAATTTTAGAGTATAGCTGCTATGGCTACCCATCGAAAGACATGTCAGATACCGAAACCAAGGTGTGGGCTAACCTAACAAACCCTCAATGGCACAGGCAAATGCACTGAAATTATCAACTCTTCCGTCAACAAGCGAAGCAGAAAATGCCAAACGAGCACATTTTCAATCGATACTTTGGTGCGCTGGTAAGGTAATAAAGTGTAGTTGCTCGAAGAAAAAGTGTGGTGCTACACGATGCAGCTGTGCAGCTGCGTAACTATGTTGGAGTTCTTTGTGCGTCATTGTCGAGCTATGTATCAGAGTGTCAAAACCCGAACACGTTGATCTCTGAAGCAACTGACGATGAGGATGACACAGAAGACAATCTACAGTCTTGGTGCTAATTGAGATATATGTTGGTGGGTAAGATATAGAACAACCTTTAAACTCATCTTACTTCGTATACACACAATACAATGATGCTCGTTAGCAACAATCCGAGAGGTCTATTTATTTTTGCAAATCTTCGCCACATTTCGTGTAATAAAATAGTTTGTTACAGTACTAGCCAAACACATTACACACTCTATTGTTGTATGGGGTTTTTTTTCTTCTTTTTTTTGACAAATACTAGAATCGAAATAGTTATTTTTCGTCCAAAATTCATCAAATTTTCGCCCCTTTTACCCAAGTAATGTACCAAAAACAACTAAAATATGGCAATAAATGAATCGTTGCTACAACACCGATACACATTACCTAAATATAAAGGAAAATTATATAACAAAGATGGATTATCACATTAACTGAATTTTCCCCTTTTCTGCAATGCAAATTGGTTTGGTCTGAAAAGGGTTAACTCCTTGCGTGTTGCTGGAGGATTTTCCCTTCCAGGACAGGATATCAGGATATCGCTTGCCACTAAAATAAGTAACATTTGAACTCAGTTTACCAAATTTTCTCCTGCAAATTGTATGAAACTTTTGACTAACGATTTCTTGGTTCAAATTTTTATGAAATTTGTGATCAAATTTAGTCATGGCTGCTTTAGAGCAGCCATGACTAGATTTGTTGAAAAATATTGTATACATACTCAGCGGGTTAAGAGTTAAATATCTCAATTTGCTCAAGAGTTTCAGAGTGGCACGAATCAGATTCGGAATCAGCGGAAAAAGGTACCCTAGAAACGATAACAAAACGCATTACACGCCCTTTCTTTCAGGGTACCACTCCCCACAAACGGGCTCTTGGTGTCCGACTAGAATTAAAGCAGACCTTGCACTGCAATCTATAAAATAATGTTTTATAAGGATTTGTAAGTCTGGCGAAACGATCTGGGGACGAAGCCCTCTGTGCCCCTCCTCCCCCCCCCCCCCCCCCCCCCCCCACACACACTCACCAGCGATACGTTTTTTTCGGTTTTCGGTCGAACAGCTAGACGGGTGGAGGAATCAGGAGTGCCCAAAGACTAAGAAATGATTTCCAACGTTGTGACAAGGCTTAAGCTTTATGCAATCTTGAAGGCATAATGTGCCACTGCACTTCCATTTATGCAATATTGAAGGCATAATGTGCCACTGCACTTCCATTTATCCAATCATCAAGTTGGGTGCCTTGCTCGAGGACACATCGCAAGTGGCGCCAGTAGAGACCGCACCCACGCCCATTCAATCACACGCCCAATGCGCCAACCAATTAGCCACTGCATGTGCCCTCCAATCCTAATGATGTTTGGTGACACCCCCAACCGTGGGGAAATATTGTCTGATCGCTGGCGATCGGCGTTGTACTTGTTAGCAGTAAATACATTATCGTTTTGTTTTCAAGGAATAACAGATGCAGCACTCATGCCATTACTTGCGCTGTTGATGGACACCAGACATGAAGCGGCTTACGGAAGTGTTTACGCCATAGCACAATTAGCTGTATGTTTAGCTTACTCAGTGGGTGAGTAACATTTGACTCTACCAACAATTCAGGAAGAATGACTGCTGCAAAACTCTTAGAGTGCGGGGTTTGTGTCAAGATAATAACTCGAATTTAGTGGAAATAGAATAAGAAACACCAACACGGTTACCGGGGCGATTTCAGGCGCTGTGCTTATAATATTCTAATAAGCAAACAAATATTGCTCTTAATACCTCCTCCCCTCCTGTGTTAGTGACCTCATGTACTAGGAAAGAGGCGATACTGCACCATAGAAACCCTTATAGTAGGACCCAGAGAATCTCAGATTCCAGGATGAATCGTATTCCGAATCGAATCACGCAGAGGAATTTGAATGGAATCGAATCTCGAATCGAATATCGCGGCTCTTCGCGTTTCAAATATTGCACCTTCTTTAAACCGTAAATATTGCCAGTATCCAGTCAAATATTGTATTCAATGGCGACTGGTCTGTTTGGGCAAGTCAGTCTGAAACGGAATATTTCATAACGGTAACAGAGTAGTTTCGGAAGCCAGGCCTGGCATTCTTAAAAATGTGGGAGGGCTAAAAATCGCTTCCCTCACGTGACCTGGGGGAGGGGGGGGGGGCAATTAGCTCTCCTCAACCTTACAAAAGCTAAAAGTGGCAAAATGAAGTTTTACTATTAATGAATTTTGCCTAGTGTGCTTTGTACATTTTATTTGGCGCTGCGATCAAGATAGTCTCTGCGAGGCAGCTGAACTGCCCCTCCCACACCTCCGGGCCTCGACAAGGCCCGGAGATGTGGAAAGGGGAGTGTTGCCGTCTTACAGAGTCCACTTACATAGCAGAGATTTGAAAACATGTGGGTTTTAGGAACAGGAACAGGCTGTTATGGTAATCATTATTTTCTAAGGCCAGGAGGGCTAGTTTTCGCCCTCCTTAATATTTTTAAGGCGAGCAGTAGGTGAGCGAAGAAATCGCTATCCTGAAAATGCCAGGCCCGAGAAGCGGATGCGCCTTGTACCCCTTTCCTATCACAGGTACCCTGTAGAAGAAGCCTATTGATAGAAGAAGAGTTCAGAGGAAGACACGTGATAGGACGTTGAAAATATCTCGATTCGAAACTATCCGAATTAGAGCGAATCCAATCGAACAGAACCGAAACATCGAAACGATTTCGAATCGAATCGAATTTAAAAGTGCAGTATGATACACGACGAATGGTCCCAAAATACACTGGCATACCAGATGAGTGCAATGACGCTCGTCAGCAACAATCAGTGAAATTTACTTATTTTTGCCAATCACCGCCACATTTCATGTTATAAAATAGTTCGTTACAGGACTCATCCAACATTTCTCGTGTTAGGGATTAGTTACCTTTGAATGTCTGGATATTATAAGACAATGCCCTCGTGTATCAGACTACTTTTCAATATTTCTCTCAAAATCCGGGAATTTTAGTGTTCCGGACCACTCGTCAATTTAAGTTGAACCCTCACGCCCCCTCTAATAACAATTTTTTATCCACCATAGTTACAGCCATTGGCCCTCCTGAATGCATCCAGTGTCTCTGAAAAAAGCGCCTCAATATAGTTGTAGTTTTGCCCACTAATTCTGGCTGATATGATAACACTGAATAATCTCATCTTTTTCAACTTACATGTGTAGCAACTTCGACCCATCTCCCTCTCCCCTCAACGTGCTCATATCCAAACTATATCCCTCTCATGTAACTGACACGCACAGATTTTGTTTTTTTCATAAACGCGATCTACAAACGCAGGCGCTTCTTAGCTTAGCACTCTGGACAAGCATTTCATTTCAGGTCTGTTTGAAAAAACTGAACACAGCAATGTTCATGATGGTAATCCGCCGCGAATGTAAGAAAATCCGTGTACGTCAACGCTAGTCACAACAGGTTGAATTTAGATCTCCTGGCATCGTAAGATTTTACTATGAGCTGAATATGTCAAATTTCTGAAGTTATGATGTAATGTCTTACCTCCTTCAAGTTTATGAGATTTCCGTTGCTTTCGAAACGTCTCAGGCATGCACGCTGATCTTTATATTACTGGACTGCTGGAACCTCAGCAAAAAACGTTACCACTCAACCAGAATCCCCTTGCCACCCCCGCCTAAATTGGCGCTATGTCAATCAACGCTATAACTCCTCCCAATCTATAAGGTTTGATGACGTGAAAGCTGTTACGCTGTGACTGCAGCCATAGCGTAACAACTTTATGTTCATCAAACGTCATGTGTTAAGGCCTACCTAGTACGCACACGAATAACACTCTATCAACTTTCAAATCTCGGCACTTGTTTTTAGTCAATAATAACTAAACTTTGTTGTAAATATTCATTTTCTATTGCCACAAAAATGTACACATACTCATTTTAAACAGTCATCAGAGTATGCGCTTTAAAAAGTGATCGATGATTGCCAGGCGTCGAGAACGCGAAAATAGTCGAATAGTTCTTTTTGGTTGAGCATTGCTTATGTGTAGCATCTAGCACCCCATCCCCCCTCCCAGGATGGTGATGGTAGAGACACTTTTATTTTATGTAAGCAATCCAGTTGTTTCGAGGTCAGTGAGAAAATTGTATATGAACTGGATCCGGTCAATCAAAATCTATATAGGATGGCAGTTACGAATGACCTCCCCTTTGTTCGTTGATCTTTCAAAATGTCGGCAGACGATGGCCGGTTCACGTTAAATGAGGAAAAATTCAATCATTCATGCTTGATCGCAGATGTATAAAAATTAGTCGGTGAGACATATTCCTTACACAAGCAAACTTGGTCGGAGTTTGATTAGCTTTTATTACCATGTACAATTTCAACAACAAGACCGGATTTCGCCCAAAACAAGTAAAAACGTCTGGAACCGCACGAGCGATCATTCGATTCAGCTTACACTCAATTGGCATCGAGTTGCTACACATGTCGAGGCCACCGCTTTTGGTAGCTGTAATTAAATAATAAATAAATAACCAAGTCAACGAGATAAATTGGACTAATTCATTTTTGCCATGATGATAATTCGTTAAACATGAAAAATAACAACACACACGATTGAAACACTACTAAACACTTCAGCTGTTATAGTACAAGTTGAACAATGAATGGGGATTACGTCTCGCACGGCACAAGAACGCACTATCATGACGCCACGATCCTCATTCATAAAAAAATTCTTTAAAGACGCTGAATGATTGTCAAAACTGACGCCGTTAAAAACTGTACCAAATCCCTTCAGTGTGCGAACAAGTCAGGAAAGGGGGGATATTGTAAGATAAATTTGTTATTACCTCCACGGAGGTTTCCGAGGTGGTGTACTGAAGTCTTGATCTCACCTCTGAGTCACATATGAACTCCTCCTAACGGGCTCGTCGATATATGCCACGGATGCGAGGTCAAGACTTCAGTACACCATCTCGAAAACCACATGGTGACAAAAACCTATATTTAGTTGATTATATCAGGCGGTGTCTTCAAATGTTAAATATTTGATTTCATATAGTAAACACATTATCACACACTCAACCAATCTAAGATATCATACTCCGCCCTATTGGCTAGACACGATCAAGCACGAAGCTTCTGGCGTCCAGTTGATCTTGGTAATCTTGTCTCAACGACTCGATGGAACACGACGACGCGAATCAATTGATTGTTGTACTAATTTGTTCGGTTTACGTTCACATTTTGCAGTGAAAATCTTCCTCTCAGAGGGTTACCGAAAAACGCCGATAGAAGGATCCATTTTATAGTTCAGGAGTCTTTCTGAACTGGAAACTTTAACCCTGTCAACACTGGCGCCGTGGAAGGAATCATTACAGTCAAAACTATCAACGGCGAAATGGGCGAAACCATCCTAGTTTGTTGGGAGGTTCAGTAATAAATTAAGATGATTCTGATGTCATGGCTGCCAACATGGAAGCCAGAAACCTAGACAAATGTCATAATTTCACTGAACAATAACTTGGCAACTAAACAGCCTTGCCCTTCGATGGTTGGGGAAATGGCCATGTCACATAGAACGTGATGGGACCCACAAAATATGCGCTCCACGAATTTAGGAGTCACTTGGAGACATTTCCAAATGTGTACGGCCAAAAAGTCCAAGATGGCATGTCAAGTTTTTAAGAAATAACAAGACGCCTCAGCTTCCACGCTCAGCTATCCATTAAGAGTGGTTTCCCTTTTCGTTTCGCATCAGTTGAATCACACCCTTGCACTTTTGTCTCTTCTCGGAATAGACAAACGACATGAAATAACAGATATTTGAAAGCCTCTTGTCCACTATATATACTCGAGTCCATGCGTTCGGTTAAATGAGCATAGGGCAGGATGGAAATTACCAAGAAACTCAACGGTCGGTGTCTTGTTAATCTGAGCAGCCTGTCCTGTGAAGTGGCACCTTGTCGCTCTGCGGCTCGGTGTCACTCGATGCACGGGTTAGGCTTCTCAGATTGGTGAGGTACTCCTTGCTCGAACGGTAATTTTCACTCGAAATGGACCAAGCTAATGAGTGCTAGTCTTTCAAAAACTCTCACTGATTGTACTGACAGAAAATCTTCAGTCTGAACCCTGTTGTCAGGATTTTTTTTTCCTCTTCAATATTGCATTCTTTTATTATTATTTATTGTAAGTGTAATAACTAGTTTGTTGTTACCGTTTTTCTTCTCCCGAGGGCATGGCAGGAAGACAGCCAACTTGGCTATGTCATCGCCCTGCAGTGTGTCATGTATTTCATATTATAATTTTTAAATGTATTTCATATTATAATTTTTAATATTCATGTATTTGTGGACGCTGCAAAATAAAGTATCTATCTACCTAACCGACATGAGCTATCAGTAACGTACTGCAGCAGTTGAGTCTTAATTTTGAATAAAACGCATCGAACATGGGACTTGGCAAGTATTGAACCTGGGTTGTTTCCGTTTCAAAGAGCCCGCCATGTTGACGGTGAGAAAAACAAACCATTGAAGGTTGTGGGCAACATTGCTACGAAAAATCTCACCATATGCTCCAGTAAATTATCACGGCAATGTCACTACTGAAATTCTGATTGTCCAAATATATCAAGGAAAGTATACTAATACGGGCAAGTTGCATTGATTTTCCGTTCTTTGTAAATATTCTATCCTCACCGACCGAAGCAACCAATTTATTTACATGGAACGACCTTGCCATTAGTTTGTATTCATGCGCGAAACTTACCAATTGAGAACAAAAATTGTAATTATTTTTAATTAAGGAAGCAGTTTCATATAGTGGAATCGCAAACCCATGTTGTATCCTTTTATTGTTGAAATATTCGTAAACTGGTAGCTCTTTCACGTCTTTTAATCACAAATCGAGGGAACTGTTGTTCATCATGTAATATTGGTGGTACGATTTTATTGGCCTGTCGTTCGGCTTCGTGTCAGTCTGGTCTTGGTGAGTTCTAGAAATGATGCTCCTAATTTCGCGATCCGGTGTGATTTATATTGCGAATTATTGTAAACAGTGTATTTCACGATATTCGTTTGCGGTCCACAAAGATCATCGATAATTTCGAATGATTTGTGGGCTATTTGACTCATGTCCACATAGTATTTGTTGATCGAAATTGTTGCCACGGGAAAGTCATATGCGTTGATAAGTCGCTTGTTCAAAATGCGAAAAATAATATTTTTTTCCTTTTACCCATCCCACTAGACCTCCTAATCCCAAAACAAAATATGGCAGAAGTATGAACATGCAATTTTTCTCTTGGAAATTCTTTAAAAATCGTTGCATGGAAATTCTCAACGAAAGTGAAGTATGGCAACACACACGAGGCACAATCGAGTTTCAAAGTTTGTTTGACCGCTTTGGCTTATCGAAATATAGGCTAATAAACCTGTATTTTCATAGAAACCCTGCACAATGTTTAACCCTTTACCTAACATGAAAAGCAGACGACACTTGCAAACAAAATTCTTGAATAACTATTTTTTTCATTTTTTGTCTCAAAAGCATAGGTTATGACCCCTCATTGGAACGAGCTCGACGAGCTCGTTCCAAAGGGATTATAGCCTATGTTTTGAGACAAAAAAGGAAAAAATAAAGAAAATTAATTGGCAATTTTTGTGAATAGTGCTGGCCTGTTTTACCGCTACGTTGAGTAAAGGGTTAATGTTGAAGCCATCATTGACAAGTATAGTCTGCCTCAAGCTCTTCTCTAAATAATCAAAAATCCAGAAAACAGAATTGAAAAACAATAATTAGTTACCAAAACACCGAGGAGATTATAAAAATTCTTTGTCAATGGCTCGGCCACGATGAATAGCATCAATAACCAAAGCGGTAATATGAAAAACATAATAAATTTGCATAATCTTCACACGACATTCATTATACATTCCATAAAACGGGAAATATATTTTCAGGCAAAGTACATGTACATCTGTGGTTTACTTTTTGCATTATATTCTTATCTGCCTAATAATAGTGATAATAATAGTGAGATCCTGCATTTTTGATGGAAATGAATAATAGTGATTGCATTTTCACCTTTGGGCTCTTTGTAAATAATAGTGGTGACTAAAATTTCTCTTCAAATTTTCATGTATAATAGTTATTCACTATTATTCGGCAGGTTAAAGTATTCTAAAATTCTTACTAATAACACAGGATAGATGGAGTCACTTCATCAAGAAAATGTTTAAAGAAGTAAATTCTATCAAAGTATCTTCATATATTCTCCTGTGTTAGGCCTGGGGCCAATACTATAAAACTTTTACAATTGTATTTTCTAAAATTAAATTATTTTAGTTAAGACTTTAAATGGGTTGAAATTAACCATTAGCATTTTCAAAAATGTGGTTTGCCAGATGGCAAATTGCCATATCTTTTAAAATGCTAATGATTCATTTTAGTCAGTTATATCAATAGGTAGAAATTACAATTCAAGAAAACATAATTGCAAGAGTTTTATAGTGTTGGCTCCTGGTAGTCATGTATGAAGGACAACTTTTTACACGTATTAGTTTGACTTTGTTGGGAGAAAGTACTTTTTGTTTGTGGGTGTTGTGATTTTAATACTGTCTGGAGCATGAATCCTTGTGGTTGTGTGGGGGTGTTATACCCCCTCCCCCACTCCAAAAACATCTATTTTATAGGAATTATCTGTTTTGATGACATGCTAATTGTGTGGGGTTTTTTAGGGGGCTGCACCGTCAGCAGGGCAACACGCGGTCACAACATTATTTCCCCAACCCCCTTAAATATTTAGGGTTTCTTGTGCCTCTAAATACAGTGATACGCACATGTTCTGTACATTGGCACATGCGGCTGGAGCAAAATAATGTGGCATATAAATACAAATCACATGATATGTTTGTGTTGCAGAATTTGTACAAATAATGAAATCTGAATGGCCATTTATATGAGCAACAGTGGTAATTTGATCAAGGTGGTGATAAATACTTTGGTTAAGAGAAAATTGTCATAAATATTTTCTTCTAGTTATATACTAATACATGTACATAGTGGTGAGGAGTTAAGAGATTGTCGTTTCATGGGAATCTTAAACATTTTGAACAGGTGTTCTGGGGGAAACTAATTTATTTCTGAAAACATAACGTCCCTTGAGTTCCAATGTGTTCTATGTGCCAGTAGGCACATAGACCACATTGGAACTCAGGGACGATAATGTCAAGCAAAATGATTGAGAAAAGTCGATAACTGTATCATACCACTTGTGTGTGTGTGAGGGGGGGGGGGGGGGGGGGGGGGCTTCTGGTCAGAGTGTGAATCAAAAGAACACTGTCAGTTAATTTTAATTAACACAAGAGTCTGAAACCTGAACTCTCTGTTAACAATATTTACTGCCCGGTTTTCATAGTGTACATGAGAGGGCACAAGAGAAAGCCGTTGTGACAAAAATACAGAATACAGGTAGAAGTGAAGGTGGTTCGGGAATGGTGCAAGATTTCATTCCAATTTGGAAAGGTTCCACTGTTAACTGGTTGAGAGCTACATTATTTTTGATGGTCTAAATTTGTTATTCAAAATTTGTTTTATAACAAATTACTGGAGAGTGCCCACAGGTACTCTCCAATAATTTGACATAAAACAAACCTGCATAAATTATGCAAAATATTTACACCCCACAGAATCTTCACTTCTCCACTAGATTTCTGCTTTTGGGTGAAAACTGCAATCAACATTTTTTTTTTATTGAACTTGAAAGAGGCAATATGAATATGTATAAATTTGGTATTCAATTAGCAGTCTGCTGTAAATAGTGATTTCATGGTAGGAAATTCATGGAAACCTTTAACTGGTTGAGGGCTAGATTATTTTTGGTGGTCTGAATTTGTTTATGAAAATTTCTTTTATTACAAATAACTGGAGAGTGCCCACAGGCATTCTCCTATAATTTGTAATAAAACAAATTTATATAAATAAACTGACTGAATATGAAACATGAGCAAGGTTAATGTTGGCTTTTGCTGTGGTACCCTCATTTTTCTGAAAGCCCAGTTAAAAAGGGTTTCTGCTGTGGATGGAATGTGAACCAGCATTAAGTGCTGAGCTGGTCTGTTGCTGTTGCAGGCTATATTAATGTCAATTTCTTTTATCATTGGGGTTTGACGATACACTTTTGACAGACATGGTCACCTCATGCCGGACAGTTTTACGGGTGGAGGAGGGTAGAGTACGTTTATCACTTGTGTGGCTAATATTTGCAGGGAAGATAAACAAGATTACTGATCAGTGTGGTGTGCCATACTTTTGAACTGTAAATAGTTCCCTGTCAAAAAAATGGCTGGACCAATGCACGCAGTGCGCTCCTCCAAAAATTCAATTTACATTCCATTGGATTTATGTTTTCAATGAGCCAGTTCCAATGGCATACTTATCTGTAATATTTTATTACACATAAATATTACATTTCCTGTATTTTTATTTTTTTTCTAACATAGCCGAGCAGAAGGTATGGATTAATAATTAAAAATGGGTACTTTTTAGGCATGTAGCCTGCTATTGTGTATTCTTGTCTTTACACCGTGGTTAACCACGGTGTAAAAAAGCTTCTGGGGATTGCAAGTTACACCTTACCACTCAGCCAATCAAAACACTGTATTTTGTTTCATTTGGAAATAACTTCTGTTGCATTTCTTCTTTCATTGTCCAATTTATCAAACTTTGCGAGCAGAAGTAATGACTGAGGTGAACTTCTGTACTAATATCTGTTGATGGCCTACTGTGTGATGCTACTTCCGTGTCTATCAAACATAATGTTTCACTCTTGTGAAAAAGACATATATTTATGACAATGAGGGAGCGTCGCGGCTCAGTGGTAGACTGTTGGACTTCTATACTAGAGGTCCTGAGTTCGATCTCCGTCCGGGACGACCCGGGTTGTGTCCTTGGGTAAGATACTTTATCCCGGTTGCCTAAATGGGGGCACGATGACGCCGTGTACTAAGGCGTACTGCACGTCGATGGTGCACATGTCTTCAACCGCTGTAACCCTGCTTGAGCGTAGCTTGAACAGAGTTAGAATGTTGAGGAGCTGACAGTTGCTCGTCGATGCACGGTCATTCTCTCCTGGCACTCCAGCTTCGTCCACCCGTAAAACTGTCACGGTCACGATTAGCCATTGTGCATAAGTATGTGACCTTAAACACCAATAAATAAATATAATTAATTATCACAATGAGGGTCAACACGCCTGTTTTGGTCAATGCTGTGTTTGTCAACTGATTGTTGAAATGCAGTCGTGTGACTGGGTTTTCATCAGTTTGGCGATTTGTATGGACAAAGCGTACAGTCTGTAGATCAGATGAATTCGATTGAAGTGTCAGTAGTTTTGTCATTCGACTCTCACAATTGATGTGTAGGTAGTCGATCTCTACCCTCCCACCAACCCACTCACCCATTTGTTGTACCTTGAATGTTTTGAAACTCTTTCCTTCAGTTTATTGTGCGCTCATCCTAACGTCTATCAATTTGTAATATACTGAGTCAAAAAAGAAAGTATAATAAACTTTGAGGAGCAATTTTTTTAGTATTATCGACTTTAATCCCAAACAAATTATTGTAAATTCATATTTCAAGTCTAGCTGTGTGAATTTGCATAATTTCATGTTCTTACTGTTGCCAGCGTCACGTCAGGACGTCGCAATTCAGACATGGGGTGAAATGAAAAGTTCACACATGCAGTCAATAGCGTGCATGTCCACCGTTTGCCTCTTGGATGGCAAGAAATCGACGGCGCATGGACCTGATAAGTCTTTGGATGTCACTCTGTGGTACTGCGTTCCACTCCTGCCTTAGAACATTACGTACATCGCCTAACGTCTGAAGATCATGAAGTCGTACCCGACGGTCCAATTGATCCCAAAGATGCTCGATTGGCGACAAATCTGGCGAAAGTGGGAGCCAGGGAAGAAGTTCAATGCTTTGCTCCTGAAGAAGGTCGTAACATGGGGCATTGTCTTGCTGGAATAACTGCAATCCGATGTTAGCGTTGAACAACGGGACAACAACAGCGTTAAGAGTTTCGTCCCTATATCGCTGTCCATTCAGATTACCATCGATGAAGATCAACTGCGTTCTATGGTGCAAGGAAATTCCTACCCAAACCATTACACTACCCCCGCCGAAACGGTCGCATTCCCACACGCAAGCATCAGAAAAACGTTCTCCTCGTCTGCGATACACTCTTGCCCTTCCATCAGCGTGCCGTAGACAAAATCGTGATTCATCACTAAAAAGAACTGAGATCCAACACTGCTGAGTCCATCGAACACGCTGACGTTCCCATTCCATTCTGACGATACGATGACGTTGGGTAAGGATTGATCCGTTGTATGGACGCCTACTTCGGATGCCGTGTTCAGCGAGTCTGTTGCGGACAGTTTGTGCACTGATTCTATTGTTAGTTCTACCATGAGTAATTACTGCTGTCCTCGTCGCCGGAATGAAGCGATCCCGCAAGTGAGACGTCCTGATGTGTCGGTCTTGTGCAGGGGTCGTATCTCTTGGTCGATCTGAACGCGGTCGCTCAGCAGTAGATTCAGTGGTTCTGTACTTTCCAATGAGACGGTAAATAGTGGCCACAGTGACTCCGAACTCAGCATCGAGCTCATCTGGAGGTATCCCACCCTCATGCATACCAATGGCACGCAACCTCTGATTTTCGGTTAACCTTGGCATTTTTTAAGGGTCCACCCGCGCACGAGTAAAACTGACATAGAAAGAGCCATCCCAGGCTGCAAGTGAGAAAGGTTCACATCAAAAGCAACAGGTAAAGAGACTTGGAAGCTTAAGGTCACTGCTCCAAACAGGGTTACGAAACAAAGGAGTATAGAACTACTCCTCAATCCCTCCAATGCCATAAATGTAAAAAATTCGGGCATCTTTCAAACAAATGTCGAGGGAATCTGATCTGCATGAGATGCGGAGGCAACCATCTCACCATCTAATGCAGTGCAGGCTCTCCCAGAAGTCATAACTGTAAAGGGGCCCACTCCAGTAATTACCGTGGATGTCCCCACTTCAAGAAGGTTAAGGAAAATATCCAACTCAAGACACTCAATGCCTCATCCCCCATGCCATTTGCTCACTCATCGTGGAAGGTCTCCACACAGTACTACAAAACCATGTCAATACCGATCTCACTGACATCTGCAAAGATGTCAGTAAGGTAGCATCCGATCTATTCAAGTCCCAAACTTCCCACTCATTACTAAAAGCTGCGATCAATCAGAAACGCGATAATCACTATCAAAACAAATAAACACAACTACACATTAGAATATATCATGGATAAACTACAAATAGTCGTGTGGAACGCTAGGAGCGTTAACAATAAAAAACTCCAAATGAGCCGATATTTCGAAAATCTAGACATAGTCTTTATTTGCGAAAGTTGGCCAAACAAAGATAAAAACTTCTCATTCAGTGGATTCAGTGTTATTAGAAGATATCGACTGCTCGCCAAAGGTGGTAGTGTTCCTCTTCTAATAAAACAGAACATCAAAAATAAAACCATAAAAACTGATCACCTTGATGCCGAGGTGATTGCAACCGAAATCACAGCCGATAATAAAAAACATCGCGATTGTTTGTTATTACAATGACCCAAACAAAATCATCTCTGACACCGTCTTTGAATTTTTCATGAGGAAATAGAATCACTGTATCTTACTCGGCGATTTCAATGCCAAACATATATACTTTGGTTGTCAAAAAACTGGCCCCAACGGGGAAGCCCTACTCGAAATCACTAAAAAATATAACCTACACGTGGTTATGAATGACAACTCCGCGACCTACATCAGAAGCAACCCGCTACTGCCATCCGAAATCCTAGATCTAATAATCACCAGCTATTCTCTCATAAATCACATCGACGACCACTGGATCGGCGAAGATGACCTAGGCAGCGACCACCTCCCGGTCCATGCCTTAAGCAAAATAGGCAATGGCCCCCCTGAGGTACCCCCCCCCCCCCCCTCCAACCCTCCGCAGGAATTTTAGAAAAATAAACTGGAACCTCTATCGCGACATCATCGATATCAAACTCCCAGACAGCTCTCCATCAAACGCCACTCAACTCGAAGCCCAATGCGAGGGCTTAGAAAAAATCACTACTCAACCCTAATTGAAAAATGCCAAAAAGAAGTGCGCCCCTGGAGAAGTACTATCTCGGGCGACACACTTTCATTAATCAAAACCAAACGAAAAGCCCTTCGCGCTCTTAATGCAGAAAATGACCCCTCAAAAAAGCTGACCTCAAAAAAACGTATAACCGTCTCTATGGCGAGGTTAAGAAAGCCCTCCAAACCGAAAAACAAGCCAACTGGGAAAAAAGCCATAGCCAACCTAAACGAGGTCAGGGAAGCCAAAAAATTCTGGAACTCTTTCCAAACCCTTACTGGTAAAAAAAAACCGAGGCAATAAAGCAGCAGCCAAACCCCTTACAAAGGAAGATGGCTCCTTCACGCGTACCGACAAAGACAAAGCCGATTTCGCAAACCTCCTCAGAAAAACTCATCGCCCATATCAAGGCCCCCGACAACGATGACGTCATCATAAACGCGATTGACGAGTTCATCAATGAACACCCAGATATCTACCGTGACCCTAACTTTGACACCGACCCAGAAGTAAGGGACGACGATGATCTCGTCATTCCCATCACTAATTAACAAATCATCAATATTATAAAAAAAGGTGCAAAAACTCTTCCTTGCCCGGCGAGGATGAAATTAGCAACAAAATTCTGAAACGAAGCCCAAACTCCGTCATTAATAGACTCAATAGCCCATTCAATGCATGTCTCACCGGTGACGTCTCACTCAGCCAACCTTTTAAAAAAACGAGTCGCGTCCAGCCAACTTCTAACAGTTAATTAGTAGCATCTAGCCAACCTTTTCCCCTTCACACCTTCATAATAAACGGTATAGTTTGTTCTCACATTTGTTAAGTTTGGTGAATTTCAATCAAATTAAGTGTTTGCTTATTTTTTTTAGCATATCACAGCAGTCTGTATCGGGTGAGCTATTCTCAAATGAATTTCACTTGTTGGTTTTGCTGAAGTTATCCAGTATATCTGGAGCCCAACATTACCCAAATGTTGAGTTTTTAGATAACAGTAGGGGTGGATATTATTTAATTCATGGAGGTTCCTGCTGTGTTACCTTTAGTGCCACTCGAGAAGGCGGGAGATGTTTGGCTAAGTGCACTTGAAGATGCAGATGGACTTGTGACTGATGTTAGTCGTTTCATCGACTATGTTACGGAATACTGGGTGGTGGGCATCCCTCTCTCAAGATGGAACCATTATGAGAACGAGGGCCCACGCACTACAAATAATGCAAAAGGGTGGCACAGTAAAGTGAAAAAATTATGCACAGCAGCACATCCAAACATTTATTCATTTGTCAAGATGTTGAAGGGTACACAGTCAACAAATGAAGCCAAGATCATGCAATTGGAAGCAGGGGGAAAACAAACACGAACACGAAGAAAGTACAGGACCATAGACAACCGCCTAACAGTTCTCAAATCTAGGTTAGAGAGAGGGGAACTGAATGTCATAGACTATGCCGATTAAGCGTCGCAATTGTTAAAATTAGATTAATTTTTGTTACACGTGTGTTTTCTATATTATTAATGGTATTTTTTATTATATCCTCTCGATTTTACTGAATATCGGCAATCATATCATTCATGTGGACTTCTATCCTGTATATTCTGTGTCGGTATAACAAGTTGAATTTCATATCGAGCAAAAGAAATCTCCACATCCTGTGAATTTTTTCTTTCGTTTGTAACCAAATTCAACCAAATCTTTGATACAGACTATACCTTCTTCCCTTAATTAATAGTAGCGTTCAGCCAACCTAACACCTGTCCAACTCTAGTTAGGAAAAATTAAAAGGTTGGCTGAGTGAGACTAAACCGTCTCACCCACGGCTACTTTCCAAAGTGTTGAAAATCAGCCATTGGGGTCATGATACCCAAACCAGACAAAGACCTCTCCAGTCCGGCCAACTAATAATAATAAATAATAATAATAATAATTGATTTTGTAAAAGCGTAAAACCACGAAGAGTGCCCTAAAACACTTCACAGAAATAAAATACCCTTTTTCTGAAAATAAAGAGTCACATGTTTCAGTTTCCTCTAGGGAGGTTCAGGAGAATGCTTCAGTAAATAGGAAAGTTTTAAGATTTCTTTTGAAGATGTTGATAGTTTCTGAATTTCTGACACTAATAGTCAACGCATTCCACAATCTTGGACCCACGATGGAGAACACACGATCATTAGCCAGATTATATCTGCTAAAAGGTATGACTAGTTGAATTTGATCTTTAGATCTCAAACTGCGTGATGGAGTGTATACAGTGATGAGCTCTTGCAGGTAAACTGGAGCCAGTTTGTGGATACATTTGAATATTAAGATCAATATTTTGAAATTAATTCTCTGTTTAACTGGAAGCCAATGTAATTGTCTTAAAACAGGTGTTATGTGTTCAGAGCATTTGGTACCAGCAATTATCCTAGCAGCAATATTCTGAACTTTTTTAAGCTTCTGAATCAAATACTGCGGCAGCCCCACTAACACTGAATTACAATAGTCTAGTTGTGAGGTGATGAAAGAATGCACAAGTTTTTCAAGTGCTGACTGGTTAAGATAAGTTCTCAGTCTTCCAATATTCCGAAGCTGCCAGTAACATTTTTGACATATTTTATTGATATGGATGTCTAGCTTTAAATTTGAGTCCATAATCAGTCCAATATTCCTGGCCGATTCACTTTTCATGGTGATGTTGTCTCCAACCTGAATTGATGTAACAGTGGGTGTAGGCATGCGAACCCCGGATATCACTAAGAATTCTGTTTTAGAGTCATTCATTTTCAGTTTAAAATCTATCATCCATTCCCGCACCAGATTTATGCAAGTTTCCATGTTGCTGACTGCAGTGATTGATTCACTTTGAAGAGATGAATTAAATGTAATGTACAGTTGGGTATCATCAGCATACAGATGATATGATATGCCATGCCTTTTAAGAAGACGACCCAGAGAAGAAGTGTACAGAGTAAACAAAAGTGGACCAAGAACTGAGCCCTGAGGAACACCACACTTTAACATCTTGCTTTCTGAACCAGTCTTGTTGATATATATTTGTTGACTGCGACCTTCTAGATATGATGCAAACCATGATAAGACAGTTCCACATATGCCATGCTGTGTCAATGTCTGCAAAAGAATATCATGGTCGACTGTGTCGAATGCTGCTGACAAATCCAGGAGAACAAACAGTACAGCCTTACCCTCAGACACTGATTTAACAATGTCGTTGTTGACTCTCAGTAAAGCTGTCTCTGTACTGTGATTGGCTCCGTATGCAGACTGGAATAGCTCTAAAAGATCATTTTCATGCAGATGTTTTTTGAGTTGTGAAGCAACAACCTTTTCCAACAATTTAGACAGGAAGGAGAGGTTCGATACTGGTCGATAATTCTTCAGGTTGTCAGGATCAAGAGATGGCTTCTTGATGAGGGGAGTAACAAGTGCTTTTTCAGTGGGCGTGGAACAAATCCCTCATGAAGGGATGCAGATATAATAGATGATATGGCTGGCAGAAGATGATCAATTGTCTCTTTCAGAAAGAATGTTGGAATTTCATCTAGATCATTGGGTTTATTGGATGATGACAAAATCATTTTTCGAATATCTTCTTCCAAGACAGTGTGAAAACTGGAAAAATCTCTTTTTATGTCAAGTTGATCAAACTCTGGTGGTTCACGTGATGGTATACTATCCAGGATTAATTGAATTTTGGTTATGAAAAAATCACTGAATTTTTCCAGAATTTCATTGGTATTTAGATGATCTGGGAGAATGACTTTTTGTTCTTTACCAAGGAGACTATTGGTTACCGAGAATAACACCCTATTATTTGATGACCCCTCTATCAGAGAATTTTAGTACTCCCTCTTCGCTTTTTTGATGATCTTATTAGTTGTATTTCTTTGGTGGCAGAACATCTGCCGGTGAATCTCAAGCTTCGTTTTGTTGTATAGACGCTCAAGTCTGTGACGCTGTTGTTTAGCAGCTCTAACGTCTTCTGTAAACCACTCCACTTTTTCCCTATGAGTTATAACTTTTGACTTTGGTGGTGCATGTTCAGCCACGATGCCCTTAAGAGTTTCTTCAAATAAAGATAACAGTTGCTCAGATGATCCATGACTACTACAAAAATAATTTGGAGACAGTGTTGATGAACTTATATCCATTTTCAAGGAATCAATGTTGATGCATTTATATTTTCGATAAGTAATTTTCTTAGGAGGAATTTTGAAAATTGCTAGTGTCAATTCAGCCAAGACTGCATAGTGATCAGATAATGCTGGATCTGTGACATAGATGTTTTGTACTGACGTGCTGTTACTTTGACGAACAAGAATTAGATCCAAGGTGTGTCCTCTGTTGTGGGTAGGTTTCAAAACCAGTTGCGAATAGCCAAATGAATCGAACAGATTAGTAAATTGCTTCGTAAAAGTGTCATTTAAATTGTCAACATGGATATTGAAGTCGCCGGCAATAGCTATATCTCCTCCATACAAGGCATAGAAGGGCAGACATTCTGAGAATTCATTTAAAAATTGTGCTGATGTAAGTTTGTTTCTTTTTGGTGGTGGCGGTCGGTAAACTATGAGTAATCGAAGTGAACTGTTGGTCGACATGAGGCAGTCTAGCATTTCAAAAGATGGCTGAGTTTTAAAGGTGTCAGGATGATGTTTTACTTTTAGGGAATTGCTGTGGATGACAGCTACACCACCACCTCGGCTCCCCCGTGAGTTATGTAAAATGGAGAAACCTGGTGGCAATAGCTGTCCAATAGAAAAACTGTCACTATCATTTTCTTTCAACCATGTTTCCGTTACAGCCAAAACATTGAGATTGTTGTCTTGTATGAAGTCCTTTAGGTCATGTTCCTTTCCAGCAACAGATCTTGTATTCAGTAGTCCGAAGTTCAAAAGAGGTACTTTTTTCTGGGAAAGAGTAGTGGTATCTATGCTGATAACATGAATGTTGTTGGTATTCACACCAGAGTTAATAGGCTTTGGTCTTATTGCTTGTCTGTGTTGAATTTTTAATCTCTTTGGTTGGTATACTTTATCTGAGCTGTTGTTGGTAAAACAAAATTCTGGTTTTAGTATTCTTTGTTTTTTCAAGGCTTTAAAAACATATGCTTTAGGTCGATGCTTAAGGTGATCCATTGTGTTGTTAATTGAATGGAGCTCATCTGAGGTGTAATTAAATAAACACATTTTAATTATCATTACTGAAACACATGAATGTAATGGCACTAGTTGTGTCTCTCATTAGCAGTGAATAGAGTGGCAAATGGGTTTAACAGTCCAATCTGGTTCAGAACAATAGGTGTTATAATCAGGATTAGCTCTGCACTTGAGGAAAGAATCCAAGATGGAGAAATATTCTGTTAATTTCAGAGGTTTTTTTTTTTGTTAGAAAACACAAAAATGATGAAAAATTTTATCTTCAAAGTCACATCAAAATAATGCACAACTTGTAAGGAATATGTACTGCAATTTCCAGCAGATAAATCCAACAATGTCCAGTAGAAAACTATGAAACAGCAGGAACTCAAAAAAGTGTGACCACACTTGGTGGCAATACAAGAATCAGTCTCCGTAGTTGCATTGGCAAGGTATTCGAAAGAATCCTTACCAATCGACTGAGGGGGCACCTTGAAGAAACCGACTTTTTCAATAAATGGCAAAGAGCCTATAGGCACTGTAAAGAAGGTATTGAGCATGCCTACCGCCTCGTCGAACAAATGAAAACCGCGATCAATAACCAGAAAATAGGCGCGGCAATCCTACTTGACGTAGAAAAAGCGTTCGATTCCGTTTGGCACAACGGAATGCGCCTAAAATTATCAAGAATGATTCTCCCCATGAAACTGCTTAGATTACTCTCCTTCTTCCTTAACGATCGCTAAATAAAAGTCAGAGTCAACAACGAAATGTCCGATAGTGTCCCCCCCCCCCCCCCGCGTGGCATGCACCCCCAAGGATCCGTCCTCAGCCCCTCCTTGATATCGTCTACGTCAATGATTTCAAAATCTCCGATAATCGTGTTCAAATCTCACAATTTGCGGACGATAAGGGCCTCTGGTACTCTAATAACACCGCCAACCAGTTCAAAAACCTATGCAACGTCCTCTCGATGGGCTGGAGCAATGGTGTGCAAAATGGAGAATCAAGCTTAACGCTAACAAAACCCAAAGAATCACGTTCACCCGTAAGAAAAACAATAGGGACTTTGACCATAAAACCACTGGACAAAGTCCTCCCTGAATGCAGAAAGGCGAAATTCCTTGGAATAACCATTGACCAAAACCTATCCTTCAACAAACACACCGACGATATTGCCAGCAAAGCGACAACACGTATTAACTTGCTGAAAATGCTACGAGGCACATTCTGGGGAGCCAACCAGACAATTCTACTTAAACTATACAAAGCTTTCGTGCGGCCTGTACTCGAGTACGGGCCACTAATCCTAACCGACTTAAATCAAACCAATATGGGAAAACTCCAAAAGGACCAAAACCACGCGCTCGGGGTCGCCCTCCGTGCTTCCTGGGATACACCTATCACAATACTCCACGAATAGAGCCGAAATTCTTACCATTAAAGACCGCCTCGCCTCCCTAGCCGCGAAAAATCGCGACCGGCTCGCCGACGTCCAACTATTATCCGAACTCCGGGACATTTGCGAGAGTCGACAAAAACCTAAAAACGCCACAATTTAATCTAGCCACCCTGTTAGTAGGAATCAAACCGCGGAGGTAAGGGCAGGAAATAACACTCTCGGGTGTGGCCTTTTGTGAAGGCCTGACCCCTCCCTCTAATTTTGACTGCAACCTACCTAACTGAGACGACCCACACCGACTTTAACAAGCACCATTAATAACAGGTTGAGAGCAGGAAATAACAACACCCACGGGTGTGGCATTTTGTGAAGGCCTGCCCCCTCCCTTTAATTTTGACTCCAACATACCTAAGACGAACCATACCGACTTTCATAAGTACCATTAATAACAGGTAACTAGGAACTTAGGGAAGGTGAATTAACAGGCAGTAAAATCAGCCCTACTGAGACCATTTACCAGGATGGGCTGCCTTCACCTATTCTAACTTAACCATTAATAGCAGGTAATTAGGAGCATAGGGAGGGTGATAAAAAGGGCAGTGAAATCAGCTCAGCTGAGACCATTTACCAGAATGGACTGCCTTCACCTATCTAACTATCATAATCATAATCACTCAACCATTAATAAGCAAGTATCTAGGAACATAACAAACAGGCCATAGGAACATTACGGCTGCTCCCAGGGATCTAACATATTTTTGTTAATTTTAAAACCGACTAATTCTGCCTTTTCTTTTTAGCAGGTACACACAGATGCTTTATTTTTTGATCCTCTGCTCCCCAATAAGCGCTATGGAAAAACTCTTATAAGGAATACAGTAACCGCTATGGACACTGAACATCCTCCGCTCCATCCCTAGAAGTGGTCATCCACCTCCTGGGAGGCGAGCGTTGGTCCTGCGTCCCGTTTTTACCCCTTTTGTAAGCGTCGGTAGCACACATTCTGCCCCGGCCATAGGTTACAATGCAGGCCTGCCCCCGAACCAGGGATGTTCGGGTCTTTCTCTGGGTGGTCCCCGAAAGGGGCCGTTGTTGTTTTTTCCACGATCCAACGAAATGCTCAACCAAAATCCAAGAAAATGAACCAACTCCAGTTACCATCTACCGCCTGAGGCAGACTATACTTGTCAATGCTGGCCCGCCACCACATCATGACTACCCTATAAGTGACAGACTATACTTGCCAATGATGGCCCAGCACCACATCATGACTACCCTATAAACGGCAGACTATACTTGCCAATGATGGTCCACCACCACATCATGACTACCCTATAAGCGGCAGACTTTACTTGCCTGAAAATACCATCACAGCACCCTTGGGGAAAGGTAGCACCTCTGCGAGAGGACCTCCTCTCGCTCTGGTCCTCACCCGATGGTTCATACCAACGACCATCCTAAAGACAAACCACAACTCCTTAGATCACATAATCCTGGACATCTGCCGAGTACCCGACCCTTTTCCTCCTTCAACGCGCCTGGATATGTAGCTACAAAAGATCTTATACAGTTAAAGAGGGTCGAAATGGGCTTGCCCCACAGTGTCCTTGCACGAAACCATTTCATCTACTATTTCGGCACGAATCCGGTACGAACTGTGAAGGAATACCTTCACACTTTAGATTGTTTTTGTTTTGTCAGCCCCGTAGAAACCATGGGATATCGAGATAGTTTATTTTTTTTTTCCCAGCCTTCACCTTGGATTATGACTAGAACATCCCCCACCCCCACCCCAGTGGAAAGAACTAAATTTAGAACCAGGAAATAATGTGTGAATTAAACTCAAAGTCAATTGGGATTGGGATTAATTTAGAAAGGGGATGAAATTGTGATTTTCATTTGAAAATTAATGCAACAAAGTGCTATGAAACTGCTATTTTTGCAATAAAGGCTGAAATGGGTTATTTTCTCTTTATTGTGTTTGTTATCAGAAATATCACTTGACGATGCTCAACATCCCAGTGATCTGAACTTGGAAGTCCAACGCCACTGCGAACACGCCTATTACAAATTGTTTAACACGTCATTATGCTGAATAAAACGCTACTATATTCGTCATGACGAACTCAATCAATGATACAAGCGTGTTGGGTTTTCTTGTTATAAATTGTTTATTTTTGTGTTCGGTTGAGTTTTGCAAATAAGAACATAAATGCCTATATTATCTCAAATAAACATTTTATCGAACCTGCGAATCAATTTAAGAATCAATCAGACATTTTCACCCAGTGATTTCTCACGCCGCATACTAAATTAAAGACACGATTTATAGATTTATCTTTTTCATCGGCTCAACGCCCTAAAGATTTTTCCTTATTTTTCTAATTGACGGTAATATATTATTCTCCGTCTTGTTTTTTCTCTCTTCTCGTCTAATGCGTTTCTTTACATCAACAGCTTTATATAGCTTATTATTACACATCTATTCAACTTTAAACCCTTGTATTTAACGGAATAGCCGCTATGACATAAATGATTCTGTATTCAATGAGTGATGTACAAGCCGGAACTTTTTTTCACAGTACCGTTCATACTTGTTCCTTTCCCGCCGAGTCATCAGTTACGCTTCGAAAAGTTTCCAAATTTCGTTATACACTTATCGACAGTCTGCCGCATAGTGTGAAAATCAAAACGTCCAAAGCAAAATAAAATCGGTTCACAAAAAAAAAACGAAAAAGAGATAATATTTTTAAAAAAAAAACCCAATCATTTCCAAACAGAACATTAACTCAGTCCCGTCGCCGTCTCGTTTCGTGGATCAGTTATATCTAAATTGGTTAACTTCATTTCGGTAAATCTTCGTACATCTTGACATGCTTCGAACTTCATTTAAAAATGTTTCTCCCAGCTGTTTTGCAAGTCTGCACAAATTTGTACTTATATTTTTAATAACAGTAATAGCCACCAACTGGTAGCCACCTACGGCTCTCGCGAAATATGTCTACGCCATTCCAACTCGTTATGTAAAACACCCACCGATTCAAACACACATCGCGTTCTGTCTATTTATTGATTTTTGTATTTTTTTTTTATTTTGTATAGGAAGGGAGTTTTATATACACAGAACGACACACGCGAGAGGCCGCAGGCTTCGAGTTTTATCCTTTCGCGATGGCACAAGTGCCATATCGATTAACCCATTCACGCGCGTGTGTCGTTCTGTGTTTATTGCACGCCTTCACGTCTATAAAAACAGTCATTAGAAGGACACTCAGCAATTCATTTGACAATTATCAACACAAAAAACACATTTTATCGCCAACCAAATTTGCGAGGGGAACGCGTGTTACTATTTCGTCCCTTGAGTTCCAGTGCGTTCTATGTGCCTACTAGGCACATATAACACATTGGAACTCGGGGAACGTTTTTCCGCTGTCGCCAGGGATTCAATTTGTAATTGCGTTGCACGATTTGTAAAACAAATTCTGGTGAAACTTCTATTTCAAAATAGTCCGTCAACGATTTCCGATCCGGTCAACAGATTTTCATTTTCCACATGGTTTACTGTTGCTGTAGTTGGGGATTTCATAGAACAGGCTTGTAATAAATAAGTTGTATAACTTGTACTTCGATCCTTTTGTATTGTAACGCAAATAAAATATGTTTAAGCAAACAATCGTTTCCCATAATGCAACTGGGGATCATACCAATCCAATCTTGTTTGACAGAGCTCAGTGAGCATATCTCTGTTATGTTACGTCTGATTTTCAAAATTTTGTGTTGGGGGCCAGGAGTACTAAAATGTTCTATGATTTCAACATAGTGAAGGGAAATTTAATTTAGGCGTTTTTCGTCCCTCTATGAGCATTTACGTCATAACGTTAACAATTTTCATGCAATGATGATAAAAATTTGCAGTTTTTGCTTTTAATTATTCCTGTAACATACATTTAATGGTATGTTTTGTAATTTGGTGGTAGGGTTGTGCCACAATGGACAAAGGTTACCGTCAGAATATTATTGTGTGGAGTATCAGCAGGTAAAGTGTTAACGTAGAGTGATATTGTAATCAGGGTATACTTGAATGGAGATGCGAGATTTTTGCACGGGTAGACTGGGGAAGATAGCTTATTGACCCAGATCGATTCAAAGTAACAACATGTGTTGTATTTTACTCTGTGAGGTATTGTTAGTATTGTGGTGCAAATTGCGTGTCCACTGATGTTGTATGATTGATGAAAAATCATGCGGTAAAGGTACGGTATGAGGCTATTGGATGGAAGAGAGATTATCGGGTGTCGTGAGAGCGGAGTAATGCAATGTGCAAACTAAAAGGCTCCACCATGAAAGCAAAGTAATATCAATGTTTAAGAAATATAATAAATTGTGACGGTCATCTTCTGAATTTCGCCTGGTGATTGTTTTCCTCCGTAAGTATGTTTCGCCTCATTCGGGTTGCAATGTGAAAGTAATTATAAACTAAAATGTAAATACATATACATGTATATTATTTTAATATTAAGAAATCTCTTCGTAATTTAAAGTGAATTCTCCACCCGACAAGTTTCTATAACTCGCGAATATGGGCCGCGGGAACTGGCGTTGGGTTTTTGACCCGTGGGGATTGGTCTTGACTTATCCAGCGGTTCGCTAACTGGCGGCTCATCGGGGCTTTTTGTATTCTGTGTTCGGGGGGGGGGTTGATATGCCATCTCATGCATTGCTAGCGTTTCTCTCACAAACTGTTTACTATCCACCATAGTATCTTTCCAAAAAGAGGTTCCATCACTAAACCTAATGAGCCAACAACACAAACCTTGCTGTCATGAATATTCTTTTCGTCAAGAGGGAATGGCAGGAACAACTTTTTGGGCTATGTCATTTCCTTGCAGCGCATTCATCTGTAACCTGTCTTATTGTTATCTTGTATATTTATATGCTGCAAAATAAAATCAATCAATCGAAGCTCATTTCTGTTGTGCGATATTCATGGTCGCAATTATTATTAAATAAAATCAAAGTTTATGCAGTTTATTAAATTTAAGCCAGTAAAGTAACGCTGATTAAATCAGTAATATACTACTCAAAGTAGTATATCCAACTGTCTGTTTTACGTTTTAATTGAAATATTGTAATGAAAAGTGTATATATTGTTTATTTAATTATATCTTTAATGATTTAAGTACAGAAATTAAGATTTTGTTTGTGTTTGACATTATTTTTTAGCTTTTGAATACGATAACCATGGAAATTGGATGTTATTGGTAAAAGAGGAAATTTTTCAATTTGCCAAAAAGTTGACGGAGTGAACTGGTATGGGTCAATATCGAGTATGAGACCCATTACTGTTAATTACAGCTTGACAACGCCTTCTCATGCTCCCAATCAGGTTCCTGGTGGTCATTTGTGGAATGGTGTTCCATTCTTGGACCAGCATGGCGCCAAGCTCCTGAACACTTCTTGGCTGGACTGGACGGGCTGCAATTGCAAGCTGCAACTCATTCCAGACATGTTCGATTGGATTGAGGTCCGGGGATCTTACTGGCCATTCCATACGCTCAATCCCCTCCATCTGTCGGTACTCCCCGACAGCATGGGCAACATGAGGACGGGCATTATCGTCCATCAGAATGAATCTATCATCCACTGCACCAGCATACAATCTGACGTGGACATCCAGGATCTCATCAATATACCGCAGTGCAGTCAATGTACCACGTTCAAGGACACAGAGCTATGTACGTCCATCCCTGCTGATGCCACCCCAGACCATGATTTACCCTCCACCATAGCTGTCATGCTCAGCAATGTTGGCTGCATGGAATCGCTCTCCTGGTCTTCTCCATATCCTAGAACGCCTATCTGTGCGGTCTAGGCACTACCTTGACTCATCTGTAAAAAGGACAGGTCGCCAATCTTCTCTGGTCCATCCAATGTGGTCCATGGCCCATTCATATCGTGCCTAGTGGTGGTTCTGGGACAGCAGAATGCGAATACATGGTCTTCCCGATCGGAGACCACCTTCGTGCAACCTTGCCCGGATAATCTGCGTCGAAACATTTACCCCGGATGCATTCTGAAGGTCACTGAGAAGCTGGGTTGCTGTGGCAAAAGCGGTTCCTACGGGCCTGAATGATCAAAAACCGGTCTTCAGCTGCAGATGTTGATCTGTCTCTGCCACCACCACTTATTGGTGTGTCCTACTGCTGAAATCTTGCCCAGGCTCTGGTGATCACCGTATGGTGCACAGCAATGGCTTCGCCAACGTGACGATGGGTAGCTCCTTGCTCCACCATCCCTACAACCCGCCACATTTCTGCTTCAGACAAATGATTTCTTACATTTGCATTTGCCATATTCAATCATTAAATCACAGGGGTTTGTGATGAAATGAAGATTGAATACCCTACGCATGTCATGTACATGTTGACAGTACACGAAATCATCATGAAAATCAAGGGGTACATGCTTTCCATGATTGTCACGAAAAGTCTGCCTGTCAAGAGAGCCAATATAAACACTGGGGACCATCTGAATACATCCCTCAATCATATCCACCAAATATATCGCAAATATGTCACAAGCAAATTTCACAATGATATGTCAATTATTTGGTGTTTAGCAAACTTTGAGTAGTACATTTATAGAGTAATTGAGAATGTCGGTTGCCAAAGTTTTCTATATTTTAAAATCTATTTTTAAGGCAAATTGTAAATAATATTCGGCCATGTACAAGTCCATATTATAAGAAACTGGGTGTACTTGTTTACAGGTGGTCATGATTGGGTGATGAGTTGTTTACGCCAGTTGTACTTGTATGGAGCGGCAGTTCGAGCATAATTTTGAGTTTACTCAACACAATATTACAGAGGCATGTGTAAAATGTATTTGGTGGAAGTTTCAACGCCATTTGATTCTCTGTGGGATGTGCTTGTTGCAAATATATCCTTTGCGGAAAGAGCTGTGTGCTTCTGAAAGCTTAGTGCTATAAATATATTAGTGAAATAGAACTGTGTGCTATAAAAAAGCTTAGTGCTATAAATGTCTTAGTGATATAGAGCTGTGTGCTATTAAAAGATTAGTGCTATAAAATATTAGAGAAAAAAAATATTAGTGAAAATATAGTTGTGTGCTATAAGAGCTTCCTGCTACTGTGTTCTTTGTGAAAATGTGCTAAGTGCATTTATTACTTTCCAAAGTGTAATTTACTGGGATTTCCGGGTTTGATTATAAACGATAACTTCACAAGTGAATTATGCAATCAACAATTGTGGCATGTATCCGTGCGCGCAAACGAAGACGCTTTGCCGTGGGTGTAATGGGGACTTCATAGTTTTTTTAACCCTTTACCTAATATGGAAAGCAGACGAGGCGAGGGGATATATTGTAAAACACTCGTGCGCATTCGCGCACTCGTGTTTGAACAACGTCCCTCACCTCTCATGAATTATTTCACGTAACCAGTCCAGTCAAACGATTACTCTCTATATATTCTGTCAGTGGAAGATTTCAGCAGATATCTGTGATATTTTGAATCATTCTTTCATATCAGCCAGTATTGTACAAGGTAGATATTCGAAGTGGCGTTGGGTAAAATCCATGTTATGCATTAGAGTAACCAGCATTCCCAGATGTTATGTAACTGAAATGTGAGTCTCATTGCCGATAAATATTTTAATCTTGTGTGGTAGTAGTTATTAAATAAAAACGTTTCCTTGTGTTACGCCTTATACTCGCCCATTTGTGACAGGTTGTGAGAAAATGGGATGCATGTACTCCCAACGTTCTTTACGTCATATCTCCGGTATCTGACGTCGGTTTCCCAAAATGTTTTCAACTTTGTGTTGGGGACCTCGGATGATAAACGGCCACATAGCTAAACTGTTCAGTAGTTGAATTTAATTTTTACGTTCTTTGCACATTCGTCATTATTTGACGTAATAGCGTTCAGTTAATTGCGTTAATGAGTATATAATTAAACCTTTTTTCTGTTCATGCATTTTCCGCCAAAATGATAGGCTAAAGTATTTCTTCTTTTTTTTCATAAAACAATGAACCGAAAAAACGCATTTTGACCCTCACCAAACCATGCCCCAGTGTCTGCTTAAACATTACATTGCACAGTGTGAATGGAAAAGAACCCTTGCACACTTATATTGTTTCAACATGAAAAGTAATTAATATTTATCTCACCATGTTAAAAAGACTTTCAGAATCAAATTTAATAAACAATGAAATCCTTATGCTGTTTATTCCATGTTCAATTTGTCTATATGCAATAGATGATCGTATGCGTTCATCGTTTTACCCAAACCAAACGCAAACAATAGCCTGTCATAATAATCCACGAACGAAACTCACGCCAACAAAACGCTCCAATTTCCAAATAGCCTGAGTAAACTCTTTCTGAGACAAAGTTCAACCAACTTCATGTCATCTGGGTTTATTTCGAACTCCATATTTATAAACTGTGTTTTCAGTTTCTCAGAAAATGGTCAAAAACAGAATTAAATTTAATTCAGTGTTGCTTTGAATGATAGCACCCCCCTACCCCCCCCCCCCCCCCGTCAAGTGGAAAAGGAGATTGAAGTTTTGTGTGGGCGTGGCCTATGACGTTCCTTTTAAATTACGCAATTCGTTGGTCAATAAAAAATTTAATGACACAAGAACATGTTTCAGTGAAAGGTATTGTTATTTCAAACAGAATTTCAGAAAACTATGCCTTTTTATTCAGTTGTCACTATGAAGCATGATGCGACCTGGTTTTATTTTAACTCCATAAAGTAGAGAGTGTTTAAATTTATTGCCCCTCAAGTTTAATTGTGAGGAATGATCGTTTGTGTTTGTTTCTGTCTATTTCTTGAGTTATGAACTACAAAAAACAAAGGCCAAACAAAGAGTAAATGGGCTACGCCCATTTACACAGTTTGGCCTTTGTTTCTTGAGGTTCTCAACTCAAGAAACAGACAGAAACGAACGATCATTCCTTATGTAAATGGGCCTAAATATTCTTCCAACTAGTCCTTGCACAATTTTAGTTTTTATACGAGTACCTATTTGTGCTTTTGCCGTTGGTGAGGTAGGCGCGCCACAAATTTGGATGGGATGTGAAAAAAATGAATGAACTGACGTAAAAACGTTGAAACTGACGTTTAATAAGAAAAATCCATTCTTATTTTTCGAGCTCTACACCAAACTAAATGTTCGTATTAATCGAACAAACTTTAATTTTTCCGACATTGATATCCTACCGTCACCCCGACGGCGACCCAAACGATTTCTTCTTCGACTAAAAACTGATTGCATTTTTAGGTATGTTTTATAGAAAAATATATTTCCCACATTTCTTGAGTGAGCGTTCATAAAGCTGGCAGACATTGAACGTTCAAGAAAAAATACCATCAAATTTACGTTGTTTTCGATAGGGGTGTAAATTTGAAATTATAACGCATGCATTCAATAGAGCTATCTGGAAAGTAAATTCCTGTGAAATTTCATAACTGTGAGTATTATTTATACGAAGCTGAGCATTATTAAAAAAACAGTCCTTTCAATGAGGAATATGCAAAATAACCCCTAAATTTGAAGTCGCATCATCCACATCGGGGACAAAAATTCGATAATTTTCGTCCATCAATTTTTAGAAGAAATCAAAGTCTATGAGTGTGCCAAATTTCGTTGAGAATCGATGCATGGGAAATACCCTAATTCGTCTCTAATAAAAAAGATAAAAAAGGCTAACGATCCCAAGTCAATCCAACTTCGTTGGATGACTTAGCGAACACAATGAAGTTGGACTCCGTAATGCATCTGCAAGGCGATAGATAGAGAGTAATCGTTTGACTGGACTGGTTGCGTGAAATAATTCATGAGAGATGAGGGACGTTGTACAAACACGAGTGCGCGAATGCGCACGAGTGTTTTACAATATAGTCCATCGCCTCGAATGAATTATTTCACGTAACCAGTCCAGTCAACCGATTACTCTGTTTATTATTTTTCATTATTAACGATAATTATATTATTTAACCCTTTACCTAACATAACGGCCAAAAACGGCCTGCGCTATTCTCAAAACTCTCCAATTAATTTTCATTATTTTTTTCATTTTTTGTCTCTAAAACATAGGTTATGACCTCTCATTGGAACGAGCGCGTCGAACTCGTTCCAATGGGGGGGGGGGGGGGGGGGTCATAAGCTATGTTTTTGAGACAAAAATGAAAATAATAGTTATTCAAGAATTTTTTTGTTGGCAAGTATCGTCTGCTTTTCGTGTTAGGTAAAGGGTTAAAAAAAACAAAAAACAATGAAGACACATTTGTTGATTGCATAATTCAGTTGTGAAATTATCGTTTATAACCAAATACGGAAATTCCAGTGAATCACACTTTGGAAAGTAATAATATATGATAATCGCTGCACCATTATATGATGAAGAGATATGCATGTATATGCGTCAGTTATAGCTATGAACTTTACCTTTGGGACCAGATGAGGAAGAAGGGGAAAGCAAAAAGGAGGAGGCGAAGATAGCGAACTTGTAGATGCCTTCCGATGTTTTTTTTTTACTGATTCGCATACTTCTATTTATCCAAATTTGGTTCTCAATCCCATGCACGATAATAACACCAAAAAGGTATACGTTAAATTTGAAAAAGAATTATTGAATGGTTTCTTTTGAATAATATGATTGCAAGTAATGGTAATGTGAGGACAAGAAATTGCAAGCCCAACAGGGGAAATAACTCTTGAAGAAGTACTCGGACAAAGCTGTTGCCAATCCCATTCATGATATTATCCCCAAACTGCTGCTACTTATCGAACTGGTAAAGGACAGACAGACGGAATGATGGGCGGAAACCATTCCTATATCCTACTCCTACTAGCAAAACTGGAACAGTTTACATCTTTGAAACATACAGTTATTTTAAAAACTGTTGCAGCTCACTAGAAACGTTATCCAGGTCACCGAGGTCACTGTTACTATGTTATATATCTCTTGACATCATTTAAAGTTTCAGAAACACATTAAATAACATGGCCCACTGATTTGATTTATATGGGTAATACGTGATTTGTCTGAATGTCATGACCCACTTCGCTAACCTCTAGGGCAGGCTTTCTTAGAAACACAACTCCACTTCCCGAATTTTATGATTTACACTGACGGTACTGTTGAAAATAGAAGTCCTATCTCAAATAGTGCAGAAAATGCTCTTTAGTTAATGCGCTCCTTAGTGCAGAAAAATGAAGTAGTTTGAAATACACAAGAACGTTTGCGCAGTGCAGAGGAAAATATAATGTACTATTAGACAGGTCGGTACCGAACCAACCAAACAGGACGAAAATGTTGAGACGACGGTGCATAGAGGGTGGATAATTACTAAATCACTGTGGGATTGATTTTTCACTCAGTAATTAAGTAATTATATACAATTTCTGAGTACGAGACACAAGAAGCACTTGCAAACTTTCATCGCACTCGGTGGTCTATCTGATGAAAGTTTGCAAGTGTTTCTCGTGCTGTTATGAACAATTATAAATACTTCTCGAGTGGAGAATATATGGTGCTGTGATTATGTAGTAATCCACTCTCTTCAATATGTATATGCAGTCAAATTTTAATAGCTATTTATGACATTACAGTTAAAACTAGAAGCCCTGTCATGAACTGCGCACAAATAGTACGTCGATCTGCGCGTTAATCTACGCATTATGACCACAGAAAGGCTATCGAATTCTGTACATATGGCCAGTGCACAAGCAATGTTTCAGCCAATGGACCTCCGGGTTACTCGGAGGTCCATTGGCAGAAACATTGCCTGTGTGTGCTATGAGGAACCAGGAGAACCTGACATGCTTTGGATGCCATTCGATATGGCAATTGCGCGCAGTTCCTACGCGCAATTAAGCCTAGATAAGCGCACAGTTCGTGACAGGACTTCTAGTTTCAACTGTACATATACATGAATCCCAGTAAAGGTTGTGAATGATGCTAATGATCACTATTTACTAGTATAGAATTGTTGGGGCACAGAGTTTTTCTACGGAAATTGAGTTACATTAATGTCCCCGTTTGAGCTTGATGTGGACAAAAAGTGCACTTACTCAGCGAGGTATTACTTCAAAACAGTGCAAAATACAGTGACAGAACTTCAAATTTCAAATGTATGACGCTGCGAGTAAGTGGTAATCCACTCTCTTTATTCTGTGTCGGCAGTCAAATGTTAATAATTATTTTCGTCATTACATATACATGTATCCTAGTAGAGGTTCAGATTGATATTAATGAACTCTATTTGCAGTACTTGAATTGTTGGGAACACTATTTTTCTTTTGGAAATGAGTTACAGTAATTGGGCAGTTTGAGTTTGATAGGGACAAAAAGTGTACTTACTCATCGCGCTATTACTTCAAAATTGTGCACAATACACTGACAGAACTTCTAGTTTCAACTGTATATGTGTATTAAATTGTGAAAAAAATGAGTGATAAACTGTTTAGCACAGATAAAGAAAACGAATCTCAAAACGGACATACTTTGTTTTATTATATGTTAAACGACAGATTATCGAATAAAATTGCGGAAAGTTAGAAATCATATCCCCCCCCCCCCCCCCCCCCCCCCAACTGTGCAAATATAGAAATTTTCACTTTCACGGTATCAATCAAATTGGGGGCTTTCAAAGCATCACTTCGAGGTGAATACCAGTCAAATTATCACTGGAAATGATCAGATTGCTCTAAAACGTATAATGAAAAGAAAATCTAGTGTTTCTGAGTGGATACCGATCATTTCCAGCAATAATGCAACACATATTCACCTTGAATTGATGCATGAAACCCGCCAGCTGAATCAGATCGCAAAACGTTCGCATCACCTGTTTACTTTCATGCATCATTTCAAATTTGAAACGAGTGGAATTATTGATAGGAAAAACGTATAATAAAAGGAAAATCTAGTGTTTTTGAGTGGATACCGAAAATTATCTCACTCGTGACCGAGACACGTGGTTATTTGTCTCAGTCACTCAGAACATAATTGTCGATATCCACTCAAAAACACTAGAAATCCTCATTGTCCTTTGGTGTCTAGTAAGGGTCGTTAATTGGCGAAGCAAGTTTTAACATTAAAAATTATGGACAAGATAACGAAATAGACTTCATTGTGTTTAATCTGATAATCCTGGCCAAACCTTTCTTCTGCAAAATTCTACAAAGAAAATGAACGAAGCAGGATGATTCGATCCGGGTTATGCCAATTCGGAAATTTTCGAATAGTTGTTATCTTCTTAACACTTACTCTGCTGAAAGCGCCTATTATCACCTATTTTATATTGATTATCAATATGTTCTGGTATGCGCAGATCAAACCTACCATCTGATTAACTGTTGGAAAGGGATCAGAGGGCAGTTTCCAACAATTAATTATTATTAAACTTTCACGGATACAGGCGTACATAGAGGTCCCCCATATATGGATAAAGTGGGCGTTGCAGTAAAAGGGTTAAAATCATACGTAGTGTCTCATCTTGAACTCTTCTTCTGTCGTCTGGTCCCCTGTACAGGAGACCATATGGAAGAAGACCAGTTGAAGGAGGCTGCGCTTCCTAAACTAATTTAATTTCGCTCTGGAATATTTCGCCCGTTTTCTTTGATTTACCAAAACAGACAACTTACTCTTATCAAAGAGTTAAGAGATGTCACAACCGAGAGAATTTCTTTATCTTTGTAAATAGCTTGCGATAAGTCTTTTTTATTCACATGTTTCCAAAGTAGCCGAGACTGCGATTTATGTCGATTTATATTTTAACCCTTTTACTGCCACGCCCACTTTAGCCATATTTATTATTTTTAAGTGTTTAAGGTCACATACTTATGCAAAATGGCTAACCATGACCGTGTCAGTTTTACGGGTGGAGGAACCGGAGTACCCGGAGAGAACCACCGAGGAACGACGAGCAGCTGCCAGCTCCCCAACATCGTAAATTCGGACTGCAGCACAGACAGGGTTAGATTGGCTGAAGACATGCACACCATCGACGTGTAGTACGCTTTAGTACACTGCGTCATCGTGCCTCCATGTGGACTTGCCCAAGGACACAACTCGGGAGTCCGAATCGGTCGCTCAGACGGTCACCCATCCGAGGACTAACCGGGATCGACGTTGCTTAACTTCGGTGATCTGACGAGAACCGGTTACCACAACGCCACCCCCCCCCCTCGCCTCCCCTCCCCCTTTAGCCATATATGGAGGACCTCTGTGTACGCCTGTATGCGAAGAAGTTTAAGAAGATTTATGACATACTTGAAAACCTAGCATCAGATTAATTGTTGGAAAGGGCTCCCTGAGCCCTTTCCAACAAGTAATCAGGTGGTAGGTTTGAGCTGCGCTCACCAGAACGTACAGATAATCATCATAAAATAGGTGACAATAGTCGCTTTCGGCAGCCTAAGTGTTAAAACTGTGGCGATAATTAGCGATAGTCAAATTACGTATATAATCCACATGCGTTTAAATGAAGTAATTAGCACACACCAGCTGAGGTAAATTGGCTATTATCTGTTACGCCCGGGGTCATTTTATAGCGAGATTGATTAGTCGTCTGTAAAACTGTACGAAAAGAATCGTATTCTAATTGAGGGGGACAGTTATTTTCTTTCAGGGCGACATGCAAGCATAGCCAGGCACCCATAAATGTCGTCCGTTATGGCCAGGAATAACTGAGAACTTTGAGAACTTTGAACGAAGTCCAATTTAAAGAGCATCAATCTATCCGAGTATCTCCGATTTCAAAGAACGCATTGATTACTAGGGTTAATTCCTTACCAAGCTGTATATATTTGAGGTAGAGTCCCAGGGGAGTCAGTCTCCTAACCTCCTTAGAACTCATAAGGCTGTGTTCGCCTGCTCTGAGATTCAGTGAAGGTCCATAAAGTCTTGTCAGTGTGCAGACATGAACCGCGGATGGTTCGTGAGCATTAGTTAAATTTGCAAAATAGCCAAGAGCTGTGGAGCTGGTTGATCCGTGAAATAGAGATTTAATGTTAGATCCTTTGAGCTAGGGAGATTGATTATACATTGTGATAACTTTATACATGGATTTTGATATCGCAGTTGCTTGATAGATGAAGGCCAAGTTTAACGCTGCGAGGGAAAGACCACTGATTGTATAACTGAACTGTGGTCGTGAAATTAGCAAGTGTGTCAACACGCCGACGAGGGCGTACCATAAACAGAACGTTAAGCAAAGTGAGTTCAGCTTTGAGGGGTTAACTCCTTGCAATGCTGCTGACGGATTTTTCTGCCCATGATATGAAATCTCTTACCATTAAAATAAATAAAATTTGAGGTTGTTTAACCACATTTACCTCTGTGAATTGCCGTGAGTCAAATTTTCGTCTATTTCTCATCAAATCGAGCATGGCTGCTGTGAATAGCTGGATTTGATGAAAAATAGTTTAAAGTTGCTCAGCGGGTTAAGAGTTAACCCTGTGAAGGACGTATCTGCGAAAAGGTGCATAAACACTGTTCTAATTACTAGGCTCAAAACCGATCGGAAACGGATACCGGGGCCAAAGATGAATAATTGACCCGGGTAGCACGGTTAGCTGTGAAAGACAACGAGGGCCCTTATAATGTGAACTATAATTGTGTATAAACTCTACATTTTCTCGGACTGATAAATTTGTAAGTAAATTTGCCCTATAAATAAATTATCTTTTTAGTGCGTTATTGTCGATCACCTTTAAATACGTAAAGCCAGTTGTTCCTTCAGGAGCACAAACAGTCCCACGTAGATAGGGCGTTCAGAAGGTGGCGAGACATACGTTCGAACTGGGGCCCAGGCAACAGCTTCTGTGTGTCGATTGTGGCGCTAGCAAGAAGGTAGATCATCCTTCTTCCGAGAGGTATATTAGGCGCCCCAAATTATGTGGCACTGGCGAGACAACCTATGATAATCTCCTAAATGGTAATATTTTTAAAAGGAAAAGACCGACGATCCACTCAAAGATATGAAGCATGCTGCTCAAAAGATACATTCTATGTTTTTGCAAGTTATTATGAACTGGTCCTTGAAAGTTTATTTAAATTTAGTCAAAGGGTTAAATTTGAGAAACATGTTTTTATTCAGATTGGTCGCACGAGTAACTAACTGTTTAGTAAAATAATCGAGTCCCGGGAGAGAGGGTTAAATGCCATAATAGGAGTCAGAAAATGGCGCATAAATAATAATTAAACCCTCACATAAGACGGTATAGAAGAAAATTGATCACACAGATAAGATGCAGCCACACAAGCCTAGAACACTTAGTGAGCACTGGGGAACACTATACGGCTATATAGGGGGTGAGCAGCAAAATTTCGTCAGGGATAAAAAAGCGGGCAGCGAAAAAGCACGATGCTGAGAGAGAACGGGTGAATGAGATTGCTGAACGCAAGAAGGAGAGAGTGGTGGGGGAAAGCATTATCAGAATTGGAAAGGCAGATTACCCTAAACCGTGAGAAGGCCGCAATAAGTGCGGCCCAGCGCGAGAAAGAAATTAAGATGGAGGTAGCCACTGGAGCAAAGGAACGAGAACTTGAGCGTGAGATGGTTGAAAGGGTCGAGAGAGATGAAAAGATGGCGAACGAACGTGAAAGAACGTGAAAAAGCAAAAGCTCGAGATTGAGAGCGAAAGAGCATGAGAGCATGAGCATAAGATGTAGCTCGAACTCTTATAGTTAAGACCCAGATGCAGGAAACGAACGGTAGGCAAGGGAAACGAATGGAGGGTAGGGATGGGCGGTATTGGAATTTTGAGTTCGGTGTCGGTTTCGGTATTTTTAATTTTTTGCATTTTATTGTTTCGTGACCTATTTCAGGCTTTTGCGATCTCAGAGCATGAGCTCTGACCATGCCATCTTTAGGAGGTCTTGCTGACAATAGACAAACCTGGGCAGTGATTTCTAGTCGGGTCTTGGCTGCCTTAACAGGCAGCCAAGACTTGACTAGAAATCACTGCTAAGCAATTTGACATGTACAGGTTGTAGTCTTGTAGTCTAGTTGGAATTCAGCATCGGTTCAGTATTAGGTTTCTGACCTGACTGAGATTTGTTGATAGTACTAAATAGGAATTCACCTCAGGAAAACAGAAGAAGTTGTTTTAGTACCAGTCTACCACAACGCTATAAATGACACTGCTAATGAGCTCGACAGTGGCATTCTTTTACTACCTCACACCATATCTACAGTAATTTTGTGACTTGTTCTAAACGCACCTTAATGTTTAAAGACCATTTCAGGCTTTTGCGATCTCAGAGCATGTCCCCTGACCATGCCATCTTTAGGAGGTCCTGATGACAATAGACAAAACACCTGGGCAGTGATTTCTTATCAGGTCATGACTGCCTTAATAGGCAGCCAAGATTCGACTAGAAATCACTGCTAAGCAATTGGTCATGTACAGGTTGTAATATAGTGGACAGTTTCCCAGTCTTTTGAGAATGGGTAGCAAAACTGAAAAGAAAATCACTCATGATATCGGTATTGGTTCGGTTTTTCGGTATATTGCCCATCTATTGTGGAGAGGGGGAGGGGTGGATCATGCTGGGATCCGATTTTCCAAACTTACCAACTTCGACGAGCACACTGATGACATTGAAAGAGTTGAAAGGTTCGTATCAAGTCATCAGTGATCTGAAACTTATTATTAACGGGAAACTCCTTGCATTTGCACGCGATTATGCCTCCCTGGCCTGGTTAATGACTACGGTGAGCGGAATGCAGCTATCTTAAAGAGGTACTAGCTTACCGAAAGAGCATTCCAGGTTGGGTTCAAGGAACGTAAGCTCGAGAAAGGCGAGGTGTGTCTTCCATTTTGTGGAACGGACCACTAGATCGTTCGGTAGGTTTATTGCCAGAAAACCTTTGATAAAATCCATCCAACCCGCATTTGGTCAGAAATTTAACATTTTTTCTTTCACTACATGTAATTATTTTATTTGTCAGATATTTAATGTTTGCTTCCATTTTAATTTGAAAATTAGAAGTGAAATATGTGCACAATACAGCAAAATCGACGACCCCTATTACCTTTTACAGTTTTGCAGCGTTACAAAATTTATTTTTTGTACCATCCCGCATCAGGCATGAAACTATAATACATGTTTGAGTACTGATGGAGTGCGTTAACGACTTTTTTTGCCAAATGACTTTGAAAACTGCACACGTGTACGCTTTTTTTCAACTGACATGACATTATGCCACGCTCACTGTGATGTGATTCGACAGCAGTGAACTTTAGAGAAGTCCGGTGTGCATTCTTTTTTTTTTTTCTTTTAATTAGTTGTCACAATTAACATTTCACAGTTTTGGAGAAAGCCTGAAAGAGGTTTTTATCCTTCATCCATGAAAGAGATTTCAGTACTTGATCTTACTGGTTTTCAGTAATTCACACGAGTGTGTTATCACAATAATTTGGCTGTGCGGATTAGATTTTGCTCTGCCTGGGAGAGATTTTTTTCTAATACTGGAACGGTGTCAATGAAAATTCCAGTAAAATATGACTGTTTGTTAACTTTGTCACATTTTGTTGTAACGATTGCCGTATTTATACCCTCAGCGTTCAAATAAAAATACGAAGAGAACAGGGTTCTTTTTAGATGACTGGCCCATAATAGCGCCAATTACTCAACATCTTTCATCTCTTGATTAATTTGTCTTCTCACAGTTGTCGGCTGCCAATTAAAACCTCTCGAAGATTTTTGGACTTTTTCTGTCTTTGTTAAACATTCGAACTTTATCGGACAACAGATTTTCTGCTAATGTCGTAATCAGGTTTAAAGTGCCAAAAACAAATAATGGGAAAGCAGTGGGTAGCGTTTGCCTTCTCGTCCTCCTGGACGAATGGTTCATTTTGTATCAGGCATTTAACAAAAAACACCAGATTTTTTAAGTGTAAATTGTATGTTTTCAATGTTAGTGCACACAACACGTAGCTGCATGTTACACTCTAAAATTAGATGGGTTAAACATCAACCCAAATCAACTGGGTTGAGTGAATATGAACCCAATTGGGTTCATATTAGAGTGTACATATAACCGATTTTACTTATTCATTTTCCAAAACATCCACGTAAGCTGAATTCTCATACTTATCTGTAAGTTATTCACCACCATTCCTGTTTCAAAACAAGTACCCACACGATGTGTTTTTATTTGATAATATTTCGAAATTTACATGTTTTAATCTGTAGACCTGTGGCGGCATTTGGAAAAATGTAACCCCTCCATGCCTGTCACAAAATAGTATTGTCGTATTTTGTATTTGTATGGATATTCAGTAATATTGTCTTGCAAACATGGAAAAGATACAAATCCGTTTGATTGGTGAAGAAAAAAGTTGCACGACGAAATCTCTCTCTCTCTCTCTCTCTCTCTCTCTCTCTCTCTCTCTCTCTCCCTTCAGATGAATAAGGCGCTATGCCCAGAGCTGAAGAATTGTAGATGGTGCCTTATTTCACTCCGGGAATGATATTATAATTGTCGAATTTATCTTTTTTTTTAAAGAAATTCAAAGTTTTGTTTTCTTTATTTTTACTAACTTGTATCGTGGCACCATCAAAAAAATCAGAAAATACCCATATTTGTAATGTAATGTGTGGAAAGCCTGAACAGGATGGGATACCCTTCCGCGTGAATAACATAAGCAGACATGCAAAATGCACCCATCTGTAAATTTTGTTAGCATATATGGAAATGAGAACTGACCAGCCAATTTATTTCCGCTGCAGCACTGTTCAGTTGTCACCTTCGTTGACAACTCCAGAATTTTCTTTGTCATCTTTTGCGAATACTTCCTGCGATTTTTTTTTATAAACAATAATTTATTTCACTGAAATGAAATAGGCTTCGGCGAACAGGCAAGGCCTATATCAACGCCTCCGCCTTACAAGTAGTAAACAACAGTCAGGTGCAAGTGAACAAATGGAAATTATACAACTTGTGACACAAACACATTTATAAATTTGACAGTAGAAAACGAAGTATAAGATCCAAGTTTGAGATTGGGTTGTTTTGAGGTAGGAATAGTCTATTATTATTCTTCATAATAGTAGTCTAGATATCTGATTAGTCAAATAATATTTGAACAACACACATAATTGCACTCTTTGGACCCATCCATCCTTGACAGCGAGTGTTAATATATCGCAAGGGGCATCAAATTATTGCAATATCATACGCAAGCGCGAAAGGCAGCCGAACGCAGAAAAAGTAACACCTGCCCTAAAGACAGATCTTCCTTCCCTCATTCGGCAACCTTCGGAGTTTGCGCTGTGAGTTTTTTTTCGGGGGGGGGGGGGGGTCGATCTTTCAAATTGTCATCACTTCAAATGTTTTATTCTTGGATTCTTGGTGCCCTAGATGACGTTTTCTGCCCCAAAAACACCCTCCTTCCTGGGGATAATAGACCACCTCGACTCACGAAACGCCTGCATGTCGATATGATATGTTAGTCAAGTACCCTCCACACGGTGATACTAATACTTCCTGCGATCAGTTAATCATCTCTGTATTATTTACATGAACGAATTTCAGTCCCACTGAGTCATATTTCTGAATTTGTGTCTGTCTTGGAGGTGATTAAAAATGTTTTATTTTTTAATCCTTTGAACTCTAGCGGCCGCTTTTCCGGCCATGAACCTGATACATCATAACACCATTATACAGGATGGCTGTTCAGGAAATGTGTGGGGTAGACCAAACAATATTTTCTCGGGCTGCACGTTCAAAATATTGATTGGTCTACCCCAAATAATGAATATGGACTCTTCTAATTGCTGCCATTGAACTGGAATGGGAAATACCACAAGAGTTCAAAGGGTTGAATTGAAATTTCAAATCCCCAAAAGAGTTTACAGGAAAACAGATTTTGTTTTAAATGATCATGGAAAGTTCTTGAAAAATATATGGGGTCTCTACGAAGCTTCGAAATTCGATTCCATTCAAAATCATTCCGATGATTGGGTTGGAGTGGCGATCATTCGGAAACTTTCGAATCATCAAGATATTCTGAAAAGTCTACCAAGTGTTTCCTCTTGTACTCTTCTTTTACCACCAGCATGACTAACAATTTCATTATATTCAGGAAAGTTAGCTCCCCTTAACTTTCAATAGCTTTCAGTAAATTTAACACTTAGGGTATGAAAATTTCATATAAAATTGAAATTTATAAATGTTAGCTGATTTGAATCTTCGATATGCACATTATTTTACTAACTTATGGGATTTTCCTGTAGAGTTGTATAAACATACAGAAGCTGGCTTTTTAAGAATTTTGCCCAATCCGTTTGAACGTGTGACTATTATTTTCTCTTGAAACCCATTTAAAAAATAAGTAAGTGTCCTTTTCACCATTTTTGATATTCTGTAACATTTTTGATTATACGCTAAACGATAGATTATCGAAAAAAATTGTATCCCCAACTGTGAAGATATAGAAATTTTCACTTCCACGGTATCAACCAAAATTGCGGTTTTCGGAGATCCATCGGCTGAAACATTGCTTAATATTTTTGCCGATATGTACAGAACTTTAAAGTCATACTTTGGGTGATGGCTCCGCTCTTCTGGTGATTTGGTTGCGGTCCGCTCTCCGCGTGTTATATATCGGTTTCGCTGTTGTCCCATGTTGGCCAGACCGCGTGATGGGTCGTTCCTAGGATGACTGTTCTGCGGAAAGGAGCAAATATTTCTGCCTTCAGTAAATATCAATAATGGGTGGGAGTTTTGTTAAGAAAACCGGAAGTAACATGAGTTCACTTTTGTTACTGTTTGTTATTACCTTTTTTGTTACTGATAAAACTTCAAATTTCAGATCTAATCGATGACAACTTTGCACAGAAAAGCAATGTTTGTGTTAGGAACAAACCTTGCAGATTCATAGGTCTTTCCATGTACTGTTTTGTACAGAAATGCAAGTTTAAAAATGGAAAAATGAATAATTCACACAACATAGTAGCTGCACATATACATTTAGTTCTACGCATAACTTCATCCAAAATGGCTAGCATAATAATAGAAAGCATGAACTACCGTGGCTTATCTTCCGATTCTTATAAACGACGAGACATGTTTTCTCGATGCAGGGACAAATTTGATATAACTTTTTTGGTAGATACGCATTCGAGCAAGAAAGTGGAAAACTGTTCGAGGAGTGAATTGGGTTATGAGGCTCAAGTTCAAGCAGAGGCGCGGCTATACTTTTTAAAAATACTTTTGGGTTCACCATACACAAAAGTATTTTAGATGAGACTGGAAACTTTATTATTCTGGACGCTACCATCAAGGATCACAGATTAACCCTTTCAGTTGTTTACGGTCCCAATGACGATAGACCACAATTATATGATGAATTATTCTCTAAAATCGAAAGCATGGGTAATGATTCAATCATAATAGGAGGGGATTGGAACGTTCCACAAGATTACGAAAAAGACACAATTAAATATAAGCAAAAAAACAACCAAAAAGCAAATATAAAAATAAAGAATTTAATGGAAAATTTGACTTATTTGATGTCTGGCGTTTAGAAAATACAGAGGAAAAACGTTATACTTGGAGAGGACCTGAAAATAAAATGGCGAGATTAAACTACTTTCTTTTATCATCAGACTTGCAACTCTTTTTTCAAAAGGCAGAAATTCACACTAGATACCGCTCCGACCATAATCCAATAAGTATAAAACTATCTTTTGATAACCAGCCCCGGGGGAAAGGCATTTGGAAGTTTAATAACAGCCTACCCAGTGATCTAGACTATGCAACTGCTATTAAACAATTTATAGCTGAAACAATAGACCAATATATAAATTATAACACAGGAAGTTATACTATAAATGATCAGCTTCTTTGGGAAACACTAAAAATCATGATAAGAGGGAAAAGTATAGCATACGCCTCTTCTGTAAAACGTAAGGCGAACAAAAGGCAACAAAAAATAGAAGATCACTTAAAAGTTCTGAATACTGAGCTCGACAGCGGGGATGAGTCAGTGTCAGAAGAAATGAGATCACTTGAAAATGAACTTAAAACCATTACGGATAAAAAGATTCAGGGAATAACAATGAGAACAAAATTAAAATGGAAAATAGAGGGGGGGGGGGGGGAACCTATCAAGTGCTTCTGCAACTTGGAAAAAAGACATTATACGGAAAAAACTATCCCCAAGTTAGTAAAGGATGATGGACTGGAAATTACTAATATACATGAGATTCTAATTGAGCAAAAATCTTTTTACGAAAATTTATATTCATCAAAACTATCTAATAATCAACCTCTTGATACAGATGATACGTTTTTGACAAAAGCAGCCCCTTTTTTAACTTTTTAAGCAGTGACGAAAAAATTTCTCTCGAAGGGCCATTATCACCTTCGGAAGGCTTGAATGCCCTTAAAGCAATGCAAAACAATAAAACACCTGGTTTTGACGGCTTCACCGCCGAGTTCTATAAAAATTTTTGGAAAGACATTGGCAATTATCTAATAAACTCGTTGAATTGTGACTATGCATTGGAACAACTTTCAACTACACAGAGACTCGAAATTATTACATGTATACCAAAACAAAACAAATCTAAAGAATTCATAAAAATTGGCGCCCAATATCCCTAATTAATGAAGATACAAAAATAGGATCCACAGCAATTGCAAACCGAGTAAAAACAGTTTTTTCCAATTTAATTTCAGACACCCAGCTCGGTTTTATGAAAGGTCGTTATATTGGGGAGTGTACTAGATTAGCTTTCGACTAAATTGCTAAATGTGAGAAACTAGACATTCCAGGCATCCTAGTTCTGATAGATTTCGAAAAGGTCTTCGATTTCCAGGAATGGATCTTTATCCAAAAGACGATGGAATTTTTTAATTTTGGACCATCTACGATAAGGTGGTTTCAAACCTTCTATAGCAACATTTCCAGTTGCATACTTAATAATGGTCATTGTTTTGAAAGATTCAATATAGAACGAGGCGTAAGGCAAGGTGATCCTTTATCGCCGTATCTTTTTATTCTTAGTGTGGAAATTCTTAGCGCGTCTCTAAAATTTAACCCCAATATAAATGGAATAAAGATAAAAAATTCTGAATATCTAATATGTCAATACGCTGATGACTCCACCCTGTTTTTAAGTGATGATGGATACTCTTTAGACAATGCCCTGAATATGGTTAAACAATTCTCACTAATTTCTGGGTTTAAAGTTAATTTTGATAAAACGGAAGTTGTATGAATAGGTTCCAAGCAGGGTTGTGGTGGAACACTATCAATAAACGAACAAGTCGTTTGGAATCATTCCAGATCATTAAAAATTTTGGGGATTGAATTCAATCTATTTAGCTACAATTATATACTAAATAATTACACTAACAAAATGCAGAAAATTGAAAAATTGTTAAGTGATTGGTCATTTCGTAACTTAACAATAATTGGAAAAAATACCATTATAAAAACTTTGGCTTTACCAATTCTGACACATTGTTTTATGGTTTTACCAGACCCACCAAAGGAGTTATTTAACAAAATTCAAACATTTTTTTATAATTTTTTATGGTCCGGAAAAGTTGGAAAAATTAAACGTACAACAATTATTGACCTTTTTGAAAATGGTGGAATTAAATTTCCCCACGTTGAAACTTTTAGTCATGCTTTAAAAATGATTTGGATTAAGAAACTAATGGGCCCCACCTCGTTGGCTGCATGGAAAACCCTTGTAATCGACGAATTAGAATTGTTCGGAACTTACAAACGTTGGCACTTACATAAAGGAGGGTTAAAAATAGTTGGAAAACATGTGAACACTTTCTGGAAGGATTTCTTTTGTCCTGAGATCTTTTGGACAATAACAACAACTCAACCCCCGCAGACATATTAGGCGAAACTATTTTCTTAAATAATGAAATAAAAATTAACGGACAACTTTTTTGCAATAAAACTTGGTGTAATAGGCATTTACATTGTAAATGACCTGGTATCTGACAACAACAGCCTCCTAACCTTCTCTGACTTCTCCAACAAGTGTAACATCAATACCCCATTTACAGTTTTTCAGGGTATTATAAATGCATTACCCAAAGCTTGGAAAACTATGACCAAATCCAATAAACCTCTGAATAATATTCCGCACAGAAACGTTGAGACGTTAAAATCTACTAATAAAGTCTCCCGAGCCTTTTATTTTAAATTTCTAGAACTGCACACAAAACCCTCCATTCATATGCAGAATAAATGGAATGAGGTGTTGGATATAAATCTGCACTCAGATGACTGGAAGTTTATAAAAAAAATCCCATTTACAATCACGGATGATACATATTTACAAAGTTTGCATTTCAGAATTGTCCACCAAATTTTGTATACGAATTCAAAACTTTATAAATGCAAACTCTCTGAAACAGAACTATGTACTTTCTGTTGCAATACAAAGGAGTCAATAATTCACTTGTTCTTTGAATGTTCTGTGGCGAAAACATTTCTGAATTTTTGGGAACATTTGAAGGACAAGTGTGATGTTGAGTTTCCCTTCACCCCGGAATATATTATTTTAGGCTACAGAAATACCCACGCCCTCCCAGTAACACAACAGACGTCTATATGTTGATCTACAGAAAGTTTATTTATTCCTGCAAAGTGAAAAATAACCTACCAACCTGTACAAGATTTATTGAACAACTAAGACACTACAGAAATCTAGACCTCATGTCCAAATATACATACTCGAATAAACGTTCAAAGGAAATAAATTTAAGGTGGGATACAATCAGTTCACTACTAACTGGTTAACCACTTTTGCATTATGTATATACTGTTTTGTCACGATAATGTAGTGACAACGCAGTTTGCGATCGGCGTTTAAAACACCATGAAATGTTTATATGTTACTTGTAGCGACGTTACACAGTCTGGATGAACACTGTGCGTTGCTTAGGTTGAGTCGCATTGACCATTTACCTAACACAACGTTTTAATAATAAGTTGTTGCCTGCAGAAAACGAAAAAATTTTCAGATTTTTCCTTCCGGACCACAGCCTCTGTCCCGTCGGTGGAGCGAACGCGATGAGCTCGGCCCAGTGATGGGTTATGGGCTGTGTTTTGGAGGGGAATTATTTGAAAAAATAATGAAACTGCAGATTGTCTTTTACATATGGTGCTGGTCGGTTTCAGCCATTATGTTGGGTAAAGGACAAACGTACTTCTGGTAATGTCACGCCTTTCAGTTAAACAGTAAGGTGAACAGTAAATGTGTGAAATCCACTAGTTGTTGTATAGAATGGTTCAGTCTGTGCATGTTTTGATTCGTGTTAAAAGGTGTCTCGCTCGAGACTCCATAGAACAAACTATCAACCTGCAGGGGTTATTGCAGAGATCAGTAAACGACAGCAACTCAGCCACTCTTACAATATTTGTGAGAGTGGAGAGGCTGTGACTCCAGATTTTATATAAAATGACAATCAAGTACCGACGTAGTCACATTTTTGTACATGTACGTAAATTGATACGCATGTACCACCTCGATCCCCTACAAAACTCAGACCACAGCTTCCTGCAACACAGTGCAGCTACATCATATCACTATGAATAAATAACAAGCTTTGTTAATTTTCTTTCTGTGTCATGTATAAAACCACTTTGTAAAATTATTTCACGAAATATGTCTTTGAATGTAATTAAAAACCTAAGATCTGAATATAACAAATTTAAAAAAAAGCATCACTTCAAGGTGAATACGAGTCAAATTATCATTGGAAATGATAGATTTGTTCTAAAAACGTATAATGAAAAGAAAATCTAGTGTTTTTGAGTGGATACCGATCACTTCCAGCAATAATTCAATACGAATTCACCTTGAATTGATACATGAAATCCGAAGCGGACTGAGAAAGATAATCGAAGCGTGAATAGGCAGCGATCAGCTGTTTACTTTCATGCATCTATAAAAGGTTGAAACAAGTGGACTTATCGATAGGAATGATCAGATTCTTATAAAAAGCGTATAATAAAAAGAAAACCTTGTGTTTTTGAGTGAATACCGAATATTATCTCACCCGTGACTGAGATGAATGGGTATTTTCGCTCGCGTAAGCGCTCACGAAAAATAAACATTTGTCTCAGTCAATCATGAGATAATTTTCGGTATCACTCAAAACACTAGATATTTTCTATATGTATTCATTATATCAACACTGTGCGCATCGTGACATATGATACAGACGCTATCCTTTCCATTAATAAAAAAAAGTCTTGGAGGTAGGATTTACTAACATTTTTCCTGGGAAGAATAAAAACTTGTAAATTACCGTAAAAACAAATTCGCTGAACAAAAAGCTAAAGTGGACACTTAATGTTGATAGGTGTGATAGCGATAGATATTCTTAATGACTGATTATCTGTGAACTAGTTGCTTCTAATTGGCTTGTCATGAACATCCAAGCTTCCGTTTATTAAACGAAAACAACAGACAGCTCTACGAGCTGTCTGTTGTTTTCGTTTATTAAAGGAAACAAAAGGAAACTTTGTTGTATTTTCTACTGATGTCATGGATATTTCCTGAACAATGATGCCTGATTTCTTAATTGGACCTTGCTAATATAATATTTCAAGGAAGATATTTATTTATTTATTTATTTATTTATTTATTTATTTATTGGTGTTCATGCACAATGCCTAATCATGGCAATGACAGTTTTACTGGTGGAGGAAGCCGGAGTACCCGGAGAGAACCACAGAGCAACGACGAGCAGCTGCCAGCTCCCTAACATCGTAACTCCGCACTGCAGCACAGGCAGGGTGAGATTGGTTGAAGACATGTGCACCATCGACGTGCAGAACGCCTTAGTACACGCGTCATCGTGCCCTCGTGTGGACAATCGAGGTTAAGTGCCTTGCCCAAGGACACAACGTGGGAGTCCGAATCGATCGCTCAGACGGTCACCCATCCGAGGATTAACCGGGCTCGACGTTGCTTAACTTCAGTGATCTGACGAGAACCGATAACCACAACGCCATCGCGCCCCTTAAAGGAAGATAACTTTATCGAAAGTTGTTTTTTATGACGTTGGAAGTCAGGGATGAGGTTTCTTGAACTGGAGACCTGGTGATAGAAGAAGAGTTTAAGGAGGTTCTGCTTCCGAAACTATTTTGGTTCCGGTCAGAAATATTCTGTTTTTTTATTCACTTACCCAAACACATTGAATACACTACTTGCGTGGAGACTGGCGTTAGTTACGGTAGAGAAGGGGTACAATAGTCAAATCTGAAGAGACGTGATATTCGATTCGAGATTCGATTCGTTTCAAAATCTCTTCTCCGATTCGATTCGACCAGAAATATAAGATTCGCAGGGCTCTGAAATATATTTATTTTAGGTAATTGCAAATCTCATTTTTTGTGGGAGGGGATGGTATTGGAGAGACTACCACCAAAGTCCAGTACTGGCGGCTGTTATTATTGGTTTGGATTACATGTTTACGAATTTTTAGCTGCAAGACGTTCTTGGAAAATGTTTGAAAATTCCCCGAAATGTCCTTGAAAATCTTAATTTTTTTTTAAAGTTACAAAAAAATCTGTTTTCCCTTTTTTAATAGCTACCCATATATTGGCAAACGTCACAATATTTCCGCGCCTGTCATTTGATGAGTTATTTGCGAAATAAATGCAATCAGAAGACTGGCTTTTGTTTACGTTCTTTGGAGGGGGTGAGTATCCCATCATTCAGAAGCAGCGGGTTGTTAAAGAAAGTGTTGTTGGAACGAATTTCCAAGACCTACAGTTAAAACTAGAAGTCCTGTCATGAAATGCGCACAAATAGCACGTCGATCTGTGCGTTAGTCTACGCGTTTTGACCATAGTAAGGCTATCAAATGATGTACATATGGCCTGTGCACAAGTAGCGTTTCAGCCAATGGACCTCCGGGTAACCCGGAGGTCCATTGGCAGAAACATTGCCTGTGTTTGCTATGAGTAACCAAGAGAACCTGCCGTGGTTTGGATGCCAGTCGATATGGCAATTGCACGCAATTCCTACGCGCATTTAAGTCTAGATAAGTGCACAGTTCGTGACAGGACTTCTAGTTTTAACTGTACAGTACAGTCGCCGAGGATTGGTTGTAATCCACGCGAGGGTAGTGATGTCCACGCATACGTTTACCAGGTAATACAAATCATGTTACAAATTTTGATGATTATTCCTCTAATTAGTATTTGGAATCCAATATTATTGCGTCCGTGGAAATATTGTCCAACCGTGGAAAGTGGCCAGTGCACGGCGGCCTGCTGCACCACGGTGTGGTGCAGTGGTAGAAACATTTAATAATGGCTCAATAGACATGCAGTTTCCTTGACATTAAAGTCGAGACAAGTGCGTTGGAAGATGTTAAAAGTGTGTACTAGAGGGGATGGGCATCATTAAATGGTGTATTCTCATTTTTCCAGCAGGCTGGAGTAAGAAATTTTCACACCTCTGCTCTAGTCTGTATTAGTATTAGTGAGAGATATTCACAGTGGTTGGTCCTCAGAATAATCATGAGGCTTGATTTACGGGCACTAAGTGCTACCATTAAAATTCTCGTAGAGCGGTTTTGCACGAAGTTCGGTACTCGGATTTTTTTCTGTCACTAAGGAGGGTTTCCTGAATCGGAAAACGACAAAATAAATTCTGTGCAAATTGTTCCCAGTTTAGGCCATTTTTGACGTACATGAAAACTGCTTGGACTGTATACATTGTTGTACTGTTGTTACATTTGAACGTTGTAAAGCATCGCCGAGTTTCGTCCTTTTCGCTGTTATTGAACGATTCTAAATAGACTTCAGGTGATCCCTAAACCCGACCTTCTCTTCTGTTATATCAAGTCACCGCATCTTTTTGCTGCTAAATTGAGTGTTTTTATTCACGCGTCGCGGAAGGCCACTCACTTAGGATACCTATCGTGTCGCTTCCGGCCCATCTGAACCGGCTCCATCGGTGCTATAAAGGCTATACCTGAAGGAAAAGATGCTGGTTGACTACCTAGGAGGTATAACAGACCAAACTAGGCACAGCGATTAGGTTAAGTATTCTTCCGTTTTAACGTTTCAGTCTGAAAAAATACACGTCTCGTACCTTCAGTATAAAAACGCATGCGATCGCCGTATTTGAAACTTGTATAAAAACGTACAGAAGGAAAAAAACAAATTAAAGGACCGTGGCCAGGATGACCGATGCAGGAGGCTCGAAGTCGCAAAAAACATCCCAAATCACCGAAACGAACTTTATGTAGCTCGGATTCCAGTAGAATCCTTTTTGTTATTAGAGTAGCACCACGTGCCACTGGCCCCTACATAGAACAGGTGTGTGTTTGATTGAATAAGGTATATCTAATTACTCAAATGGTCCCGACAACTATTTTTACTAGTTCGGATTCCTTCTGAATCATGTCTAAGTTATTGTTTTTATTCCACCCGACACTACCCAATTTGCCAGACTATCATCATTCAAGTCCCGAGCCAAGACGTATTCCAACTACATCATCAAGGCATGCCTTCTCCGAAGGCATGCCTTCATGGTGTAGTTTGAATATTTATCAATGTGGATTATAGTTAAGAACTTCGGAAGTTTGTTGTGGATAAATACATGAATTAGTCGCGATGCGTGGGCTGCCCAACGACGTATTTAATTAGCACGTGCTGGACTCAAAATTGGCCATGCTTGCAAACAACCATTCCAGATCAGCCCCAGATCTTCATTTGCTTGAGGTTGACTGCGTGTATGACGCAAGTTCTCGAAGCAAATCTTGCCCTGTGAGGGTATTATTAGTTAAATAGTCAGCAGGTGATCGGAAACGGGATGTACCTGGTCTGTAGGTTTTATAACCAGGTAAGGCGAAGTCGAGTCTGCTATAAAACCTGCAGACCAGGTACCATCCCGTGTCCGGTCACTTGCTGACTATGTAACAAATTTACCCCACCGATGACCTTCAAAAATAAGGTTAATGAAAAGTTGAATAAGAACCAACAATTTTACATACATTTACATGCATTTACTGTCAGGGGTTTAACAAAGCGCTTTCAAACGTTCAAAAATTTGCTTTTAGTCTGTTGAGGAAACTGTAAAGAAAATGTTCGCTTCAGCACAAAAAATCGATAGAATCGTAAAAACAACAAAGAACTTTTGAGACTACAAATAATATTTTCTGTCCATTTTTCAAATATTTGATGTTTTAAATCAAATACGGTACCTTGAAAATATTTTTGGTACTTAAATTCTATTATTTTGTTTTAATTCAAATTTTGAAAATTCGAAGAGAGTGAAAATGCATCAAAATAGTAATGGCGGCCACTCAACCGAGAAAGATAGCTCTAGGTCATCGTGTATTAAAGTGACACCCGCAGTATACGGGATTTACCACCGGTATGTACGTGGTGACATTCTTAGCCAGTAAAATTCGAAGATATATTAGGAAATTTGTCAGTGATGGGGTAAACATGATTTCCAGCTAGAGCGAATCGTTATCTAAGACTCCAGTCGAAATGAAAATGTCCCCCAAACTTTGGACCCTGATAAACAATACAAAAATGGGTAATTCTAAATTTGCATCTTTCTTTCTGCTTTAGCATGCAAAACATCAACTTTTATCTACATGTGAATGTCTTAACGTGTATCATTTCAGGTCCGGCTATTGCAGGACAAATTGTTCGGGCAGTTGGCTTTAAATGGTGAGTATATCTTTTAGACTCATCTTAACATATTGAAATTATGTTCTAGTGTTACAACTATGCCAGATGGGTACGTTGTTAGATTTGGCGAAGACCGTTTCTCAAGGGTAAATGGAGAGCTGGACAAAATAAAACGGGTTTGTTGCTTTTACAATTCTAACATCATTCGAATTTTTATTTGATGGAAATGTTTGTCTTTTATCTGTCTTTTAATTTAGCTGAATGATTCATTTCGGACACGTCATTGTTGAGCAGGTGAAAGAAAAAATGTTCGACTGTCCTCCGAGGCTTGAATTTGTTGTTTGTATCAGACTGACTTTTAGCGATTACGCTGAATGTTAACTCTAGTTTTGTAACTTCATGCACGTGCATTGCCACTAAACTCACATGAATTGGTGTTTTTATCCACGAAACATTTCAGCTTTATGTGAAAAAACAATGGAACTAGGGTCATTACCAGAAACATCACGCGTGCTTCCTGTGCTATTTCACAGAAGCTGAGGCTCACTGTGTGGATGGCAACTGCCCAATTTGGGTGTTTTGGGCGATAATATGCGTTCCACGTAAGGCATTGAAATATTAACACATACCAACCGGGATGCGAGTCTACAAATCCATAATGAATACACCCGATGCTCTGGCGATGACGTACCGGATAATAGTGAGCGCGGATAGTCATAAAATCTGAGAAGTGCTTCCTGTCAAGAGTCGTCTGTCTGCACAGGCAGACGACACTTGACCAGAAACACCTGCCAGGCCTTATGTCTTGCGAAGGGTGTGGTCAATGTGGTGTTCAATTCACTCTTATTTCCCAGGTGTGTACGAGTTACGATGAAATAAAGCTGGAGTCTCCTTCGAAGGATTCGAATGCTCCCTGAAAGTGTATGGGGTTGGGGCACAAATATCCAAGATGCACCGAATCTACCGTGGTACAGATCAGTGGTAACAAAATTTCTCAGATCTGGTCGAGTGAAACGGAAAGTGTAAGAAACCCTGTATTTTGGGAGGTGGGCGGGGGAACAGAGGCTACAATAATTATACTATACATTTGAAATAGTTAACAACGTCATTTCATCAAGCCACGTATAATAATTCATTACCAATATGTATGAATTCCTACTCACTAGACTCTCCTTTTCGTGTACGCATATCAAGTTCCATTTTTTTGTTCGATCTATTGAGGCCCTGCAAAGCTTAGAATTTTGATTCGATTCGAAATCGTACCGCTGATTCGATTCGAATCGAGTCGCCTTGATTCGAAAATTTTAGAATTGTGATGATGTTATCAAAATATTACCAAGTGCATGTCTCCTCTTGCACTCTTCTTTTGTCATTAGGTTACCTGGGGGCGCAGTGGCTCAGTAGGTAGAGGTGGAGTCTGCAAGCCGAGGATCCCCGTTTTGAATCCCACCTGCGGCAACCGCGTTGTGTCCTTGGAAAAGACACTTCACCCACATTGCCCACGTCGGGGCACGGTGCTGTTGTGTACTAAGGCATACTGCATGTCGATGGTGCACCACTCTTCAACCAATACTAACCCTACTTGTGTGGAGTTAGTATGTTGGGGAGCTGACAGTTCCTCGCCGTTGCTCGGTGGTTCTCTCCGGGTACTCCGGCTTCCTCCACCCGTAAAACTGCCGAGGTCATGATTAGCCATTGTGCAGAAATATGTGACCTGAAAACACCAACAAATAAATAAATTTGGTCACTTTGATTCCATTTCTGGAATATTCCGCATTTTGAATTGACTTGCCCACACAGACGAGTTGTCGTTGAAGGTAATACAGTGCAGTCGCCGTGGATTGGTCCACGCATGGGTAATAATGTCAACGCATACGTTTACCAGGTAATAAAAATCATCAACAGTACAATTTTAATTAACCATTTACCGAACATGAAAAGCAGACGACACTTGCAAACAAAATTCTTGAATAACTAATGCTTTCATTTTTGTCTCAAAAACATAGGTTATGACCCCTCACTGGAACGAGCTCGACGAGCTCGTCCCAAAGAGGGGGCATAACCTATGTTTTTGAGACAAACAATGAAAAAATACTGAAAATTAATTGGCGTTTTCTTGTGAATAGCGCTGTCCGGTTTTTGGCCGTTACGTTGTCTAAAGGGTTAATGAAGCACCGGGTTGTACCTCATTGATTACATTTTTGCTGATTACAGTACGTGAAGAGTGTATTATCACTAAATCACCCGCAGAGTGGAGATTCCACCCAGCAATAATTGCAAATTTGTTGCAAAGCATAACCGGAACCATCAAAGTTTCAGCCAATGGACCTCCGGGTTAAACCCGGAGGTACATTGGCTGAAACATTGCTTGTGTTTTTTGTCGATATGTACAAAATTTGAAGGTTATAGCTTGGGTGATAACTCAACTCCGCGGGTGATTTAATTACAATCCACTCTCCACGTACTGTATTTCTGTAACAGGTTTTGGAATCTAATATTATTGCATTCGTGGAAATATTGCCCACCCGTGGAAAGTGACCAGTACAGAGCGGCCCTACTGTACTTGGGGTGAGACAGACAATATTTAAGGTTGAAAGAATTTACAATATCTACAACCTCAGAAGAGGTGAGAATGTCCAGCCTGATTCAATTCGGCATTCAATTTGATCAGATATTTGAGATTCACTGGGCCCTACGATGTGTTTCCTCTCCCCCCAAAAACACCCAACCCGCCGATTAACCTTCAAACTGAACAATGGCTGAAACAGAAAATATTAGACCGAATTGGCTGAAGGTGGAATTCCCTGCTCAAAGGTATCTGATCTGAATTTGTTAACCCTCTAACCAGCATACAGGATTTCAACATTTATTATTAAAATTATTGTTTTTTTTAAAATTATTCAAAGCATTTAAACAAAACCAAATCATGTGACTCCTTCACTGGAACGAGCTCGACGAGCTCGTTCAATGAGGGGGTCACATAAAACGGATTTGTTGAAATTTTTTTCTTAAAATTTCACATGCTTTATTTTTTCAACAGCTTAATTTGCAAATTACGCCGATTCGTTAGGTAAAGGGTTAATAATTGCAGATACATTTTTTTGAAAGGTAAAATTTTACAGGAATGTCTGCATATTGACATACGTGCATAAACATTTTCTTAACACATTGTATAATCATGTGGCATGTGTGTGTAGAAAAGTTGGACTTTCTGGCCCCTTTTGGGTCCATCATTCCTGGTCCAATTTATCGATTTTCACGAGTTCAACATTTGGGAGTCCGAACTCTAAATTAGTGAAATATCAGGAAAATTCTTTTTTTCTTCTACAGATCTTATTTTAGTTTGTTCAAATCAAGTCCCTGGGTTCATATTTGGGCTCCTTATGCGAACCCGAATTTTAACTCAGTGCAATATGAGAAATATTCTATAAAATGCCCCTTCAGATCAACCACTCAGAATCTTTAGATATTTGGTAATCAGCATTCTTGGGTGGTCAGATTAAAGTTTGTCCAAATCAAATACCTGGTCTTATATTTGGGCTCTGTATTGTTAACCCTTTACCAAACGTAACGACAAAAACCGGCCAGCGCTATTCGCAAAAATCACCACTCAGTTTTTCTTTTTCGTTTTTTATCTCAAAAACATAGCTTATAACGCCTCGTTGGAACGAGCTCGTTAAGCTCGTTCCAATGAGAGGTCATAAGCTATGTTTTTGACACAAAAATGAAAAAATATAGGTATTGAAGAATTTTGTTTGCAGGTGTCTTCTGCTTTGCGTGTTTGCTAGGTAAAGGGTTAACTAGCTATAGACATTTAGATCACCTGATATGGACAACAGAGTAATAAATAATTAGTTAACTGTAATGACTGTTCTCTGAATTGTTCTGTCATAGGTGTAGAATGTGGTCTTTTCTCCATAAACCCACACATGCATTTCATAACACCATCACCTTTTTGACAACAACACCTGAATAAGTTTGGTATCTGGCGAAACGACAACAATTTATTTTCACCTTACATACATCAACACCAACTTCAGTATTCTAATGGCTCTTCAGCCTGAAAATATTCATTAATTTCCTTCAATTCCTTCTTCAACTTCCAAACACATCACGCATCAGTTGAAACTGTAATCAGACAAAATATACAAGATATAGTAAATATGTCGCACTAATATCTTAAAAGAAATTGTTACAAAGTAAAATGGCTGTGCGTTTCTTGCCGTATCACCCGAAAATGACCATAATTTACGTCAGAGCCGACTCACTGTCACAAATTATGCCCCTTGATCAACTCAAATTATTGCCCGTGATTTCCACATTTTACCTTCCAAAAATGCATTAACCCTACATGGAGAAAATAATTTCTGTCTATTGCGTTCCTCAACCGACATAAATAGTACGAATCCTTCATTCAACACATTTCTGAGGTGAACGCCTCTCATTTTTTTACATTATTATGGGGGAGCGCCCATATCGGGGCATGGTGGCGCCGTGTACTAAGGCGTTCTGCACTTGGATGGTGCACTTGTCTCCAACCAATGCTAACCTGCTTGTGTGGAGTTAGTACGTTGGGGAGTCTGACCGTTGCTCGGTGGTTTCTTCCTCCACCCATAAAACTCTCCGACATGAGGTGACCCTGGCTGTTAAAAGTGTTGTTAAACCCAATAAATAAATAATAAATCAATATACATTATTACGAGCGATCAGTATAAACAAATTCTGAGAACAGTTTGTTAACCCTTTACCTAACAATAAAGGCAGACGACACTTCCAAACAAAATTCTCAAATAACTATTTTTTTTCATTTTTGCGTCAAAACCATAGCTTATGACCACTCATAGGAACGAGCTCAACGAGCTCGTTTCAATGAGGGGTCCTAAGCTATGTTTTTGAGACAAAAAATGAAAAATATAATGAAAATTGAATGGCGTTTTTTATGAATAACGCTGGCCGCCCTTACGTTTTCTTAAGCTTATTTGTTTTACAAGAATTGGCGAGCAAGTTATCCAACTTACATTAACGGCTCTCCTTGGCCCACTGGCGCATGTGGTGTGGGATGACCTTCGTTGCGGCAACTTCATGACCACGCTCTTCTCGAATACAATACTACGAAGGGATCTCTAGCCTGCAGGGAGTGTGTGTCTCTCCGTACAGAGGACAGACATTTTATGTCGCCAACCGATAGGACGGATTGCTGTGACAGCAGCAACCTCACATTTGATGCTGGCAAAGAGTGTTTGGACACTTCAAGAACTTCCCCCGACCGAAGATCGATCTCGGAACTTCTGACATGAGAGATCAGTGTACTTATCTACTCGGCCACCAATCTCCGTGCTATTACATTGGGTAAAGGGTTAATCTTTTGGGTGGTAGTGGCGGAGATTTTCTTGATATTGCTTTCTTCATTAATTCCCAATAATTATTTAGCTTGTTTAAATGGTCATTTTTTATATTTTTTCTAGGCTGTTACGAGGTTTGGCTGGCGTGGTTCTACTGTATTCGCCACTTTGCTACTGTTTACGAAATCCGCCAGTTGATGATGAGACGATGGTAAGCTCATATTATCAACAAGCGTTGTATATCAGGAACGGAGCATCCCTTTAGTTTCTTAATGATATTACGTTGGCTTTTATCGTAACGGGCGTGTGCGTGCGGCAATGTTGCGACATCTTGCCATGGTGATGAGTGGGCGTGTTTTGCGTACGCATCGCGTGTTGTCAGTGTGGCACGTGGTTGCTAAGGATACAGACTGGTTTGTAGAAGTTAGCTCTGGAGATGGTGCTGGCACTAGATGTGTTTTTACGAGCTGGTGATCTTTCCGAATCCTTATTTATATCTGATCAGGACCTTATTCTGCATCCTCCCCTTTTTTATCGAATATTGGGTCATGTGGGGGTTTAAAGGTAAAGTGGGTGTAGTACTGGGTCATACAATCTATGGCTTTATTCGATTGGATAGAAAAATTCTTGTAACATGATTGAGACATTGTTAAATACCAATATAGCAGAGATGTTCTTAAATAGACTCTTTGGGTCTGTTTGTAAGGCTGGTTACACCCTCTAGTTCTGGTGTACGTCGGTAGCGCAGAACAGTGTTCATTTTGAGGACACAATCCTACTTCTGTTACACTATTGTTTAGTATTAAAGATCGTTCTTTCTAACCCCAGCCCTAACGCTTCCGTCTACTTCTGATCTTGTTCTTAAAATGTGAAGAAACTACTGCCACGGGGGACATATACTGGGTAAGTCCTCCGCTACCCCATTGCGGTATTTTTGTTTTCCTTTTTGGGTAGTCAGCAAGGCGTGTGAAGGAAAAATGAGTAGTATTTGGTTATTGATCTAAAGGTGGGGGCACGATGGCGCTGTGTACTAAGGTATACTGCACGTAGATAGTGCACTTGTTTTCAACCAATTGCTAATCCCGCTTGTATGGTGTTAGCACGTTGAGGAGTCTGACAGTTACTCGTCGTTGCTCGATGGTTCTCTCAGTGTACTCCGGCTTCCTTCACCCGTAAAACCGTTCGATGCGAGGAGACCCTGGCTGTCGAAAGTGTCGTTAAACCTCAATAAATAAATATATAAAATAAACAATAAATTAACACTGCCCCGGAGCCAATGTCAGCTGACGGCTACTTCTACCTCTATACAGTACGTGGAGAGTGGATTATAACAAAATCACCCGCGGAGTGAAGTTATCACCCAGAGTATCACTCTCAAATTCTATACATATGGACAAAAAACACAAGCAATGTTTCAGCCAATGGACCTCCGGGTTTAACCCGGAGGTCCGTTGGTTGGAACTTTGCTTGTGCTTGTTATACTTTGCAACAAATTTGCAATTATTTCTTGGGTGGAATCTCCACTCTGTGGGTGATTTAGTGATAATACACTCTCCACGTACTGTAATTACGAGTTCTACAATTCATGCTTTCATTTTATACCACCGTTTATCCCATGACTCCCGTTTTCTAATCCCTAAAGTCTGCTTCACTCAACCCATTTGATTTGGGTTGTTTTTCAACCCAACTGCTTTTAGTGTGGATGCAACAAATATCTCCACAAAACAACCATATCGCAGAAACGTAGTCATTTTATAGACTGGGGCCGGGGAAAGTGGGGTGCAAAGGGTAGGTGGTTAGTAGTGGTCAGGAAGCCAGGATTAGATGGTTAGGATGCGCCAAGTACCCGGATGTTGCATATGTGCAATGTTCTGATGTTGCACGTTTGCTGCGTTCTGTGCACATATTGTGACACATCTTGGCGTACAGAGCGGAGTCATAGTAGGAGTGGATGAGATTCGTTCTCCCACTAGTCTTGTGAAAAATATCAACTTGACACTGGCTTATGTACCCTCGTCCTGGCATGTTTAGGGTCATTTCATTAGAGTTGTTTCCACTTTCTGTATACTGAAGCCGTAGAAATGAACACAGGGTGCACGGGTTGACATGATGTTTTTGTAGACCTTGGACTTTCGTCTATGAAGAGTACACCATGTGTAACAAGGACGACGTAAAATGAAGTGGGTGAAATGTTGCAGCAGAAAAATCTAATGTCCGTGAATTATATGAGCTCCTTTTCTGTTAAACGAATTGTTTATTTCTTTTGCAGGGTATTCTGGATACCAAAGGTAATCAAGATCTTTACATGGAAGAAACAGATCATCTCAAATGTAATTTGACCTATAACCGGTTGCATGACTCCGATTAACACCTAGTCGTTGGAAACACTCACCAATCTGTTTTGTCAGCATTTCTTTTCTAATTTATTGTATAGGCTAGTAATGTTGAAGTCACACGTTCAGGGCCGTAACTGACAAAACATTGTTGGGGTCGTAGGATGTCAGAGTCCGAAGGCTCGGCCATATTGCAAGACTATTTGGAACATACCTAATTGCTTTTATCAAGGACGTATACGCTACAAATATACTTTCCATTTATAAAATACTGTATTTTGAAGATACAACAATGACACACCAACTAGGTAGAGAGGCGCGGCCATCTGGGTGCTTTGAAAAGGTCATGGTCATAAAAATCATTTTTTATTAGTTACTCTCTCCCTGGGTGTGGAATTTTATCGATATATTGCGTCTGGCATTTATTGCACTTTCTGTCTTTATATGTGTATATTTCTGTCGGAGCAAGCAAGAGGCTTTACCCTACTGAGTGCTCCAAAGCGTGTGTATCTTTTCGTCGGGCGAGCAAGGAAGCTTGGCCAACTTGGTATTTCATAATTTCTTGCCTAATCTCTTGCCGACGAACTCAGTTATCGTGACATTTTTTTTTCATTGCGCACACACAGAATTTAAGAATTAAAAATTTATCACTTTTTTTCTCTCCAAAAACTCAGTTCATAAACCTTCATTGGATCGATTTAACTCTTAACTCGCTGAGTATTATGAAAGTATTTTCCATCAAATCTAGTCGAGGCTGCTGCGAAGCAGCCTTGATTAGATTTGATGGAAAATTCAATTCAATTTAACTCAAGAAATTATTGCACAAAAAGTTCATAGAAATTACGAGGGGAAATTTTGTTAAAAGTGCTCACATAATTCTTATTTTAGTGGCAAGAGGTTTTCTCTCCCGGGTATGAATATCCGCTAACAACGTGCAGGAAGTTCGCAAGCTTGTTTCATGGAGGGCCATATGCTTCGTTTTGGGGGCAAAATTGACAAATCTCAATGTTGATAGTCTGTTATTAGCACTAGTCGCATATGACCGTTGCGTTGGGTAAATGTTTAATGAAGCGTCTTATTAAATCATTGCTTCATCGTGTGGAGATGTAATTAGAATTTCACTTCACAAGATTTGGTGAGCTCAAATGGCGTTCACAGTGGCCGAGACTTTAGCTCTCAGATCACCAGAGTACCTCTGTAAGGTGGAGCGCGGTGGATCAGTGGTAACGACATTGGACTGCAAACCGAACGGTCCACGGTTCGATCGCCACCAGAGGTAACTGCGTTGTTTATTTGGGCAAGGTACTTAATCCCAACTGCCCACGTGGCGGCACGGTGGCGCTATGTGCTAACTCATACTGCACGTCGATGGGGCACTTGCTTTCAACCAGTGCAAACGCCTGCTTGTTAGGAGTTAGTACGTTTGGGAGTCTAACAGTTGCTCGTCGCTGCTCGGTGGTTCTTTCCTGGTACTCCGGTTACTCCACCCGTAAAACTGCCTTACACGAGGTGATCGAAAGTATCGTTGTTCACCATTAAAAAAACTTCTGCAAGAAATTTGACGCTGTTTACCCACTTTTCGTCGAGTTTTCGCACAGGCTACGTTGATGTAATGCGATATTTCTTCACTCACAGAGATATAGAGATATTCTGTCGTGTTCCAGTGAAAGCTATTCCAATCAAGAAGTATTTAATACACCTTGAAACCACCAAAATATTGACACAATTTGGTGGAACAACATGCGTAATCATAAAATTGTGGCTGTTTTGAGTTTCAGTCCTAATTTATTTATTTTTTTATTTATTGGGATTTAACCGCACTTTCGACAGCCAGGGTCTCCTCGTGTCGGGCAGTTTTACGGATAGAGGCAGTCGGAGTACCCGGAGAGAACCACTGAGCAACGACGAGCAACTGCCAGACTCCCCAGCGTACTAACTCCACAGAAGCAGGGTTAGCATTGGTTGAAGGCATGTGCACCATCGATGTGCAGTACGTGTCCCCACGCTGGAAATCGGGATGAAGTGTCTTGCCCATGGACAAAACGCAGTTACCCATGACGGGGATCGAACCGTGGACCTTTCGGTTTGAAGTTTAATGCCGTAACCGCTGAGCCACCGCGCACCCCTTTTCAGTCCTGATAGTAATGCCACCAAGAATAGATCAAGTCAAGTCTTGATTTAGCAACATTCCCTCCGTTAATTCAAAGAAAATGAATGTTTATAGTATTGTTTAGATTCAATCGTTTGGAATATTTCAGTTGGTCGGAAAAGCGAACCATAGGTTCGCTTTTCCAACCAAGTGAAATATTCCAAAAGAATGAATCTAAACGCAGGCGGTGGAAAGGTTTTGGGGGGTAGACCAATGACCAATTTTGGGCCATAACAAAGTCGAAATTCCTTACAGAATGAGACTGGCGGCCTGAGAGCTTGTGCGAGATCGAGAAATTTTCGATGGAAATCAGCTACACAAGACGTCGCCGCTCACTGCAAATGGAACACAATAACGCATTGTATCTTCAGTTTATGTCCGGTCTCAACTCTATGTTTTAAGAGTGACTATCTCGCAAGATGACGTGGACAGTGTTTAAATGGGCGCCTAAAAAGGCGCACTCACATTGAACCTAACAGTGTCGTCGACTTATTTCGAAACTCCTTTACTCTGAAGGTACCTTACATCAAGGGACCGATAGTGCGAAGGCACAGTAATCCGAAATGCGGTGTTCCCACTGTCCAATGCTCAGAGTGTATGATATTCCGATGGTCCAATACTTCGAAACTCCGATATTCCAGTGGTCCAATAGTTCGAAGGACTAATACTCCGAAGGACTAATTTTTGAAGATCCAGTAGTCCGAAGGTCCGATATTCCGGTGATCTGATACTCAGAAGGTCTGGAGCTTCGACGGCCTTGCAAGCTTCGGACTACCGGACCTTAAATATACTGGTCCAGTATTTTTAAGGTTCGGTAGTACGAATCTTGCAAGACCGTCGAGGCTCGGAACCAGTGGACCTTCGGAATATTAGCATTTCGGAGTATTGGACTTTCGGACTATTGGGTCTTCGGAGTATTAGACCATTCGAAGAATCCGACCCTAGGAGTATTGGACGTCCGGCGTATCATCTGCGTATCATCTGTATTATTGGAGGATGTTTATCTGAAAACACTGCCTGTGGAAGCCTGTGGTTCCTACAAATATCAAGCCTTTTTGGCGACGCTGTTTTAAAATGGTTCTCTGAAACAATTAGACGTATGTTCAAGCAATACACTTTTGTGCAGCATTATCATAACTGCTCGAATAATTTTTCCAGTTTATGAGTACGTAAAATATTTCTATTTTTCAGTAACTTTCAACGCTAACTGAAACTGGAACTTACAATGCATTGTTAACTATTTATTCCCACTAAGCGATAACAATCAATAACAACTTAAAATGTAACTTGTTCAAGGTATTTATTTCTGTGAACAGATTGTCAATAATCTTTAGTTTTCGCATTGAACAAAAAATAGCCTGAACACAATGTTCCGTAAGTAAATGGTGCACTGAATTTAGATCTCTTGAAATTGAAGCCATGGATCTTCCGGGATGTAATCAAATTCGTTGTGCCACATTTATCACTAGAAGGAGGCTATTCGTGTTTTCTTTTCCCATAAAGATTCAGACGACAGCTTTATCTGGCACAAGCGAAACTCAAGGTGTACCTAAACAAATGACACAAGTCCCGTGTCTCCAGAATTTGTGCGGCTATGGTAATTAATATTTGACCCGAACGTTCTGTTGAGTATGACCTTCCAGTTGTTAGTAAAATAATTTTGTCAGGTTGTTGTTTGTTTATTTTATATTTTATATTCGCCAACCGCTTTCCACCTTCTGTAAAAAATCCGAAACAATGTCAGAATCGTTCAATATTATACAAGTATACACGCGCTGGATACGTACAGTACAACTCCTGTGGTGTGGTCGTTATCCACGCATGCGTTTACCAGGTATTAAAAATCATCACCAGCAAGATTTTAATTAATGAAGCACCGCGGGTTATATCCGGTTCTTCATTAATTAAATTTTTGATGATTATTCCTATAATTGGAGTTTGGAATGTAATATTATTCCATCCGTGGCAGTATTGCCCACGCAATGAAAGTGACCAGTCCACGGCGGCCGCACTGTTATGATGGCCAACATCAGAAGTTCATTGGGGACTACACGATTTTTTTAATGAGCAATTGGTGGACAGAACTTGACCTTCTAACGCTGAGTCAATCAGCGTCATCGCAGGCCGATATATAAGTGCAGTGGAAACAGCCGTACTGAATTAGAATTTTTCCACCAATCAAAAACAGATATATGGTAATATGCTCTCCTCTTTATGGAAATAAAACAGAATGTGTTTTAAAGCACTTAGCAGCGTATATTTTGTTCCAAATATATTGCGTCTCTCGTGGAGCGTCTATTTTGTTCCAAATATACTCGCCCAAAAAAGAAAGTGTGCATTGCAGAAATTGATCAAACTCAAAAAAAAAATAATTTCGTAGGTGTAAAGAGTGTTAACCTGTTCCTGAATAAGTTATATTGAACACAAAACAGCTTTCCCCGTTAAAATTGCATTAACGTTAAATGACGTGCTGCAAGTTTCTGAAAAGGCATGTTTTGCACGTGGAGAGTCTGAAAATTCATGCAGCAGTGTGCATCCTTGGGTATTTAAAAACTAAAGTAAGGCCTTCCTATCGTTCACATTCAAACTTGCTCTGCTGTTAAAACGACTCCACATTAGCATGCCAAGATTGACAATGAATCAACGTCTCCTTGCCCTGGGTATGATTAGAGCTGGCAGAACACACAGAGAGGTTGCCCAGCATTTGAACTGCCACCGTAACACTGTAGACTGGCTAGTCCATCGACATGCACAACATGATGATGTTCGAGACCAACCCCGCTCCGGGAGACCCCGAGTTACCACCCCTGCACAGGATCGGTATATCCGTGTCGTCCATCTCCGGAACCGGCAACAAACGGCAGTAGGTAATAAAGGCCGATCTACGACCACTTGTACATTTACGTGTACAACATACGCACACGATGCGTTCACCAACGTGGAATTCAGTGTTAAATCACACGCTTGTTCACAAAAACTTTACATGGTCTTGAATGCCCCCCATGTACAGTTGTGACTCCTAGGTCGCACTTTTAACGTTCAAATACTCGTGGTGAACGCGTGGTGAACGCGCGTTTTTAAAAAAAGGGTGAAATTGTACATCTTCGCTTGTATCTTGTACGTAATTTTTCGTGGGCGTTCCCATCGCAGATCAGACCATCGATCCATCGTTGGCGAACGCGAGCAAAAGCAAAAAATTCTGGGTCATCATCAAAAAACAGTTTTGGGGACTCTAGACCAGCGGTCCAGAACCCGCAATTGTGTTGAGACAGATGGTCCAGAACCCGAAATTGTTTTGAGGCGGTGGGTTTTTTTCCCATTTATGACATTATTAGGGGAATTCCCCCCACTATGAGAAATTCTCAAAAACTCAGCTGATCGAGCGATCGGATCGCTCGATTCTCGTAAAAACTCGATCTGAACGAAGAGTGTTGTTGTCGTCGGTGTGTTGGAAATTCGCGAATATGGTCTGTATTATAGACATTCATGTTTTCTCTTGATGGGACGGATAGAAATTGAGTTTTGAGGGTTTTTTGTTCGAAAGAGATGATCTGTAATAGATATTCGTATTTTGTCTTGATGAGAAAGATTGACTGTTAAGCGTTCGTTCAAAAAAAAAAAAAGTCAAACACTTATCCAGAATGTTTAAAACGCATTTTCCACTCAATTAGGTTTTGAGTGGTAAACTTTTTAATGTATTCATGATAGCAATCGCAGTCATCAAAAGGATTCTCTCTTAATTCGACACTCAGTGAATTGATGTGTGAATGAAAAATCTTTTGACAAATGTAAAAACTACTGTCAAAATGCGTTAAGTCAGAAACCGGTTTGTCATGTACTGTTTAAACGTATTTTTAAACTTCAATTAACACAGTCAGTTGAGATGTGAATATTTTCAGATTATTATATATTAAGACGGAAAGAGTTTTTTATTACTTAAAACATGAAAAAAATATAATTAAACATTTAATTTTGAAAATGATAAAAACAATTAAAACGAAAGATGTTTTTACAGATGGATCCTAGACGCCGAGATTTAATTTTAGGCGAGTATGAACGTGCTAAGAAGAGCATTCAGTCTGCTGACAGAAGCAGACGTCTTGGTGAGATGGAACTCAGACGCGAAGCCACAAAAATATTTAAACCCGTGACGGAGGGTCAAGAGCGAAGCAGGAAGGAGATACTTGAAGAATTGAGACCCATAAAGGAGAGTTCTTTGAGAATGGGTTCGTTGCCTCCTAGTTTTGGAAATCGGTATTCCATTCAATCTACACCGGATTACGTTCCCATGGGAATTCAAACAGATTTGAGCGAGAGTGACGATACGGCTTCGACTATCACCACTAGTAGCGTCGCATCGTCTGATGATGATGGCGGTAAGAGAGATCAGTCGTATGGAATTTATAAGGATTCTGACGGTAGAACTTTTGTAGGTGACACAGAAGTGGAAATGGATGATGATGAATTGATCGTGGGTTCGAATAAATATAAAGTAACTGATGGTCTGCGGAGATTGCTCCTTTACGACAAGCCCGGCGATTACACGGAACAGGATTTCGACAATTACGGAGACATTCTGGTCCAGACCCACGCCATGAAGAGAAATAACAATGCCAGAGAGACGAGACCCAAAGCCAACAGAGGTTACAAGTGGACGAAAGTGGTGAAACCCATATGGGATATGAACAAGAAGTTCGTCGAATCGGTGACTGGCAAAGGGGTGAAAACCACTTTTCTTCCGAGCGATTCCGACGCTCTGTCTCAGAGATTGAGTTTGTTGATGGCGAGCAGACGGGCTGGTAACACAGGATTAGATAATCAGATAGTTGCTATATCTGACGAATTGTTAAGACAGAAGGTTTTGAATAAAAACCAGTATAAAAGGCTGATGAACGAATTGAAGGATTGATGTGTATATAATAAGTAGAGAGAAACAAACAAACAAAAATAAAACAGTAAATTCTTACAGTAGAATAATAAAAGTATTTAAACGGCAAAAACGACTTACCAGTGAAAAAAAAACAAAAATATATCATAAAAATAAAATATGTTGGTGATAAAGAACAGGGGATACGTCAGAACTTACGTTCAAGGCGGTTCTGGCATCGTCGATTCTATAATGCGAGCGTTCACGAGCAATGCGGGTAGAAAACTCGCATCGACCGCATTTGAGGTCGGTAAGAAGACGGCTTTGTATGCTGGTAAGAAAGCCGCTTCCGAAGCCAGTGGTAGGATAGCTTCTGTGGCTGGCAAGGGGGCAGCCGACGCGTTGATCGACAAGTTGATCAGTCCGCCGGCGAAGCGAGCTGCGTTAGAGCGAACGCCGAAAAGTTGGAAAGATTTTAAGGATGCTGTGGTGCCCATACAAGATTTAGCCAAAATGACGAGTGGATCCGGATTGAAGAGAACTCGCGACGGTGCGATATAAATAAATAATAATAACATTAAAAACAGAGTTTGAAAAAACATAAAAAAAAATTTGTGTTTGAAAAGAATCTAAAATAACAAACAAAAATAAAACAAAGATGAACATTAAAGATATGTCTTGGAACGACGCCGCGACCAAGAGGTTGAATAACGAGTTCTTTCCCAAGAGCATAAGAGGCTTGATAGTGGGAAAATCGAATTGTGGAAAGACCAATCTGTTGATGAATCTGTTGTCCCGACCCGACTGGTTGGATTACGACAGATTGTTCGTGTTTGGCAAGAGCTTGTTTCAACCCGAATACAGATTCCTTCGAGAGTGCATGGATCGCAGATTGCGCAAGGACGTCATAGCCAGAATCTTTGACAGTAGGGAGGAATTCGACAAGAGTGGAGCTCCACTCTCGACCATTTTGGACGGCGCGGCGACGGAGCTGATGAAGAGAAATGCATCTTCGAACGTCGAGTGTCGATTTTATGAGAACGCTAGCGACGTTCCGGATCCTAGAGAACTGAAATCGGAAGATAAGAATCTCATGATTTTCGACGATCTGCTTTTGGAGAGACAGAACCGATGCGAATCGTATTACGTTAGGGGTCGACACAGCAACGTGGACTGTTTCTACCTGTCGCAGAATTATTTTCGATTGCCCAGACAGACGATAAGGGAGAACGCTAATTTTCTATGTCTCTTTCGCCAAGATCTCAGGAATCTCAATCACATCTACGGCGATCACGTCGCAAACGACATGAGCGCTGCGGAATTCAGGAGATTCTGCAAGAGGGTTTGGGATAGTGGACTTTACAATTTCGTCGTGATCGATTTGACAAGCGAATTTAATCGCGGAAAATATCGGTGCGGATTCGACAAGTTTTATGTTTCCGATGATAATAATAAGATAGAGCGTGAAAAAAAAATTTAGAAAATAATAAATCTTCAAATAATTAGTTTTGAATAAAAAAAAATAAAATTAAATATAATGTTCGAACATGGAGAATTGTTAGAACGGATAGCCGAGAATACGGCTGCAAAACAATCCATTCAAATCGTGGTGAGTGGCGATTCGACTCGATTCGCAACGAAATTCGAACCTTCCATCGAATTGAATAGAGAGAAAAGTTACGAGATGGCTTTGGTGAATCTGGAGACTTATTATTCCTTTCCCAACGTCACCGAAAAGAATAACTCGTTCAAGTATTCCGACTGAACGGATTGGTTGGAGATTCGAATTCCCAAAGGGAGTTACGACATAGACGATTTGAACCATTACATTCAGACGCGAATGAAGACGGATGGAAAGGGAAGCAACAAGATCAGACTCGCTCCCAATCCTAATACCTTACAGACGATGTTGGATTTGGAAGATAATTTTCGAGTGGATTTCAACACGGACGATTCTATAGGCAAGATGTTGGGATTCGATCGAAAGATGTATCGAGGCCACGCGGCATCTGCAAATACGGTCGACATTCTCGCTGTCAATAGCATTCTGGTGAACGTGGACGTGATTGCTGGAAGCTACGTGAATGGTAGCGCTCAACCGACGATCTATTCCTTCTTTCCAAACGTGTCGCCGGGTTATAAGATCGTGGAGCGACCTCGAAATTTAGTTTATCTACCAGTGATTTTAGACACGTTGTATAGTCTCAAAACCACGTTGACGGATCAAAATGGTGAACTGTTAGATCTTCGCGGAGAGAGAGTGACGATACGATTTCACATAAGAGAAATATATAAGCAAAAAAAAAATATATTGTATATATATCGATAACAAAAATAAAATAAACGCAATATTAATTTTACAAAATTATTTTAATATAATTATTAAACAAGAAACAATTGAAGTAAAATATATTTTAAAAAAAAAACAGAATTATGACAGAATACGTGGTTAAAAACGTGAACATATCCGCAGGACAGAGGAAGAAACTTAAGAGAGCGTTAACAACTCGAGGCGAGGCGGTGAGATTCAAATTCACTCACGAAGATCTGACGAGAGGCGGTCACGATTCGATCGCCTGGACCAGAAGTCAAATCAAAAGGATGGAGAAAGTGATTCGCGATGGAAGAGGGTTGACGGTGAGAATGAGTTCCGCTCAATTGAGATACAATTTGAGAATGAAAGGTGGTTTCCTACCGCTATTGGCAGGAATAGCCGCAAAAGCATTACCCTTTGCCGCAAAGGTGCTACCCTTTCTCGGAAAGACTCTCGGCGTGGGAGCTCTCACGGGACTCGCTAGTTCGGGAGTTGAGAAATTAATGGGTGGCAGCGGACTGTTTTTGAAGAAGGGAGGAGCCGTGTGTCGCGTCCACGTAGACGACAGCGGTAAAGGATTGTATCTAGAACCCGTTAGAGGTGGCAACTCTCTGAGAGGAAATGGTCTCTATCTGAAGAGTGGACGGAACGTCGAGCGACTCGGCAAGGGTTTGTTGCTCGGTGAGAATTCGCCATTTAAGAACATACCGATTTTGAATATGTTATTATAAATATAAAATTATATAAAATATAAAATCATAGAAAGTATAAAATAATATATTTAAAATGGGTAAAAAGGTGGCGAAACAAATTTATCACCTGGATGAAAAGGTGGAGAAACAATTTGACGATAATGACGAACATCGCAAGCCAGAGAGCGAAAAAATAAAAAAATGGTTAGACGCTAATGATGGATATCTAAGGAAAGAACTAATGAAAGAGATAGATAAAGCGCGGGATAGACAGTTGAGAATGAGACGATGCTTTCCATGGTCACCACTACCTTCTGAAGAGAATGGTAATGATGCGAGTGTTACCAAGAGATGCACAACATTCGTTCATAATTATGATTCGGATAAACAAAAATGTTGCCATAAACGTATGACATCACAAAGAAAAAGAAAAAAAGAAAAAGAAGAATCAACGCTGAAATTTGAGAGAAAAGGAAACGTTATTATAATATATTATGATGATAGTGAAGAAGGAAAACAAAAAAAAAAAAAAAAAAAGTAAATGAGATCTAAAGATGATCTTATTACTTTATTTTTTTTTTTCATTTTTCTTCGGTAAAAATCAATCACTCTGTTGTTTATATTTCCAAGTCCGTTATTAGCATGTTGACACGCGTGTCTTCTCCTTTTTCGAAAACGTGTTGAATGTTTATCTTTACTCTTTTGAGTTTTTTTACATCGGTCAACTCGCTCTCACCACCCAATTTCTTCATGAGTTCGAATGAGATGTTTGGAAATATGTAATTTCCATAGGGCAACGACAAATTGTCCTTGTCAAATTCTCTATCTTCGGCGATGACGATGTTCTGCAGATCGCTTTGGTACTCGTAAATCAAATCGAGCGCGGCTTCGTCCAATTTCAAAGGCATCTTATATTTCTCGTATTTGTGCTTTAAGCCCTTCGTCTCGACCTCGTTCAATTTGATGGGATCGTGTCGTTGTAATCTATAGATTTTATGACCGAATTTCTTATACGTTTCGACTCGTTTCAATTTCAATTCGCATCTTTTAGGTGTTGTTGTCTTCATGATCGATTATTTAGTATTTAAATAATAATTTGTTTAAAAAGTTTTTTTTTACTCTTTATATATATAAAAAAGTTGTTTTTTTTAATTTTTAATTTTCTTTAATGTAAAATTTTTTTAGTAAAAGTTTTTTTTCTCTTTATATATATATAAAAAGTAAAATTTTAATTTCAATCTCTCTATTGTTTATATTTCCAAGTCCGTTATTAGCAAGTTGACATTCGTCATTTTTCCACATACGAAAATGGTGTGAATGTTTATCTTTACTCTTTTGAGTTTTTTTTCATAGGCGAATGCGCTCTCATCACCCGATTTCTTCACGAGTTCAGGTGAGATTATTGGATATATGTAACCTCCATAGGACAACAATAAATCACCCCTGTCGAATTCTCTGTCTTCGGTGACGATGATATTAATCAGCAGTTCGCTTTGGTACTCGTAAAACAAATCGAGCGCGGCTTCATCCACTTTCAAACACATTCGATATTTGTGGTAGTAGCGCTCTAAGTCCACCATCTCAACCTCATTCAATTCGATGGGATCGTGTGGTTGTAATGTATAGATATTAAAACTGGATTTCTCATACTTTTCGTCTCGTTTCAATTTCAATTCGCATCTTTTAGGTGTTGTTGTCATGATCGATTATTTGGTTTTTATGAATTCTTGCAAATAATGTATATTTTAAATTTTGTATTTAAATAATAATTTGTTAAAAAAAAAAAGTTTCTCTTTATTTCTCTTTATATATAAATAAAAGTTAAAAAAAAAATATTCTTACAAACTCAATTTTGAGGTAAAAACAATGATCAAGTCTAAACATCCGAATTATAGTCTAGAACGCACAAGACTTCAAACGTTTAAAAATTGGCCTTCGCATCTCACTCAAAAACCCGAAGATTTAGCTGCCGCGGGTTTCATTTACGTGGGTAGAGGCGACAAAGTCAAATGTTTTTGCTGTGACATACATTTGATGAATTGGGAACCTCATGACGTACCTTTACTAGAACACATAAGTAATATTGAAAAAGGCAAATGCGATTATTTGAACAAGATCCTAACGTTGGGATTGATCAAAATCCAAGACGAAGAGAGGGATAGAGACAAAAACCAAAAATTATTGGTGGATATGTTACAACTCGGATACACCAGAGAACAATTGTACGATGCGTTAAACAAAGCGAACAAGACCCTGTCTCAATTAATGACTTTAGAACATCTCATCAAATTCATGGCGGAAGCGGACGAGTTATCGTCACTCGTTGAAAACAAACCAAGTAAAACGTCCACCACCAAGTGTCTGGTCTGCGAAGGTGTCGCAAACGTCTTGTTTCTACCGTGCACACACCTGTGTTACTGTAGAGAATGTCATTCCGAAGATGAGAAAACGTGTTCGGTTTGCGAGCGAGAAATAAAAGCGGTCTTAAATTGTTTTTGAATAAAAACACATTAAAGAAAAAAAATTGAATTTAAAATTTAACTTTTTTTTTTTTTATATTATGTATATATAAAAAGAGTAAAAAAGCAAAACTTTTTTAACAAATTATTTAATACAAAATTCCAAAAAAAAAAAATATTCTTACAAATGAAGCAAACAGATAAAACAATGGTAAATTTAAATGAGAAAACCATACCTCAGTTAAACGAGATTTGTAAACTATTACAAATTTCAGATTTCAGAAATCATAGAACTAAATCAAAAAAAATTGAAGTCATACAAGAATATTTGCGAAACGCTAGAAAGACAAACGAAATGTCGATAGCAACAACGTCAAAAGATGCATCGGTTGTGAAAAATAAGAAGACGACTAAACGAAAAGCCGTTGAAGAACATCAAGTTTCCAAAGAAAAGAAAGGAAAAACTAAAACGAAAACGAGTGATGCACTTCAGATTCAAGACAAACGAGATATATCGAGCGAAATTCGACGAGCAATTGACGAGGAGAAAGGAGAAGAATATGTAACACGACTCGTTGTGGAACTATTCCAATCGAAACCCATAGAACGGGAGAGGGTGATCAAAGGCATTTTTAAAACTTTCGACGTGATTCCCTCGTTGAAGAAAGTCGATCCGAAATTGTTCATGGAACGGGTGAAGAAAGAAGTATTGGATTTGTTTCGCGAATACATGAACGTGGGATTAAAAATTAAGATGATACTCCATTGCATAATGAATAAAATCGACGTGAAGTCCGGCGAGAGCATCGTGAAAAATGCATATTTCAGATCTAACGTCGAACCCGTATTTCGAGGTTCAGATCTATCGGACGTTTTCGAAAAGATGAAAGACAAGATGTTGACGTCTCTCGTGAATTATCAACATGAAGGTAGTAATTGGACCTTCGATGAGGTGTTGAAACTCGAAATTCACATGAATAAAAACGATCCATTGAAAGGATCTTCCTACTTGGAATTACCGTATTTCTTGACTAAAAAACACGCCGTGGTCAACGTGAGAAATAAAGATGATCAGTGTTTTAAATGGGCAGTCATCTCCGCTTTATACCCTGTCGAAATAAACACCGATAGAGTTTCTCATTATGAGGAAACTTCTAAAAATCTTGATTGGACCGGAGTGACTTTTCCAACAGAGTTAAAACATATCGAATGTTTCGAGGCTCAAAATCCCACCGTAGCGGTGAACGGCCTAGGATACGACGACGAAAATCGAACGATCTATCCTCTCAGACAGACATTGTATCGCGGAAGAGAAAGGACGATTATTTTATTATTGATTTCGAATGGTGACAATCGTCATTATTGTTGGGTTAAACATCCGAGCCGATTACTGTCGAGACAAAATAATAAACATAAACATAAGATATGTTTATGTTGCAACTGCATGAACATATTTAAGACTGAAAAATCATTAGCGAAACATCAGGAATATTGCAACGAAAATCAAGGTGTCGCTGTCGAAATGCCCAAACCCAACACCATCGTGAAGTTTGAAAATCACAATAGAAGGTTAAAAGTACCATTCATCGTGTATGCCGATTTCGAATGTTTCACCATGAAAATAAGTTCCTGTCAACCCAACGCTCTTCAAAGTTACGTTGAAAGATATCAAAAACACATACCTTCGGGCTATTGCATTTACGTGAAATGCGCTTTCGACTCGCAACACGACATGGGTCCCTTCACCTACACGAAACAGTGTGAAGACGATGACGTGGCTCAAAGGTTCGTGGAAGAGTTAGAATCGAAACTTCAAATGTTATACGACAAATTCAAAACTCCAGCGAAAATGATCATCACACGAGAGCAGCAGGACGAAAATAAAAGAGCCACCGAATGTCACATATGCAGACAATCGTTCGACGAGAATTCAGAGGAAAATAAGAAGGTCAGAGACCACGATCATTACACGGGTCTGTATCGTGGTCCGGCTCACAGCAAGTGTAATTTAAAATATCGAGACGCCACTTTCTATCCGGTGATGTTTCACAATCTCTCAGGTTACGACAGTCATCTGTTCATGAAAAATCTCGGCACCTCACACGAAGAATTAAATTGCATCACGAACGGTGAAGAAAGATACATTTCCTTCACGAAATGGAAGCTCATGGAGAAGAAAAGAGTAATCGACGGAAATACGTTGAAAGAAAAAACGAAATTCATTCGTAGATGCATACGTTTCATCGACAGTTTTAAATTCATGTCGACCGCTCTGGAAAAATTAGTCGATAACATGAGCAAGGATAAATTTAAAATCATGAGCGAACATTTTGGAGAACGAGTAGACGTCATGTTGAGGAAAGGAGTCTATCCTTACGATTACATGAACGATCTAAAGAGATTCGAAGACACCGCACTACCTTCGAAAGATGATTTTTATTCGAAATTTTACGAATCCGACATTTCCGACGAGAATTACGAACACGCCAAAAACGTGTGGAAATCATTCGATATGAATACCATGAGAGATTATCACGATCTCTATCTGAAGACTGACGTTCTACTCTTGGCAGACGTGTTCGAAAATTTTCGAGACGTCTGTTGTCGAAATTACGATCTGGATCCCGCTTGGTATTTCACCACACCCGGTCTGGCGTGGGATGCTCTGTTGAAGACTACCGAAGTCCAATTGGAATTATTATCCGACGTGGACATGTTGCACATGTTCGAAAGGGCTGTGAGAGGTGGAGTCTCGATGATCTCTCACAAATATTCTGAGGCTAACAATCCTTACATGAAAGAAGGTTTTGATTCGAAACGGTCAACTAAATACATACAGTATTGGGACGCCAATAATCTGTACGGTTGGGCTATGAGTCATCCTTTACCGATTAGAAATTTCGAATGGGTGAAGGAACCAGAAGAGATGCAAAAATGGAGAGACTATCCTTGCATTTTAGAAGTCGATTTGAACTATCCGGAAGAATTACACGATCCACACAACGATTATCCGCTGGCTCCCGAACGAATGGAACCGAACGAAGGAGATGAGGAAAAACTCATTCCCAATTTATTTAACAAACGTAACTACGTCGTCTACAGCAAGAATTTGAAACAGTACATCGATTATGGGATGAAATTAGTCGACATACATCGCATCATTCGATTCGACGAAGAGCCTTGGATGAAAAAATACATCGATCTCAACACAAATCTCAGAACTCGAGCCGAGAACGATTTCGAAAAAGAATTTCTTCAAACTCATGAACATCTGCGTGTATGGCAAATCGATGGAAAACATCAGGAAGAGAACCAACGTTCGACTCGTCATGTCTGAGAAAAGAGCTAAAAAATTAGTGGCAAAACCCAATTACAAACACCGAACCATATTCAACAAAAATCTAGTGGCCGTTCACATGCAAAAGACGCACCTGAAGTTCGACAAACCGTATTATCTTGGACCGATCATCTTAGATATCAGCAAGCGATTGATGTATGAGTTTCACTACAATTACATCAAACGAAAATTTGGTGACAAAGCCAAACTACTGTTCACCGACACGGACAGTTTAGTTTATGAGATAGAGACGAAAGACATCTACCGAGATATATCTCAGGACATGGCCGAGTGGTTCGACACGAGCAATTATCCCGTCAATCACCCGTCCAACATTCAATCGAACGACAACAAGAAGGTGTTGGGTAAATTTAAGGACAAGAGCGGCGGTAAACAGATCGTCGAATTCGTGGGCTTGAGACCCAAACTGTATGCTTATCATCTAGAAGATGATGAAGAGATTAAGAAGTGCAAAGGAGTTAAAGCGTGCGTGGTGAAGAAAAACATCTCTTTCCAAGAGTATAAAGATTGTCTGTTAGGAAGTGGTCCGGGGTATAAGACTATGAAATTGATTCGAAGTGAATATCACGACTTGTATACTGAAATAGTCAACAAGATTTTGCTGACAGCCGACGACGACAAGAGATTCGTGTTAGACAATAGAATAAGCACTTTGGCACTCGGACATTGGACTTTGGATCTAATTTTAGACGATATGAATGGAGATGATTGGATTCTAGATGTGATTGTGGATGATAAGATTCCAGATACGATTGCGGATGATAGGATTCCAGAAAATCAAGAAGAATTAGATGAACACAAAAATATAGAAATCGATAGTGACATCGAGAAAGTTAGTTTAAAAAGAAAAAGAAAAAAATAGAAAAAAAAATAACATCATTTTTAGTAAATTATAATAAAATAAATAAAAAAATATATACTTATTTATGAATAAGAAAATAAAGATATCCGTAGAAGGTGTCATCTTACCCAACAAACCCCTATCCAACATCGATCTGTTGAATGCGGCAAAAGATTTGAAAATCGAAGATTTTTTAGGAGTGTTTTCCAGAGATGCTTTGCCGAAGAGAAGACCTCGACAATTGGAATGCGGAATTTTAAATCTAGATGATTCATCGGGTGAAGGCACTCACTGGGTGGCGTGGATGAAGAACAGGAAGAAGAAAAATTATTATTTCGACAGCTACGGAATCTCGCAGCCAAAAGAAATAAAGAACTATTTCAACAAATCGATGGTTCGTTACAACACAGAACAAGTGCAATCACCACATCAAGTGTTTTGTGGTCACCTGTGTCTCTACGTTCTCAAGAGATGGTCTGAAGGAGATCGATTTCAAGACATTCTCAATGATTTACATTAGAGAGAGATATATTTGTTTTTATAGTACATATAAAGATAAAAAATTATTTTAAAAAAATTTTAATTGAATAAAAACGAAAAATAAAATAACATAGTTCATTTTTAATAAACTGCATTTTGAACATATTTTTCTAAAAAAAAAACAAACAAAAATCCCACAACAACATGCCAGTCGATAAATTTGGTAGAAGTGACGACGAAAAAGTCAACCCGAGAAAGAAGAGGAAGACGTTCGAAGTCGACGATGGTTACGACGTTGCCAACTTGGACGAACGTTACGTTCGAAGATACGAACCTCGAGAAGAACCTTTGAACATGAACGATAAGAAGCTCTACAATCTTCCCGAGCCAATAGATCTCGCAGATGCTGCGACTAAAAAATACGTCGACAGGGGGAACGCCGATTTCGAACGAATCCTGCTAGATAATTATGTGGATAAAACCATGACCGACGATCTCGATCTGAAATCCAAACGTTTGGTGAACGTTGTGAATCCCACAGATCCCACCGATGCCGCGACCAAGAAATACGCAGACGACTCTCACGCGAGATTCAGCGAACACCTGAGAAGTGGATACGTTCTGAAAACGATGCACTCGGAATTGAACGCCAATTCTAACAAGATAACGAACGTGGCCACTCCCACAAATCCCAAGGACGTGGCGACCAAACAATATGTAGATCTGGAACAGAGAACGTCTGACAGATGAGAAATGAAATCGGATCTGAATGCGGGATTCCACAAGATATTGAATCTGTCAAAGATCGACAACACGGATGCGGACTCAACCATGGTCAACAAGGGCTACGTAGATTCTGCCATGATACAATCACAAGAATACCTAGAATCGCAAGTGGACGATCTCTACCTGAACAAAGAATCTGGCGGAACCATGGAGGGTGGCATCAACATGAACGGTCACAATTTATTCGGTCTCGATCACGATCCCGAATTCGATTCCAGCGCGGTCAGCAGGAAGTACGTGGACGACAACTCAGTTTGGAGAAAGGGCGACATCAAGGAAGGTAAACTAGACATGGGCGGACACGCGCTCACGAATCTACCGGATCCCGTGAACATGACGGATGCCTGCACCCTGATTTCGGTGGTGGAGAAAGTCAAATATGCTAGACAATTGATCACCGTGTGGGCCGAAGAGGCCGGCACCTTAGATGAAGGAAAAGCTGAGTGGTCTTTCGGAAATGGAGGTAGCGGATCGAAACACGGTCAGGTGGGATATCCCATGCCGTTGGGAGGTGAGATCCTTCGAATGAGTCTGGCTTCCTCGGATTTGAATAACAGAGCGGTCGTCAATCTCATGGTGAATGGTGTGGAGAGCGATAAGAGATACAGCGTCGAAAAGACTGAGAATCAACACGCGAATGTTAGCACTTTCGGCACGCCTCTCAAAGTGAACGCCAGTGACAGGATTAATTTCGTCACGAAAACCAATAATCCCGAAGCCGCCACTTCCGTGGTGAGTCTACTGATCGAACTAGATTCTTTGAACAAATAGTGAACGCGTGGAAAATAATGAATTAAAAAAAAAAAATAATGTGTGATTATTAAAAACAAAAAAAACAAAAAAAAAAGTAATGAGATTTAGAAAGATGTTCAATCTCTCTAGATCACATTACTTTATTTATTTTTTTTGTTTTTTTTGTTTTTAATAATGACTCATTACTTTTTATTTTTTTTTTTGTTTGTTTTTTTTTTCACACACTTGTCTCTCATCGAATGATTGACATCTTATTTCCATCCGATTCGAATTGTAATTCTCTGTCAGACAGGACCAGGGCAAAGGCTTCGGTTTTTCTCGGCACGTTCCTATCGAATTGCATCTTGATCTGAATGTCTAACACGCTACTCTTGAGTCGTTCACTCTGTTTACTGATGTCGAATACGAACATGGGATACATCGACTTGTATTCGCCGGGAGATATGTTGGGGTTGCTCATCAATTCGTCTAGACTGTGATACTTCTTTCTAAAATCAGCGTACAGTCTGCAGAAATCGTTCTTGTTGAACGACGCGTTATAATCGATTGCTGGATATCTCGTGGCGTTCAGAAACACTTGCATGTTTCTCAAACTGCAGTGATCGAACAGTGACACATTCTTTTCCTGAGACCCGTCCCTATCGGTCTGAAACGCAACCACGATGAAACGCGGTCTCTCGGAAGCGGATTTCACCATCAATCTCCAATCAAAGTGATTCGTCGAGGGAGGAATGCTAGCCGTGTTGCACTGTCTCATTCTAAATCCCACGGGTAATTTACTCTTCGATTCTATGATCTTGTAGAGATGCACTTTCTCCACGATCGAAGGCTCCACGTGCGGAACGAACCACGATATCTTGTGTAGAGTTATCTTACCCACATTGGTCGCGGTGAGTCTCACTATTGCGTTGTCATTTCCTTTTCGAATCAACGTTAGATTGTGTTTGAATCCGTACATGATCTTGTTGTAATCATCCACGAATCCGAAGATGTGTTTCAAAGGTATCCTGAACGAAAACGTTCCTTTAGGTCTGGACGTCTTGACGACGTAGTCGAATACCGCGGCGGTGCCGGCGCTAGCAGGGCCGACGGTGTCTTTCACCCACAACTGATTAAGTCCTCTGGATTTCGAAAAATCATCAGGATACGTCAAGAGTCCGAACATCGTGGTGGCCTGACCGGGATGAAACACAGATTCTATCTCTTGTCCGGATAGCATGTATTTTATGTTACTGAATTGATGCATGATGCCATTATTGGCTAGAGTAACAGTGCCGTCGTCGGCGTAGTCGCTCCCATCTTCCTTGGTGAGACGTCCCTGCACCACTATGTAACTCTCGCTAGGATGTACGAATAGATCTTGAGTTTCGACATTGATTCTTATCTCTCCCGCATTGTTCAAACTCGTCCCGGTTACCGGTTCATATTCGTGAACCTCATATTCTTGAATACTTTCATCTTTCACTATGCTTTGTGCTATATCTAGTATATTTGTCATTTTAATGGATTTTTAGTTGTTTTTTTTGTTTATTAATTAACTTGCTTTCTTTGTCTAAAAAATAGTTTTTAATTATTTTTTATTATTATTTTTTTCTCTCTTATATATATATATATATGTGTGTAAACAAGAAAATGTTAAAGAGAGTAAATAAAAAAAAATTTTGTGTTCTTCATCAAAACTTCGTCTTCTGTAATTGTTGTTCGTAAAACTTTCCGATGATCTCTTCTCCATCCAAAGCTTCGATTTCGTAAGTCACCGGATCGGTGTGAAATATTTTGATGATCACGAAAATTTCCGAGGTCCATCGAGGAGTATAACCCTTTTCGAAGTGCTTCTTATAAGCGTAGATTCTCACTCGATCGCCGACCGCAAATTTCGGCGTTCTAGACTTCTTCCTGATCTTAGATCTCTCAGGATATAGATTCGTGTAGACCCGTTTTTCGTTTCGAGGATCGCTAGCTTCCGCTGGAGTCATCTTGATTGATCTGTGTCGCGTGTTGTTGTAATCTTTGACCAGACCGTTCAGAGCGTATATGTATTTCTTGGTCGAATTCGCCGTGAAGTATCTGTACATCTTCTCCTTCATCGTTCGATTCCAACGTTCCACCACGCTGGCTTTCTCTTCATTTTCGATCGAGTAGAGGTCTACCAATCGATGAACGTGCTTGTAGTAGAATTCCTTTCCCTTATCCACCCACAATTTACTCGGTTTTCGAGAAGATGAGTTGAACACGCTCTTCAGAGCGTAGGCGACGCAAGGTCCCGATTTATCCTTCAAAGCTCTGATCCAACCGTATTTGGAAAACACGTCGATGACCGTCAATAGATATTTGACGCCCTCGTTCCACCTCGAAAACGATCTCATGTCGACCAAGTCGGCAGACCAAATGTCATCCAGACCCTTCACGAACACCCTTCTCTTTCGAAATTTATGCACTATGGGTTTGTGTAACTCCTCGGCCAATTCGCTCGTCAATAATCGTTTCTTCTTCTTTTCAGATGCGCTTTTTTTTTTGAATGCCCCATCCGAATCGACGTTTCGCACCGATCAGATTGCCGACCAGCGAACGTTCCATCTTCTCTCTCCTGGTCGGATTCGATATGCCTCTCAATCTCCCCAACATGTTTTTATCACAGACGTCGTTGCGAGTCTTGGTGTCGGGATGTCGGGCGTAGCACAGATCATGATCATACGCGGCCGCGTCCACCCTATTCGCGGGTTTGCTCCAAGATTTGGGAGTCAGATCGGCGTTGAGTCTCTTGTTCAATTTCGTTCCGGGTCCCGTGAAACTGTGACCGGGCAGATGCATTTCGAAAGGTAGATTGTTGATCATTTTATTCACGATGCCTTTACCTTTTCTCGCGTTCTTTTGTTTGACGAATCGCGTCTTGATAGAACCACACATGTCGCAAATTCCGCAAAGCATCCATCAGTCGTTTTTTGTTCGCACTTCTCTAGAATTACTCATCTCGGTAACTCTCTTACACTTTACGCAATACATTTTTTTAAGAGTTATTTAAATTAATTTCGTTTTTTTATTTTATATATAAATTTAATATTTTTTTTTTTTTTTTTTTTAAATTCTGTTCTTATTATATATATTTTTTTTTTCAATCGCTGCTCTTGAGTTCTATCATCTTACTGAATTCCTCCCTGGCCTCTTTCCTACCCTTTTCCACGAGTGAATCCTTCATCTCTTCCTTGATGATCTGACGAGTCTTGATTCTCACGGCTTCTTTCATGGCATCGTATTTCGTTTTCTCGCTCAATATCGCGAAGTATCCACCGTCCGATATCCTACCATCTTTCAATGCCATAGAGATCATTTCAGATATCGTGTCGATCTTGGAGTCAGCCAAGACGCGAATCTTGTCGTGTTTCCTCGCCTTCAGATATAATTTCCTACTCAAAAAGTTTCCGAGCGTGCTAAACAATCCGGCGGTGAGAGCCACTCCTTCTATGGTCAACACGATCGGAATGCCGACCGCAGTCGACAACAATCCGATGCCGGCTGCGTGTAAACCCATGGAAATCGTGATGAGTGTCGTGTCGATCGCATTGATGAATTTCATGAAACGCGAATACTTCTTCTTGAGGGAACGACGAGAATCTCTCTCTCGAGTCAGATACAATGGGATTCTACTGATTTGATCGATGCGATACCTCTCTCCTCTTTCTCTTTCTTCTAGCGACGGCGCCGTCGGCAAAACGCCGTTCGGCTTCTCGCCCTCGTCGTCCACTAACGTCGGATACAATTTATTTCTGGTTCTGTGTTTTTTTTTTCTTTCTTTCTAATATTAGATAAAAAAAAAATTATGTGTGTATTTATTTTTTTTTTTCTCTACTCTCCCTTATTTTATATCAACGAAAAAAAACTTAGACGTATGCTTCATTCAGCAATAATTTCTTGATGCATCCCTTGTCTTCTAAAGTCAAACTTCTACACGCCAATTTCAGTTCTTCCCAATCTGTGGGCCTGTCTCGATTCTTACAGAAGACTAATCTCTTCCAAAACGTGATCACATCGTTGAATTTAACGCGTTCGAACGCCGGTTCGAAATACATGATGACCATATCTTCCCTTTCCATCGTCAGACACGAATGATTCTCGTGATCGAAGTCTAGATAATCCCGACATCCGACGCATCGTTCTAACAAGATGGGACGTAGTTGTTCGTTCACGCAGATTGCGTATGCTCTCATCAGCATGTTTAAAAGAAACCACGCTCTAATAGTCTGAGAATCGCTCATGATTTATGTATTTTTTTTTATTATCTATTCGATTTGATATATTTAATTTTCTAAATAACTATTTATTTATATTTTTTTTCTCCCCTATATATATATTAATCAAAAACGTGACAGCGGGCTCGCGAATTTCCAACACACAGACGACAACAACACTCTTCGTTCAGATCGAGTTTTTACGAGAATCGAGCGATCCGATCGCTCGATCAGCTGAGTTTTTGAGAATTTCTCATAGTGGGGGGAATTCCCCTAATAATGTCATAAATGAGAAAAAAACCCACCGCCTCAAAATAATTGCGGGTTCTGGCCCATCTGTCTCAACACAATTGCGGGTTCTGGACCGCTGGTCTAGAGTCCCCAAAACTGTTTTTTGATGATGACCCAGAATTTTTTGCTTTTGCTCGCGTTCGCCAACGATGGATCGATGGTCTGATCTGCGATGGGAATGTCGACGAAAAATTACGTACAAGATACAAGCGAAGATGTACAATTTCACCCTTTTTTTAAAAACGCGCGTTCACCACGCGTTCACCACGAGTATTTGAACGTTAAAAGTGCGATCTAGGAGTCACAACTGTACATGGGGGGCATTCAAGACCATGTACAGTTTTTGTGAACAAGCGTGTGATTTAACACTGAATTCCACGTTGGTGAACGCATCGTGTGCGTATGTTGTACACGTACATGTACAAGTGGTCGTAGATCGGCCTTTATTACCTACTAACGGCAACGACGACAGCCAGGAACATCCCAAACCTGAGACGGATACATCCTCAAACAGTAATCAACCGGCTGAGAGAATACGGCTTACGTCCTCGAAGACATGCAATTCGTCCGATTTTGACGTTACGTCATCGTCGTGCTCGACTGCAGCGGTGTAGACAACATCTCAGGCATACCTTACACTGGTGGAGACGTGTTTTATTCACAGATGAATGTCGTTTCCATCTTTCATCATCAGATGGCCGCCAGAGAGTGTACAGACGTCGAAACGAACGCTACGCAGATCCATGTGTCGTGGAGCGAACCCGTTATGGAGGAGGGTCTCTCGTGGTGTGGGGTGGCGTCACTGCCCGTAACAGAACTAAGCTGGTCATTATTGATGGCAATCTCAATACAGCCAGATATCGTGATGAAGTGCTTACACCTGTTGTTGTCCCATTTCTGCAACGTCACGACCCCGACGTCATTCTACAGCAGGACAACGCCCGACCCCACGCAGCTCGTGTTGTTCAACACTATCTGCAGCAACAACAAGTGGATATTCTTCCCTGGCCCGCAAATTCGCCCGATATCTCACCCATTGAGCACGTATGGGACGAAATGAAACGTCAGCTACGCCGGCTTCCCCATGCACCGTCAACGCTTGTGGAACTCCAAAGACAGCTTATCAGAATATGGAACAACATCACACAACACTTCCATGCTAACTTGTTCGCTTCCATGAGGCGTAGATGCACAGCAGTAGTCGATGCAGACGGAGGTCATACCAGATATTGAGTGTTTGACTTTAGTTTTTAACCCTTAGTGTCTTTGACTCTCCATGGCACCAAGAGTATTCGTCGTAGCGTAATGAAATTTCTCGTGTTGATCACAAATTGATTCATCTGTGATTGAATAAAATTTCCATGAATGAAAATGATATATATCTTTTTTTAGTGTTATTTTTTAGCATGCACACTTTCTTTTGGGGGAGAGTATATATCGTGTCTCTATCTCAAATTGCTTTAAACAGAATGTTTTTGTTATAAATGAGGGATATTTCGTGGGCTCGAGACGTTGACATCATATCTTGATTATCAGTGTTCGCGCTTGCCTAAACTGTTTTGTTGCCAAGTCGAATTTGTGTTCGGCGCCAAATGATTTTTTTTTATTCCAAATGAAAGATTTTAGTGCCAAACGAAAATTTGACTGTTCATGAAAACAAATTATCCATATATCGTCCTTTGGATGTAACAAGGCGCCATCTGCAATGCTAAAGCATTGCAGATGGCGACTTGTTTCACCCAAAGTACGATATTTTAGTTTAGTACTACTTGGTTCCTTTAAGTATTTTTGTGGTCAATAAAGCCCACAAATGCTAAAAAATATAGATAATAAAACGTAACGGCTCTTACTAACGTGTACAAAATAGTTCCATAGTAATTATTTACTCAGTGTTTATTCACTCCAATTAAACAAGTAGCAAATAATTTATTATCTTCCATGAGGGTTATAAAAAAGATTAAGCAAGATAAAAAAAGATTAAGTAACAAATAAATGTTTTGATAAGAATCAGATTAAATGGATACATATAATCAATTCAGTTCAACCATAACGAAGAGCCAAGAGCCATGATTTTATTCCGGACACCTACAGACTACTTGACAGGCGTGAGTTGTGTCTCGCCTGTGTCGTCAGAGAGCGATTTTATTGAAAACGACGCACTGAAATAACAAACCGCAAAGCTTTTGAGACCTACCTGAAGTACATTTATTACACGCCTGTTTTATGCTTTCCCCATCTACGGCAAAATAAACCATGCGGAAAATGACAATCTGTTCCGCACACATATGCAGAAAGGAAATAGTTGACGAACTATTTTTATAAAGAAGCGAAATTTCAATGGAATTTTCTACAAATCGTACACCGCAATTGCAATTTGATCGCTAGCGATAGCTAAAAATCGTCCCCTGAGTTCCAATGTGTCCTATGTGCCATTAGGCATATAGAACACATTGGAACTGAGGGGACGAAATAGTAACACGGGTTCACCTCGCAAACTTGGTTGGCGATAAAATGTGTTCTTTTTGTTGATACTTGTGAAATGAATTGCTGAGTGGCCTTATAATAATTGTTTTTATAGACGCAAAGGCATGTAATAAACACAGAACGACACACGCGTGTGAATGGGTTAATCGATATGGCAGTTGTGGCCTCTCGTTTTATCCCTCCGCGTTGGCGCTCGTGCCATATCCATTAACTCATTCACACGCGCGTGTCGTTCTGCGTATTGCTGGTGCTACATTTTGGTGTCAGGTGCTGTATTTTTGGTGCCAAACGATGTTTAGTGCAGTTGGAACCACTAACACCCGATAGAGCGAACACTGTTGCTGATTAGAGTCTCCTCCTAAACGGAACAGCTGTTTCTATGCAGTTTAGGCAAAAAGCTTCTTCCGTGCGCAGAGAATGAATCCCTACTAAAACACGCGAGTAGTGGTGTATTCTGCAAGGCCAGAAATCATATTCTAGGACGACTGTAAAAAATATAAGCTCAATTTCAGTACATGGACCTTATGAACCGGGAGACCTCTTCTTAGCTTCTTTATCCGTTTACACTGATATTAAGAATTATTGTTCATGACGAGACTCCACTCTGTGAGCGGTTCATTCGATTATCCATGAACAGTATAAGCAATGTAATCAGAGACACGGGTTGGGTTTGAATTTTCCTTAATTTGTTTTTGTTGTTTTGTGTCTGTGGGTGATGATTAGAGGCAATGCGCGGTTAACAAGTGAGATATTATTTTGGATAGTGTACGACTTGATTTTCATACTTTAACAGAACAAAAAAAATCGTTGTGAATTGTGAGTCAAGCATCGCTATTTGTATGACACGGGTATGTTCATCTTAGTATCTGTGAAGTGGAGAGTGGAGCATAAAAAAGGTACAGTACACATGGGACTTGAACCCTGATGATTCAGCGTGGAAATCTGCAGTGCGCCGCCCACAGGCTACTCTTCCCGGTGGTTTGTGAACTGTTGGTTTGCATGTTTAGTGTCTAGGTTTCTACTGGACGAGCAATAAAGGGTTCGCCTGACCACTGGAAACTGTGTTGAGTCCTTGGGCAAGGCACTTAAATCCGTTTGCCCACAGGGATGGAGGTACGGTGGCGCTGTGTACTGAAGCAAACGTCGTGTTGATTGTGCACTTAACTTCAACCAATGCAAACCTAACCCTGGTTACGGAGCAAGTTCGTTGGGGAGTCGGATAGTGCTCGGTGGTTTTCGCCGGGTGCTTCCCCACCCGTAAAACTCTCTGACACGAGGTGACCCTGGCTGTCGAAAGTGTCTTTAAAACCCCGATAAATAAATGAACAAATAAAGGGTTCCGGTTCGCTGTCTGTCCTTTGTTGGCTGAGTCTCAGCTCATTGTGTGTACAGTGGCTAAGACTATCCTGAAAATATTGACGGATTCAGGCGGATACAGACGGTAGAGTTGGCCTTTTTCTTTTTTTCTCTCTCACTATCGACGTCATGGTGAACCAACCACAGAGGCGGTCTAGTGTCATATAATCCATTTCCGTTTGTAATAATTTTGCAGTCTACAGGGAATGGAACACACTAAACAAAGTATAACAGAGAGGGACAGTAATTATTTAAGCATTCCCTCCCGGGTGCACTGAATGAAATCGTGTTATGCACTGCTGTCGACAGGAAATGAAGGGAGATTCAGTAATAATTTGGTCCTACATTCAGATTAAATTACTATAGTCCTTCCCTGTTTGATATTTATTTCCTTGATTTCTCATGGACGACCAACTTTTTTCTATACGCAAACATTAAAGCATTAACGCTTATGGTGCCGAGGGCGACTATTGACACCAATTTTATATTGATTATTTGTACCTTCTGGTACGCGCAGATCAAACCTATCATTTGATTAATTGTTGGAATGGTCTCGGAGAACCCTTTCCAACAATTAATCAGGTGATAGAGTTTCAAATATGGCATAAATTTTATTAAACTTCTCGCACACAGGCGTACATAGAGGTCCTCCATATATGGCTTAAGTGGGCGTGGCAATAAAAGGATTAAGTGGTGCGGGGGATAACTCTTTATTTAACACGACTAGAACACGACAATTGTAACAAAAAGGGTTTAAATCAATAAAATATTCATTTTTTGGCCTGCAAAACACAGATTATGGCCCATTGTTGTAACAAAATCCCTGAGCCCGTTTCAATAAAGTGCCATAAGATATGTTTTGGGTTGAAAAAATTTGGAAAATTATATTTTTGTTCCTAGCGTTAGTCTGTTATGGCCATTACATTTGGCAAAGGGTTAATCATTTAATTCAATAAAACTATGTGACCGATTCATTAATTCGCTACCCATCTCTCTGCAAACTCAACCATTCAATATGTTTTACATGAAAATCGGTCGTCCTTAATCTGTTGGGGCAAACAATTAGTGAAAAAACCCACAGTTCGTCAAGGTGGTAGAGAGGGTGGTGGCTCAGTGGTTACTTCAAACCGAAGGGTGCACGGTTTAATGCCCGCTTGGGATAACTGCGTTGTATCCTTGGCCAAGGCACGTAATCCCCATTGTCCACTTGGAGGTACGGTAGCGCTTTGTACTTAGGCGTACTGCACGTTCGTGGTGCATTTGTCTTCAACCAATGCTAATCCTGCTTATGTGGAGTTACTGCGTTGGGGAGTCTGGCAGTTGCTTGCAACTTCTCGTTGATTTTTCCTGAGTACTCCGGCTTTCTCCACACGTAAAACTGTATGCCACGAGGTGACCCTGGCTATTGAAAGTGTCGTTAATTCCCAAACAATAAGTAAATAAATCCAGTTTGTAAAGGTATGTATTTATTCATGGACACAGGGCTGAAGGGTAAAAAACATCTCTAAGAGCAGCCGCATCGAAATGAGCCGAAGTAGAAATTACGTCATCTTTATCGATAATATTTTCTTTTGAGCAAAAATCACATGCAGTTTATTCAAATCATTAACATATAACGGAAATGACACAATAATACACGGCGAGGTGAAGAACATTTTATTGGACATTTTCCCTGATAATGTGACATTTCACCAAATAACTATTAACCCTTTACCTAACCTGAAAAGCAGACGGCACTTGCAAAAAAAATTCTTGAATAACTTGTTTTTTTCATTTTTTGTCTCAAAAACATAGGTTATGACCCCTCATTGGAACAAGCTCGACGAGCTCGTTCCAATAAGGGGTCATAACCTATGTTTTTGAGACAAAAAATGAAAAAAATAATGAAAATTAATTGGCGATTTTTGAGAACAGCGCTGGCCGGTTTTGGCCGTTACGTTGGGTAAAGGGTTAAATGAACGTAACAACAGAACAGAAGACATTGAAATATGGAGTTGATCAGTTGTTTGTCAAACAAGAACATACATAAAGCAAATGGAGTACAGCAATGGGGGTTCAAAACAAAAACAAAATCATTTATGGTTTGATAATGGTTTGGAAATGATAAGACAATCATTTTGACACATTTGCATTGGGGAATCTTGAATTTTGTTAAAGACTTGAATGATACCGGAAAGTGAAGCATCGTATGACAAGGGTTCGATGCAAGCTCCACGGAAAATAAAAATCAATATTTAAATGTCTGAACAGCAATTTTCTTTAAAAACACTTTAAACACAAATTAGGATTTTATAGGGAGAATAATATGAAGAAAATACTTTTTTGTCTCAGTCCACATATTTTTGTCGGACTCTAGAGTTGCCAGAACTGGCCAAGAAAGATGAAGATTTGACTGTCAAAATAAATCACTGAAATTAAGCTTTAGCGTTTCAAACGACGTGCCAGTTTACCTACCTGTAAATTGTCACGTCTCGAAACGCTACGAATCCTTTTCAGTTATTTCCATAAACATAAAATACTTCCACAGAACGACACTCTGAGTGGATGCGTTCGTCAAGAAAGCACAAGTGCAGGAGCGGAAGCATAGAACGAGAGGCACAGCCTCGAGTTCTTTCCTTCCGCGATGGCCCGAGTGCCGTTTTGACGAATACATTAACACATCATGATGTTCTGTATTTATTGCACGCCTCTTTAACATAGAATTTATTCATTGAAAACTTCGGTCTTATCTATAGAATGTGACAGTGTTGACGGCTGCTTGAAATAAACACAAAAACAAAACTCTAGTGTGATTGGGTGACAGGTCGATACGTAAGTAGGAAAACATTGAATGGAAATTATGTCCAAACAGGTTATTTATTAGAATTTTTAAGAAATTAGCTGCCGCTATCTGAGAGATATTCGCTTCAGAGTCAGAACTTGAGTGTTATAAAATCACTCCCTATTTTAGATTAAGTTTAATTCGTTAATTTTTGTGGATTTGAACAAAAATATTTTCAAATTGACATTAGATTTATCGGCTGTCACCGCAGCTTCCGAATTGATTTAGGTCAGAATGCAACTTTTCGGTTGGCCGATTGGAAAATAGTCCGTCAACGGTAATCCGTATGCAACACGTATTCCGTACGGATTTGTAAATGTGGAAATGGAGGAAAAGCAATGGGCGCGTGATAAAATTCTGGAAAATACTATTGTAAAAGTTCTGTAGTACTGGACCCCGGTTTCCATACTGTCTTAACTTATTGAACAATTCTGGAATACTGATAGGAATTTCTTGCACCTTTGTTTTGCTTTTCAAGTACTATGATGTGATACGCAGTGGGGCTTCTTCTCACAGTGTCTCGCACTACACCATGTCATCAGCTTACTGAAAACAGCTAGCATGAGTTCAAGTACATGGGCTGCTCAAATCTAAATTGATACTGAAACCTTAATGTACAGAACAACCGCCGTGGACTGATCACTTTCCACAGGTGGGCAATATTTCCACGGACGCAATAATATTAGATTCCAAACACTAATTATGAGAATAATCACAAAAATTTAATTAATGAAGCACCGGGAACCATTAATTACGATTTTGCTGCTGATGATTTTTATTACCTGGTGAACGCATGCGTGGACATCACTGCCCACTGCCCACGAATATGACCAGTCCACGGCGACTGCACTGTCCCCCGGCTTTCTCCACCCGTAAAACCAGCCGACACAGTGTGACTCTGGTTATTGATGGTGTTGTTAAACCCCAATAAAGAAAAAAGAGATATATGCCGCCTTCTTTGTTGGCCAGCAAACTGATGGAGAGTAGCTGAAATGTTTGCAAATCATCTTACCTCAATTTGTTCAAGTATCAACGATTTGAATTGCCTTTTACGTACTGGAGCATGTATTTAGTTTATTATACTTGCTATTTTTATTGTTGCTGCGGAGGTGAGAATGTTACATCTCATTACAAATTTAGTCGTGACTGTTTTACCTCAGCGTTACTTTGTTTGAAAACAAAATTAGAAATATCGAAATTTCCGCCTAAAAAGCACATAAATGTTGACTAAATTTGTGAATAATCTAGACTTCATGTCTATTTTAGTGAAACTTGAAAATAAAGTCATGACATAAAATGCTATATATATATAGAAAATGTCTTTAAAAAGAAATGGAGTTTTAGTACGTAAAGTGAGTATCTAAGCAGATGCGTTCTGAATGCAGTGATGATGAAGAACTTCTACATCTTGTCAAATACAAGTCAAGTGCAATGGATCGCTTCCGTTAATTTTATCTCTTCGACAATATCTCATTGTTCATGGTTTGCAATTTTCATCATTGGAAGAGATTTACAGAAAAGTTAGCACCCTTTAATTTTCTAAAGTTTTCAGTAAATTTAACACCGAGGTTAAGGGAATTTATATAGGAATTGAAATTTCAAAATGTTTGCGAAGTTGTATCATAGATGTGAGCATCATTTCACAATTTTCAGGCATTTTCCTGTAAAGTAGTATAAAATACAGAAGCTGGATTTTTACAATTTTTCCCCGATCAGTTTGAAGGTTTGATTTATAATCTCTGTTTTAGCGCATTCAAAAATAACGCAACGGAGCTTTCTGTAACCATTTTGCTGTTCATTATATCAACAGTGTGGGTATTGTGACATATAATACAGACACCATTAATATAAATGTCTGAGAGGTAAGGTTTGTTAATTTTTTCCTGGGAAGAATAATAACCTGCAAATTACTGGAAAGCACATTCGCTGAACACAGAGCGAAAGTGGGATGTTACTCAGTTACGTCTAATTGCACAAATTTTCTTTTGTGACTTTTAATAAATGAAAACAACAGACAACTCTTGGAGCTGTCTATTGTTTCCGTTTATTAAAGGTAACAAAAGGAAACTTCGCTTGATTTTCTACTGGTGTCATGAGTGTTTCTTCAACAATTACCTGCTTCTTAATTAGACCTTCCTCGCCCGTCTGATAATTTCTGGGAATATAACCTTACGAACGGCGATTTTCGTGACGAGATAAAGTCAGGTATATCATGAAGAAAAAAAAATGGTTTTAGGGCTCAGGTTGCACCACTTGTTTTGGTTTAGAACCAAGATAAGACCGTGGTAAACTCTTCGTCCATGCAACCACTGACATTACTGGCATAGCGAATACAGGAAAGCTCAGAGGAGACCTTTAATAAGGCGACGTAGGATAAACCAAACTCCTGCGATTGTCATGATTCGATAGTTTGATCGCTCCCCACTTCTGTATTCCGCCAGAGTGACCAAGAAAACACAACGCATGACTTTTTGCGTAGTGTATCGCCCTTTTTATTGGCACTTCAAATACAGCACATTTTCTAAAGCCAGAATTCGTTGAGCCAAACGTTCCGGTTTGCGTTTCCTACCACTTGAAATATTCCATCCGATAAAAATCAAAGATAGGCGAAGGACAAATTAATGGCTATAAATGTAGCAGATTCGTTTAACGCTTGCGCTGCCGAAAGCGACTATTGTTACCTATTTTTTGTTCCAATGCAGGATTATTTGTATGTTCTGGTATGCGCAGATCAAACCTACCATCTGATTAATTGTTGAAAAGGGCTCAGAGAGCCCTTTCGAACAATTAATCAGATAATAGAGTTTCAAGTTTGTCATAAATCATATTAAACTTCCTCGCATACGGGCGTGCATAGAGGTCCTCCATATATGGCAAAAGTGGGCGAGGCAGTAAAAGGGTTTATAATTTGACTGAGGTTTGAGAGCTTGCTTTCGCGTGTGACTTTGATTAACATGGTAATTATAATCGACATTGCGATGTAGATGTAGGCACAACGATTTTAATTTTAATAAATTTATCTGTTTTTTTAATTTAATTTTGATGTTATAGTGACTATGCATTGATGTTTTGATTGCACGAGTGTATCTGCACGAGTGCACCGCGACAAATCAGCGGCCGGCCAAAGTGTCATTATTATCTAAGGCCACTTACGTGAATTGTGATCGAGGACCAGACATTAGAAGAAACAAATAGTGTGTTTTTTCATGGGCTATTTTCTCTTGACCGGTGGACAGTACCGTAACTATCCTCGGAGCCTGGCTTAGGGCGCAATGTTCCCAAGGCAACGACATGAATTTACCCGTACATGTTACATACCAAGCTCTCAGGCCACATATCTATTTTTGTAAAGAATCTGACATTGTTATGACATGAACTAGTTTAGTCTTGAAATAGTCCATCGCCGATGTTCAGATTCACTTGTGTGGAATATTTCGTTTGATCGGAAAAGCGAAACGATGGTTCGCTGTTCAGACCATCTGACATATTCCTGACGATTGAGTCTAAAACAATACCTCAAACATTCATTTTCTTTGCTTCAATGCTGGAATCGTTTCTCAATCGAAACGTGATTTGCATTTTTGTTGACATTACCATTAGAAATGTGCACAGCGATATTATCCTTTATTGGAATCCAGAGCTTATTCCAATGCAGGATTATAAACGTTGCCTCGGAGAAAAAAGCATAAATTTCCATTATGTAAAAACAGATTTTGGTAGATCGTTTGAGAATTGCTTTTGGTAAAGTGCTAACAAATGAAAGGGACCAGATCATGGTGTGGGTGCCATTTTGGGAATACAACACACTCCTGGGAAATCGCCCATCTGCCACTCCTTCAAAGCTGCATTGACTTGCCGAGGGACTGGCAAACATCGAGCGCGGTTTTGGAAGAGTCTTGCTCCAGGTGAAAACATTGGAGGAGCGTCAGAGTTCATTAACATTGACATCATTGCGGCGTCTCGGCATGCCGAAGCTGGATATCGAGTTGGAGGTGGTGGAGGTGGTGGTGGTGGTGGTGCCGCATAGTAAAACCTCGGTGGATAGCGGTATGCTGGAGGTTGGCGTTGTTGTGCTGTTCCTTGTTGTTGTTGCTGCTGAGGTGGCACTGCTCTGCGGACGCGTGGGGCGGTATGCGTGGGATTGGCTGGATAACCTGGGTAGCCACTGGGGTATCTCTGATATTGAGCTGGATACTGAGCTGGATACTGAGAAGGATACTGCGGGCGGAAAGGATAGGCAGGTCGTTGTGGTCTCTGCTGCCTTTGATGAGACCAACCATATGGATCAAATGGCAATCTTGGTGGTGGGGGTGAACACGGTTGAAAACTGTTTGTGTAACGAGGTCCGCAGGCTTGCATAAATCTTGGAAGATAGCTGAGTCCGCTCATTCCAGATGCCATTCCAAATTGGCACATTCCGACTGAAATAGATGGAAAGAATATTAAATCTTGTGGAGTCGTTACATTGATTCTTATATTGTTGTTACAAATTCATTGCAGTTAGTGTTCGCGCTGGTCCTGAACTCACATTTTTAGCCATTCTGGATATTTTAGTGACAAACAAGCTGTTTTGGTGTCAATACGATAATAGGAGGCGAGGGTCTGTACTCACTGGACGATTCAGATAAATTGATCGAGTTTTGAGGAATGAACTGGCAATTATTTCAAAAATCAACGGACAATTGGTCCCGGAAAAACACCGACAGAACTGGAAAGTTTTGACGTAAATCATCGGTACTCCTCGCCAGTTGTATCTTTCTGCTACCGATTCAATTAATGGCCAGGTTGATTGCTGTCGTTACGTCTATCTGTTATTGCAATTGAACAAAAGACAGGGTCTAAGTCAGATACCAACCTAGCGGCCGGTATTCATGAATTTGAACAAACCGCCAGCCCACCCTGCGTCACTCACCGCACGCCGTCAGGTAGATCAAATCCAGAAATATCTCCAACAAGGTTCTTAACTGGTTGAGTGCTAGAAGCCACTATCAGGGCTTTCAGAAAATGAGGGTACCAGAGCAAAGTCAACATCTTCTCTCCTCACGTTTCATATTCAGTCAAACTCAAATAATATTTTGTTAATTTAAATTTGTTTTGTTACATATTATTGGAGAGTGCCTCTGGGAACTCTTCAATAATTTGTAATACAACAAATTTGGAATAACATATTTAGGCCACCAAAATAACCTTGTCCTCAACCAGTTAACTATTACTTAACGTTGAACGCTTGTTCAAATACTATTTCGATTGATTGATTGATTGATATTTTATTTGCCAATACACTAAAAAATAGCAATATATACATTATAGTACATGTAATAAAAATATTGAATTTCAACAAGAAGAAATATTGCATATTGTACATTAAATTACAAAAAACTTCCAATTAATTGTTGCATTTCAAACACCTTATTGACAAAAGAAGTATTTTTATTTCGTCATCGATTGCGCTCTTCACTGCCACAATCGCATTCCTTAAAAAGTGAAAGAAACTTGTTTGGTGCCAAAACTTTGGCCTTTGGTGCCAGATCAAAATTGCCAGTGCAGTTCACTGAAGTGGCATAAGCACTGATTAGAAGAGGGATGGTATAAATAGTTACATAGTTACAGAAACAATATCTGCTGAAACAGTAGGAGGTAGTTGCGAAAGTGGTTGTCTAGTACCTTGGATGTGGATTAGCTCATCCCCCCCCCCTCCCCACAAATCCCCTATCTGTAGTTTCCCATAAGGTAATGGGAAATCATACGAATCAGAAGCATGGTTGTGGCTGATGGTCATTCGGGTTCAGCCCGGTTTCAGACAATAGACCTCCGAGTCCAACCCAGATATCCATTGGCTGAAACTGTGTTTTCCATCTTTTCATTTACCACCAAATATTTCCAAAGTAGGTCGACTAACACTAACTGTCGTGGTGTGTTAGTGTTAGTTGACCTACTTCGGAATTAATAAGAGCAGCAGTTGGTAATTTGCAAGCAGGGTGGCTCGATTGCTGGAGCACTGGACTTTAAACTGAAAGGTTCACCGTACGATCCTGACCCACGCCATCTGCGCTGTATCCTTGGGCAGGACATTTAATACTGCCTGCCCACATTGGGGCATGAGGACGTTGTGTACTAATGCGTACTGCACGTCGATGGTGCACTTGCATTCTGGTAACTGTATTTGTGCCGGGTTAGTAAGTTGGGGGTATGACAATTCTCACCGCTGCCAGGTAGTACTCTCCGGATACTCAGACGTTCTTCACTCGTAAAACTGCCCGACACGATGTGGCCCTAGCTGTTGAAAGTGGCGTTATATCCCAATGAACAAACAAGCAGTTCATAATCTGATACTGGATGGATGTTTGTTTTGTATCTTTTGAATGACAGAATTGTTTCATGATGGACTTAAGAATGTTATTGTTAGTTCTCCCGGTGGCAGTCGAACAGCGGTCAACGCCTAACCTCAGTCCGTAGCTTGGAATGAATGATTTATTCGTCGCGGTGGGAACCACTGGTGGTTTAGTAGTGTTTACCTGCTATACTTAACAAGCTAGGTTTGATTGGTTTAATGGGACATGGTAACCATCGCTTGGGTTTGAGTAGGAAGTATATGTGTAAATGATTGTAAAAGTTGATTCTATGTTGTAGTAATAAATAACAAGATATATTACAAGTGACCTTAAACTATTTACGTTATTGTGATGAAATGTGATTCAGTATTTATGTTCAACCAAGGCGCTTCGCGTCTCCGTTAAACAGACGCTCCGATCCGCAAACCTCAAACCATGTTAAGGACAATTCATCACAATAACGTATATGTTCCGACAAGACCCTACCCTCAGCCCAAAACCCATATTGTGAAATAAACAAGACAACTTTTAAGGATAAAAAGTTTAGTAAATACACCTCTCGTGTACCGTACGACGTCACTGTATACTTAACCCTTTACCCAACGCAACGGCCAAAACCGACCAACGCAAGTCTCAAAAATCAGTGAATTTTCATTATTTTTTCATTTTTTGTCTCAAAAACATAGGTTATGACCCCTCATTGGAACGAGCTTGTCGAGCTCGTTCTAATGAGGGGTCATAACCTATGTTTTTGAGACAAAAAATGAAAAAAATTAGTTGTACAAGAATTTTTTTGGCAAGTGTCGTCTGCTTTTCATTTCAGGTAAAGGCTTAAACAATAAATCTGAGACTGAAATCCGAGAATAATTCGTTGATTGTTACATCGGAGGTGTCAAACGGTAACATATGCTATTGGAGCCGCCAACATAGAAACGCTACGCGCGCACTCGTCCAGAGAGAGCGGGGATTTTAGTTTTATAGGGACATCTACCATTCTTACAATACGGCATAAAAAACTGACAAAAACAGCGTGTACTAACGAAATAGGGAATGCTATAATTTAAAACGTAAAAATAGAATTAATTTAGTTTAAACAATATTTTGTTGCTGTATAAAAACATTACAAAATAGAAAAGCAAAAAAGACGAAATAGAGAGTAATCCCTTGACTGGACTGGTAACGTGAAATAATTCATGAGAGGTGAGGGACGGCGTACAAACGCGAGTGCGCGAATGTGCACGAGTGTTTTACAACATAGTCCCTCGCCTCGAATGAATTATTTCACGTAACCAGTCCATGTCAAGCGATTACTCTGTTTATTACTTTTCATTATTAACGATAATTATATTATTTAACCCTTTACCTAACGTAACGGTCAAAACCTGCCAGCGCTATTCTCAAAAATCGACAATTAATTTTCATTATTTTTTCAATTTTGTCTCTAAAATATAGGTTATGACCCCTCATTGGAACGAGCTCGTCGAGATCGTTCCAATGATGGGTCATAATCTATGTTTTTGAGACAAAAAATGAAAATAATAGTTATTCAAGATTTTTTTTGGCAAGTGTCGTCTGCTTTTCATGGTAGGTAAAGGGTTAAAAATAATCAATGAAGTCCCCATTACACCCACGGCAAATCGTCTTCGTTTGCGCGCACAGATACATGACCCAATTGTTGATTGCATAATTTACTTGTGAAGTTATCGTTTATAATCAAACCCGGAAATCCTATTAAATCACACTTTGGAAAGTAATAAAAGAGACTAATTCGAGATACAACAGTGTACGAAATTACAAATCAATATACCTAGGGGCAAATTTATGTGTATTGGGGGGGATTCGGTGGAAAGCTTACTGCTTATTAAGTCGTCTCCATAATGTAGGTTGTCTTCCTGACTTCATTTAGTACACTGGTCGATGTCAGTCTTTTGAGAGTGGAGCTGGGTGATGTTTCGGTTTTCCGGTTCGGTTCCAGTTTTTGTGGCAAACCGGAAAACCGAACCGCAGGACCCAGCAAAAAGCGGTCTCATGGTTTTACCATGCTTGTGCATAAACTGATCAAACTTCCTTGCTTGGGAGGGGGGGGGGGGGGAGGACCTGTGTTTCATATGGATTTTCATCACTATTCCTATCCAGTAAAATGGGAGAATACGTCGAGTTCTCATTGCTATATTTTCCCTCCCTTATTGAATCGTCCAGTGTGCAAAATTCGACGTAAGGCTTGTTTCATTCGTGTTGTGGTTACGCAAATTTAAATCTACACGGATGATCGGTTAGCCAAATATTGCATCTTGAATGGTGAAGACTGAGTAACTTAACTTTGCCCGTTTCCCTGTAGGATAAGGACTTGATGTACACGTGAAAATCATTTACACTCTGAAGCAAAGTGGCCTGCAGTCCAGATCGGATGCAATACAGTTTTTACAACTGCATTTTCTAGAATTTTGTTTTCTGTTTATGACTGAAAATGGTAGGATTAAATGAGTAGAGTTTTAAAAGGCGTGGCAATTTACCTACGAGTAAAATTTTCAAAATGCCAACGAGTTATTTTATCCATTTATATTCACGCGCATTGCATACAATTTGGGAAAATGCATTTGTAAACGAATTATACTAACCAGCCAGATTAACACTGCCAATTACATTCTCTCATGCTATTATTATAATTTGTTCTCAGAACTTCAAACCGAAAAGTGTATGGTTCATCCCCCGCGTTGTGTCATTGGGCAAGGCACTTAATACTGATTGCTCTCGCGGGTGCACGGGGCACTTTGTACTAAGGCCTTCTGCACTTGTCTTCAACCAATGCTTACCCTGCTTACGCAGAGTTAGTATGTTGGAGAGTCTGAGAGTCACTCGCCGTTGTCCGGTTGTTCTCTTCGGGTACTACGGCTTCCTCTACCCGTAAAACTGTCCGACACGGGGTGACCTTGGCTGTAGTAAGTGTCGTTAAACCTCAATAAATAAATAAATTTGTTCTTAGAAAATTTAAAAGAACAACAATTACATGACCTTCATATCCATATATTATATAGGGCAATAGCAAAGGCAATAGCAAGGTGTAAAGCTTGCAATAATGTTAGGACAGCATTTGCTTTGCAACTGTCATCCAATTAAATAAACCTATTTTAATCTTTCAGAAACTAATTACATTTATCTTAGAACAAGAAAGTATTTCCCCCTATACAAGTAAAACGTCTAGACAAAATACAAACCTGTATTGAGGTAGCAACCACACGTCTGATCATTCGATTCAGAAAGAGGATGTTTTAACATACATCGAGTTATTACACATGTCTACGCCACCATTTTTGATAACAGTAATTAAATGATAAATAAATCACCAGCTCAACAAAATAAATTAGACTGGATCATTTTTGCTATAATGTAATTTTATATAAGTCAACCATCCCCGCTAAACATGAAAAATAAAACAAAGAAACACACAGCTGAAACACGACTATAAACTTCACTGGTTATAGAACAAGTCGAACAATGAGAGATGGCTGGCCTCGTGCTGTTAAGAGGTGTAACGCAGCCATTTCTAAAGTGCAGAAAGCATCCTAATATAGGTGTCTGTCGTTGTGTTATGTACCCACAGATGTACCTGTTAACTATTAGTTGTCTCGAGCCTGTTTAGTCCTCGGATGGGTGGCCGTCTGAGCGATCGATTCGGACTCCGACGTTGTGTCCTTGGGCAAGGCACTTAACCCCGATTGTCCACATGGGGGCACGATGACGTCGTGTTCTGAGGCGTACTGCACGTCGACGGTGCGCATGTCTTCAACCAATCTAACCCTGCCTGTGCTGCAGTGCGGAGTTACGATGTTGGGGAGCTAGCAGCTGCTAGGTGGTTCTCTCCGGGTACTCCGGCTTCCTCCACTCGTAAAACTGTCACGGTCATGATTAGCCACTGTGCATAAGTATTTGACCTTAAAACACCAATAAATAAATAATAAATACAATAAGTAATAGTTGTTATTCCGGTGTCTCAATCAACTGATTGTTGCGCTCGAAAATAGGTGACAACGAAACAGAAATGTGTTTCCACATATTTAGAAGAAAATTGTTGTTATAAATGAAAATTCAGTTTGATTTTCCACTTTTGTACCGTGACGATTTATCCCAGTTTTTAATAGCAAAATCGATCCTCTACAATACGAACGCCGTGGATTGTCACTTTCTACAGGTGGGCAATATTTCCATATACTAATTATAGGAATAATAACCAGAAATTTAATTAATGAAGCACCGGGTATTACCCGGTGCTTCATTAATTAAAATTTTACTGATGAGATTTGTTTTCCTGGTAAATGCGTGGACATCACTGCCCACGCGTGGATTACAACCACTCCACGACGACTGTAGTGTAAGTGCTTTCATCTATTTTTCTACATCATTGAATCTGAAGTTTGAGTTTCTGTGTTATCTGGATATAGCCTCAACATGATATGCACACGGCAATTTAATATCATTTTCTAAACCGAAAATTGCTGATATGTTGCTTCCAACGATAGCCAATTAGCTCTCGTTGGAACCTTCTGGATGAAATTATTCCAGTGAGCGACAAATGTTATCTTTTGAAATGAAATATTTAACAATATACTAAAATTTAAATGCATTGGTGCACGTATGTACACATAACATAACTGTGTGTAATCCGTAATCACTTCCAGATTGAGAGGTATTCAAGACTTGCAACCTACATTGGTCAGGGGGGACGTCGGAACGATTTTCAAAGTGTGCGGGAGGGGGGGGGGGTGGATCGGGCGATAGATGGTCGTCGGTATGACGGGACAACCGTGGTTCGACCCGTCGTACGAAAATTTTAAGTTCCAGGGTCCCAAAACTCCCATTTCCATGCATCTGAGCGGATATTTTGAGATTTTTCAGGAGATGTATTTGAAAGATTTCACACTTTGAGAGCCGTTAAAAAACGTCGGTAAAGCATACAGGCGAGGTAACAACAAAGCTGATAAATAGACCTCACCTGTATGCTTTACCAGACGTTAGCAGCAATTATACTGTCGGTGGATTATCTAGTCTGGGGGTAGATGTGGTACTTGTATGTCTGTAAGATTACGATCTACTTCAGTTAACCGATTTTTTAACAGAATGTATACATCTATGCTTTTGCTGCCACTAACAGCAAAATATTATCCGAAATCCATCGAAACTGAACCAGCACGAGAGAAAGATAGCTGGCGAAAATATTGGAAGGCTCTGGATCCGCCCCTTGCCCGGCAGAAAAAGTGGAGGGGCTGAAGGCCCCAGCCCCCCCCCCCCCCCGGTTCCACCGCCCCTGTTGGTGGACTCATCGTGAAAGTGGACGTCCCCTTCTGGAAAACAACACCAACGACAAAACAAACAACACAACAATGCATAATGTAGTGCAAATAGAGTTAACCCTTTAGCTAACACGAAAGGCGGACGATACGTGCAAATAATTTTTTTGAATAACTATTTTGTTTCATTTTTTGCGTCAAAAACATTGCTTAAGGCACCTCATTGGAACGAGTTCGTTCCAATGAAAGGTCATAAACTATGTTTTTGAGACAAAAAATGAAATAATGAAAATTGAATGGTGATTTTTTGTGAATAGTCCTGGCCGGTTTTGGCCGTTACTTTGGGTGAAGGTTTCAAAAATGAAATTACTTGTCATCCCTGTTTTGTAATACACCGTAATGCGCGTGTGTCTTTTCGTATGTTTGTGCGTGGAGGGTTGTGAACTAGGGGACGGTCAGGCTTCGATAAATCGATTCAATGGACTGATTCGGGTGAAATATCGAATCGTCTTCGGGTACCTCATGTTTTTTTTCACGAAGGAACGATAGAAAATAAAAATCTTCTGACGGTGAAATTATGCAGCATAAATTAAAGAATAGTTCCCTGCTGCGTTTTCTGTTCAACTGCCTTATCGACCGACACCTTTGTTTTTGTTGCGAGTTATATTGTTACCACATCAACTCTCCCACCCCCACCCCCACCACATTCGATTCGAGATGCCATTCGAGGATAAAAATTCCGATTTGGGGGGGCCATATTTTGAATCTCGTCAAATGAGGGTACGGAGGTACTCATAGAACACTGAACATTCAGTTGGGTATATCGCCCAAACTGGGACTCTTCATTAGACAAAAGCATAGCAAGTGTCTCACTTCGGTGCTTTACTTAACGTGACGACGGTTCGCGGTCAGCGCTATTCACAAAAGACGCCATTCAATTTTATTTTCAGTTTTTACCTTCAAAATACTTCTCATGGCTCCTCATTGGAACGAGCCCCTCTCCGTCAGGGAGTCGGAAGTTACAGTACGGTCGCCATGGATTGGTCACTTTCCACGGGCCGGCAATAATAATAGATTCCCAACACTAATTACAGGAATAATCATCAAAAAATTAATTAATGAAGCACCGAGTACAACCCGGTGCTTCATTCATTATAATTTTGCTACTGCTGATTTGACACTGCTCTAGAGTAGGGACAGCAATCGCCAGATCTTGTTTCGGCTCGATGGGGAGGCATGCAGTCGCGGAGCCAACCCTGGCGCCACAGCTAGGGTTGTTTCAGATGGCTCCATGATTCTCCATTTTGTCGCTCCGCCCACAGCGCTCATTTGGTGTCCTTTGTACATCAACCCAACCAATTACCATGATGCTAATCATCCATTCACTTTTGGTAATTCTGCTGTCAAGACAGTTTCAGTTTATTTTGCCATTTATACGAGAATGGCAGGAAGACTGTCGTAAGGCTATGCTATTTCCGTGCAGTATAGTTTTAGCCTCTGTACTTAAATCCAGTTATTTGTAAACTATTTTCTGCAAAATAAATTTCGTTTCATTTCATCTCATTTATTACCTGGTAAACGCATGCGTGGACATCATTGCCCATGCGTGGAATACGACCACTCCACGGTGACTGCACTGTACATTTCCGAGCAAGAAGTGAAAATGTTCCAGTCTTTATGAATTCTTTGCACGCGTCTCTCTCAAGTTCAGTAAAGAATTATCAAATAGTTTGGAGACCTGTATATACTTTGAAAACATGTCCCACCTATCGGGTTCACATTCGGAAACTTTCAACTCACCAAAATGAGATCAAAATGGATCACCACCCGGCAATAAAATGTTCTGCAAATATAACAAACGTCGAACAGTTTCTTCCACAATAACATTTCGTGCGTAAATTTGATGAACAATGTGTACTCGTTTGTGGTTGACTTTCACATCTGAATGATTTATTACTTAGACAACTCATATATTTTAGTGGATTTTATTTACTTGTTGTTGTTATCATTCTTTTGTCAAGATGTCTCATGAAATAAATAATACTCGTGACAAAAAATATGTTTACATAAGTCTGGCTTAACCACCAGTGGCGGAATCTACATATCAAGTTTGACGATTACTGGGATGATGGTGGTGATATGTTCCATCCAAACATTGTTGTGACTGCGGGTCACAAGAACAACAAAAAGCTTGTACTCTCCACGTTTTTAAAACTTTCCTATTCGACCATGCGGGGTCCCAGAATGGTCAATTTGGAGTATCGGTACGGCACGTGTAAATTGAACAAGAAATTGCGCCGTGATTACCACATGTTTATTGGGACCACTGTGTCTCGGTGATCACGGCATTGGACTTCAAACCGAAAGGTTCACGGTTCGATCTCCGCCAGGAGAAATTGAGCTGTTGCCTTGGGCAAGGCACTTAACCCTTTACCCAACGCAGACGATATCAAAATTTATTATTTTAAATATCATTTTTTTGGATTTTTCAAAAAATTCCAACAAAAACATATCATGTGACCCCTCGTTGGAACGAGCTCGACGAGCTCGTGCCAACGAGGGGTCGCATGATATGGTTTTGTTGAACTTTTTTGAAAAATAATATTTTTTCAACTGCTGAATTTGCATATTACGCGGGCGGATTCGGACGATTCGTTGGGTAAAGGGTTAATTCCGATTGCTTATGGGCGGTACGGTGGCTCTGTGTGCTAAGGCGAACTGCACGTCGATGGCGCACAAACCAATGTTAGCCCTGCATGTGCGGAATTAAATCGTTGGGGAGTCTGACAGTTGCTCACTGCTCCAGGTGGTTCTATCCGGGTACTCCGGCTTCCATCACCCGTAAAACTGCCCGACACGAATTAATTCTGGCTGTCGAACGTGTCGTTAAACGACAATAAAAAATCACATGTTTATTTTATCAATCCACAGTTAAGTTTCCCTAATTAAGACTTGTTTTTAGCCTATAATCCCGACTAACATTCCAACTACATCATCAAGGCATGCCTTCGACGAAGGCATACCTTGGTGATGTAGTTGGAATGTTTTATCAGTCAGGACCTGAGCCACAGTCGGGGCAAATCCGGTTTAGAACCCCAATCAGTCATCCCCGCGACGTCCCTTGATTTGGAGTCAAACAAAATGTCATTCCTATTCGGCTGGCTAAAGGGTTAATTCTCCGATGTTCTCGTCGTCATCATTTTTGTCATGTCTCCTGCTAAGTTTTCGGAAATGTCTGCCCATTCAAGACACGAATTAGGAGAAAGTGGTGCGTTTCACTTCACCCTACTTATTTTCAGGGCCCGACTCGAACCTTTTTATTGAAGTATCATTTGAAAGCATTTTTCATCACTTGCAAGTGTAGGTTTTAGCATATAGCATAATGTTAAGCCTACATAATAATGTCATTTCTTTGTATTTGTTTCTTCTTCATATATTCCCCATATTTGTGGATGGGGTCACAGCGTTTCTTAAAGACAAACGGGATAAAAAAAACGTTTCAAAAAATAATTCACAGACCTACCTATCCTAATGTTTTCAGGCGGGTGACGGGAAACACACCATTTTGCCTTAGCCGCAAATAGACATGATACAGTAGTGTGGTGCTAAAACAAAGCAATAGCTTACAGGTTTCGCCATTTTTTCATATAATTTTCCAGGTTGAAGCCTGGGATTGAATTATTTCACCCACATTCACATTATTTACTTCTACTTTGTCAAACTGTCTTGTAAGCATTTAATATATTTAGAAATGTATAACACACGTCATGGTTTATATAATTAAGTTAAAGAATATTCGTATTTGAGAGGGTGTATGACGTGTCATTTTTGGAAATGCCTCGAAAGCTCTGGGTCGGAACCTTAAAAAACGGGATATACAGAACCGGAAGCTAATATTATTTAACTTTTACAAATGTATTTTCCAAAACTGTATATTCTGCATGTAACTATGAATTGTTCAAAAGAATTATTAGCGTTTTGAAAGACATGACAAGGTGAGTAAATTGCTACTCTTTTAAAATAATAATGATTTGTTTCGCTCATTTATATTCACATGTAGAAATTACAGTTCTGTTATAATGGGTTGGGAAAGAAACTGAAACAGGGACACCGGAGCGAGGAGGCGTATGGAGTCCCTTTCCCTTGACCGGGTGGGGGGGGGGGGGGTCATATGTGCCCTTTCACGTGGGTTTCATCAGTTACAATGCTCCAGTGAACATCCACGACCCAGAGACGGTAATACGATGTTATGTACTGCCGACCCAGCTAATCTGTTAACCGGGGGTCAATACTATAAAACTTGTACAATTGTATTTTCTAGAACTGTGTTTTTTAGTTATGACTTTAAATGGGCTGAAATGAGCCATTAGCATTTTCAAAGATGTGGCAATTTGCCAGTTGGCAAATTGCCATATCTTTCAAAATGCTAATGATTCATTTTAGTCAGTTCTATAAATAGGTAGAAAATACAATTCTGGAAAACGCAATTGTAAAAGCTTTATAGTATTGGTTCCCGGGCGCAGGGGCGTAAATCTTGGGAGGGTGTATTACACCCCTCCCCCCCCCCCCCCAAAAAAATAAAATATTCAGATCTTCTGTTCACAGGGCAGCGAGTAGAGCAGACCGAAGGCGGTGCTCAACCTCTGCCCGTTTACCACGGTCCGCGGTCCACGCAACTTCTGCCCTGCCAAGGAATTATTTGCCAGAATGTTGCCCTGCCTAACAGAACAGAGCTGAACAGCTAGGGCATGCTGGGCACCTGATATATCATGGTCTTGTCCAATTTCCGTCTCAGTTCATATGCCCTGATGCCCATGCAAAAGGAGGGCAGGGTATCCTTATAAATTCAACAATTCTATTTAGAATATATTCATTTATCTTCCTGAGTGGAATGCACTGCCCTACAGGGCACCTGGTAAGCATAGTATGGGGCGGTTTGGGGATATATATGCAGGACAATATGCGCTGACAGTAGGGAAGAATGATGATACACACCCTCCCCCATCGGGCCCAATATGTTTTGGTAGTTACGGGACTGCCTGGACGTACAATCACCAGCTAAAAACCTATGGCAGAGATATCTAGCTTCAAGTCACACTGATCCTTGCAAACGTGACCTATCAGCATTGGTATTACATTGCACCCAATTGGAATATTTGAACCCTCTGTCCAGGTTGAAATCCCAAGTTTAATTTGCCCCTGCACTTCTGATCTTCCGACATCCCTTAACCCGTTGATACTTCTGCACGTCTTATGACGTACGAAACCAAACAGCGCGTTGATACTTTGTGGTCATTTGTTTTGTTATTATTTATCAATTTTTTTTAAAGTTTTAACCTCAATTCCTATTTTATCCCGAATAGTGCTTAGTGACAACCGTTGAGCCAAATGTTATCGCAGCTTAAAATGCTAATATAAGCCTGCTGTCAAGACTTCTTAACTGGTTGAGGCCACTGTCAGGGCTTTCAGAAAATGAGGATACCAGAGCAAAAGCCAACACTTTCCTTGTTTATATTTCATATTCAGTCAGACACAAATAATATTTTGTCTATATACATTTGTATTATTACAAATTATTGGAGAGTGCCTGGGCACTCTCCAATAATTTGTAATAAAACATGTTTTGAGTAACAAATTCAGACCACCAAAAATAATCTAGCCCTCAACCAGTTAATTACTAATGTGAAAAATATCTTGTTGTTTGTACTTTCCGACGTTTGACGTCGTATTTTGAAAAACGTTGAAGAAACTGAATTCCCAGTTACGTTTGGACGTCAGGATAATTAAAGTCTCAAAGGGTTAAATGATCAAAGACTTAGTCATGCGATTCATTTGTGAAGTAATAACACCGGGCGACGTGAGGAATCTTTTAGGCAAAAAGAAAAAGACAAATTGATGTGACAAAGTCAAAGGTTGATAGTTTTATTACACTACTAAATTCGGATATAATCTTAATGGGAGACAACAACCTCATTTCTCATGAGTCGAGTTTGCAAAATGCAAACTTGCAAAATGATGAAATCAGGTGAACTTCCTCCTGTTTATTTCAATTCATTCACTCCGACAAGTAAAGAAATAGAGAATTACAATAGTTCTATTTTATACCGTATTTATAATACGAGTTCGCTCATTTCGGTTGGAGCCGGAGTTCAAATCGAATTTTGTGGGATATGGTTTAATTATTCCGAATGAAATGAAATGGGACGAATTTGATTTCTTTTTATCAAATGATCGTGTCGATAAAGTGCGCTGCGGCCGAAAATGTCGGCATGGCCGATTGTATCTTCATGTCGATTTCAGTACAGTCCCCGTGGAGTGGTCGTAATCCACGCGTGGGGCGTGGGCAGTGACGCATGCATTTACCAGGTAATTAAAATCATCAGCAGCAACGTTTTAATTTTTGAAGCACCGGGTTATACCCAGTGCATCATTAATTACTTTTTTGATGATTATTCCTGTAATTCGTGTCTGAAGTCTAATATTATTGCCTCCGTGAAAATATTGCTCACCTGTGGAAAGTGACCAAACCACGGTGGTCGGACTGTGCATCCGAAAAATGCGAGCCGAGTGTGTCCGAAAACAGATCCTCGGACAAAACCGGCTTGCATTTTGGGAACATAATCGACTTGCGGACTCAGTCGGCTTCAGTTTTACAGACGTACTTGGTGTGAAGTTTGCCGATGGATCACTGAGCTCTGTATTCCTGGATGGCAGGAACGTCTACGAAAAAGGTGACCTACTCACTCCGCTTCCATCAAGATGGCGTCGGATCAATCATCATCGCAGTGTAATAGCTTCAATTAGAAATGGGTAATGTACCGAAAAACCGAATTATACCGATATCATGGGGATACCGAAAAATCGAACCGAACTAACCGTTGAATACCGAAACCGCCTGAATTTTCAAATATTCCTTCATTCGCTATTTATAAGTCCCTGTTGAGGTTTAATAACAATTGAAAGAGTCATTTTCATGAAAGAAGAGACTGATTTTCGTTTTAGTTTACTTAACCAGCAGTGGACTGAGAGACTTGCCGTGCATTTCCACTAGACTACAGCCTGCACATGTCCAATCGCTTAGCAGTGGTTTCTAGTCAAGTCTTGGCTGCCGGTTTTGTCTATTGTCAGCAGGACCTCCTAAAAATGACATGGTCAGGTCACATGCTGTGAGATCGCAAAAGTCTGAAATTGGTCTTTAAACATTAAGGTGCCATTAGAACAAACCACAAAATTACTGTAGATATGATTTGTGGTCATAAAAGAATGCCACTGCTGAGCTTATTGGCAGCGTCATTTATAGCATTGTTGTAGAATGATACTACGACAACTTATTCTCTTTTTCCTAATGCAAATTCCTCTTTGGTACTATCAGCAAATCTCAGTCAAGTCAGCTACCGAATACCGAACCGATACCGAGGTATACCCATCGCCCTTAAAATACCGAAATCGATACCTAAACTCAAAAGTTTGATACGGCCCATCGCAATTAAACATCATCAAATATCAAACGAAAGCCAAGTACGAAAATTAGTAACACGGTAACAATTTTCCAAAATCAACGCTTGTTTTTCGTCAGTAATAACTGAAATATGGTGGGAAAACTCATTTTGCATTGTCGTGAAAACTATGCACATCTGAAATATATTCTTTTTTTGCATGTATGGAACAAACTGAATCTGATAGAGCAGAACGTTTTATTGATCACTGCCTCTTTATTAGAGGCGGACGGGCCGTATGATCCACCGGAAAATTCTCCAGTGGGCCTCGCTATTGGCAGCCTCCTACGGCCCCTAAATTCGATGATGTCCAACACCCGCTGATGCCTGGAATTTCGTGAAAAGGACCAAAAGGCGAATTTGAACTGATTGCATATACTTCTGCTATATCAAAATGCCCTCCATGTGGACTGCCATTGGCAGTTCACATGAACGACATTTCGATATTTCAGCACTTTAGCCTGTCATTAATCTATCAGATGCAAGGAAACAGCATTCTTTCAGTTCGAAAAATCAACATTTTCTCCCATTGTTCCGAACTATGGTCGGCCTGATGGATCCGGGGGCTCCCTTTGTTGCAACCATTTTACCGAATAAGCGACGAAGCAGACACAAGAATGCCATCAAGATGCGCTCTATGTGGACTGCCAACGATCGTCCAGATGATAGGAAGCAGGGTTATTTCAGTTCGAAAAAATGATATAATTTTTTCCAGATCCGCCCCACCCCTTGTTCATTTCTCGGTAACGTTTGTTGGCCCAGTCCGCTCCTGCTATTTATAGGTTACCTCCCCCCCCCCCCCCCTCCCTCCTTCAACATGGCAGAACCATGGACAGTTTTCAGGATTTTGCCAATGAAGCACTCCACTTGTGTAGGAGACAGTGCCATGGAGACAATCGGTTTGTTTGTCGACATAATCAGCCCACGGCTTATGGGCGTGATCGATCGGTCAAGGTCTCAGGCCACCAGTCTAATTCTGTTCAGAATTCGTCCCTGTTTTGAGATGTTTATTTACCTACTTTTCGTGGAGTTTGCGCGCAGACTATCGTTGGTGTAAAGTGATATTCCTTCACTCACAGAGATATACAGATATTCTTTCGATTCTTTAGATATTCCAATAAATATGTTTTTAATTATTGAACCCATCAAGATATTAACACAATTAGAGGAACTACGTACCGTAATCATAAACAGACGGTTGTGGCGAGTCTTCATTCATAATGCTAATGTCTCAAAAAATTGTGTCAAGTCAAGTCTCGATTGCGCAACATTTCCAGAACTGACATAAATTTTAGATTGAGTCATCTGGAATATATCAGATGGTCGGAAAAGCGAACCGAAGGTTCCCTTTTCCCACCAACTGAGATATTGCAGACGAGTGAATCTAAATATAGTTGATGGTCTATTTAAGTGCAGACTGGTTCCAGTCCACGACAGAGTTGGATTCCTAAAAAGATTTAGTTTTGTGGCCAGAGAGCTTGGTGATCGGCTTGCGGTCACAATCGGCATTGTAAATCTATTTGGTCGAAAAATAGCGCAACTAATGCACGTGGATCAACTAATGTCGGAGAAAGAATCTATATTTTATTGGAAAGTTCTTGAAACACACACAGAAAGCCGAGATGTCACTGCACGCGAAGATATTACACGCTCACTATATTCCAAAGTATATAACATGACTAGAAAATGGAAAATGTCTAAACGTTTATATCAGGTTCGATGAAACCAATTTACCGTCTTTATTGTCGGAGCCCATCATATATTTAGCTGGAGATGTCTTTGTCTAAAACCAGTAGCGTAGATGTGGCAGATGGAGGACCGAGCCTCTCTCCAGCAAGAGTGTCGTCGTTAATTGAATAGTACTCTCGGATTGTATTACGTATTCAACGTTTCAGTGAGGAGGAAAAATAATTGTCATTATTATTAGAGCGAAGGAGACAATGCTTCGTAGTCATCTGTTTTTCGAATATGTAATAAGTGGGGAATAAATATGTTATCATCACCATATTAAGTATCGCGGTGAGCTCTTTAGGTACAACTTTCTCGATCAACACACATTGGTGATGAAAAATTTATTTTCACATTTCGGCAACCCACTTGGTGGTAAAAACCAGTTTATCTTAAAATATTCCTCCCTTTCTCGACTTGTTCGCATATATTTTGACAACCATTCAGCGTTTATGAATTGATGTTTTTATGAATGAATCTTATGATGATGTCGGGTATTCCGTTCTTGAGCTGTGCATGACATAATCAACATTCATTCTTCCACTTGTACTATAACCGCCAAAGTTAATAATAGTATTTCATCTGTGTGTTTCTTTGTTTTCCTTTTCAGTTTTAACGCATGGTAGGCCTATATAAAAATATCATCATGGCAAAATTGGCCAAGTCTAATTTTTTTACAGAGTTGATTATTTGTGTCATGTAATTACTGTTATCAAAACCGTGACCTTCACATGTCTAATCAGTTTTCAATGAGTGCAGTTAAAAACATTCACTTTCTGAATCGAATGATCTCGGTTACTGTGGCTCATACAAAGTGATATCAGTCTTGACGTTTCAGCTTGTATCAGGGGAAGAAAAAATTGTTGATTTTAAGATATATCTGATTACTATGTCAAAATGGAGAGTCGTGGTGATAAAAAAAAGACTGATAGAAATTAGCAAGTATTAAGTTAGGGTGGTTTGAATAGTTCATTTTCATGGAAAGTTGATGGTATGACCATACTGCTTGAATCGTACTCCCACCAGCGGATGTAGAAAGGGGGTAAGGTGTGTAACCCCTACCCCGTGAAAACTATTTTTTTCCAGTCCGGACATTTTAGTCTGGTTTGAAGTCTAAGATATCGAGTAACTGTCACTAGTTAGTTTGCAGATACTTTCTCACGAGAAAAGATTTGAAACATGGATTTATATCACACGCACATACAGTCATACAAACGGACGGCGGTTGAACACGATTTGGGCTGCTGGGAGATCATTATGACAAATTCGGAGTAAGGAACGTGTTAACCCTTTAACCAACGTAACGGCCAAAAGCGGCCCGCGCTCAAAATTCGCCAATTAATTTTCATTATTTTTTTCATTTTTTGTCTACAAAACATAGGTTATGACCCCTCATTGGAACGAGCTCATCGAGCTCGTTCCAATGAGGTGTCATAACCTATGTTTTTGAGTCAAAAATGAAAAAAAGTAGGTATTCAAGAATTTGATTTGCAAGTGTCGTCTGCTTTTCATGTTAGGTAAAGGGTTAAATGAATAAGAAGTTTCGTTACGACTACTGTATGTACATTTTATTAATCCACAAATAAATTCCCTAGAAATCTTGAATTTTTTTAACCATACTCCCGACTAACTAATATTCAGGCTACGTCATCAAGGCATGCCTTCCACGAAAGTGTGCCTTGATGATGTAGCTGGAATATTTTAATACTCATGACTTAAGTCAGGACAAATAAGGTTTACACCCCCACCCCCCTTCCCCGTCCAATCGATCATATCTCTGCGACGCCCCTCCTCTCTTCCAGCACCACCCGTCCAGACTTATCTGTATACGCTATGATTCAAAACTGAAAATTAACCGGAATAGCTTGCGGTTAGTTAACCATTCCATCAGTAATTTTTTTTCATCCGAAATTTAGAAGTGTTTGGGGAGGGGCTTATCATTGCAGTGGTGGTCGACGATATGCGTTGTTGGGGAGAACCTGATAGGTTGTATCCTCCCTTTGGACTTCGGGTTTGCGGGATAATTTTGAAATTTACTTCTGAAAACCATCATTCTCGTTGATTTTTTGCAGTGAATTTCATCATTAGTCAAATCGCCTGATAATTAAGATGCTCCATTCCTCCCCCTATTGAGAAGAAGGACGTAGACGCGCTCAGGTGAGACATGATTGAGTTACAAACAAAAAAAAAACGCGAGTGCAACTTACCAATGATGTCATTTTTGTGACATCATTCTGTGTATTTATATCCGAATACATATATATCATTTTATAACTTGCAAAGCAAATAACTTGCAGATAACTAAAATTTGTTTAATGGAGCTAGCAGTACGAAGGAGTACTCGCCGTGTTGAACATAGCGAGCACTCTTTCGTCTTGCTAGTTGCACCGTATGTTGTGTATTCGACAAAACCAAGCCAGTCCAGGTCTTGCAATTGGGGGGGGGGGGGGCGTTGCCCCTCAGAAAAAAGTAGGGGAACGCTATTCCCCCACGTTCTTTCAAGGTAAAACGGTCCAAATCAATACAAGATGGAAAATCGTGCAACATTGGGCTTTTATACAAGATATTTCTAAAAGCGTCCATTTTTCGAAGAGGACAAAGTTTAAAGACGAAGAAGTGATGCAGATCTGATGCCACAACTCCTTCTGAGAAACATAACTTGAAACCATAACTTCTATGACACATACAGTTGCTTGCGTTCATATTGGTAGAGTCACCTCTTAATCTCGATTTCCGACGCAATAAATAAATAATTAATCTCGATTGTCCACATGGGGGCACGGTGACGCTGTGTATCCAGGAGGGCTGCACATCAATGGTGCACTTGCCTCCAAACACTGCTAACACTGTATGTACCGAGCTGGTACATTGAGGAGTCTGAGAGTTGCTCGCCGCTGTTCGGTGGTTCTCTTCTGGAACTCCCGCTTTGCCCACCCGTCCGACACGAAGTGATCCAGTCTTTCGAAAGTGTCGCTAAACCCCATTAAATAAATAAATGCATTCAGCAGGAAAACGTCCATTCTGGCCACGATGTCTCCCAACAGAATATCACCGTATCTTTCAATCATTGCATTGTAGTTTGTACCTTGGTAATTTTTTAACCTTTGAACCCTAGTGGTATCTTCCATGTCAGTTCAATAGCAGCAGTTGGAAGAGTCCATATTTATTATTTGGGGTTAGACCAATTAATATTTTCAACATGCAGCTTTGGGGTTGCACATTGAAAATATTGATTGGTCTACACCACACATTTACCTTGTAGCCATCCCACTTAATGACATTATGGCGTAGCTTGTGACCCGACCGGAAAAACGGCCTCTGGGGTTGAAAGGGTTAATAAAATATTCTTACTTCCTTACTTGCGATTCTGTGAGTTTGTCAAAAGCAATTTCTAGAGAGTAGAATAAGATAAAACTATTTGGACCTGCAAACGAGACATGTGGTGTAACGAATGATGAGAAAAGCTCATTGCTTCGCTAGAAAAGTGAATTCCGCAACTTCTCGAACTTAAAATAATGCTATTCACCCCAACTATTTGACCAACGAAATAAAAGTTTGTGCATGGGTTAGAGTTTGATGAACTATTCCGGTGGCAATGTCCAATCGTCTCCTGAGTTCCAATGTGTTATATGTGCCCACTAGCACAAAGAACACAAGGGACGAAATGTGAACAGTAACGAAAGCCTTAACAGGGGCGATATTTACGCTACGTCTCGTCCCACCAGGTGCATTTTTTACAGTTTAGCCAACACGACAATGTTTGTTTGTTTGGTTGTTGGAGCTTAACCCTTTACCCAACGTAACGGCCAAAACTGGCCAGCACTATTCTCAAAAATCGCCAATTAATTTTCATTACTTTTTCATATTTTGTCTCAAAAACAAAGGTTATGCTCTCTCGGCAGTCAATCATCCAAGTTTATATCGTGTTGGGCAGCTTTACTGATGGAAGAAGCCGGAGTATTGGTAGAGAACCACCGTGTAGCAGCGAATAACTGTCGGATTCTTCAACCTTCATACCGTTGTCGCGCTCAAAGCGCTAATATATAACGCCACTGTTCTCACGCATAGGCAAATGGGATGAAGAGTCTTGGGGCACGACGCAGATAACGCGGCACGATGCAGATAACGCGACCCATCGCCACAAATTGGGACCTCTATCCACATCGTTGCGTTCTATGATCGGCGTTTGCTACATACAATATGTTAAACTCTCTAGCATGGTTGTTAGTTTAAAGAGCCATCTGTGGGAGCGGGTGGGTAGTGAAAATGGCCGACTGGGGGCTGCGGGGGGGGGGGAGGGTGTGTATTTGTTCCAACTGAGATGGTTCACATACCAAAAGACTAGTATTTCAGCTACACCATCGAGACATGCCTTCGTCGAAGGCATGACTAGATGATGTAGTTAAACTTTTAGTCAGTCGGGATAATAGTACAAAAACTTGAGATTTCTTGAAAATGTATTACTGAATAAATAAAATATACATGTGGTAGTACAAGTTCTTATTTAATTAACACGTACCCCCCACCCCAGCCCGGGTAGTGACGACCTCCGCCTCCATTTGTATTACCGACTGTGTGTCCAAGTATCTTAAGGAGTGAGTGCGGTGGCCCAGTGGTTATGCATTGAACTTCAAACCGAGAGGTCTACAGTTCGATCCCCGTCAGGGGTGACTGTGTTGTGTCCTTTGACAAGGCCCTTAATCCCGATTGCCTTCGTGGGGGCATCGTGGCGCTGTGTACTAAGGCGTATTGCACGTTGATGGTTCTTTGCCTTCAACCAATGCTAACCCTGCTTGTGTGGAGTTAGTACGTTGGGGAGTCTGGCAGTTGTTCGCCGTTGCAAGGTGGTTCTCTCCGGATACTTAGTCTTCCTCCGTCCGTAAGACTGGCCAATACGAGGTTATACTCGCTGTCCAAAGTGTCGTTAAACTCCAATAAATAAATACAGTATCTTAAGGAAGGTACATGCTTAACCCTTTACCCAACAAATCGTCCGCATCCGCCCGCGTAATATACAAATTCAGCAGTTGAAAAAATATTATTTTTAAAAAAAAATCAACAAAACCATATCATGTGACCCTCGTTGGAACGAGCTCGTTCCAACGAGGGGTCACATGATATGGCTTTGTTGAGATTTTTTGAAAACTTTTAAAAAAATGATATTTAAAATAATAAATTTCGACATCGTCTGCGTTGGGTAAAGGGTTAATAACAAGAGAGAATCGATATTTTGGTCTTCAATTCTGATGACTGGACAAATTATTGGCGGTTTCGCATCCCCATAAATCCTCTTCGCGACGCCCCTGTTGGAAGTTTTGACGGCTCTGCCCATGAATTCCCGCTTTTCGAGGCCATACAAAAAAGTACCAGAAGTTAATCCTTCCAAATAAGTACGCACAAATGTTTGTGTGAAAAGAAAAATTCGTTGGTCATTTAGCAAGTAACATAAGAGACAGTTAATATTTAAAGAAATCCAAAACAAATTAAATCCAACAGCCCTTAATTAAGTTGATTGTTGATTGCCAGAAATTAGCTAAATCCAAAACAAATTAAATCCAACAGCCCTTAATTAAGTTGATTGTTGATTGCCAGAAATTAACTACGGCAATAGGCAATTCCGTGGTAATGGGAGTGGCACTTTGCCACATTTTCAGCACGATATTGTTGATTCCTGTGGCTATTTACGGCGATTTCCTGGAAAAGCCCTCCTAAAAAGCCCTCCGAAAGGCTTCGAACAAATTTCTGTCATGATCACCACCTACCACTCTCCCCAATATTTAAGATAGCGATGTGCCTGGTGGTATTTTTGGTACCCCATATCAGGGTTTATACCCATGGTTTCTCCTCAACATATTTCAATCAAAGTCAAGGGCGTCGCGAAGATGAGTGATTGTGGGGGAGGGGGTATAAATCTGATTTGCCCCGACTGTAACGTCTCAAGTCCCAGCTGATAAAATACTCCAACTACATCATCAAGGTCTGCCTTGGTGATGCAGCTGGAATATTAGTCACTCGCGATTTCAGGTGACTAACTCCAGAATTTTTAGAAATTTATTTGTATACAAATAAAATATACATGTATTGCACATGACACAACCTGTTATTTAACTTTTAACCCTCTGAGTATTAAAAAAACATGTTTTTATTAAATCTATCCATGGCTGCTTCGAAGCAGCCATGGCAAGATTTAATAAAAAAATCATGGAAGTTTGACGCAAGTAAGCACTGACCAAAAGCTCGGAGCAATTTACAGGGGAAAGTTTTGTTAAATGTTCTCAAATTTTACTTATTTCTGTGGTAAGAGATTTAAATATTCACCAGCAGCATGGAAGGAGTTAATAAATGCGTACCGGATCGGTAGACGAAAATGTCTCAACAGGAAAATGATTTGGAGTGTCACACCTCGCCCACCCCACCCACCTCTTTAGCGACGGTCCTAATCAAGCTATTTTGAACAGGTGGCTAATATTAAAGTTAACTGATAAACAGAAATGTCCCTGTCTTATTCTAGTCTGCAATGCTTAGTCAATGAGAGGATTAAATTACAAAAAAAAACTGCAAAGACAGATAATATTTCAACAAACCTTGGATAAGGGACAAAAACAGCACAACACTTAACGAATCCATCATGCTTACTCCTTCGAATAAATTCAGAAACGCTCGCGTCTTCAGTGCCTTTTATAGCTCCCTTAATGGATACGTAATGAGCTATTTTACCATCCTTAATAAATGAGACGCCAAATTTTTTTGAGAGTGATGAATCCTCAACACGGCAACAATAACGAATTGTGACATCTTTCGAAACGGTTGGTAATAAATTAGACCCACAAACAAAAGCAACACGCGTTTCTAGCGATTAGCACTGTAAGTCAGAGATCGGTTTTGCTACATGTTCACGTAACCTTGGATCAATAAATAAATTACTCCTTAAAATCAAACACACACCTTTCAATCACGGGTTGTTAATAAAGGGGTATCGGATATATTGTCCGGAAGGTGTGCTCCATCGATCGTACGCTGTCTTGTCGGATCCTGAAATAGTTAACCCTTTACCCAACGAATCGCCCGCATCCGCCCGCGTAATATGCAAATTCAGCATCTGAAAAAATATTATTTTTCGAAAAATTTCAACAAAAATATATCATGTGACCCCTCTTTGGAACGAGCTCGTCGAGCTCGTTCCAAAGAGGGGTCACATGATATGGTTTTGTTGAAATTTTTTGAAAAAATTTAAAAAATGATATTTAAAATAATAAATTTTGAAATCGTCTGCGTTGGGTAAAGGGTTAATTGAAGTCAAACTTGTAGGAAATCCACCCGAAACAAGAATTTGTGGTCGTTCTTGTTGTTCGTCTTCGGCTCACTTTGGGTTCAAATTTATTGAGGTCAGCAAATAGAATCAACTGATCCCATCGCTTCTAGTTTGAGGGACAGCAACGTTTCGTAAAAATAGAGAATTGTACAAAAACTGCGGGCTCAGTAGCATTGTCTTTTTGGTACCGTACTAGCAAAATATATTAATGGAAATGTATGGCATTATTGTGCTGTGTACTACGGCGAACTGCACGTCAATAGTGCGCTTGCTTTCAACCACTGTTAGCTCTGCTTGTGCCGCGTTAGTGCGATGGGGAGTCTCATGGTTGCTCACCACTTCTCGTTGGTTCTCTACGTGTACACCGGATTCCTCTATCAGCAAAAGAGTCCGACACCATGTGACACTGACTGTTGAAAGTGACCTTAACTCTATTGGCGCGACAGGCGACTAAAGTCGAAAGACGGCAAACCGCGGAATGGTACTGCAGTAGTCATTTTAGCCAACTGTGTGTGTCCATTTCCAAGTGTTTTTAAACCTTTAACTGACCGCAGACGATATCAAAATTTATTATTTTAAATATCATTTTTTCACATTTTTAAAAAAAATGTCAACAACACCATATCATGTGACCCCTCGTTGGAACGGGCTCGACTAGCTCGTTCCAACGAGGGGTCACGTGATATGGTTTTGTTGAAATTTTTTGAAAAATAATATTTTTTCAACTGCTGAAGTTGCATATTACGCGGGGGGGAGGGGGGGGGGGGGCGATTCATTGAGTAAAGGGCTGAACAAACATACGTATTCCTATGTTGCATGCACCATTTATTTTCTCTATCCATGAACAACGATATCGTCCCTTGAAAGTATAAAGGTGCCTTTTAAATATATACAGGAAATCATTTGAAAAACTGTCAATGAGATCATTAGAACATCTTTTAAAATAATAACGCTTTAGTCTAACAACCTATACTTTTTGTAAAATTCCTGATGAATATTAGGCGCTAAGAATTCTGTTTCTCAGATTATTCCGCGCCAAAAGAGTTAAACCCCAACAGACAAACACATATGTGCACATAGTCACGCATAATCAGCAGCGGATCCAAGATTTTGTTGTTTTCGTTTTCTGTTGAGGGGATTTGGGCTCCATATTTCAAGCATGGGTATCCCAAGCTCGTTGGCAGAATCTGGAGACTTCCGTCCACTTGACCACAATGCTGTCCAGCCAAATATTCCTACAGTTTTATACATACTTGTTTACATTTTGAAAAGGGGAAGCCAATTTATAACGGTTCACTCGAGACCCGAGCGGAAGCTATAACTGAATACTGTTGGGGTACGATATCATCTGCAATAACACATGGACACCTACATGTACTACCTTTGGTAGTGACTATCCATGTATTAAAGCGAATATTACTGTGTCCTTTGGTTTTGGTGTTTGTCGATCTGCCCATGGCGATCAATGGATTTCAAAGTGAGTTTCGCATGGCTGACAATTTTCGTTTTTGGAAGATGTTTACCAGGGATGTTCGCTCCCCTTAATTTTCTAACGTCTGTAAATTTAACACTACGACTATGCGATTTTCATATAAAATTGAAATTTCGAAATGTTAGCGAATTTGTATCATAGATGTGCGCATCATTTCACAAACTTCAGACATTTTCCTTTGAAGTAATCGTTTTGACGTTTGACTATTATTCTCTGTTCAACTCTTTTGGCGCGGAATTTCCCGAGAAACAGATTTCTCAGCGCAAAATATTTTTCAGGAATTTTACTAAAATACGGTTTATTAGACTAAAGAGTTATAATTCTTAAAAACGTTCCAGGTGTCTGATAGAGTGGTTTTTTTCAGAATTGGATAATGATTTTTTTTTATGTATTTTATGTATATATTGCCGAACATTTTAGTAGGATTTTGTGGGGCCAGTCTTTACTGATTTCGGTATTTTTACAGTCAAAATAACACAGTAGGATCTAAATTATTAGAGACAATGTGATATAGTCCCTTTACAGCGTAAAGGTGCCAACTGCAACGCAAATGCGTTGCAGTTGGCACCTTTATGCTTCCCAGTGACAATATAGCTGTTCTTGGATAGAATAAAAATCGTGCACGAAACACAGGAATACGTTGGTGTTCGATTGATAGTACTTGGAGATGGACACACATTTGTCTAAAATCCTTTCCATTCATATAAAAGTCTAGTAGGGGGGGGGGGCACCAACAAATTTGTGAGACGTTATGTGTGGCCCGTGTGGGGTGGGTGGGTCTCATGGGTGCGCTAAAAACGTGCGTTCTCAAATTATGCAATTTTTCATAATTTTCTGCAATGTATCATTATTTACGTTTCAAACCACTGAGATAATGCTGTAAATCAACCCTAATAGGTTAACTGCAACACATGGGGCCTTTATAAGTGTCAATATGAAGTGACATCTGTGCAAATGTCACAAATAATACATGTTGGTGGAGGGGTGGGTGTCTGGCTCTCGGGGTAGAAAATATGCCGGACAATTTTGGGGGGAAAAATGCTTTATAATGCACCAGATACACACTAAAAACTAAAGTGTTAAAACTGACACTTTCAAGGTGTTAAACCTATTCTAACTCTTAGGGTTTGATTTTAACACTCAAAGCGCATTGCTTTAAGCACTTAGACATTACAATCGCCAGACATCTGAAACTTGAATGGATGGCACTTCCCATGTGTCTAGCATTGGTGGTTCTTCCAGAATCGTCCATAATTTGATTTGCGCTTGGTGGGTACATAATTAAAAGGACACAACGCAGATGACGCGGATCAGGCTCGAGAGTTCCAGCCTGATCCGCGTCATCTGCGTTGTTTCCTTTTAAGTGTCGCGACATTACACTTGTCAAGTGGTATTATTGTAACACCTGTCAAGTTCTGGGATATCTACACTTGAACAAAGTGCTAGTTCAGCACTTAGTAAGTGTTAAATACAGCACTTCAAGTGTAGTTTTTAACACTTTAGTTTTTAGCGTGTACAACATGAATTCATGTAAAAATGTGCTAGTATCAACTAATATTCTATTCACTTCAAGGGCTTCACTTATTCACTCAAATGTTAAAAGGATATTTGAGAATATTTTCTGTTGTTTACTCGTTGTCATTGCTTTAGTATTACGACGGAGAAGGAGTGCTATTGAACTGATTGTGACAACTGCCCCGTTTCAACTTGGTTAACAGTTCCAACACGCTTTCAAATTTCAAATATAGTTGCATCACCTAGTCACAATTTAGTATTCAGTATAGTTTAACTTGCTATTATTGTGTATTAAGACTTTACCACATGTGTCATTGGCAACTGGAGATTTTGGAAACTTGACAAATATCATTTTCAACTGATTTTTTATTGAGAATTAGGCAAAAATAAACAAAGAAATAAATAAACCATACTAACAGGGTTAGTACTTGGAGTCACTTATGGAATCAAACATGCTGACTCCTGTCAGAATCAAGTAAAAAATAAATAAATGGATCAGAATGGATTGAATTTTTTGTCATTTTTAGCTTACTCTTATGGTACAAATCAGGGAAATAATTTAAACATATTTTATTTACGTCAGATCAGGGAAAATGGGTTTGGGAATATCTTAGGCCATCATTCATACATTCATGGACATTGAGCTGTTCCAGATACGTTTTTTTTTAAATTTCGGAAGCATCATCTTAGTGAAACTAACCTTTCTGGGTAATAAAAAGTTGTAAAAAGTACCTGGAATCACTGGTGGAATCAAACTAATCAGCGAACTGTACTTCTTTCCGAACCTATTATGTTGTTTGTCAAAGCAATTCGTAATTCCAATGGGAAAGCGAGGTAGGTGTCTCAAAATGTCAGCAGAAAATTTGCACAAGGAGGTGGGTGGGTGTAAAAAAGGGCTAAACCGAAAAATGGGACATGACGTCTGCAAATTTTCTACTCCCCCCCCCCCCCCCCCCCCCCCTGTCCAGGAGGTAATATTTGCTATTTTTGTGGGGGGTTTTTTAAGAATAAATATTTGCAAATTACTGTAAATACACATTCGGAAAACAAAGAGCCAGGGTGGAGGGTTACTTAGTTGCTTCTAATTATCTTGCTATAAAAAGCCAAGTTTCCTTTTATAACTTTTAATAAACAAAAACAACAGACAGCTCTCGAACTGTCTGCTAGTTTCGTTTATTGAAAGTTACAAAAGGAAACTTCGCTTTATTTTCTGCTGATGTCATTGGTGTATCCTCAAAAACTGTATGCCTCTTGTTTGGACCTTACTCACCCATCTAATAATTTCATGGTGTATTACTTTATGGAAAGTTGATTTTCATGACTAGTTAAGTCAGTAATGGGGTCAATATACGTCGTGTTTTGGGCGAAAAATGTAAAAGTAACGAAACAATAAGAAAAGTGTATTTACATTTCATTGGGATTAAGGGTGTTACAATTTTTCATAATTTCAGAAAATCCGAATGAAAAGTGATGAAGCTTCGTCGAGCGTTAATGATAACAATTTTACAAGGAAGAGGGAACAGTTGGCCATTAAATTCGCTGTAACATTGACATTAAATGCAGCAAAACGGTCATCATAAGTGCCAAAGGCAGAACGTGGTCTTTATTCTAGGCATTCCGCAGTTTATATGGTCGGGTACATGATAGATGGATGGAGTGAAACAATGGTGCGGCGACAAAAACACCATATTTGTCAAAACGTGCGAAGAAAAAATGTGACAAACTTCGGTTGATCTGATCACCGCAAATAAATGTCCCAAAGAGACGTTAATTTATTCGACAAAGAAACAAAAATATGACAAGTATTTGGGAAAACTGTTTTCTGGAGAGCAACATTCCATGCGAACGAGTAAAATTCATTACTCGTTCTGCACTTGAATTTTTGGGGTCCTTCTCTGTATGTTTTTATCGTGCATTCTGCATTCCCCTTTTAAAACTGATCCATTCGAAGTTAACACACAGCCTAATCCGTGTTGTTTTAACTAGTAAAGTTCTACAAGCCCATATTTGGGCTTTATTCTGAGGTGCAGGTGCCACAACCTATATGCTTTCCAGCCTGTAGTGAAATTATTACATCTGTGTGGGTTTTCTTTGTTACAATTCATGAGAGATCTGTCTGATTGTAATTTTTTGTGACTTTTATGTCTAAAATGATGTGTGCAAAACAAATCCACTCCGCCATTCCATCAAGTAGATATTGTCCCATCATAACACAGAATTAACGAATTGTGCTAGTATCCGTGAAAAATCTTGTAAATTTTCCTGATTTGGTGACATGGTTCTTGTAGCACGGGACATTCATACTTCCTATTAAACCTTGATGCAAGTGTGTTGAATGGTATGGCGTTTACCTCAGAATCACATCAAAGTTGAGAGATTACAACCAAAGTTTTTTTAAGGCAGGACAGAAAACGTTCATGGTAACAGTTGGGATATTCTGGTTCTGGTTGAGCTTCTCTCTCAATCGCATTCTCCAGGATACAACGCATAATTTATAATCATAATAGTAAAGCAGGCAAGCAGCGCATGTAGATGAACTTTTCGATGGACAGAACACTGGAATAGTCTTACATTTTTACCCACAATAAAACGATAGGCAATTCCTGTTATCAGTAAGACCGCCTTTCCGGGCTAGCGTCACAATGTATCCCTAACACATAAAGTAAATGGTTGCCCAGTGAATTTGAGGGAGGAGGCCAATTAATATTTTCAACGTGCAGCCTGGAGGCTGCACGTGGAAATTCTTAATTGGTCTACCTCAAAATATGAATTTTGAACGTGCAGCCTGGAGGCTGCACATGGAAAAGCTTAATTGGTCTACCTCAAAATATGAATATGTGCTCTCCCAAATGACATGGCAGATACGATTATGGTTCAAAGGGTTAATATAGTTAAGTGATAACCAAATCTTCTAAACAATTTGACGTCATAATATTGTCATATGAATGAGGTCACTTCTTGTAGTTTTGGAATCTGAATTTCTCAGCAAAATAAGAATGTTGGTACATTTCTAGCGAAATGCCACTCTTTTTAAGGATACGGCCCATTCATCCACACTTTTCCGAAAAACATAGCATGGATAAGAACGGGAAGCAAGACCAATAGATAATCCAAGTGTCCTGAATTGTCGACACACCGAGGACATATTATGCATAATGTGGTGCCCATTATGTTCTTCCTGATGTCGTGTAGTACTGGAATCGTGCCATAATTTTTCTACATCTAACCTTCGCCAAGTTTGGTTTGGTAATCATAATAATATTTAGCAGATTAGTACGGAGGGTAGGGATACTCACCCTCACACTCTCCATTAAGCCACCTTTATGAATCTTGAAAACTCGTCCATCTAAAGAGAAACATTAATTGGGTAGTTCACCAAGTCTAAAGTTTAAGATCTACTCACAACAATCCATACATGTATGTCCCTTTTATCAAAACCTAAAACGCAGAGCATGTGGTGATCGTTGGAGTTAAATGTATTACGGAAGTGACAGGTTGACAGCCAGTCTTGCTATGTCATCTCCCAACGGTATAGATTAAGTATAATTATCTAATTATCTAAATTTATTCCATAGTTAGATATGTAATTGCATGTGGACTATGCCGTTGAATAAAATATCTATCTATCTTATCTTTCTAGTCCAAAAGCCAATTGATTAACAAGAAAATAATTAGATCAAGATGGCATCAGGCTGTCATATTGATAATGATTTCTGGTTTGGGTTTTTGTTGCCCCCCCCCCCCCCCCCCGTGTTATCAAAATGGTCACCATTGTCACTATTTGCAAGGCATCAGTAAGGACAGTAACAGGATGGAAATTTGGAGGTTTGTGGTGGCGATTCCACTAAGAGTGTTTTCAGTTGAATAAAAATGTATACCACAGGTCCCCACAGGTAATCTTAAAAAAAAAACAGTCGAGGGACATTTAATTCAATAATAACCCTCAAAACATATTACCATGATAACAGTAAGGTTGAGCTAGAAATATACACATCTGTCTGGCGGATAGTGTTCAGAAATATTAGAAAATAAATTTCTTCTCTGAGCCGACGATATGCTTTCAGTCATACTTTCTTACTGAATTTAATAGGCTATGAATTACACATTCCTATAGCTGTTCCTTCATTTTCTGGGTGCTTAAGCCTTTGGAGCCAAGAGGCCCTTTTGCCCAAAAGGACCTTCATACGTCATGACTTTATTAAGTATTATTTCTGTTCAGTGAATGTGTGGGTTGACCAATCAATATTTTCTACGTGCAGCCCCAAGGCTGCACATTGAAAATATTAATTGGTCTACTGCCAAATATTGAAAATGGATGGACTCCAATTGTTGTTATTGAACCTACGTAGAAGGTGCCATCGGAGTCTAAGGGGGTTGAACCTTCAGAGTACTCGTGTGCACCAACTGGGATGGATAATTATTTTTCCGTGGGGAAGACTCTGTATATATTCTCCTCTTAACCAAGCACGAGAGGAAATGAAGTGGGGAGGAAAGAAGTACTTTTCCGCTGCTACTGACGGCAGACAAATCCCCCCCCCCCCGACCTTCAATATACGGCACTCTATTTGACCTTCCAGCAGGGTACAAAATGTCATTTTGAGAATGGAGGCGCTCCTTTTGGTAAATCCATGCTACAAAAATATCTCGCGAAACTTATAAATAAAACCTCCACGGTTTCCCGTCATTTGACTGAACTGCTAAATAATCATGATTCTTGGGGGCGCGTTGGACTTCAAACCGAAGGGTGCACGATTCGATCCCCATCAGGGGTAACTGCGTTGTGCCCTTGGGCAAGGCACTTAATCCCGATTGTCCTCGTGGGGCACATTGGCGTTGTGTACTAATGCGTACTGCAGGTCGATGATGAACTTGTCTTCAACCAATGCTAATCCTGCTTGTATGGAGTTAGTACGTTGGGGAGCCTGATAGTTGCTCGTTGCTCGGTGGTTCTCTCTGGGTACTCCGGCTTCCTCCACCCTAAAAACTGTCCGACACGAGGAGACCTAGAAAGTCGAAAGTGTCGTTAAACCCCAACAAATAAATAAATAAATAATCTGATTTGTAGGCCATGATATGCTTCTATTGATAGAAGACTTTTGTTATAGCAGTCGAGTCAGGCAACTGTTTTCGCGTGTTTGAGTTTGAAGAGAATTAAGTAAATATGAAAAGGAAAATCTAATGAAATATTTGAAATTTTACTTTTGTTTAACGTCTGGTTTGGAGCTAATATACCAAAAGAGTAAGTTCTGATTTTGATCTCGATTAATCTGTCATCCTTTTAGAAAGCGTAGTTTTAGAATGAATACTTTTAAATAAGTAGATGTGCTTTTACAATGAAAACGAGAAAAAACGTTTTTAATAATTTTTTGACGAATGTGTGATCTTCTTTTCGAAATACGTCACTCAAAATCTCCACTTTTCATTAATATTTTACATTTGTTTTCTTCAGTTACTTCCAAATAAACGCACCTGTTTAATGATGTTTTCAGCCCAAATTTAAAGTGGTGTTTAACACAGGCGATATTAAAATTTATTATTTTAAATATTTTTAAAATTTTTCAATCAATTTCAACAAAGCCATATCATGTTCCCCTCATTGGAACGAGCTCCACGAGCTCGTTCCAATGAGGGGGGTACATGATATAGTTTTGTTGAAATTATTTTGGAATAATTTCTTTCATCTGCTGAATTTGTATATTACGCGGCTGGATGCGGTCGATTCGTTAGGTAAAGGGTTAGCAAAACATAAGCGAATGGGTCATCAATTTTACCTCAAAATGATGTTGCGGTTCCAACATCAATTTCTGTTTCGGAAATTCGCGATTTTTCGTCAGTTGTCGTAAACACTTCATTTATTCAGCACTATTCCGACACGGGATCACCCTGGCTGTCGAAAGAGTCATTAATAACACAATACATGTAGAATAAATGGTGTGTTCCCGGAACGTCTACTGGACTAAAACAACATCTTATCAAGTAGGTGGATTATGAGGTGCTGTGTGGGTGAAACTTAATCAATATCTTCTTTGTTATTCCCGGAATGACTACTGGTGAAAACTAATCAATATCTTCTTTGTTATTCCCGGAATGACTACTGGTGAAAACTATTGCCTAACTATTTTGTTGTTTTATTCAGAGCAGTGTGTTATTTTATTCAGAGCACATATTAGTATGTTTTTTCTGGCGTGCTTTTTAGTGTCTATATATTTTACAAGTTTTGTTATTTTATTCAGAGCAGTAGTTATGTTAGAAATTGAATACATCTCAGTTCAAACGCATGATATATCTCTGTTATTTGAACTTATTTCCTGTTTGAAATTGTTTTTTTTTTTGTTATATCTGTTCATATTGTTATGAACACAGTGCTGTATCCTATATAATGGGTGATCCACTGATAATTGTTAGTAAAAAAAACAAGACCAAGGCAAGGATTGAAACAATCTTGCCAGGAAACAGCCCTTTTAAGGGCTTTTTTTTTTTTTTTTTTTTTTTTTTTTGTGGGGGGGGGGGGGGGGGGTGGAGGTCATTTGGAATTCCCGAAGGATAACCAGATACCTCAAAATCTCATACGGCATCCTATCTCCCAGAAGGCTTGATGGATGACTCCCGGTTTTTTTCAAACTAAACTGTTGGAGCTTTCTCCATTCCTTTTTTGTAACCGCTATGGTCATATACCGGGGCCGCTACCAAACCGGCGTTGCTGTTTGGTTTTCTTTTTTCTTTTTCCCTTAAAATTGCCATCGCACAACTTTATACTCTGGCTCGCCACCATGATGGGACTCAAACCTCTACCATCGCCAAGCTGGAACCGAATAGAGCCCACTCTCCAATAGTCTTAATGGCGTTGTGGGTTTGGTCTTTGACAATCTATCACTCCAATGCAAACTGCCAGGAATTCTAACCGCGTGCATACCCCTTCAGACCCCATTCGAGGCAATAGGAAGGCTAGACCTGTGTGATCCAAGATCCAAGGGAATAAAATAAGGCTAACCGGGTCGCAAGGGATTTGTAAATCCCACATCGTCCCTGCGCGCCTTCGGCGCGCTAAAACCTTTCATTCATTCAATTGTTAGTAAAGTTACAATGGCTAACGCGCAGGTTAATGTTCAGTTTTTTACGAATAGAAAAGGTGGACAGAATTTAGCTCTTGATGGGTACTTCTACAGAATAAATCGCAAGGGGACAGACAGAATCTTCTGGAGATGCACAGTTGCCCGGTGTCCAGCTACAATTTCTACACGTGACAACATTCCACTTGGGTTTGGGAGGCAAACCCACAACCACCCAGGAGATTCAGCTAAAGTTACCGCGAAACAAATCATGAATACACTTGCTGTGAAGTGTACCGCGGATGTTAGACCTATTCCGACAATATTTGCAGAAGAACTCAACAAGCTTCGAGATCATGATTGGGATGACGATGTCCAAGAAGTTGTCGAAAAACTTCCCACATTCAACTCCGCCAAATCGACACTCTACAGGGCACGACGAAAACAGACACCGTCACTGCCAAAGACGCAAAATGAAATTGAACTAGATGGACGGTGGAAAGAAACTGCAACTGGTAACAGGTTTCTTCTGTTCGACGACAACGATCGCAGCGGCAGAATAATCGGCTTTGCGACAACAGAAAATCTTCATCAACTGGCAAATTCAGAGACATTTTTCTGTGACGGCACATTCTATACATGCCCACGCCTGTTTCACCAAATATATATTATTCATGCGCTTTGTGCTATGGCAGATTTCGAATCAGCAGTTCACAACGCCATCCGAAACGTTTTTCCAGACATTGTTATAAAAGGGTGCTTCTTCCACTATACGCAGTGCATTTGGAGAAAGGCACAAGCGACCGGGCTGCAAATCGCTTATCGTGAGAACGAAGATGTGAGGACCCTGGATCGTCGAGCATCGATTCTGCCACTGGTGCCCTTAGATGCGATCGAAGATGTGTGGTTTCATGCCTTAGAAGACAGGGAGGATGCCGATATAGAGCAGCAGACACAGTCATTTGTCGACTACGTAACAGAGCAGTGGGTTGAAGGTGACCGATCACTGTGGAACCACTATGATAACGAGGGTCCTCGAACAACCAAATGTTCAAAGACGTCGACAATGCCAACGAAATCAACCGTATTCAAAGAGCTGCCGGTGGAACTCGACGACCACGAGCAAAAAAATACATGAACATCGACCATCGTCTGTTAACGTTAAAATCAAGATTTGAGACTGGAACTTACGATTTAATGTCATATGTCGATTCCGCTTCTGACTTATTACATTTAGGTTAAATATTTGTAATGTATGTTATATGTAAGGCTGAAAATTTAAATATTTGTTATGTATGTTATATGTATGTTATATGTAAAGTTGAAATGTTAAATATTTGTTATGTATGTTATATGTAAGGTTGAAATGTTAAATATTTGTTATGTATGTTAGGTTGTATATATCATTATATTTCAATAAAAATAATTAAAAAAAATCATCCTTCCTTCTTATTTTATTCGATATAACCCAATAAAGAGTTATCGGCTCGAGTAGGCATTCGGGGAATAATTACTATGATAAGTGTAACATAATTATAACTTTCTCCTTAAGGAACCTCTTAATCCTCTTAATCAGCCTGGTGTTTATTTAGCCCAGTAGTCGTTCCGGGAATAAACCGAATAAATAAATTCAGCAAAATATCTGTCTTAAGGTTGAAATATGCTATATTACACAAAGTAACTTTAGATTTCTTAAAGGCTGGAAGATTTAATAGGTGTCAGACATTGCATCCACAAAAATAAGAAATATATTGCAGTGGATACGATCGTTCGGAGCAAGATAATAACGACTGCAAATCAGAAACTGATACAAACACTCAGTCGGAAACTGAGAATTAAAACAACGTCAACAGCAAAATAAAAACAGCCGCTCTCCTTGTATGTGTTAATCATCCTAGTACGCCTCTGAATTACACAGATGCCAGCGTGCATCGCAAAAAAAACAAAACTCAGTTATTCAAGGTATCAGCGGGGAGAGAAGACTCATCTTTCGGTTCGAAACGACCTGGGGCAAAATTGATCTGGAGACGAAGCGACGGCAACCCTAAACCAAACAAAACAAATGTTGTTGACAAAAATGAAGTTAGGATGTGTTGTAGCAATTAATCACCCTACAATCCAACTAGGATGTAACAGAAAACGACAGCGCTTTTGACAACAGAACAAATAATACAGTATTTATATTTCTCGTGTCAAAGTAATTAAGGAATTTACTCATTTGTGATTGTTGCACAGCCGGACTGCCAGTATGAACCATCGGGAAATTTCCCGATTTGTCCCCAATTTGGTGCAGTCCAACACCTATTGGTGCATGGAATTTCGTGAAAAGGACCAAAAAGTGAAATGGATCTAATTACATAGACAACCAGGATATTGAAATGGACTCTATGTGGACTGCCATATTGGCAGTCCACATAGAGGCCATTTCAATATACGAACAGTTTCGAGTGCCATTGATCGCTCACTGAGATGTAAGGAAACATATTCTTTCAGTTCGAAAAATATTTTTCTCCCATTTGTCCGAACTACATGTCTTGTCGGCCCGAGGGATCCGGATCCCCCTTTATTACAACCATTTTTGTCAGTCGAGCGACGAATATGATACAAAAATACCATCGAAATGCCCTCTATGTGAACTACCATTCACCTCTCAGATGCGGAGAAGCAGCGTTCTTTCAGTTCGAAAAATCTAAATTTTCTCTTTGATGCATTTCTGAGTAATTTTGGGAGGCCCAGTCCGCCCCTAGATTGTTGAAGATAGAAAATGGACCAATCTAAAATGTAAAATGAATAAAGGACTCTAACTAAATGAAGGATATGTCTAAACTCGAACATGTACTTATCTACAGAGTGTGAGATGTAACAAATATTTGCCCGAACATAACATGATTTTGCACGACCGGTTTTATGTAAACATACTCATGATTCCCGGTGAGCTATTGAAACAATGCGCCTATCGTCACCGTAATTAGCTACGACAATCCGTAATGTGGTGATAAAAGGCGTGACACACTGCCACGGCTCTTACCACTGCATTGCTGATGGCCGTGGGTAATTTGTAGGGCTGGTGTGAATCTCATATACTACTCAAAGTTTGCTAAGCACCAAGTATATCCAACTACCTGTTTTCGTTTTAGTTGAAATATTGTTATGAAAAGTGCATATATTTTATATTTAATTATACCTTTAATAATTTAAGCACAGAAATTGAGATTTTGTTTGTGTTTGACATTATTTTTTAGCTTTTGAATATGATAACCATGGAAAATGGATATTATTGGTAAAAGAGGAAATTTTTAAAATTTGCCAAAAAGTTGACCGAACGAACTGATATGGGTTCAATATCGAGTATGAGACCCATTATTGTTAATTATAGCTTGACAACGCCTTCTCATGCTCCCAGTCAGGTTCCAGATGGTCCTTTGTGGGATGTTGTTGCATTATTGGACCAGCATGGCACCAGGCTCCTGGACACTTCTTGGTTGGACTGGACGGACTGCAATTGCAAGCTGCAACTCATTCCAGACATGTTCGATTGGATTGAGGTCAGGGGCTCTTGATGGTCAGTCCATACGCTCAATCCCCTCCCTCTGTCGGAACTCCCGGACAGCATAGGCAACATGAGGACGGGCATTATCGTCCATTAGAATGAATCTATCACCCACTGCACCTGCATACAATATGACGTGGGCATCCAGGATCTCATCAATATACCGCTGTGCAGTCAATGTACTACGTTCAAGGACACATAGCTCTGTACGTCCATCCCAGCTGATGCCACCACAGACCATTATTGCTCCTCCGTCACAGCGGTCATGCTCAGCAATGTTAGTTGCATGGAATCGCTCTCCTGGTCTTCTTCATACCCTAGAACGCCTATCTGTCTTGTCTAGGCAGTACCTTGACTCATTTGTAAAAAGGACAGGTCGTCAATCTTCTCTGGTTCATCCAATGTGATCCATGGCCCAGTCATATCGTGCCTTGCGGTGGTTCTGGACAGCTGAATGCGAATACATGGTCTTCTCGATCGGAGACCACCTTCGTGCAACCTTGCCCGGATAGTCTGCGTCGAAACATTTACCCCGGATGCATTCTGAAGGTCACTGCGAAGCTGTGTTGCTGTGTCAAAGCGGTTCCTATACACCTGAATGATCAAAAACCGGTTTTCAGTTGCAGATGTTGCCCTGTCTCTGCCACCACCATGTCGTCTGACTGGTGTGCCATACTGCTGAAATCTTACCCAGGCTCTGGTGATCACCGTATGGCGCACACCAAGGGCTTCACCAACCTGACGATGGGTAGCCCCTTGTTCCACCATTCCTACAGCCCACCCCATTTCTGCTTCAGACAAATGTCTTCTTACATTTGCATTCGCCATATTCAATCAATAATAACAAGGGTTTGTATGGAAATGAAGACTGAATACCCTACACGTGTCATGTACATGTAGACAGTACACGAAAACATCATGAAAACCAAGGGGTACATGCTTTCCATGACTGTCACGAAAAGTCTGTCTGTCAAGAGAGCTAATGTAAACACTGGGGACCATCTCAATACATCCCTCAATCATATCCAACAAAAATATCGCACATATGTCACAAGAAAATTTCACAATCATGTGTCAAATATGTGGTGCTTAGCAAACGTTGAGTCGTATATATATATTTATTTGTGGCTTTGTAATTAAACCGCTAAATATCACTACTGTTTGACGATGTTTTCCTGATCCCCGGAAAATCCACAGTGTGGAATCCGATTCCGTATCACTATAGTATGGCGGACTATTTACGGGTGCTTCGAATTCGGATAATTAGCTGTTCCGGTCGCAGAAAGTACTTTACTCCGAGCTGGAATGGGTGCTATTGAACGGCGGTCCGGGTTTTGTTTTATCATATTCGTGATGTTTTTATCGTATTCATGCGCATCGGGGGATTCCTTGGAAGTGTCCACCTGTTACAAAAATAAGTGTAAACAAAAATAGTTCTTTTTTACTTCAATCCAATTTACCAAAAAAGGTTGGGGGAACTGATGTTGAACTATAAGTCATATAATAAACCTTTTATCCCTACAGTGAAATGATCTGGGTCGTCGCATAACGTCTCGTTGAGGTTTGATCCGGCGATCTGACCTCTTGAACTCGACGTGATACTACGACCCAGATCAGTTCACTGTAGCGATAATATATATTTATTATATGGCTATCCATTTTCTCCTCAAAATACCGCTACTGTTTGCAGATCAAATCCTTGTTGTTAGAAAACTGTGTGTCTGATCCACAGCCTTATCAGTATTGTTTGAAATGCGTATCAGTATGGTTTGAAACTAGGTTATCGGAAGGGACGGAACTATTTACCGCGTATTCGTTATAACCGCTCTAAATATGAACGTTATTTATTTATTTATTTATTTATTTATTTATTTATTTATTTATTTATATTTATTTATTTATTTATTTATTTATTTATTTATTTATTTATTTATTTATTTATTGTGCTTAACGCCACATCAGTAGCCAAGACTGTGTAGTGGCGAGAAAACGATAAAAAAGTAAATCATGTCATTGTGAGTTACGAAAGAAAGATATTGATTGAAAATAAGAAAGGAGTGTGGGTGACTGCATGTCAATCAATGGAGTGATTCGGAAGTGGCATGTGATGAACAAAACGGGTAATATTATAAACCTATCATCGGATCAGTGAAGTGATAATTATGGGTCGTAGTATCACGTCTCGTTGACAAGGTTCACATCGCCACGCCAAACTCGCTGATTTCGGCTACTCGTTTGATGCGGCTATCTGACCCTCGTCTACTCGACGTGATACTACGACCTATATCACCCCAGGGAAGAGATAATATGTATTTATTATATGACTATTAATTTATTCCTCAAAATATCACTATTGTTTACCTATCAAATCCGCATTGTTGGAAAACCGTGCATCTGATCCACAGCCGTATCAGTACTGTTTGAAATTCGTATCAGTATGGTTTGAAACTAGGTCATCGGAAGGGACGGAACTTTTTACGACGTGTTCGTTTAGGCCGGATTAAATACGTAGGTTCTTTAACCCCCTGTACACTGATGTCAAAATATCCAGATCTGAAGTAGCCATTTTTCCCATAATGCAACTGGGAATTTAACCAATTCAATCTTGTTTGACAGAGCTCATTGAGCTCTGTCAAACAAGATTGAATTGGTTAAATTTCTAGTTGCATTATGGGAAATATTTGCATCTTGAACTCTAGATATTTCAACATCAGTGTGCTGGGGGTTAAATAGTATTTAGTATATTTTCGTGTAGGAGTTTGGGGAGCTAACGCTACATCGTGAGAAGAAAGTAAAACATGTCATTGTAAATTACGAAGGAAAAACATTGATTAAAAATAGGAAAGGAGTCTGGATAACTGCATTTCGCTTGGATGGAGTGAATCGCGATTGGGTTGATGGCATGTAATGCACAATACGGGTCATATAGTAAACATATTATCGGTTCAGTGAAGATATATTGTTGGTAGTATCACGTTGAGTTTACGAGGGTCAGATCACGGAATCAAAGGAGCTGTCGTATTGCGATCTGACCCTCGTGAACTCAACGCGATACAACGGCTCATAACACTCCATTGAACCGATAATATGTATTTATCCCATGAATGGCTATTTATTCAAACAATAAAGGCCTTGGATAAATTTTTGCTTTATTCACCTAGTAAGGTGATAAATTTCCCCCATAGGTTTAACACTGAAAGGAGTTATTCCTACTGTAGAGACGGACTTGTTGACCCCTCTGACCTCTACCGCATTTGTGTAGTATAATTAACAGTACAATTGTTATTTTCTTTAAACCTTTTTGAAAGTATTACACAATGCCAGTAGAAACCACAACACACTGTTCATTTAATAAAGTATTTTTGCAAGTTTAGCTCAAGTTTGTAGAGGAATTATTTTTAACTACAAACAGAAACATATCACTGCGCCTTTTTTATTTTTTGGCAATAATGCTTGTCATCGAATTGGGCCTATGTGCTCCTCACTTCTCGCTGTGTTTTGAAGCGAGTAACAGCACGATTTCGCCGCGACTGCGCTGTAAAAGATTTATGGGACAAACAAAATAAGCGTATAGTGTTTTCAAGTAAAAAAAATATTCTACTTGTAGAATTAAGAATGAAACCGACTCGCCAAAGGCTTGTCGGTTTCATTCTTAATTCTACTCGTAGAATAAATTGTTTACTTGAAAACTCTGTACATTTATTCTATATTTATCATGCAATAAGTATGTATTGCATCCGTAGTTACCCGAATGGGGCGGTGGCGCCCACTTTTCGAATTATTGGTCCTTTTGAGAAAATGTCCCACTTTTGTAATAGTTTTCTGCCGTTTTGTAAGAGGTCCCCACTTTTGTAAAGAGAATTTTGGTCCTTTTGTAATAGTTTCTTCTTCTGAGCGGGAAATATGATTTGGAATACTTTAGAAGTGTTTTTTCTCATAGCATTTGACACCTTCCCGATGGGTTCGAGTTGGACAAAGAGAATGTCGACCTTAAAATCGAACTTGGTCAAAATTGGCTCAAACATTCGCTGTCTGCATTTCTGCTCCAATGGCTTAACCCGATTCGCGCTCCATATTAGGAAATAGAACGTAAATCAGCGACGTAAATTGCTACGACGACCTCTGGAAGACCGCCAGGAACGTAAAAATGCGCAGTACCAAGGAATAGATACCTCATCCTACGGGAACGTAACGTTATTAATCCCTTTCCATACCCTCGAGTGTTTATGTTAAATCACGGAATCCCATTTTAACGGAGTAGGATAGGAATCCCATTTACGGAATCCCTTTTTAAGAATCCGTTTTTGGAAAACGTCTGTGGCTATGGAATCCCTTATTTCTGAAATAAGGCTAAGGGTCGAATGTGCGAGTCACTCGATCGAGCATTTGCTCCACAACTTATTTGCTCGATGGGATTCGAGTCATTCGAGTGATCGGAGATACTTAGCAAGCCTGTAGTAATGATACAAGTTAGTTGTAGTCTTACAAGGTTGTAAGGGACGCAGAAGACTATAGTATTTGGTAAATACATTCGATCATAGGAGAGACAGCACAGGACATGGTGGAAGCCGATGGTAAGACTAACTGTATAGGAGATTGGAATCCTGCTTATGGAATCCCACTTATGGAATCCCACTTATAGAATCCCTTTTTGGAATCCCTTTTTGGAAAACCTCTATGGCTATGGAATCCCTTTTTCTGAAATGAAGCTAAGAGTCGTATGTGCGAGTCACTCGATCGAGCAATTGCTCGATAGCTTATTTGCTCGATGGGATTCGAGTAATTCGAGCAGTATGTGGAGTCCCCGGTCGAGAAATTGCTCGATAGCTTATTTGCTCGATGGGATTCAAATCGTTCGAGCAATGACGTTTCAGTAACAACTCGATAGATTCTTGACTTTAAGAATCATAGAGGCTTTCATTATAAACAAGGGAGATAACTCTGCATACAGGTTATGGGAAATCAAGCACTGGTGATTGTAAGACTTGGACAAGGGAACCGGGGAAAGTTGGGACGAGGTAGACTTAGTGTTAAAGTAGCATCTGTAATAGGCATAATAATGGGATTCTATGAAAAACTACTCTAGTTCAATCGAACTTACCACAGAAGACCCCTCTCGGTACTTTAACACTACGTGCTACTATTATAAACCACGGTATCGCAGTCCTAAAAAGGATTCTGGGGGAAATCTGTAGTAAATAAAGTCGTTTTGGTGATTTGGAGGGATTGTCGGGTTGTTTATGGTAATTCTCCGAATCGGGAAATTACTCCTATTCAGTCGAACATAGCCTCCGAACATACCCCTGTCGTATAAGAAGCCTATGGGTCACATGTCAACCACGTGCTACCATAGAAACCAAGATGGTGGCATCCGGTATACAAAATACACGACGGAAACACGTATCACCCTAACAACACGAGCTGCGCAAGCACACTAACACCATGTATCACTATGGGGATGACGTTTAAAGATGGCCGTTCACGCGGGTTACCATGACAGTACAACATGGCGCCACTGAGATTCCCACGTACAGTCACCATATCAAGTTTACAATCATGAGAGAGGCATCCCCAGATCATTACTGATCTTCCACAAAAAATCACACTAGGTCTGATGTTCCTGGGCACGTAGGCAGTATTTCTATGCCTAAACACTTTCATGCGACCATCTGTGACGTGAAGCAGAAACCTACTCTCGTCTGACCAATGGACTCTCCTCCAAGTCCTGAGATTCCAATGTTGTCGTGCCACACACCTCTCCAAATAGAGTGATCGGACAAAGCTGGACGCTCAATGACTTCATACGCAGTGCTTTGCACAAACGCCTGTTGGGGAGCCAAAGGCGTTTAAAAACCCCACTTAAAGCGAAGGCTTCACTCCTAACGAGGCGTACCGGATTCCGATCTTCCCGAGGAGAGGTCTTTTGGGGTTGTCCAGGCCTTAGTCGGCCTTAACATCGTTGGTTTGTTGATGTTTTCGGACAAGTCTGCTGATGACTGAATGACTATAGCCAAGTTGCCTTCCAATAGCGTTGAATGACTTGCCTGTTGTATGCATGCAAACGATTCGCCATCTTAGTGCCTCTGACAGTCTCCTCCTTGCCGTGTCAACATTTATTGGAAAAAGAAGTGACAATTTTTCTTGTTTTATACCCAGGTATTGCATGTGGATGATAGTGGGTTTTTTGTGACGATCGTGGGAAGCATGCTTCACGTGGACGAGGGGATGTGTTTGGGGTACGCTATCAACCAGAAACATCATGTTTCTCTAGATGAAATGTACTGCAAGACATATCAATCATTAAAACATAATTTATCAGTGACAGCAACTTCACTGCCGTCAAACATTTCAGGAGGTGCTTAATTAAGTTTCAGATGTATATTAGAAATGGACTAAAAAACTATTACAAAAGTGGGGACATCTTACAAAAGGGCTAAAAACTATTACAGAAGTGGGGACCTCTTACAAAAGGGCCAAAGAACCATAACAAAAGTGGGACATTTTACATAGATGAAAAATCGAGAAACATCACGATTTACGTTTTAATTCCTGGTCGGGGCGCGAATCTGATAAAAAACAAGCCACTTGCGCAGAAAATTAATCATCGTAATTTTGAGGCAATGTTGGCCAAGTTCGATATTCTGGTCGAAAGTCTCTAAGTCCAACTCGAACCCACTGGGAAGGAGCCAAATGTTATGAAAAGAACTTTGAAATAATCCAAATCATGCTTTCCGATTAGAAGTAACTACAACAAAAGGACCAAAAAGCTGTTACAAAAGTGGGACCTCTTACAGAAGGGGCAAAAAATATTACAAAAGTGCGACATTTTACAAAAGCACCAATTATTGCAAAAGTGGGCACCACACGCGATTCGCACACTGTTGATATAACGAACAGAAAAAGAGTTACGGGACATCAAAAGATGGTGAAAGCGCAGTTTGCTTATTTTTAAATTGGTTTAAACAGCGTATAATAGCCAAACGTTCCAACTGATTGGGAAAAAAATTGTGAAAAGCCAGATTCTGTATTTTTATTCTACTCTATTAGCCCAAGAACATTAGGTTTCACTAGGGAAAAAAATCGGAGAAAGCTGATTTTTTCAGAGCATGTCGAGTACGTGTCACTGAACGATTAGACAAAAGTCCCCTAAAATCCCAGTTGAGCTTTTTTTTCTACAGCCTTTTTTCGAAAACGCGTTTGAAAAAAATCAAAAAAAATCGCACGAACTTTGTAACCTCGAATTGATCCAACTGTATTTTTTGTTTACGCGTATTTCGAGCTACATACTGTCTAATATACATTTACCTAGAGGAAAATGTGCATTCTGTGACAATTTCTGCGAAAAATTATTGAAAATTCACAAAAAAGTATGGGATTTACGCAAAAAATGACGATTTTCCTAACGGATTTGCCCAAAGGGTCGTAGTACTGAACGGGATGTTAGTTGGACAGACGATAAAAAATCCACCACCATTTGAAGACTTTTATCATTGCTTACAAAATAGACATTATGGAAGACCCCCTCTGCTTCTGACCGAGTTCCCCTTTTGGCATAAAATTCGTCAGCATGAGAACTCAACTATTTTCGGGCTTGGGACCGAACAGACACGTCTGTGTCTGGCAGCATTAGATCAATAAATAATATTTACAGAATGTACAAAAATCAATAAATAATATTTACAGAATGTACAAATCAATCAACATGGATTAAGTTACATTGACTATTATCAACGCTATATACAGAAATGACATGACCTATATACATATTATTCATCGAACTCAGAAATTTCCGACAGGACAGTGTTTCTGTGGTTGTTACAAGAATCCGAACTGCAATTACACAAACCTGAGCAAGAGAGTCCTGCCTTCTTACACCCACACCTTTTTGTGCAAGCACTCTTGCAACCACAACTGATCAGATTCAGTAGGTTATCGGGGGCACATGGCTTTGTGGCTGCAGTCGGTACAAGAAGTCCATTGTCTAGCGACCACCCCCAATCCGTCGGAGGAAGCGAAGAGCCCAGCCATTGTTGGACCTGGAGATAACATCTGTAGACATGTTGTTGTGCAGCATCGCTGCTTGGTAGGAGTGAGGCTAGGTCGATGGGTTTATTCAGTTTAGATTTTGCTACATAACGCTTGTAAGTGACATATCTATATTGGTCGAGAGAGGAAACAGTTTTACTCCCGTATACGATCAGGAGAAGTTGTTCCCCGGCAGCGGCTACTGCACTTGGTGTACTGTCATCCGCCAAAATTGTGTTGACATACTGTTGTGAGTCGCTAGTAACATCGGAGACAATTGTACTGAATACTTTCTTCTTACCAACTCGAAAGAGTGCAGAAGTAGTGTCACAACCACTTATAGAATGTGCTACAAGGAGGTTGCTTCTATGGTCACCCATTTTGGTTGCTATTTCACTAACTGAAACTAGTAAGTTTGGGGTAATGGAATACATCATGTGAATATTACATCCCGGTTGAACTCGAGAGGTAAGAATGACTAACAAGTCTGTGTCTGTTCCCACAACGACAACATTGTTGTCATCTATTTATTTATTTATTGGTGTTTTAAGGTCACATACTTATGCACAATGGCTAATCGTGACCGTGACAGTTTTACAGGTGGAGGAAGCCGGAGTACCCGGAGAGAACCACCGAGCAACGACGAGCAGCTGTCAGCTCTCCAACATCGTAACTCTGAACTCTGCACCACAGCACAGGCAGGGTTAGATTGGTTGAAGACATGCGCACCATCGACGTGCAGTACGCCTCAGTACACAGCGTCATCGTGCCCCCATGTAGGCAATCGGGATGAAGTGGCTTGCCTAAGGACACAACGCGGTTGCCGCAGGTGGGATTCGAACCGAGGACCTCTCGGCTTACAGCCTGCACCTCTACCAACTGAGCCACCGTGTTGTTGTCATCTTGAGCGATGTCAAGTGCAGTTTCGGCTATCAGTACATCAGCATCAGCCTCTGCCTGCTTGGACTGAATATTGATAGCAGATAGCTCCTGCATTAGAAGATCGATCAGTTGGGTTTTGTTCTTGGCATTTGTAAAGAAATCGATTTGGGGTGTGGTGGCTGGTAACTCGGGTGAGATATTGATATCAATGGAATACCTGTCTTTAGATCTACGGGCTTGTTCCATGCCCTTTGTCGATATTGTACAAGCATAACCACCAAAAACAACCACGACGTTCGCCCCAAAATGTCTCACTAGATAATTGGAATATGATGTACATATGTCCTTATATGACGACAGTTTAGGCCATACAACTGCCCTCAATAAAAATCCACCATCTACAACAAACAGAGAATGTTCTGGGATTTTAGTTTGCTCGGAACCGTATGTTTTGAGGATCTTACCGAGCGTGCTTTTCTGTGTCTTCCTCATTCCAGCAGAATCAAACAATGCTGGTGGTTTCGGGGCGAGTTCATATTTGAGATACTCTTCCATCTCTGCTTGTGACTGAATAACACATGTGATGCGATTGAACAGAATTGTGGGGTCAATCACTACCTTACTTCCACGGACTTTGATGCTATTTGCCATCGATGCGAAAGACTTCACAGTGTCAACACGTCGTAGTTTGATGCTGTTGAACGTTTTGCTTACAACATTCGATACGCAACATTCACCAATTTTGCGAAGTTGGTCACAGTTCACAGTTTCGTCGGCCACAAGCCCGGTCACTATAGAGACTAATTGTAGTGGATCTCTATTCTGAAAGGGGGAATGCACTCTGAGCCAGTTCAATAATTTGGTGATATCATTGGCATCAGTCAATTGTGAACTTTGACGGAGATCCCGATGTTGTTCGCCATGACCAGTGTGAACATGAACAAAATTTTCGAGAGCATTACATATCGGAAGGCAAAGAGGTAGTCCATGTACCCATTTCGCAACAGTGCTATCGGTTATTCCCCTGCCATGTGTGAGACCACCAGGGAGCTTGAACATTCTCATTAAACATTGCTCTATGGTCTGATCAGAATATATCCCGTCCCAGAATTTATCTGAGCGCATTATGGTAAAGTAACCTTTCTCAGTGAACAACTTCAAATCATCCTGTTGCATTATTTCTGTCAGCTCATTCATCTGCTGCAAATAGAGATGAGAACTGTTTGCGTATGCAAAAAGACCACCTGCGTGAAATACTGGACTCATATTGCGAACACAATATGTGTGGAGTTCCCAGTCGCCTGTGCGCTCTGCTCTCAGAACAACTGGAGAAGACCTATTTGCTCGTAGTATTGTACCCAAAGCTTTCCTGTGCGTCCTACGGACGCATTCTGGAGCAGTTCGTGTAATTTTGACAGTAGATGGTTGACACTTTCTTGATTGACAGCGTCAGCTGTTGTACAGTCACCTCTGGCAAGTCCACAGAATATTTCACTGACCTCTGTGCAGTCTATGTTATCTAGTGTTCGGCTTTCTTCAAACACAAGTTTTGTAATGGCAATTTGTGTTAGCAAATGGGCACGAACTGCTCTTGAATATGCATGACCACTGATCAAATGATGGATTGACCCACCAGCATAAACAGTCCCCCAAAGTTCATCCAAGCCGCTACCAGCCATGAACGAACCAATTGCCCCTAAATATGACATAATCATATGGAAGCCGCCGAGTCTAACGAAAACTTTATGAGTACACATCAAGGGCGTGCACACATTACATGCCAATGCATCTTGAGTGTAGGCGAACACCACATTATGTGATTTAATCGAACATGGAAATTGAAACAATGATGCTATAATACGGTATTTGAATGAGAAAAGTCGATGCCGTTTGAATTTGAGTTTAGGGGGTATGGTTAATATTTCACACGTTTCACCAGTTCATTATGGAATAAATGACTATTGTTATTTATTTAATGCTCAGGCATCAATTCACGCTGAAAAATTAAGTCATATTCCCCTGTCGGTCGGCAAAACGAAATATCAAAATGATATTTAGAAATCGATATTTCATCGTAGGTTCATTTCCACTGTCTTCGATGTTCAGTGGCAGCACGTTTAATGGGCCGATAAACATTTACATGCAATCATCACAGAGTCAGCACATCAGTAATGAATTCCAGAGTCCCAAATACAAACGAATTCGAATAATTGATAGCGACAGTGACTAAATCAATTCATTAAATCAGCGGTTTCAAAGTTTGACTTTCTCATTCACCTTCCAGCGAAAAGCCGAAATCACTTTCAAATTTCTTCAGTTCAACTTCACACGTCTTCAGTGCATTGAGTGACGTGTCTTGTTATTGAAAATGAGAAAGTGGTGTTTTTTGTTATTGTTCTATTTCTTCGAAACACATTGCGATTATTTCAATTCGCCAGCCTTGGTAAATCGTAAAGTTAGGGGAGAAATAAGACGGGACTACTTTTTGTGCGATTATTCACACATTCCAATGGTTGGGGTTTGGTTGTTGTAATTTTTGTATGGACGCCGGTTCGGCACATAAATTTTACGCCTTAATGGCAAATAAAGGCCACAAATTGGAGAGTTTGTAGTCGTAGAGCATTAAATAAAAAGAAAATTCACGAAAATTTGATGAATACCGAAAATATCTCGTGAGTGGCTACAAAGAAATATGAGGATCTTCACTCGCGACTGCGTCGCTCGTGAAGATCCTCATATTTCTTTGTAGCCACTCACGAGATATTTTCGGTATTCATCAAATTTTCGTGAATATCCTCTATATATCATTATAAAGCCACTGCTTTTCTGCAATTTTTGATATATAATTTAACTCCCAAAGTAGTCGTAGATTTGATTTAATGGACGTTGTGTACCGTTGTGTGTATGAAAACAATAAATCTTTTTCGTAATTTTGTACATTTTCGTGAATATTTCACCATTGAGTGTGAGGATTGGTACAAAGTTAGCATTTTCTGTTGGGGATATGTATTCTCAATATAATTCAGCACGATATTTATGATTCTCACCCTACTAAGGCGAATAAGAATGAGAAATATGGAGCTGGGTCGAATTTTTTTTAATTTTTTTTTTTTCATCAAAAAAACGCTATAACTAAAAAAGCTCAACTCGGATTCGCGGGGACTTTTCACACTTTATCCGCAATGTGTGTCCCGGAAACATATAAAAAATCAGCTTTCTCCGATTTTTTTCCTTACTTTCTCATTTTTATGTCTAATGTGCCTGGACTATATAGGAAAATACCAGAAGTTTGTGAAATGATGCGAACATCGATGATACATCTTCGCTGACATTTCGAAATTCCAATTTTCATATGAAATACTCATACCCTTAGTGTTAAATTTACTGACAACTTTCGAAAATTAAGGGGAGCAAACATTCTGTAAATCTCTTCCAATGACGAAAAATTGCAGCAATGGGTAAAAACTGGGTCAGATTTGGTTGAATGCTTGTATTAGAATAATAACTGAATACAATTTAAATCAATGCGCGCTTATTATTCTAAATAAAGCCCGCCCATTCTTAAACCTTTGAAACCGAGAGACCGCTTTTCCGGCCCAGGAACATGATACGTCATAAGTTCATTAAGCTGGATGACTGCTAAGTGAACATGTGCGGCAGACCAATCAATATTTTCAATGTTTAGCCCTCAGGCTGCACGTTGTAAATATTCATCGGTATACCCCCAAATAATGAATATGGACTCTTCCAATTACCGCCATAGAACTGACATGGTAAATATCACCAGCGTTCAAAGGGTTAAACCAAAGTACACTTATTTGCCTTAATTTTTTTGGATAAAACAGAAGCATGCACGAGGGCAGTATCTCAATATTTTCCGACGTTGTGGGCGAGAATTAAAATTTTCCGACAATGTTCCCGTATAGTTGACCGTCGATACGAACTTGAACCCTAACCTAATATACTTCTTTGACCCTTTCCCCAAAATACCGGCTAGCCCTATTCACAAAAATCACCATTCAGTTTTCATTATTCTCCATTTTTTCCCAACACATAGCTTAAGACCACTCACTGGAATGAGCTCGTTGAGTTCGTTCCAATGAGGTGTCATATGTTATGTGTTTGACGCAAAAAATAAAATAAAAAATAGTTATTCAAGAATTTTGTTTGCAAGTGTCGTCTGCTTTTCCTGTTAGGTAAAAGGTTTTTAAGCGAATCGACCTCATCCTCTCAAGTGATTTACAAATTAATCAAGTGAAAAAAATATTTTTAAAAAAATCTCAACAAAACCATATCATATGACCCATCAATGGAACGAGCCCAATGTTTTTAAAAAAAACCCAGTTGGAAAAAATAAAAATAATAATTAAAGTAACAAATTCTGAGTTTGTGTGCGTGAAATAACAGATTAAAATGATCAACTTTTTTCCATATTAGCAACTTTCATAGAAAATGTCGGTATTCGTGCGCCCGCAGTTCTTCTGACGTACAATCAAATTTTTCGACAAGCATAGTCATAGGCGAGGAAGGCGAAGGTAAAAAAAACTAAGGGAGTAGTCGGCTGGAAGTTTTAAAATCAATTACACCCTGGCTCTTTTGTCTTTTCAACAAACGTGAAATGCACGATAGAACAATACACCAGATGTTCAAGTGATGTCACTTGAATAACCCTGGGCCTCTGAGTATGGTTCTCAGTCCGTGCATTTTGTCGATTGTCGATTGAGCAAGTGACTGACTGCAAGTCGGTATTTCATGAATTTAAAACAACCTGCCCAGTGTTGTAACGCACTGCCTTTACGCGGCTCCCTGTTACTCAATGCACACAGCATGCTGCGCAGATTTCTGAAATACTCCGAGCTCGATTGGTAACCATTACTGCCTTTGCACTCCCCTCAAATTACGGATGGGTGTTTATTATTTATTTATTGGTGTTAAGGTCCCATATTTCTGCATAATGGCTAATCGTAATCGCAACATGGAAATAAAGTTAACTTTAGTCAATCGTTTATACACGTGTTGCCCATTTTAGATTACTTCCACCCTTAGCATTGGTGACTGGGTCCTGTTTTATCAGTGAAAAAGGTTGTTTACCACTGTAAACAAGCATTGCTTCACTTCCCGGTGTTCCCAGGGGGATGGGGGTGTAAGAACCTCGATGTCTGAGAATTTTTCAGTGCAGTTTCCCGAAAATGAAATTTGGACGCAGTTCGCGGGATCATGTTGAATTTGGTCACCCATCTGTTATTTTTTCTCGCGTGCAGAACAGGATTGCGTTTGTCACTCACTGTAACTTACTCAAAATTGTGTAATTGGAAAATGCGCAAAAAATTTGAAAAATTCCATGTTTGGTGAGTTATCCTTGCTGGATATGGTCTCAAATTACCAACAAATTAATAGGTATACTACTCAAAGTTTGCTAAGCACCAAATATTTGACACATTATTGTGAAATTTGCTTGTGACATATTTGCGATATTTTTGGTGGATATGATTGAGGGATGTATTGAGATGGTCCCCAGTGTTTACATTAGCTCTCTTGAGAGGCAGACATTTCGGGACAGTCAAAGAAAGCATGTACCCCTTGATTTTCATGACGTTTTCGTGTACTGTCTACATGTACGTGACATGTGTAGGGTATTCAATCATCATTTCAACACAAACCCTTGTGATTTAATGATTGAATATGGCAAATGCAAATGTAAGAAGACATTTGTCTGAAGCAGAAATGTGGGCGGGCTGTAGGGACGGTGGAGCAAGGGGCTACCCATCGTCAGGTTGGTAAAGCCCTTGGTGTGCACCATACGGTGATTACCAGAGCCTGGGCAAGATTTCAGGCAATATGGCACACCAGTAAGACGGCATGGTGGTGGCAGAGACAGGGCAACATCTGCAGCTGAAGACCGTTTTTTTATCATTCAGGCCCGTAGGAACCGCTTTGCCACAGCAACCCAGCTTCGCAGTGACCTTCAGAATGCATCCGTGGTAAATGTTTCGACGCCGACTATCCGAGCAAGGTTGCACGAAGGTGGTCTCCGATCGAGAAGATCATGTATTCGCATTCCGCTGTCCCAGAACCACCGCCAGGCACGATATGAATGGGCTATGGGCCACGTTGGATAAACCAGAGAAGATTGGCGCCCTGTCCTTTTTACAGATGAGTCAAGGTACTGCCTAGACCATACAGATAGGCGTTCTAGGGTAGGGAGAAGACCAGGAGAGCGATTCCATACAGGCAACATTGCTGAGCATGACCGCTATGGTAGAGGATCACTCATGGTCTGGGGCGGCATCAGCAGGGATAGATGTACAGAGCCCTGTGTCCTTGAACGTGGTACATTGACTGCACAGCGGTATATTGACGAGATCCTGGATGTCCACGTCAGATTGTATGCAGGTGCAGTGGGTGATATATTCATTCTTATGGACAATAATGCCCGTCTTCATGTTGCCTATGCTGTCCAGGAGCACCGACAGGGGGAGGGGATTGAGTGTATGGACTGGCCAGCAATATCCCCTGACCTCAATCCAATCGAACATGTCTGGAATGAGTTGCAGCTTGCAATTTCAGCCCGTTCAGTCCCTCCAAGAAGTGTCCAGGAGCTTGGTGCCATGCTGGTCCATGAATGGAACAACATCCCACAAAGGACCACCAGGGACCTGTTTGGGAGCATGAGAAGGCGTTGCCAAGCTGTAATTAACAGTAATGGGTCTCATACTCGATATTGAACCCATATCAGTTCGCTCCGTCAACTTTTTGGCAATTTTGAAAAATTTTCTCTTTTACCAATAATATCCATTTTCCATGGTTATCGTATTCAAAATCTAAAAAATAATGTCAAACACAAATAAAATCTCAATTTCTGTACTTAAATCATTAAAGATATAATTAAATAAAAAATATACACACTTTTCATTACAATATTTCAACTAAAACGTAAAACAGGTAGTTGGAAATACTTGGTGCTTTGCAAACTTTGAGTAGCATATATCATAGTGATGATATTTTATGAGCAAGAGAACAGCTAGGTCTGAGGTGAAGTGCAACTTCTGCCAGAGAAGCAAATCAGTAAACTACTAAATATTACATGCATTAACCTTTACGCAGCACAGACGGTATCAAAATTTATTATTTTAACCCTTAAAAGCGCATTTCTGACCTTTACGTCTCCAGAACAGGTACCCTCAACATGCATCACGAGGAGATCTCACTGAAAATAGACATATTACCTTGGCAGTGGTCTCTAGTCAAGTCTTGGCTGCTTAAATGGGTAACCAAGACTTGACAAGAGGTCACTGCTTAGTTACTGGCAAAGTGCGCCGCGATTTGGTTGAATTATTTTGAATTTGTCAGAAATTAATACATAAATAGAAGGTCTCTAAAGAGCTTAATTTCTGAACCGAGTTTCAAAATCGATCTTAGGGGGACTAGACCTCAACTCAGATCGATTTCTGTTAATGGGGTTCAGAAATTATGAATCAAATTTTCACAAATTTGAGATGCTTTTTATCACATAGCGTGTAACTGAATGAAATACTCGACTTCAAAAACGGAGAAGATTGGCTCAGTTTCACTTCCGAATACAACTCACCTACGCGATCAAAGAAAGGGGCAAAACTGTCCCCTCCTCCTCCTACCCCACCCCCGTTTTTCACTTTGTCGATATTGAAAGTAATTAAATTGTCGTCTGCACGATAGCTGTTACGACTGCGGTGGTATAAATGGTGGAGACCTCGGCCGCCTCTGGGTATATCGTAGCGCACGCAACAGCGCTAAATAAAAATATATAAATTGAAATGAATGGATTGCCTGTAGCTTTATCGGATTACGAATGTGGGATGGGCGTGTTAACGTGTATGAAGTGCTATTTACTTATCCCACATTCATACTCCGATAAATGGACAGATAATTCCTTTAAGATCTAATATGAAGATTTTGGAATCACAAAAATAGTAGCATGGGGTGAACAGATGGCACAGTATACAACTAAACTGGAGAGAAAGATAATTTAATTCTACAGCTTTATGGACCTGTAAGATTTAATTTTACTGGGCCTCCCAATGAATGTATAGACAGAACGCGATGTATATTTGAATCGGTGGGTGTTTTACATAACTCGTTGGAATGGCGTAGTCATATTTCGCTCGAGACGGCTCGAGCGAAATATGACTACGCAATTCCAACGAGTTATGAAAAACACCCACCGATTCAAACACACATCGCGTTTTGTGTCTATTACACATCCCGAGCATTAAAATTCATTTAAATAAACAAATTTTAATTCCGATGTTTAAAACCAGATGCGAAGAGTCCGTTTGTTTTGTTTGAAGTTGTACTGATCAAATGGATCGATAAAAAATCAGAACAACCTTTGGGGAACCAGTCTAAATTACATTCGTCATCTTTTCTATTGGGCGTGTTTGTTGAAATTCGTATCGCCGTTTCTCTTCGGCTGGCGTCCATTCACGCCTAACCATTTGGTAGCTATTACTATTAGTAAAAATATACGAACAAATTTGGGCAGATTTGCAAAACAGATGGGAGAAACTTTTTAAAAAGAAGTTTGAAGCATGTCCGAATGTTCGGAGAAATACCGAAATAAAGTTGACCAGTTTAGATATAACGGGATCCGCAGACGAGACAGCCACGGGACTAGATTAATGTTGTGGTTGGAAATGATTGGGTTTTTTCTTAATATTTTCTCATTTTTGGTTAACTTATTTTTTGCGAACCGACTTTATTTTACTTTGGACGTTTTCATTTTCACTCTCGATAATTGCATGACGAAATTTGGAAACTTTTCGAGGCGTAACTATTGACTCGACTGAAATAGAACTGGTATAAACGGTGCTGGGAAAAAAGTTCCTGCTTGTACATCACCAGATGAATACAGAAACATTTATGTCATAGCGGTGATTCCGTTAAATACAAGGGTTTAAAGTTTATGGATGTGTAATAACAATTATACTCGCCCGCTTAACTCAAAGAGATAAGATCTATACTATTCGGTAGCACAGTGCTGAAGAGCTTAAACCTTCGATATAGTTTACATCTCAGTATTGGAAACTCCAAAAGGAAGCGACCCAGAATCAGAAAATACAAAAACGTTGCTAAAAATATTTCAGTTGTATACAAAGTATGAAGGTACTAGAAGTTGTCTTTGGTTCGTTGGACGTAATTCCATCTGACGTTTTTGGGTGCATCAGAAACGTGCACAACACCGGTAACGTCCAGGCGTAAACTGTCCATGGTCAAACAAAAACGCGTTTCTCGTTAAATGCAAGTATTCTTTGTGGAGTGTGGGAGGATGAACCAGTATCGTTACATGCTATGAAACACTTAAATTTGTATCTATCGGTTTGCGTGTTTTGGCGAATAACTATGGCGTACGAACAGGTTCGAAAATAATTATTGAGGTACATACTATATTATTTGAGGTTCATCCTATATTATTTCAGGTTCATCCTATATTATTTGAGGTTCATCCTATATTATTTCAGGTTCATCCTATATTATTTGAGGTTCATCCTATATTATTTCAGGTTCATCCTAAAATAATATTTATGACCCTCTCGTACGCGATCAATAATTTGTCCGACCCTGGATGGACAATAATTATTGTTTCATGTTGAACCAGGTTCGACATCAATATTTGAAGTTCATCCTATATTAATTGAGGATGAACCTGAAATAATTTGTCCGATCCTGGATGGACCATAATTATTGTTTCGTGTTGAACCAGGTTCGACATAAATATTTGAGGTTCATCCTATATTAATTGAGGATCAACCTGAAATAATTTGTCCGACCCTGGATGGACCATAATTATTGTTTCATGTTGAACCAGGTTCGACATCAATATTTCAGGTTCATCCTATATTAATTGAGGATGAACCTGAAATAATTTGTCCGACCCTGGATGGACCATAATTATTGTTTCATGTTGAACCAGGTTCGACATCAATAGTTGAGGTTCATCCTATATTAATTGAGGATGAACCCGAAATAATTTGTCCGACCCTGGATGGACCATAATTATTGCTTCATGTTGAACCAGGTTCGACATAAATATTTGAGGTTCATCCTATATTAATTGAGGATGAACCTAAAATAATTTGTCCGACCCAGGATCGACCATAATTATTCAGGATGATGCTAAAATCCCGCGATGCAATACGCCCCACGAGCCAATCAGTTGAGTCGTTACAAACGCGAACAATAGGACATAACTTGGGGAAAAAAGCAAGATAAACTTGATGCAGGCACACAGCTTCAGACAAAGAATCCCGCTGAGAGATTGTTTTGTATGCGCTTCACACGATTTCTTTTCGACCCTTTGTAATCACGCAAAATAAATAAGATTTTTTCCCATGAAAATGTCAAATGGGCAGTGTTGATTGTTTACTGTACTGTTACAAACAAGTTGTGTTTTAATATTGAAATATGACTCGCTAACCAATAGTGTTGCGGACCGGACCGCAAACAAACGGTCCGGTACCGGTCCAGGCGTGGTCCGCGGTACGGTTCGATGAGAACCGGGCCGCCCCTGCTGTACCGGTAAACAGGCACGCTGAACCGGCCCTGGGTGGTCCAAGGGACCGGTCCAGGGAGACGCAAAGGGAAGTTTTGCACTCTCTCAATTGATACACAAACTGATAATTTCATCTTGATAGACGGTGAATACATTGAAGTCGAGTAAGTTTGAAGTAACCGTCAACTATATTGAGCCATTCTGTCACCAATCAACCACCCGCATCCTGTGATTCCTGTCACGGGTGTCGGGTGAAGGTATTAGCGATGAGCGGTTCTACAAAAAAGTTCCCAAAATAGCGAACGCTCAAATTCATTGACAAGAAGCTTTCATTCAATTCCTTTGTCGGCAAAGAATTTCAACGTGTATTGTGTATCTATTTCTATAAACCCCGATCTGGATTATGTGTACATGGAAACTATTTAGTTGGTAGTAACTTGGTCCCTGTATTTCATCTGGTCGGTTTGGTGTGGTGACCCTATTAAATTGGACCATGGGCGCAGATCATGGGGGGGGGGGAGGGTGGAGGAGGGGGCGTGTGCCCCACAAAGTTTTTCGGGGGGGGGGGCATTACATGTTATGTCCCCCGCGCTCCTCCCACATATATAGGTCCGATACCAGCTGATATTGTTCGAGCAATGCTGCAATAGGCGAAAATCGCGTATTTTCAGCTTGTTTTTTTTTCAACATTTCCTCCCGCAGGGCCAAACCATGCTTGGCCCTGCGTGTTGTGTGTCCGAGCAATGCGGCAATAGGCGGAAATCGTGTATTTTTAGCTTACATTTTCAAATTTTCCGCCCGCAGGACCAAAACATGGTTGGTCCAGCGCATTGTGTAGCCCCCCCCCCCCCACCCCACACCACCCTCCCCCCCCCCCCCCCACACACACACTCTAAAGAGAGAGACCTGTGCCCCTGAATTGGACCGCCTTGGGCCGGTGCATCTAGAAAAAAAATGGACCGCCTGCCCAAATATCGGACCGCTATTTCTTGGACCGGACCGGGACACCATTGGCGGTGATGCGGACCGTACCGGACCGCCAATGGTGTTCCTGTCCGGTCCGGTCCGCATCACTGCTAACCAACATATCGGGAAAACGTCTCGTGAAGTTTAAAAATTTAATGGAGCAGTTCAAAAAAGTGCCTCTGTGGGGTAGGGTGGGATAAGGGCAAAAATGATGGATTTCGTATGTATGTTTGTTTGTCTGTGTGTCTGCTATAGAAATAAATATGGGGCCATCCATAGTGCCCAAAATTGGCCTACTTTATGGCGGAGGTCATTGTCAGGTTTAAAAAGGTGCAGGGGTGGGATTGGAGAGGGGCATCAAAAGCTATGACCAATTTGTTTTTTACTGATATAGGTCCTCAAAGGGGTCTACTAGTGGTGACTTCTTATCAGGAATCTTAAAGGTTTCAAAAAATTACCGGTGGTGGTGTTGGGGAGGGGCAAAACTTGTGGATTTTGTGTGTATGTCTGTATGACCACTATAAAAAGGCATACGGAGCCACCCACAGTGCACAAGCTGGTTCTGCTAGGGTTTTTTTTTCTACACCGGGAGTCATGGATTGAAAAAGTCAGGATTGAAAAAGTGCCGGGGTGGGGAGAGTCACCCAATGTCATGACAATTTTTCTTTTCGCCTCTATAGATCTTCAAAGGGGTCTACCTGAGGTCACTTTTTACCGGGAATATTATGGTGCGGTTAGGGCCGCAGGCCTGCCCAAGTTACTCTTTTGAAGTCAGGGTGTTGTTTTATGAACTGTTTTTTCTTAGAAATTTACCGTTCAGCATCGTGTGTATGTCTGTATGACCACTATAAAAAGGCATACGGAGCCACCCACAGTGTACAAGCTGGTTCTGCTAGGGTTTTTTTCTACATCGGGAGTCATGGATTGAAAAAGTCACTTTTGCTAGTATTTGTTAAAACCTGTTTTGACGCATCATTTTCACACAGGTAACAATGTTGGGAAGCGGTTTAGTATGCCAGAATGCTCGAAATGCATCCCCACCCCCTCTTCCCCCCACAGAATTTCAAATTGCTCTGCGGCTCCTGGGTCAGCATGTTTTCGGTGTCATTGTGGGGCATGTCACGGTGTTATGTTCATGGAAGCAGGTGACTGTTTTGAACAAATCACGCGATAATGCCTCAGCTGTAGGGCCGTCGCTAGAGCCTTTTAATGGGGGGGGGGGGGTGGAGGGGGTGAGAGCCCTCGAAATTCCAACTGGGTAGTGGGCGCGTTCTTGACAAACCATTAGAACTGTAGATCTTCCTAATTCGACGAGCACGGTCGCGCTGGGCCGACCATGGTTCGGCCCGACGTGAGAAAATTGTTAAATTTGGCATTCAAAGGAGCAATTTCCTTTCTTCTGGAGGATCAATTCCCACTTCAACATACCCCGAAAAGTTTGTTTTTTTCTGATCAAATAACAAAATTCATCTTTTGAAAATTTCGATTTCTGTCCAATAACCTTTGAAAAAATTGCAGAATTATTATATGTTCTGCAAGTTTTAGCCAATCGTTTATACCAAAGCTGCACAATTTAGAGAATTCCATCCGTTCCTAGGCATTGATTACTAGGTCCAATTTTACCATTAATATAGAACTTGTTCACCACAGTACAGAAACACTGCTTCATTTCCCGGGGGTTGCCAAGGGGGTATGGTGGTGGTGGTGGTGGGGAGAGGTGGCTTATAACACCAATTTAATTGATAACACCCTTGTAAAAAATAATAGTCAGCCTTTTCAGCTTCTAATTTGAAAACAAAAACATTGCAGGAAACATTTTGCCCCATTGACAGTTTTTGTTCCAGAGCGCATCAATTTTCGGTATCCTGAAAATTGGATGAAAACAAAAATGAATAATAATTGACCTGGTAGTTGGGGTATTCCATACATCGACCCATATGCAGTAAAAAAATTTTTTTTCGCACGTCGACAGTCGTACGGGGGTGGTGGGGGCACTTGTCCTACAACCTCAACTTTCTCCTATGTTCAATTACCACTTATCAAATATAACCTGCTATTGAACATAATTTCTTTTGTTAATTAGTTAATGTGCTCCTATTGCCATAGCTGTGTGTAATATGTGTGTTGAATAAACATCGCAGTGATAACAATAGAGACTCACATATAGGATTACAACTAGTTTAATGACAGACATGAATTAGTTGCTCATTGGTGGAGAAAAATGGATTAAAATAATGCGAAATTAAAAAAAAAAACAGTGTCTGAAATTTTTTGGGGGACGGCAAACATTTTTCTAGGGAGTGGGCGCCCACCCCCTCCACGCCCCCTCCCACCCACCACTCCCCATCCCCACCCCGGTTGATATCTCTTGCAACGTTTTTGCTACTTTGTAGGGTATTCATCACTGACAGCTGAGCAGGGACGTCGCGACAGGATGGGGGCGGTGTGTGTGTGTGTGTAGGGGGGGGGGGGGGGTTCTAACATATTTGTCAAAATATCAGTAGTTGGAAAATCGGACGGCAAAAATATCAACAGTTGGACATTTAAAACTACTGAATGTATAATACAATTAACTAACAAACATATATTTTTCCGACTGGAGGACCACAATGAGGACAAATTCCGACTACCGAGACCGTCGGGTGAAAATAGGGTCGAAGGATTCCAACTGAACATATAACTACACATGCAGTCTCCACGTTATACGTTTTTTTCAACAGCCGCTGAGAGTCTAGGGGAGATAATTTGTGCCTGTGAAATGCTAAAAAAAAATTTTTCCTGAAAACGATTTTCCAAGCCTTTAAATTAAACCAAATTCAAGCCGATAAACGGGGTGCCCAAGTTACAAAAATAAAAGACGAAAAATATTCGCTAGCCTACGAAACTGTCGGGATAATAGTCGACAATTTCGACATTTTCCCGCCCTAAATCGGCCCAAATGAAACTTTTTGAGGTATTCTGTTGTGGGGGTTGACACTCCAGAAGCCAGGAAATTGCTCCTTTTAATGTCAAATTTAACAATTTTCTCACGTCGGGCCGAACCATGGTCGGCCAGGCGCGACCGTGCTCGCCGAATTAGGAAGATCTACAGTTCTAATAGTTTGTCAAGTACGCGCCCACTACCCAATTGGAATTTCGAGGGTTCTCATCCCAAACCCACCACCACCCCACCCCCATTAAAAGGCTCTAGCGACGGACCTACAACTGAGGCATTATCGCGTGATTTGTTCAAAACAGTCACCTGCTTCCATGAACATAACACCGTGACATGCCCCACAATGACACCGAAAACATGCTGACCCAGGAGCCGCAGAGCAATTTGAAATTCTGTGGGGGGAAGAGGGGGTGGGAATGCATTTCGAGCATTCTGGCATACTAAACTGCTTCCCAACATTGTTATCTGTGTGAAAATGATGAGTCAGAACAGGTTTTAACAAATACTAGCAGGGTTACCCGATGCTGTACGGTAAATTTCTAAGAAAAAAACAGTTCATAAAACCACAGCCCTGACTTCAAAAGAGTAACTTGGGAAGGCCTGCGGCCTCAACCGCACCATAATATTCTCGGTAAAAAGTTACCTCAGGTAGACCCCTTTGAAAATCTATAGAGGTGAAAAGAAAAAATTGTCATGACATTGGGTGACTCTCCCAACCCCGGCACTTTTTAAATCCTGACTTTTTCAATCCATGACTCCCGGTGTAGAAAAAAAACATAGCGGAACCACTTTGTGCACTGTGGGTGGCTCCATATGCCTTTTTACAGTGGTCATACAGACATACACACAAAATCCACAGGTTTTGCCCCTCCCCAACACTACCACCGGCAATTTTTTGAAACCTTTAAAATTAGTAGACTCCTTTGAGGACCTATATCAGACCTATATCAGTAAAAAACAAATTGGTCATAGCTTTTGGTGCCCCTCTCCAATCCCACCCCTGCACTTTTTTAAACCTGACAATGACCTCCGCCATAAAGTAGGCCAATTTTGGGCACTATGGATGGCGCCATATTTATTTCTATAGCAGACACACAGACACACAGACAAACAAACATACATACGAAATCCATCATTTTTGCCCTTCCCCACCCTACCCCACAGAGGCACCTTTTTGAACTGCTCCATTAAATTTTTAAACTTCATGAGACGTTTTCCCGATATGTTGGTTAGCAGTGATGCGGACAGTACCGGACCGACAATGGTGTCCCGGTCCGGTCCAAGAAATAGCGGTCCGATATTCGGGCAGGCGGTCCATTTGTTTCTAGATGGACCGGTCCAAGGCGGTCCAATTCGGGATCACGGGTCTCTCTCTTTAGAGTGTGTGTGTGGGGGGGGGGGGGGGGGGGGGGGGGCGGCTACACAATGCGCTGGGCCAACCATGTTTTGGTCCTGCGGGCGGAAAATTTGAAAATGTAAGCTGAAAATACACGATTTCCGTCTATTGCAGCATTGTCCGGACACACAACGCGCAGGGCCAAGCACGGTTTGACCCTGCGGGAGGAAATTTTGAAAAAGCAAGCTGAAAATACGCGATTTTCGCCTATTGCAGCATTGCTCGAACAATATCAGCTGGTATCGGACCTATATATGTGGGAGGAGCGCGGGGGACATAACATGTAATGCCCCCCCCCCGAAAAACTTTGTGGGGCACACGCCCCCTCGACCCCCCCTCCCGCCCCCCACCCCCATGATCTGCGCCCATGGTCCAATTTAATAGGGTCACCACATCAAACCTACCAGATGAAATACAGGGACCAAGTTACTACCAACTAAATAGTTTCCATGTGCACATAATCCAGATCGGGGTTTATAGAAATAGATACACAATACACATTGAAATTCTTTGCCGACAAAGGAATTGAATGACAGATTCTTGTCACAGAATTTGAGCGTTCGCTATTTTGGGAACTTTTTTGTAGAACCGCTCATCGCTGATACCTTCACCCGACACCCGTGACAGGAATCACAGGATGCAGGTGGTTGATTGGTGACAGATTGGCTCAATATAGTTGACAGTTACTTCAAACTTACTCGACTTCAGTGTATTCACCGTCTATCAAGATCAAATTATCAGTTTGTTCATCAATTGGGAGAGTGCAAAACTTCCCTTTGCGTCTTCCTGGACCGGTCCCTTGGACCGCCCCGGACCTGTCCAGCGTGCCTGTGTACCGGTACAGCAGGGGCGGCCCGGTCCTCATCGGACCGTACCGCGCACCACGCCTGGACCGGTAACGGACCGTTTGTTTGCGGTCCGGTCCGCAACACTATTGGTTTGCGAGTCATATTTCAATATTAAAACACAACTTGTTTGTAACAGTACAGTAAACAATCAATCAACACTGCCCATTTGAATTTTTCATTGGAAAAAATCTTATTTATTTTGCGTGATTACAAAGGGTCGAAAAAAAATCGTGTGAAGCGCATACAAAACAATCTCTCAGAGAGATTCTTTGTCTGAAGCTGTGTGCCTGCATCAAGTTTATCTTGCTTTTCCCCCCAGTTATGTCCCATTATTCTCGTTTGTAACGACTCAACTGATTGGCTCGTGGAGCGTATTGCATCGTGGGATTTTAGCATTATGCTGAATAATTATGGTCCATTCAGGGTCGGACAAATTATTTTAGGTTCATCCTCAATTAATATAGGATGAACCTCAAATATTTATGTCGAACCTGGTTCAACATGAAGCAATAATTATGGTCCATCCAGGGTCGGACAAATTATTTCAGGTTCATCCTCAATTAATATAGGATGAACCTCAAATATTGATGTCGAACCTGGTTCAATATGAAACAATAATTATGGTCCATCCAGGGTCGGACAAATTATTTCAGGTTCATGCTCAATTAATATAGGATGAACCTGAAATATTTATGTCGAACCTGGTTCAACATGAAACAATAATTACGGTCGATCCAGGGTCGGACAAATTATTTCAGGTTCATCCTCATTTAATATAGGATGAACCTGAAATATTCATGTCGAACCTGGTTCAACATGAAACAATAATTATGGTCGATCCAGGGTCGGACAAATTATTTCAGGTTCATCCTCAATTAATATAGGATGAACCTGAAATATTGATGTCGAACCTGGTTCAACATGAAACAATAATTATGGTCCATCCAGGGTCGGACAAATTATTTCAGGCTGATCCTCAATTAATATAGGATGAACCGGAAATATTTATGTCGAACCTGGTTCAACATGAAACAATAATTATGGTCCATCCAGGATCGGACAAATTATTTCAGGTTCATCCTCAATTAATATAGGATGAACCTGAAATATTGATGTCGAACCTGGTTCAGCATGAAACAATAATTATGGTCCATCCAGGATCGGACAAATTATTTCAGGTTCATCCTCAATTAATATAGGATGAACCTGAAATATTGATGTCGAACCTGGTTCAACATGAAACAATAATTATAGTCCATCCAGGGTCGGACAAATTATTGATCGCGTACGAGAGGGTCATAAATATTATTTTTGGATGAACCTGAAATAATATAGGATGAACCTGAAATAATATAGGATGAACTTCAAATAATATAGGATGAACCTGAAATAATATAGGATGAACCTCAATAATATAGTATGTACCTCAATAATTATTTTCGAACCTGTTCGTACGCCATAAATAACGGCATTTACGTTGGAACGCAAATTCGTTGGTAGAAAAATGACACAAAGGTATGCCTTTTGATGGCTACCCAATAGAAATATTATAATGTTGTTTTTTTTTGTTTCATTCAGATAAAGATTTATAAGCAAAGCAAAATACACATCTGAACAAAACAAAACCAAATATAACTAGAGAAACAGAAGTTACTGCATACAGTAAATTTAAGTATGTGCGAAAGGGGTTAAAGCATCAGAAATGAACAAATCAGAAAGATAATTTATGGAGGCTTAATATTGGCGATTAGTAGGTATAAAAGGAGAATTTACGACCACTTGTACATGTACGTGTACAAACATACGTATACGGTGCGTTCACCAACGTGGAATTCAGTGTTAAATCACACGCTTGTTCACAAAAACTGTACATGGTCTTGAATCCCCTTCATGTACAGTTGTGACTCCTAGATCGCACTTTTAACATTCAAATACTCGTGGTGAACGCGCGTTTTTAAAAAAAGGGTGAAATTGTACATCTTCACTTGTATCTTGTACGTAATTTTTGTCGACGTTCCCATCGCAGATCAGACCATCGATCCATCGTTGGCGAACGCGAGCAAAAGCAAAAAATTCTGGGTCATCATCAAAAACAGTTTTGGGGACTCTAGACCAGCGGTCCAGAACCCGCAATTGTGTTGAGACAGATGGTCTAGAACTCTCCCTTGTTTTTGAGGCGGTGGGTTTTTTTCCCATTTATGACATTATTAGGGGAATTCCCCACGGAATGTTTAAAACGCATTTTCAGCTCAATTAGGTTTTGAGTGGTAAAATTTTTAATATATTCATGATAGCAATCGCAGTCATCAAAAGGATTCTCTCTTAATTCGACACTCAGTGAATTGATGTGTGAATGAAAAATCTTTTGACAAATGTAAAAACTACTGTCAAAATGCGTTAAATCAGAAACCGGTTTGTCTTGTACTGTTTAAACGTATTTTTTAAACTTCAATTAACACAGTCAGTTGAGATGTGAATATTTTCAGATTATTATATATTAAGACAGAAAGAGTTTTTTTATTACTTAAAACATAAAAAAAATATAATTAAACATTTAATTTTGAAAATAATAAAAACAATTAAAACGAAAGATGTTTTTACAGATGGATCCTAGGCGCCGAGATTTAATTTTAGGCGAGTATGAACGTGCTAAGAAGAGCATTCAGTCTGCTGACAGAAGCAGACGTCTCGGTGAGATGGAACTCAGACGCGAAGCCACAAAAATATTTAAACCCGTGACGGAGGGTCAAGAGCGAAGCAGGAAGGAGATAGTCGAAGAATTGAGACCCATAAAGGAGAGTTCTTTGGGTTAGTTACCTCCTAGTTTTGGAAATCGGTATTCCGTTCAATCTACACCGGATTACGTTCCCACGGGAATTCAAACAGATATGAGCGAGAGCGACACCGATACAGCTTCGACTATCACCACTAGTAGCGTCGCATCGTCCGATGATGATGGCGGTAAGAGAGATCAGTCGTATGGAATTTATAAGGATTCTGAGGGTAGAACTTTTGTAGGTGATACGGAAGTGGAAATGGATGATGATGAATTGATCATGGGTTCGAATAAATATAAAGTAACTGATGGTCTGCGGAGATTGCTCCTTTACGACAAGCCCGGCGATTACACGGAACAGGATTTCGACAATTACGGAGACATTCTGGTCCAGACCCACGCCATGAAGAGAAATAACGATGCCAAAGAGACGAGACCCAAAGCCAACAGAGGTTACAAGTGGACGAAAGTGGTGAAACCCATATGGGATATGAACAAGAAGTTCGTCGAATCGGTGACTGGCAAAGGGGTGAAAACCACTTTTCTTCTGAGCGATTCTGACGCTCTGTCTCAGAGATTGAGTTTGTTGATGGCGAGCAGACGGGCTGGTAACACAGGATTAGATAATCAGATAGTTACTATATCTGACGAATTGTTAAGACAGACTGTTTTGAATAAAAACCACTATAAAAGGCTGATGGACGAATTGAAGGATTGATGTGTATATAATAAGTAGAGAGAAACAAACAAACAAACAAAAATAAAACAGTAAATTTTTACACTAGAATAATAAAAGTATTTAAACAGCAAAACGATTTACCAGTGAAAAAAACAAAATATATTATAAAAATAAAAAATGTTGGTGATAAAGAACAGGGGATACGTCAGAACTTATGTTCAAGGCGGTTTTGGCATCGTCGATTCTATAATGCGAGCGTTCACGAGCGATGCGGGTATAAAACTCGCATCGACTGCGTTTGAGGTCGGTAAGAAGACGGCTTTGGATGCTGATAAGAAAGCCGCTTCCGAAGCCAGTGGTAGGATAGCTTCTGTTGCTGGCAAGAGGGCAGCCGACGCGTTGATCGACAAGCTGATCAGTCCGCCGGCGAAACGAGCTGCGTTCGAGCGAACGCCAAAAGGTTGGAAAGATTTTAAGGATGCTGTGGTACCCATACAAGATTTAGCCAAAATGACGAGTGGATCCGGATTGAAGAGAACTCGCGACGGTGCCATATCTGACGAATTGTTGAGACAGAAGTTTTTGAATAAAAACCAGTATAAAAGGCTGATGAATGAATTGAAGGATTGATGTGTATATAATAAGTAGAGAGAAACAAAACAAACAAAAATAAAACAGTAAATTCTTACACTAGAATAATAAAAGTATTTCAAACGACAAAACGATTTACCAGTGAAAAAAAAACAAAAATATATCATAAAAATAAAATATGTTGGTGATAAAGAACAGGGGATACGTCAGAACTTACGTTCAAGGCGGTTCTGGCATCGTCGATTCTATAATGCGAGCGTTCACGAGCAATGCGGGTAGAAAACTCGCATCGACCGCGTTTGTGGTCGGTAAGAAGACGGCTTTGGATGCTGGTAAGAAAGCCGCTTCCAAAGCCAGTGGTAGGATAGCTTCTGTGGCTGGCAAGAGGGCAGCCGACGCGTTGATCGACAAGTTGATCAGTCCGCCGGCGAAGCGAGCTACGTTAGAGCGAACGCCGAAAAGTTGGAAAGATTTTAAGGATGCTGTGGTGCCCATACAAGATTTAGCCAAAATGACGAGTGGATCCGGATTGAAGAGAACTCGCGACGGTGCGATATAAATAAATAATAATAACATTAAAAACAGAGTTTGAAAAACATAAAAAAAAATTGAGTTTGAAAAAGAATCTAAAATAACAAACAAAATAAAACAAAGATGAACATTAAAGATATGTCTTGGAATGACGCCGCGACCAAGAGGTCGAATAACGAGTTCTTTCCCAAGAGCATAAGAGGTTTGATAGTGGGAAAATCGAATTGTGGAAAGACCAATCTGTTGATGAATCTGTTGTCCCAACCCGACTGGTTGGATTACGACAGATTGTTCGTGTTTGGCAAGAGCTTGTTTCAACCCGAATACAGATTGCTTCGAGAGTGCATGGATCGCAGATTGCCCAAGGACGTCATAGCCAGAATCTTTGACAGTAGGGAGGAATTCGACAAGAGCGGAGCTCCACTCTCGACCATTTTGGACGGCGCGGCGACGGAGCTGATGAAGAGAAATGCATCTTCGAACGTCGAGTGTCGATTTTATGAGAACGCTAGCGACGTTCCGGATCCTAGAGAACTGAAATCGGAAGATCAGAATCTCATTCTCATGATTTTCGACGATCTGCTTTTGGAGAGACAGAACCGATGCGAATCGTATTACGTTAGGGGTCGACACAGCAACGTGGATTGTTTCTACCTGTCGCAGAATTATTTTCGATTGCCCAGACAAACGATAAGGGAGAACGCTAATTTTCTATGTCTCTTTCGCCAAGATCTCAAGAATCTCAATCACATCTACGGCGATCACGTCGCAAACGACATGAGCGCTGCGGAATTCAGGAGATTCTGCAAGAGGGTTTGGGATGGTGGACTTTACAATTTCGTCGTGATCGATTTGACAAGCAAATTTAATCGCGGAAAATATCGGTGCGGATTCGACAAGTTTTATGTTTCCGATGATAATAATAAGATAGAGCGTGAAAATAAAATTTAGAAAATAATAAATCTTCAAATAATTAGTTTTGAATAAAAAAAAATAAAATTAAAATATAATGTTCGAACATGGAGAATTGTTAGAACGGATAGCCGAGAATACGGCTGCAAAACAATCCATTCAAATCGTGGTGAGTGGCGATTCGACTCGATTCGCTACGAAATTCGAACCTTCCATCGAATTGAATAGAGAGAAAAGTTACAAGATGGCTTTGGTGAATCTGGAGACTTATTATTCCTTTCCCAACGTCACTGAAAAGAATAACTCGTTCAAGTATTCCGACGGAACGGATTGGTTGGAGATTCGAATTCCCAAAGGGAGTTACGACATAGACGATTTGAACAATTACATTCAGACGCGAATGAAGATGGATGGAAAGGGAAGCAACAAGATCAGACTCGCTCCCAATCCTAATACCTTACAGACGATGTTGGATTTGGAAGATAATTTTCGAGTGGATTTCAACACGGTCGATTCTATAGGCAAGATGTTGTGATTCGATCGAAAGATGTATCGAGGCCACGCGTCATCTGAAAATACGGTCGACATTCTCGCTGTCAATAGCATTCTGGTGAACGTGGACGTGATTGCTGGAAGCTATGTTGTGAATGGTAGTGCTCAACCGACGATCTATTCTTTCTTTCCAAACGTGTCGCCGGGTTATAAGATCGTGGAGCGACCTCGAAATTTAGTTTATCTACCAGTGATTTTAGACACCTTGTATAGTCTGAAAACAACTTTGACGGATCAAAATGGTGAACTGTTAGATCTTCGCAGAGAGAGAGTGACGATACGATTTCACATAAGAGAAATATAAAAGCAAAAAAAAAAAAAAAATATTATATATATAGATAACAAAAATAAAATAAACGCAATATTAATTTTACAAAATTATTTTAATGTAATTATTAAACAAGAAACAATTGAAGTAAATATATTTAAAAAAAAAAAACAGTATTATGACAGAATATGTGGTTAAAAACGTGAACATATCCGCAGGACAGAGGAAGAAACTTAAGAGAGCGTTAACAACTCGAGGCGAGGCGGTGAGATTCAAATTCAATCACGAAGATCTGACGAGAGGCGGTCAGGATTCGATCGCCTGGACCAGAAGTCAAATCAAAAGGATGGAGAAAGCGATTCGCGATGGAAGAGGGTTGACAGTGAGAATGAGTCCCACTCAATTGAGATACAATTTGAGAATGAAAGGTGGTTTCCTACCGCTATTGGCAGGAATAGCCGCAAAAGCATTACCCTTCGCCGCAAAGGCACTACCCTTTCTCGGAAAGACTCTCGGCGTGGGAGCTCTCACGGGACTCGCTAGTTCGGCAGTTGAGAAATTAATGGGTGGCAGCGGACTGTTTTTGAAGAAGGGAGGAGCCGTGTGTCGCGTCCACGTAGACGACAGCGGTAAAGGATTGTATCTAGAACCCGTTAGAGGTGGCAACTCTCTGAGAGGAAACGGTCTCTATCTGAAGAGTGGACGGAACGTTGAGTGACTTGGCAAGGGTTTGTTGCTCGGTGAGAATTCGCCATTTAAGAACATACCGATTTTGAATATGTTATTATAAATATAAAATATAAAATCATAGAAAGTATAAAATAATATATTTAAAATGGGTAAAAAGGTGGAGAAACAAATTTATCACCTGGATGAAAAGGTGGAGAAACAATTTGATGATAATGACGAACATCGCAAGCCAGAGAGCGAAAAAATAAAAAAATGGTTAGACGGTAATGATGGATATCTAAGGAAAGAACTAATGAAAGAGATAGATGAAGCGCGGGATAGATGGTTGAGAATGAGACGATGCTTTCCACGGTCACCACTACCTTCTGAAGAGAATGGTAATGATGCGAGTGTTACCAAGAGATGCACAACATTCGTTCATAATTATGATTCGGATAAACAAAAATGTTGCCATAAACGTATCACATCACAAAGAAAAAGAAAAAAAGAAAAAGAAGAATCAACGCTGAAATTTGAAAGAAAAGGAAACGTTATTATATTATATTATGATGATAGTGAAGAAGAATGAAAACAAAAAAAAAAAAAGTAATGAGATCTAAAGATGATCTTAATACTTTTTTTTTTTCATTTTTCTTCACTAAAAATCAATCACTCTATTGTTAATATTTCCAAGTCTGTTATTAGCATGCTGATGCTCGTGTCTTCTCCTTTTTCGAAAACGTGTTGAATGTTTATCTTTACTCTTTTGAGTTTTTTTACATCGGTCAACTCGCTCTCACCACCCAGTTTCTTCACGAGTTCGAATGAGATGTTTGGAAATATGTAATTTCCATAGGGCAACGACAAATCGTCCTTGTCAAATTCTCTATCTTCGGTGATGACGATGTTCTGCAGATCGCTTTGGTACTCGTAAATCAAATCGAGCGTGGCTTCATCCAATTTCAGAGGCATCTTATATTTCTTGTATTTGTGCTCTAAGCCCTTCGTCTCGACCTCGTTCAATTCGATGGGATCGTGTCGTTGTAATCTATAGATTTTATGACCGAATTTATTATACGTTTCGACTCGTTTCAATTTCAATTCGCATCTTTTAGATGTTGTTGTCTTCATGATCGATTATTTAGTATTTAAATAATAATTTGTTTAAAAAGTTGTTTTTTTTGCTCTTTATATATATAAAAGAGTTGTTTTTTTAATTTTTAATTTTCTTTAATGTAAAATTTTTTTAGTAAAAGTTTTTTTTCTCTTTATATATATATATAAAAAGTTAAATTTTAATTTCAATCTCTCTATTGTTTATATTTCCAAGTCCGTTATCAGCAAGTTGACATTCGTCATTTTTCCACATACGAAAATGGTGTGAATGTTTATCTTTACTCTTTTGAGTTTTTTGTCATAGGCGAATGCGCTCTCACCACCCGATTTCTTCACGAGTTCGGGTGAGATTATTGGATATATGTAACCTCCATAGGACAACAATAAATCACCCCTGTCGAATTCTCTGTCATCGGCGACGATGATATTAATCAGCAGTTCGCTTTGGTACTCGTAAAACAAATCGAGCGTGGCTTCATCCACTTTCAAACACATTCGATATTTGTGGTAGTAGCGCTCTAAGTCCACCATCTCAACCTCATTCAATTCGATGGGATCGTGTGGTTGTAATGTATAGATATTAAAACTGGATTTCTCATACTTTTCGTCTCGTTTCTATTTCAATTCGCATCTTTTAGGTGTTGTTGTCATGATCGATTATTTGGTTTTTATGAATTCTTGCAAATAATGTATATTTTAAATTTTGTATTTAAATAATAATTTGTTTAAAAAAAAGTTTCTCTTTATTTCTCTTTAAATATAAATAAAAGTTAAAAAAAAAATATTCTTACAAACTCAATTTTGAGGTAAAAACAATGATCAAGTCTAAACATCCGAATTATAGTCTAGAACACGCAAGACTTGAAATGTTTAAAAATTGGCCTTCGCATCTCGCTCAAAAACCCGAAGATTTAGCCGCCGCGGGTTTCGTTTACATGGGTAGAGGCGACAAAGTCAAATGTTTTTGTTGTGACATACATTTGATGAATTGGGAACCTCACGACGTACCTTTACTAGAACACATAAGTAATATTGAAAAAGGCGAATGCGATTATTTGAACAAGATCCTAACGTTGGGATTGATCAAAATCCAAGACGAAGAGAGGGATAGAGACAAAAACCAAAAATTATTGATGGATATGTTACAACTCAGATACACCAGAGAACAATTGTATGATGCGTTAAACAAAGCAAACAAGACCCTGTCTCAATTCATAACTTTAGAACATCTCATCAAATTCATGGCGGAAGTGGACGAGTTATCATCACTTGTCGAAAACAAACCGAGTAAAACGTCCACCACCAAGTGTCTGGTCTGCGAAGGTGTCGCAAACGTCTTGTTTCTATGGTGTGCACACCTGCGTTACTGTAGAGAATGTCATTCCGAAGACGAGAAAACGTGTTTGGTTTGCGAGTGAGAAATAAAAGCGGTCTTAAATTGTTTTTGAATAAAAACACATTAAAGAAAAAAAAATTGAATTTAAAATCTAACTTTTTTTTTTTCTATTATATATATATAAAAAGAGTAAAAAAAGCAAAACTTTTTTTAACAAATTATTTAATACAAAATTCAAAAAAAAAAATAAAAATATTTTTACAAATGAAGCAAACAGATAAAACAATGGTAAATTTAAATGAGAAAACCATACCTCAGTTAAACGAGATTTGTAAACTATTACAAATTTCAGATTTCAGAAATCATAGAACTAAATCAAAAAAAATTGAAGTCATACAAGAATATTTGTGAAATGCTAGAAAGGCAAACGAAATGTCGATAGCAACGACGTCAAAAGATGCATCGGTTGTGAAAAATAAGAAGATGACTAAACAAAAAGCCGTTGAAGAACATCAAGTTTCCAAAGAAAAGAAAAGAAAAACTAAAACGAAAACGAGTGATGCACTTCAGATTCAAGACAAACAAGATATATCGAGCGAAATTCAACGAGCAATTGACGAAGAGAAAGGAGAAGAATATGTAACTCGACTCGTTGTGGAACTATTCCAATTGAAACCCGAAGAACGGGAGAGTGCGATCAAAGGCGTTTTTAAAACTTTTGACATGATTCCCTCGTTGAAGAAAGTCGATCCGAAATTGTTCATGGAACGGGTGAAGAAAGAAGTATTGGATTTGTTTCGTGAACACATGAACGTGGGATTAAAAATTAAGATGATACTCCATTGCATAATGAATAAAATCGACGTGAAGTCCGGCGAGAGCAACGTGAAAAATGCATATTTCAGATCTAACGTCGAACCCGTATTTCGAGGTTCAGATCTATCGGACGTTTTCGAAAAGATGAAAGACAAGATGTTGACGTCTCTCGCGAATTATCAACATGAAGGTAGCAATTGGACGTTCGGTGAGGTGTTGAAACTCGAAATTCACATGACTAAAAACGAACCATTGAAAGGATCTTCCTACTTGGAATTACCGAATTTCTTGACTAAGAAACACGCCGTGGTCAACGTGAGAAATAAAGATGATCAGTGTTTTAAATGGGCAGTCACCTCCACTTTATACCCTGTCGAAATACACACCGATAGAGTTTCTCGTTATGAGGAAACTTCTAAAAATCTCGATTGGACTGGAGTGACTTTTCCAACAGAGTTAAAACATATCGAACGTTTTGAGGTTCAAAATCCCACCGTAGCGGTGAACTTCCTTGGATACGACGACGAAAAACGAAAGATCTATCCTCTCAGACAGACTTCGTATCGTAGAAGAGAAAAGACGATTATTTTATTATTGATTTCGAATGGTGACAATTGTCATTATTGTTGGGTTAAACATCCGACCCGATTACTGTCGAAACAAAATAATAATCATAACGGAAAGATATCTTTATGTTACAATTGCATGAACATATTTAAGACTGAAAAATCATTAGTGAAACATCAGGAATATTGCAACGAAAATCAAGGTGTTGACGTCGAAATGCCCAAACCCAACACCATCGTGAAGTTTGAAAATCACAATAGAAGGTTAAAAGTACCATTCGTCATGTACGCCGATTTTGAATGTTTCACCGCAAAAATGAGTTCCTGTCAACCCAACGCTCTTCAAAGTTACATCGAAAGATATCAAAAACACATACCTTCGGGCTATTCCATTTAGGTGAAATGCGCTTTCAACTCGCAACACGACATGGGTCCCTTCACCTACATGAAACAGTGCGAAGACGATGACATGGCACAAAGGTTCGTGGAAGAGTTAGAATCGAAAATTCAAATGTTATACGACAAATTCAAAACTCCAGCGAAAATGATCATCACGCGAGAGCAGCAGGACGAAAATAACAGAGCCACCGAATGTCACATATGCAGACAATCGTTCGACGAGAATTCAGAGGAAAATAAGAAGGTCAGAGACCACGATCATTACACGGGTCTGTATCGCAGTCCGGCTCACAGCAAGTGTAATTTAAAATATCGAGACGCCGCTTTCTATCCGGTGATGTTTCACAATCTCTCAGGTTACGACAGTCATCTGTTCATGAAAAATCTCGGCACCTCACACGAAGAATTAAATTGCATCGCGAACAGCGAAGAAAGATACATTTCCTTCACGAAATGGAAGCTCATGGAGAAGAAAAGAGTAATCGACGGAAATACGTTGAAAGAAAAAACGAAATCCATTCGTAGATGCATACGTTTCATCGACAGTTTTAAATTCATGTCGACCGCTCTGGAAAAATTAGTCGATAACATGAGCAAGGATAAATTTAAAATCACGAGCGAACATTTCGGAGAACGAGTAGACGTCATGTTGAGGAAAGGAGTCTATCCTTACGATTACATGAACGATCTAAAGAGATTCGAAGACACCGCACTACCTTCGAAAGAAGATTTTTATTCGAAATTATACGAATCCGACATTTCCGACGAGAATTACGAACACGCCAAAAACGTGTGGAAATCATTCGATATGAAAACCATGAGAGATTATCATGATCTCTATCCGAAGACCGACGTTCTGCTCTTGGCAGACGTGTTCGAAAATTTTCGAGACGTCTGTTGTCGAAATTACGATCTGGATCCCGCTTGGTATTTCACCGCACCCGGTCTGGCATGGGACGCTCTGTTGAAGACCACCAAAGTTCAATTGGAATTATTATCCGACGTGGACATGTTGCTCATGTTTGAAAGGGCTGCGAGAGGTGGCGTCTCGATGATCTCTCACAGATATTCTGAAGCTAACAATCCCTACATGAAAGAAGGTTTCGATTCGAAACGGTCGACTAAATACATACAGTATTGGGACGCCAATGATCTATACAGTTGGGCTATGAGTCATCCTTTACTGATTGGAAATTTCGAATGGGTGAAGGAACCGGAAGAGATGCAAAAATGGAGAGACTATCCTTGCATTTTAGAAGTCGATTTGAACTATCTGGAAGAATTACACGGTCCGCACAATGATTATCCACTGGCTCCCGACCGAATGGAACCGAACGAAGGAGACGAGGAAAAACTCATTCCCAATTTATTTAACAAACGTAACTACGTCGACTACAGTGAGAATTTGAAACAGTACGTCGATTATGGGATGAAATTAGTCGACATACATCGCATCATTCGATTCGACGAAGAGCCTTGGATGAAAAAATACATCGATCTCAACACGAATCTCAGAACTCGAGCCGAGAACGATTTCGAAAAAGATTTCTTCAAACTCATGAACAACTGCGTGTACGGCAAATCGATGGAAAACATCAGGAAGAGAACCGACGTTCGACTCGTCACGTCTGAGAAAAGAGCTAAAAAATTAGCGGTGAAACCCAATTACAAACACCGAACCATATTCGATGAAAATCTAGTGGCCGTTCACATGCAAAAGACGCATCTGAAGTTCGACAAACCGTATTATCTTGGACCGATCATCTTAGATATCAGCAAGCGATTGATGTACGAGTTTCACTACGATTACGTCAAACGAAAATTTGGTGACAAAGCCAAACTACTGTTCACCAACACAGACAGTTTAGTTTACGAGATAGAGAAGAAAGACTTCTACTGAGATATATCTCCGGACGTGGCTGATTGGTTCCACACGAGCAATTATCCCGTCGATCTCCCGTCCAACATTCAATTGAACGACAACAAGAAGGTGTTGGGTAAATTTAAGGACGAGAGCAGCGGTAAACAGATCGTCGAATTCGTGGGCTTGAGACCCAAACTGTATGCTTATCGTCTAGAAGATGATGAAGAGATCAAGAAGTGCAAAGGAGTTAAAGCGTGCGTGGTGAAGAAAAACATCTCTTTCCAAGAGTATAAAGATTGTCTGTTAGGAAGTGGTCCGGTGTATAAGACTATGAAATCGATTCGAAGCGAAAATCACGACTTGTATACCGAAATAGTCAACAAGATTTCGCTGACAGCCGACGATGACAAGAGATTCATGTTAGACAATAAAATAAGCACTTTGGCACTCGGACATTGGACTTTGGATCTAATTTTAGATGATATGAATGGAGATGATTGGATTCTAGATGTGATTGTGGATGATAAGATTCCAGATACGATTGTGGATGATAGGATTCCAGAAAATCAAGAAGAATTAGATGAACACAAAATTATGGAAATCGATAGTGACATCGAGAAAGTTAGTTTAAAAAGAAAAAGAAAAAAATAGAAAAAAAAAAACTAACGTCATTTTTAGTAAATTATAATAAAATAAATAAAAAAAATATATACTTATTTATGAATAAGAAAATAAAGATATCCGTAGAAGGTGTCGTCTTACCCAATGAACCCCTATCCAACATCGATCTGTTGAATGCGGCAAAAGATTTGAAAATCGAAGATTTTCTAGGAGTGTTTTCCAGAGATGCTTGCCGAAGAGAAGATCTCGACAATTGGAATGCGGAATTTTAAATCTAGACGATTCATCGGGTGAAGGCACTCACTGGGTGGCATGGATGAAGAACGGGAAGAAGAAAAATTATTATTTCGACAGCTACGGAATCTCGCCGGCAAAAGAAATAAAGAACTATTTCAACAAATCGATGGTTCGTTACAACACGGAACAAGTGCAATCACCAGATCAAGTGTTTTGCGGTCACCTGTGTCTCTATGTTCTCAAGAGATGGTCTGAAGGAGATCGATTTCAAGAAATTCTCAATGATTTACATTAGAGAGAGATTTTTTTTTATAGTATATATAAAAGATAAAAAATTATTTTAAAAAAAATTTTAATCGAATAAAAAACGAAAAATAAAAATAACATAGTTCATTTTTTTAATAAACTGCGTTTTGAACATATTTTTCTAAAAAACAAAAAAAGCCTCACAACAACATGCCAGTCGATAAATTTGGTAGAAGTGACGACGAAAAAGTCAACCCGAGAAAGAAGAGGAAGACGTTCGAAGTCGACGATGGTTACGACGTTGCCAACTTGGACGAACGTTACGTTTGGAGATATGAACCTCGAGAAGAACCTTTGAACATGAACGATAAGAAGCTCTACAATCTTCCCGAGCCGATAGATCTCACAGATGCTGCGACTAAAAAATACGTCGACAGGGGGAACGCCGATTTCGAACGAATCCTGCTAGATAATTACGTGGATAAAACCATGACCGACGATCTCGATTTGAAATCCAAACGTTTGGTGAACATCACGAATCCCATAGATCCCACCGATGCCGCAACCAAGAAATATGCAGACGACTCTCACGCGAGATTCAGCGAACACCTGAGAAATAGATACGTTCTGAAAATGATGCATTCGGAATTGAACGCCAATTCTAACAAGATAACGAACGTGGCCACTCCCACGAATCCCAAGGATGTGGCGACTAAACACTATGTAGATCTGGAACAGAGAAAGTCTGACAGACGAGAAATGAAATCGGATCTGAATGCTGGATTCCACAAGATATTGAATCTGTCGAAGATCGACGACATGGATGCAGACTCAACCGCGGTCAACAAGGGCTACGTAGATTCTGCCATGATACAATCGCAAGAATACCTAGAATTGCAAGTGGACGATCTCTACCTGAACAAAGAATCTGGCGGAACCATGGAGGGTGGCATCAACATGAATGGTCACAATTTATTCGGTCTCGATCACGATCCCGAATTCGATTGCAGCGCGGTAAGCAGGAAGTACATGGACGACAACTCGGTCTGGAGAAAGGGCGACATCATGGAAGGTAAACTAGACATGGGTGGACACGCGCTCACGAATCTACCGGATCCCGTGAACATGACGGATGCCTGCACCTGATTTCGGTGGTGGAGAAAGTCAAATATGCTAGACAATTGATCACCGTGTGGGCCGAAGAGGCCGGCGCCTTAGATGAGGGAAAAGCTGAGTGGTCTTTCGGAAATGGAGGTAGCGGATCGAAACACGGTCAGGTTGGATATCCCATGCAGAGATACAGCATCGAAAAGACTGAGAATCAACACGCGAATGTTAGCACGTTCGGCACGCCTCTCAAAGTGAACGCCGGAGACAGGATTAATTTCATCACGAAAACCAATAATCCCAAAGCCGCCACTTCCGTGGTGAGTCTACTGATCGAACTAGATCCTTTGAACAAACAGTGAATGCATGGAAAATAATGAATTAAAAAAAAATAATGTGTGATTATTAAAAACAAAAAAAAACAAAAAAAAAAGTAATGAGATTTAGAAAGATGTTCAATCTCTCTAGATCACATTACTTCATTTATTTTTTTTTTTTTTTGAGGTTTTGTTTTAATACGTTATTTCTCATAATGTTTCATCTCGTGAAATTGGATCACCTATCTCGAAACACGCGTCGACATCTATTTTAGCATTTCGAAGAGCTTTTATAAATTCTCGAAAAGCAGTCGGTCCTCTATACATCAACGTGTCTAAAAGTTTTCTGGTCTTATCTTCTATCATGATTTTACTTTCGATTTCACGTCTCATATAATCAGTCAATATCAAAGGTTTTGTTTCGACTAAAGTGTCTAGAATTATTGCTAACGAATCTTGCGAAATATTTTTAATCAAAACACGTCTGTTTCTTCTTAAGTATTCTCTTTCTTTATCATTCATTTTTATAATAATTTTTTAATTTTATTTATATATATTTTTTTTTTTTTCACACTCGTCTCTCATCGAATGATCGACATCTTATTTCCGTCCGATTCGAATTGTAATTCTCTGTCCGACAGGACCAGGGCGAAGGCTTCGGTTTTTCTTGGCACGTTCCTATCGAATTGCATCTTGATCTGAATGTCTAACACGCTACTCTTGAGTCGTTCACTCTGTTTACTGACGTCGAATACGAACATGGGATACATCGACTTGTATTCGCCGGGAGATATGTTAGGATTGCTCATCAATTCGTCTAGACCATGATACTTCTTTCTAAAATCAGCGGCGTCGCCGTACAGTCTGGAGAAATCGTTCTTGTCGAACAATGCATTGTAATCGATTGCTGGATATCTCGTGGCGTTCAGAAACACTTGCATGTTTCTCAAATGGCAGTGATCGAACAGCGATGCATTCTTTTCCTGAGACCCGTCCCTATCGGTCTGAAACGCAACCACGATGAAACGCGGTCTCTCGGAAGCGGATTTCACTGTCAATCTCCAATCGAAGTGATTCATGGAGGGAGGAATGCTAGCCGTGTCGCACTGTCTCATTCTAAATCCCACGGGTAATTTACTCTTGGATTCTATGATCTTGTAGAGACGCGCTTTCTCCACGATCAAAGGCTCCACATGCGGAACGAACCATGATATCTTGTGTAGAGTTATCTTACCAGCACCGGTCGCAGTGAGTCTCACTATTGCATCGTCGTTTCCTTTTCGAATCAACATCAGATTGTGTTTGAATCCGTACATGATCTTGTTGTAATCGTCTGCGAATCCGAAGATGTGTTTCAAAGGTATCCTGAACGAAAACGTTCCTTTAGGTCTGGACGTCCTGACGACGTAGTCGAATATCGCAGTGGCGCCTGCGCTAGCAGGGCCTACGGTGTCTTTCACCCACAACTGATTAAGTCCTCTGGATTTCGAAAAATCATCAGGATACGTCAAGAGTCCGAACATCGTGGTGGCCTGACCGGGATGAAAAACAGATTCTATCTCTTGTCCGGATAGCATGTATTTTATGTTACTGAATAGATGCATGATGCCATTATTGGCTAGAGTAACCGTGTCGTCATCGGCGTAGTCGCTCCCATCTTCCTTGGTGAGACGTCCCTGCACCACTATGAAACTCTTGCTAGGATGTACGAATAGATCTTGAGTTTCGACGTTGATTTTTATCTCTCCCGCATTGTTCAAACTCGTCCCGGTTACCGGTTCGTATTTGTGAACCTCATATTCTTGAATACTTTCATCTTTCACTATGCTTTGTGCTATATCTAGTATATTTGTCATTTTAAAGGATTTTTAGTTTTTTTTTTTGTTTATTAATTAACTTGCTTTCTTTATCTAAAAAATAGTTTTTAATTATTTTTTATTATTATTTTTTTCTCTCTTATATATATATGTGAGTAAACAAGAAAATGTCAAAGAGAGTAAATAAAAAAAAAATTTGTGTTCTTCATCAAAACTTCGTCTTCTGTAATTGTTGTTCGTAAAACTTTCCGATGATCTCTTCTCCATCCAAAGCTTCGATTTCGTAAGTCACCAGATCGGTGTGAAATATTTTGATGATCACGAAAATTTCCGAGGTCCATCGAGGAGTATAACCCTTTTCGAAGTGCTTCTTATAAGCGTAGATTCTCACTCGATCGCCGACCGCAAATTTCAGCGTTCTAGACTTCTTCCTGGTCTTAGATCTCTCGGGATATAGAGTCGTGTAGACCCGTTTTTCGTTTCGAGGATCGCTAGCTTCCGCGGGAGTCATCTTGATCGATCTGTGTCACGTGTTGTTGTAATCTTTGACCAGACCGTTCAGAGCGTATATGTATTTCTTGGTCGAATTCGCCGTGAAGTATCTGTACATCTTCTCCTTCATCGTTCGATTCCAACGTTCCACCATGCTGGCTTTCTCTTCGTTTTCGATCGAGTAGAGGTCTACCAATCGACGAACGTGCTTGTTGTTGAATTCCTTTCCCTTATCCACCCACAATTTACTCGGTTTTCGAGAAGACGAGTCGAACACGCTCTTCAGAGCCTCGGCGACGCAAGGTCCCGATTTATCCTTCAAAGCTCTGATCCAACTGTATTTGGAAAACACGTCGATGACCGTCAATAGATATTTGATGCCCTCGTTCCACCTCGAAAACGATCTCATATCGACCAAGTCGGCAGACCAAATGTCATCCAGACCCTTCACGAACACCCTTCTCTTTCGAAATTTACGCACTATGGGTTTGTGTAACTCCTCGGCCAATTCGCTCGTCAATAATCGTTTCTTCTTCTTTTCAGATGCGCTTTTTTTTTTTGAACACCCCATCCGAATCGATGTTTCGCACCGATCAGATTTTAGACCAGCGAATGTTCCATCTTCTCTCTCCTGGTCGGATTCGATATGCCTCTCAATCTCCCCCAACATGTTTTTGTCGCAGACATCGTTGCGAGTCTTGGTGTTGGGATGTCCGGCGTAGCACAGATCGTGATCATACGCGGCCGTATCCACCCTATTCACGGGTTTGCTCCAAGATTTGGGTGTCAGATCGGCATTGAGTCTCTTGTTCAATTTCGTTCCGGGTCCCGTGAAACTGTGACCGGGCAGATGCATTTCGAAAGGTAGATTGTTGATCATTTTATTCACGATGCCTTTATCTTTGCTTGCGTTCTTTTGTTTGATGAATCGAGTCTTGACAGAACCACACACGTCGCAAATTCCGCAAAGCATCCATCTGTCGTTTTTAGTTCGCACTTCTCTAGAATTACTCGTCTCAGTAACTCTCTTACACTTTACACAATACATTTTTTTAAGAGTTATTTAAATTAATTTCGTTTTTTTTATTTTATATATAAATTTAATATTTTTTTTTTTTTTTTTTAAATTCTGTTCTTATTATATATATATATTATTTTTTTTTCAATCGCTGCTCTTGAGTTCTATCATCTTACTGAATTCCTCCCTGGCCTCTTTCCTCCCCTTTTCCACGAGAGAATCCTTCATCTCTTCCTTGATGATCTGACGAGTCTTGATTCTCACGGCTTCTTTCATGGCATCGTATTTCGTTTTCTCGCTCAATATCGCGAAGTATTCACCGTCCGATATCCTACCGTCTTTCAACGCCAAAGAGATCATTTCGGATATCGTGTCGATATTGGAGTCGGCCAAGACGCGAATCTTGTCGTGTTTCCTCGCCTTCAGATATAATTTCCTACTCAAAAAGTTTCCGAGCGTGCTAAACAATCCGGCGGCCAGAGCCACTCCTTCTACGGTCAACACGATCGGAATGCTGACCGCGGTCGACAACAATCCGATGCCGGCCGCGTGTAAACCCATGGAAATCGTGATGAGTGTCGTGTCGATCGCGTTGACGAATTTCACGAAACGCGAATACTTCTTCTTGAGGGAACGACGAGAATCTCTCTCTCGAGTCAGATACAATTGGATTCTACTGATTTGATCAATGCGATACCTCTCTCCTCTTTCTCTTTCTTCTAGCGACGGCGCCGTCGGCAAAACGCCGTTCGGCTTCTCGTCCTCGTCGTCCACTAACGTCGGATACAATTTATTTCTGGTTCTCATTTTTTTGTGTTTTTTTTCTTTCTAATATTAGATAAAAAAATTTATGTGTGTATTTATTTTTTTTATTTTCTACTCTCCCTTATTTTATATCAACGAAAAAAACTTAGACGTATGCTTCGTTCAGCAATAATTTCTTGATGCATCCCTTGTCTTCTAAAGTCAAACTTCTACGCGCCAATTTCAGTTCTTCAGAATCTGTGGGCCTGTCTCGATTCTTACAGAAGACTAATCTCTTCCAAAACGTGATCACATCATTGAATTTAACGCGTTCGAACGCCGGTTCAAAATACATGATGACCATATCTTCCCTTTCCATCATTAGACACGAATGATTCTTGTGATCGAAGTCTAGATGATCCCGACATCCGACGCATCGTTTTAACAAGATGGGACGTAGTTGTTCATTCACGCAGATTGCGTATGCTCTCATCAGCATGTTTAAAAGAAACCTCGCTCTAATAGTCTGAGAATCGCTCATGATTTACGTAATTTTTTTTTTTATTATCTATTCGATTTGATATATTTATTTTTCTAAATAACTATTATTTATATATATTTTTTTCTCCCCTATATATATATCAATCAAAAACGTGACAGCGGGCTCGCGAATTTCCAACACACCGACGACGACACTCTTCGTTCAGATCGAGTTTTACGAGAATCGAGCGATCCGATCGCTCGATCAGCCGAGTTTTGGAGAATTTCTCATAGTGGGGAATTCCCCTAATAATGTCATAAATGGGAAAAAAACCCACCGCCTCAAAAACAAGGGAGAGTTCTAGACCATCTGTCTCAACACAATTGCGGGTTCTGGACCGCTGGTCTAGAGTCCCCAAAACTGTTTTTGATGATGACCCAGAATTTTTTGCTTTTGCTCGCGTTCGCCAACGATGGATCGATGGTCTGATCTGCGATGGGAACGTCGACAAAAATTACGTACAAGATACAAGTGAAGATGTACAATTTCACCCTTTTTTTAAAAACGCGCGTTCACCACGAGTATTTGAACGTTAAAAGTGCGATCTAGGAGTCACAACTGTACATGAGGGGGATTCAAGACCATGTACAATTTTTGTGAACAAGCGTGTGATTTAACACTGAATTCCACGTTGGTGAACGCATCGTATACGTATGTTTGTACACGTACATGTACAAGTGGTCGTAAACTCTCCTTTTATACCTACTGCGATTAAATATTTTTAAAGAAATCAGAAATAGGTTTTCGTTAATATTATTTAAAGATATTCATACAGGAATCAGATAAATTTTCCAAGAAACCAGAAAAAGCATATATGTGCACAGCATTCAAAGGGTTCGATCAAGGGATCAGAAATGGACATCGTTTGAAGCAGTATTGTGAGTATGTAATGAGTTAACATTTTATCACTGAAATAAAATCATTGGAACCCACTTTGAAGTCTTGAGAGGGTTAATTAAAAGCATTGAACTGAATAATTTATACTTTATTTCCTTGCAAAGCAAAGGGTTTCTCTCAACTTGGTTGAAGTCCTGACATCTATCTGATTAAAATAGCGAGATAACATTTAATGTACGACAGCTACCTCTTCTCCTGTTTACATTTCTCAATGCGAATAAATAAAACATAGTATTGCTTGGGGATAATTTACTGTTACAGCAAATTAGAGGCTGTGAAAATCCTGTGGCCGACTGGGCCATACTCAAGGGCTCTAGAGACCTAAAAAACATAGGGTGCCGAGAACTTGTGTATGTCTGTCAATATACCAAAGATCAGCGAGACAGGACGACAGAAGGGACTAAACAGAAGGTTTATTAACTTGATATCTGACAATGCAGCAGCAGGTACTATTGTATCTTTGGAATGGCACTGTTAAGGAAACAAAGTGTGTGTGTACATATCGAATATACCCATAGTAGCTTGGTGTACCAAATGTTCACCACGAGTGGTGAAGTGGTGTTAACTCCGAGCCTTTGGAGCGCGGTTAACACTACTTCACCACGAGCGGTGAACATTTGGTACACCAAGCTACTATGGGTATATTTCATTTAGACCATGATCGTCAGATCATTAAGAGTCGCTATTATTTTTTCTCTATTTTTTACGCTGTCAATTTTATCACCGAAACGAAATAGGAAAAGAAACAGGGCCTTTTTCACTTTACTAACATAATAACATACTATTTCGAATTATGGATGCGTTATTAACATGGGACAATGCATGTTTGTTAATTTTTGGTGTTTTATGGGGGCAATCTCATTTACAAACGTAATAAATAATTGCCACTTTCATTTCACCCTTCGCGAGGCGACGTGCGATAAATTTCGACAAGTTCGCATTCAGGTCGACGTCACCAAAGGTCAAGGATGTAGTTCCACTGTAGGTATAAATTTTAACTATTGAAATCCCATTGCTGGCGTGTTCACCACGGTTGGTGTTTTAAGCTACTATTTTTGTTATAGGTTTTTTATATATAGTAGAATTGGTAACCATGGTATAAATACAGCATACACCATACGGTCTCTATGGTCAAAGTATACTCCCCTTCTTGTCACACTGATTTTGCAGATTTGTTCCTTTTTTCCGTTTCCGTTTGTTCAGTGTCCTATACATATCGTATGTATTAGCTTAACCCCCTGCACTCTGATGTCGAAATCTCCAATTTTCAGGCTGCTAATTTTTCCCACAATGCAACTAGGAATTTAACCAGTTCAGTCTTGTTTGACAGAGCTCATTGAGCTCTGTCAAACAAGACCGAATTGGTTAAATTCCTAGTTGCATTATGAGAAAAAAATTGAATGTTGAAATTTCAATATTTTGACACCAGAGTGCAGAGGGTTAGTGATTGAAATGGTACCTCTTTTATTCAAACATCAACGGGTTCTGATTTCATCTTGGCATTGGGCCGACAAACGATACAGGTGAAACAGTGCCTACAGGACTGATGACCATAAGGTAGGACAGGGATTGTTCATGTTCATATTGATAGTGACCGTTACGGGCAACTATAACCAACCCTTGGTGACTTTCACACGTTCACCATATGATACCTTTCTAATAACAATGTTTTTTCTGCTAAATTAATCATATCATAGAAAATAAAATTTATCTCCGTTGTATGTCCCCATCACTTGACATGCATTGTTAATTACTGTAACTGTTTTGTACTCTTTGATGCCTCGTAAGGTGAAAAGAAATAAATCTTGAATCTAAATCTTCAAACTTTTTACTGCCACGTCCCCTGTCCAGTTTAAAATATATAAATGGGTTTTTTATGTATTTTTATTTTTGATGAAGTGTTATGCTGTTTATATTAGAGAAATGACCTTATCACCTGATTAACTGTCAGTAAGACTTCTTTGAAGTCTATCTGCCAGCCAAACAAAAATAGTTTTAATTTGCATATGGCAGGACATGTGAGTTATGCCTTAATAGTGAAGAGAGTTTCAAGCGAACAAAAAAGACTTTAAAAGAAAGTAAAACAAGTCTGTAAATTATCTGTAAACAAAAACTGCCAAGGATTTTTTGCGTACCTGTATTATAGCTTAAAGAACTATTTTCTGCTTTCAGATATGATAACAGTAGTATTTCTATTCTTGTGAAATTGTAACGAGTAATCCTGTGGCGAATTATTTTTGCACGTGTGCCCCCCTCCCCCTCCACCCAAAAATCCTCATTTCTGAGATTAATTTTTGATTTGAAATAGTACAAAGTTCACTGAATACGTCAAGATGCTATTGTCAGCTCTGTGTATAATGAGCGACCGGACGGCGCCTTCCTTCTCTGCGGGAAGTGATCCGCACAGTGTAAAATTCGCGGAGTTGTGCAGTGGCGTTAAAAGCGTTTTTTTTATGTGGGTGAGACAATGGAATTTTGAACAGGAATTAGCGCTGCATGCATCGCCGCCTGCCAATCTGGCAGGCTGCGACGCATTGTACCGCTAATTTCCATAAGTATTTTTTATGAAATTATGTGTTTTGTGCAATTTTCGTCGGGGGTGTCAAAATCGTGATTGTGTTGTACCAGTTGATCTCTATAAAATTGGATTGTTGGAATGTTCATTGGTCACAGAAATGGTACCCCACCTTCAGCTCTCTGGATGGGAGGGGGGAATGTTTGCTTCTATAAATAGAGAATGCTCAACAAAATCATTTTTTCGACCGTATTCAGTCCCCCGACGGATCGAAACCGACATTTATTTTTTAAAGAATATGGTTTAATGTTTGATGTCTGTGCAAAACGAATATATTGATGACGTTTACATTTTCCATGGTAATGTAAATTAAATATTTATAACATACTAACAGGGTTATCCGGCGTTTCTCGGGCTGAGGAGAGTATTATAACGGTTGTGCCACTCTACACCCCCACCCCAGCACGGCATTTTTTTAAACCTCACCATTAGATTCCTGGTAAAAAATTACCCTTAGTAGACCCCTTTGAAGACCTATATCGGTGAGAAAAATTTTGGTCATAACGTTTGGTGCCCCACTACACCCCCACCCCGATACTTTTTTAAACCTCCCCATTAGATTCCTGATAAAAACGTAGCCCTAGTAGACCCCTTTGAAGACATATATCGGTAAAAGATTTTGGTCATAACTTTTGGTGCCCCCTACATCCCCCCCCCCCACACACACTTTTTTAAACCTGACAATGACCTCCGCCATAAAAAAAATACTCCTAGTAGACCCATTTTGGACCCTTGGGGTGGCCCCATACCAGCGCTGATTAATTGTTGATATAGCAAAGCTGATGCTGTGTTGCTAGTTTTCGTGTTTGGTAAACACCATGGCGTTTGAATGGACGTGACAACCGTTACTTACTCTCAGTTCCTTATTCGATATTCGTTATCAACCGATTCCATAGGTTGATAACGAATGCCGAATAAGGAACTGGGAATAAGTAACCGTTGCCGCGTCATCGGCGTTTGATGGAGTGAAGGTTGTTTCGATGTGACTACAGAATTTATTTATTTATTCATTGGGGTTTAACGACACTTTCGACAGTCAGGTTCACCTCGTGACGAACAGTTTTATGTGTGGAGAAAGCCGGAGTACGCGGAGAGAGCCACCGATCAACGGCGAGCATCTGTGAAACTCCCCAACATACTAACTCCACACAAGCAGCGTTAGCATTGGTTGAAGACAAGTGCACCATCGACGTGCAGTGCACCATCGACGTGCAGTAGTTTAAACAATATTTTATTCAAGATAATGTTATATGTATACATTACATAGCAGTATAATAGATTAATAAAAAAAACAGTTTTGCTAGCAGTATACGAAATAACAGCAACAGTGATAATCAAGTCGGTAGATAAACTAGGATTCGCCGTACGCCTTAGCAAACAACGCCACCGTGCCCCACGTGTGCAATTGGGATGAAGTGTCTTACACAAGGACACAACGCGGTTGCCGCAGGTGGGATTCTAACCGAGGACCTCTCGGCTTGCAGCCCGCATCTCTACCCACTTAGCCACCGCGCCCCCGACTGCAGAATTAAGTCACAGCGTGACAGTTTCACCTCATCAAATGTCTGCGATTGAGTGAGTGGAGCATGGATTGATTCAACGTCATCTTGGAAGATGGGCAGAGGAATTGGGTGTTGATGTTCTACCAATCCAGTGGTGAAGTGGTTGTACCACAAAACACAAAAGATGAATCCCCACGAATGAAAATACGTCACAGTAAATGTTCAGCTGAAAGTCAGAATGTGAATGTTTAAAATTTATGTAAGCACCTACATGAACTGGGAAGTTCAGCACCACAAAGATGATGCCTGGAAATTGATGGGTAATGTTGAAAGGCGGAGTTTTTCTCAAAACTGGTTTAACTGTTTTGTTCTGTATCCAATTAAAAGTCAACACTTGCTACGTTACACTGCAGTTTGTCTTGTTTGATCGCTATGACACGTACTCGACTATCTTGTAAAATACTTTGAATACAGATATGGTGGATGTCGGGTTAATTATTCGCAAATTAATTATTGTTAATGTGATTTAAATACGGGTGTGGTGTTTTTCAAATTAATTATGCGCAAACTAACGATTGCCATTAATTCTCGTCTCCAATAAAACTTCCATCTTTAGAAGTTACAAAATTACCTTGTATCACTTTATTGCAATAGCCCCAAGTTTATTTGATATTTTTATTTTGGTGATTTACATATGCTAATAATAACCACTTATTATATTTTGTGATTGTCCTTTAACACTTTACCTTGTGTACACCATAGCTGACAATTCTCGTCATTGGAAGCGATTTCGGTTCGCGGTGTCCTAATGGTTACGGCATTGAACTTCAAACCGAGAGGTTCGCTAATCGATCCCCGCCAGGGGTAACTGCGGTGTGTCTTTGGGCAAGGCACTTAATCCCAACTGCCCACGTGGGGGCACAGTGCCGCTGTGTACTAAGGCGTACTGTACGTCGATGGTGCACCTGTCTTGAACCAATGCTAACCCTGCTTGTGTGGAGTTAGTACGTTGGGGAGTCTGACATTTGCTCGCCGTTGCTCGGTTTTTCTCCCCGGATACTCCGGCCTCCTCCATCCGCAAAACTGTCCGACACGAGGTGACCCTGGTTGTAGAAAGTTTTATACTCTAATAAATAAATTGGGAGAGACTTACAGGAAAGTTAGAGCCCCTTAATTTTCTGAAGTTGTTTTCCATTTCACCACCTTTTGGTGTTCTCTACTCGTTTTCTGTTAATTATATCAACAGTATGGGCTTCGTAACATATAATGCAGTCAATATCCTTTCATTAATATAATAGTCTAGGAGGTGAGAATTGCTAAATATTTTTTCCTGGGAAGAATAAAAACTTGCAAATTATCGTAAAAAACACATTCACTAAACAAAAAAGCCAAAGTGGGCAGTTACCTAGTTGCTTCTAATTAACTTGCCATAAAAGGCCAACTTTCCTTTTCCAACTTTTAATAAACGAAAACAACAGACAGCTCCGTGAGCTGTCGGTTGTTTTCGTTTATTAAAAGTAGCAAAAGGAAACTGTGCTTTATTTTTTACTGATGTCACAGGTGTTATCTCAACAATCAAATGCTACTTAATTGGACCTTCCTCGCCCGTCTAATAATTTCAATGGAGATAACTTTATTGTAAGTTGATTTTCGTGTGTTGATAAGTCAAGGATGGACATCAAAATATGTTAGGGGCGCGGTGGCTCTGTTGGTAGAGGCGCAGGCTGCACGCCGAGTGGTTCTCGGTTCGAATCCCACCTGCGGCAACCGCGTTGTGTTTTTGGGCAAGACACCTCACCCCCATTGCCAGCAATAAACATTACATATATTGAACTTGTATTTTCAAGTGAATAATGACGGGATTCGACATCAAGCTGAAATAGCAGTCATTTTAATATTAACATTGATACAACACAGGTACCGTGAAATCTTGAAAATACGGAATTTCTTGTTCGGGTTTCGAAAACGCAACTCTCAGTGCACTGAGCTGAAAGTTCGGGTTCAGGATGGGAACATCACAACGGAATTTTGCCAAATCATATTTTGCCGCTGCTGCCAGTACACTATCGCTCAAAACTGCTTTACACAAAGGAGGAGGAGAGGGCAGGTAACAAAAATTTTGTAGAACTGCTGGTGATTCTTTTAATTCAGTAAAATCTCTTCTTTCTCTGTCCTACGGGAATTGAGATTTATTTTTTTAAAGTGAAACCGGCCAATTTAGAGGGAGTGAATACATATAATATTGTTATTATTAACCCTTTGAACCCTAGCGGCCGTTTTTTCGGCCAGCAACATGATACGTCATAACGTAATTAAATAGGATTGCTGTTCAGTAAATGTGTGGGGTGAACCAATCAATATTTTCAACGTGCAGCCCCGAGGCTGCACGTTGAATATATTGATTGGTCTACCCCAAATAATGAATATGGACTCTTCTAATTGTTGCCATTGAACTGGCATGGAAGATACCACTAGAGTTCAAAGGGTTAAGTTATGTTTTTTACCCCGAGTCAGACAGATAATGCAAGTCGCGACTGCAGAAAACAGACAAGTCTTAACCCTTCGCCCAACGTAACGACAAAATGCGGCCAGCGATATTCACAAAAATCATCGTTCATTTTTCATTAATTTCTCATTTGACTCAAAATCATAGCTTATGACCCCTCATTGGAACGAGCTCGTTCCAGTGATGGGCCATAAGCTATGTTTTTGGTGCAAAAATGAAAAAATAGTCATTCAAAGTTTGCAAGTGTCGTCTGCTTTTCGAGTTAGGTAGAGGGATAACTAAGCGAAAATAATAAAACACCGTCAAATACGTCTGCTATTAGGCCGGCGGTTTAGATGCATAGAGCGTTTATTATCGAAACAACGAAATTTCATACCATGGCATTCTGTATGTACATAAAAATGAAATGCTTGTGAATATACACATTGAAAGTCAACAAGACAAGCTGAATCCCGCTAAAAGGCTCTTGTGCTGACCAGGAACAGCTCGGTATAAACCCCTTTTGGGGCCAAAAACATGGAAACCTGTATCCGAAATCAATTGCATGAATGCTTCAAGCGAGTGCTCGGACCTATACTCACAAATTTAAAATGAATGGACGCCAATATCGTTAAATACGAAATTATACTAAAATTGAAACTACAAATATATGTTTCTCAAATGAGTGCAGAAAATCAAACATGCACGAGCTATCGAATTATTTCCCCTTTTCAAAACAAACACCTCGGCCTCATTGGCTCAAATTTTTTGCTCCAATTTATACTCTATCAGCATTCCTGTTAATCCTATTCATTACATCAAGACACTTTTTTCTCACTATCCTTTCGAAACGCGAGAAAGAACATTTTCACTGTGCTGAATATCGATGAAAACTTGTCAAAAGTTGTGCGGTTCATTCGACCTGTGACATGCTATCAATCTTATTCAGATCGCTAATAGACTGTCCATTTTCTTTAGACGCTGGTTGTCGTGATCCATCTTCTTTTCGTCACAGGGTTGCTGCGAAGTTGATCAATGGGAGAGGGTAGAAACCCGATTTATCCCGACTGTGATATCTCAAATCACGACTGACAATATATTCATCAAGGTATGGAATTTTTGCAGCCGGGCTTTTAGTTCGAATCATCAATACATCATTATGGAGGGCTGATTGGTGAGCTGTCGGGCTTTGGGCGGGCAGGCGGGCTTCTTGGCGGACGAATGACAGACTTCTGTCAAGCGCGCGGTTGGGAGGGCATCGGGCGCACTGTCTGGCGGGCAGGTGGGTAGGCAGAAGTGGACGGAAGGCTAGACGAACGGAGAATGGACAGACATTATGACGGATGGATGGACGGATGGCTAGACGGATGGACGGACGGAAGGACAGACGGACGGACCATCTGCGGTGGCCCGGACGCACAGACAGACAGACAGACAGACAGACCGACAGACAGACAGACCGACAGACAGACAGACAGACAGACAGACAGACAGACAGACAGACAGACAGACAGACAGACAGACTGACTGACTGACTGACTGACTGACTGACTGACTGACTGACTGACTGACTGCCAGACAGACAGGCAGACAGACAGACAGACAGAATTTGCCACATGCCACAGCATACCACGAGCGTTTCTGTCTTCGCTATACTCATAGGGACGCTAAGGGAGCACACAAGGCAATCCTCCCCACCCCCACCCACCCACATTCGAAATATGTCACACAACACGGATCCTCTCCTTTAACTAGCTCGTTCCAATAATGGGTAACATGATATGGATTTGTTGGATTAATTAAAAGAACAAATCTTGATATATTGTGCCTAAAGTCTCCCCCCCCCCACCCCACCCACTCCCTGCACGTTTTTGCACCTGATGAGAGAGGAGACTGGGCGTTCAATAGAACCCAATTCCAAAACACTACTTCTGTTGTCATTCGGTTAACCGAATATTTTTAAATAATATTTTGACCACAATTGTATTGCTTTTCCAAGTCACATCGATCATTAAACAGGCAACTTTTTGAAAATCTTGATCTGTTGTAACTTGATCTGTTCCGCCGGGAAATGAAATGTCTAATTATTGGGTTGATTTATATTCTAACAATGTACAGCGCTATCTGTATCCCCGCCAAGAAGTGCTTTACTAACCAGAAAACATAAAAATTGAAATTTTCCGAGTTGAAAAAAGCCGAAAAAGGTCCATAACTCTGAAAAAGAATGATTGGACAAAACCCGTTACTTGTGAATATCCTCTCCATACCCCCAAAATGGCTCATCAGCATACCAAAGATCATTCAAATCCGGCATGCATTGACTGAGACACGGAGGTCTAAAGTTGTTACGGACGACGGACGAACGGACGGACGGACCCCACTGCTAGCTACCCGGCAAACTTCGGCTTAGTGGGGGATATTTATGTATTTATTTATTTATTGGTGTTTAAGGTCACATACTTATGCACGATTGCTAATCGTGACCGTGACAGTTTTACGGGTGGAGGAAGTCGGAGTACCCGGAGAGAACCACCTAGCATGGACGAGCAACTGTTAGCTGCTCAACATTCTAACTCTGTTCAAGCTCGGCTCAAGCAGGGTTACAGCGGTTGAAGACATCGACTTGCAGAACACCTTAGTACACGGCGTCATTGTGCCCCCATGCAGGCAACCGGAATAAAGTGCCTTACCCAAGAACACAACGCAGGTCGTCCCGGACGGGAATCGAACTCGGGACCTCTAGCATAGAAGACCAAAAGTCTACCACTGAGCCACCGCGCTCCCTGGTGGGGGATAATAAACCGGATCATACTGTTGCCCATTCCACGCTCTTTTTATTACTTCTTCTAATTCATCCGAACCGTCTACCCCCACGTTAAATACTTCATTTTGTCTCAAATATTGGCTAATTATTTCCATTTTGTACCCAGAATCGATTATAATCAGCTATTTATTGTCAAGCTGACATGAGTATGCCCCCTCCCCACCCCACACCCACCCCTCAATCCTGACCAAAATTTCCTATAGTTGGAAATTCGGAGGGCAAGTCATGAGCAGTTGGAAATTCCATCTATCGGAATTTTAGAGCTTCTTTGGTGATGGTGATTCTCCTTTGCTTCCCAAAATTCCAACTCGGTTTCAAATCGGCAAAAATTCCAATTGTTACTATTTACAACTACAGTGTACGCAATATTGGGCTTCATAAGTATGCATGGGTGTCTTCCCACTAGACCAATTCCCTTTAGACCAATTCCCTTTAGGCCAATTCCCAAAAGACCAATTCCCCTTAGACTAACTACATACTGTTATTGATTAAGGGTTGATTAAGGATGATTAAGAAAACATTTATTTACTGATAAGCACTTTATTTGAAAAAAAAAATATTTATATGCATAACATACAAAAAAATGGGTTTATAACATTTCAGCATTGCTCAGTACATATAACATTTTACATAAAATATAGATTTATAACATCAATACACACGAAGGATTGTGCTCAACGCCTGTTTACCACAAAACAATAAAAAGAATCTCAGCTTTTGAAAGTGTGTGATTACTATAACAATTGTTATGAAAAATTTGCCCAACATCTATAAAATATCAACAAGCCAGAAAATAAGCAGACTATCATCTGAAAAATGAGGTCCCCAGAGGGTGAATTTGTTGATGCTACCCTGCACAGCAGGGCAGCATCACTAAATTTACCCTCTGTGAACCTCAACCTGAATCAAGGTCTCAAACATAAACAGAAAGAGGTGCCCAGAGGATAATTTGGCCCACTGTATGGAATAGCAACGGCAAATTTACCCTCTGGGGACCTAATTCTGAAAATGACCGCCTGCTTATTTTCTGGCTTGAATATCAATAACATTAAATACATTTATAAATATTTATAAATATATCAAATTATTGAAATAGAATTATTTTAAAAGTAGAACACATCAGTTGATCTACGGGGAATTGGTCTACGGGGAATTGGCCTCGTGGGAATTGGTCTAGTGGGAATTGGTCTAGTGGGAATGAACCGTATGCATGACGTAAATCGGTACGAGATTTCTATAGTACGTTTACTTATCGTAGTAAAAAAAATCCTCGTAATGCACTTCAAGAAAATCGCTATCCTGAGTTAATTCCATCATTCACAGTTAAAAAATGATGAAACATCGAAAATTGATTATTCCTGCATAAGATCTGATTTAATGTTAGGACAATGTGAATTGCTCAAAGTTCTCAGCTTGAACATTTATTTAGCACATATTCAGTTCCCAGAATAATACCAAATAATAATAATAACCAGATAATTCTATCACAAATGTGTTGGCATTTCAGTTACTAGAATCAATTTTATGCGCCCTTCCTTGGTTTCAATTTAAAATATTTTCTCGGTTGTGAATTTCCAACTAGGGGGAGGAACCGGGAGGGGGTTTCCCCATCCCGGTTCCTCCTTCTAGTTGGAAATTCACTCCCCTATACCCCCCCCCCCCCCCCCCTCAAACCACGTCCCTGGACATGAGCGTTCGGCTTCTACATGTGTTAGGTGGTCTGACGCCACACGAAAAACCTTTTAAGATCACATTCAGGTTTTTCTGTTGTTCACGTACAAATCCAGCTGAGATCACTGCGTGTATGCAGATTTCGTTATTGAGGCAAGGTCTTATGAGACATGCAGGTATTTCTGCCCAGCCTTTGGCAGCTGTCATCCCAACTCCAGTTTCTTCCGATAAAAACACATACTACGACCTCCATCGTAACGCAAATATTTACAATTCAGTGTATATAAACACACCTTTCCACAAGACAGGCAGTTTGTATTTTTCACTATTAAAGTATGATGACCTTATTTGTTGATATCAATTCTAACAACAACTGAGTCATTTTGGACACCTCTCAAAACGTGCCACGTCGGTAGATGACCCCGCGTTATTACTGACGAAAAACAGATACACAAAATGTACAGGCCTGAAACAAACCGTTTCAGTTAAGTCGGGAGTTGTTCAACCTGTCTTGGAAAAGTAAATCAATTTTATATGTTCAGTAGCTCCAAAGAGTACGTTTGCTCTGTTAGAAACCATATAAGTAACCTCTTACTTAACAAGTTCGTTGCAACAAGGGGTTATGAGCTATGTTTTTGGGGACAAATATTGAAAAAATACCATTGTTCTCTATTTTGGTGTATACCGCTTTATAGCTTGGCCGTTACGCTATTACACAGGGTAAAATAAGTTACGGGGCCTCCAGCTGGCGGATACGGTATCAGATGAGGCGAAGTGAGAACAATATTAGACGAGGCTGTAGCCTCGGCTAATATTGTTCTCGGCGAGCCTCATGTGACACCGTATCCGAGAGCTAAATGTCCCGTAACGTATTAATTAGGCTTCACAAAGTTGATGTTCTGTTTCTCGGGCCATTTGTATGTAAAATTGCATGCGCGCGGGCGGTTTTCTATCTTATTTTTATTTTTGTAATTATTTCTTTGCCATCAAACGTTCATATTCTTGGTTTGTTTTACGTTTTATGCCTCGTATTCAAAAGAATACCATGGGTAGTGGGGTGCTTCGTCCCTTGATTGAAGCAATGCAAACCCTTGTTGCACTGAAAGAGCAAATTTATAAATTTTATTATCCTGGGTAAAATATCAGACATAAACCATTTAATATTTTGTTTTAAGTTTGCATTAGTTATTAAAAGAGAGCATGCGGCAACCAAAATGACCATGCTGGGAAGCCTGAGAAACAGATTTTTAACGTTCTTAGGCCTTATGCCCGCATTTTATTCTCCGACATTCCATCATCAGATGTTCTTGGAAACTGTTTCGTGGTTTCGTCAAATTTTTCTATCGACATTCGTTTGTTTACAAAAGCAGAAGAGTATTGGTGCAGTGCAAGGGAAGAAATCTGACAACAAAATAGATCGACAAGTATTTTTGGCCACATTTATAATTTTGCCTGCTTCCACACGCGTTGAACTGAAAACAAACGTTCTAAAGTGCCAGTTAGCCGAATTCAGACTGCTAGGTTGGCGATAAAAACAATATGGCGGACAGTGACGGTTATTATACCAACGGTGTCGGTATATGAGATTACTATGGTGGGCCAGTGTTGACCATCATTGTCGGTGTTTTCATCAGTCACCGAGCGCTAGATATGGCCGTTGATTTTTTAATCCATTAAACTGGCGTAATAAAACGTGAACTACAGACGATAAATCCTACAAGCTGTTTACTCGTATACTGTACACGAATCCTTGCGTAATTGAGCCCTTTACTTATCGCGAGTACAAGACAACACTTACAAAAAAAATCCTGAACTTCCCTCCAATGGCGAAGTGGATTCGGCCATAATATTATAATCTACAGAGTAGTCAATTTTCCCAATTTTCCTGGAAAATTTCAACCCTATATGCATTCGTGTCTGAAATAAGAAAAATTGGTTCATGCACCCTTAACCTTGGGCTATGCGAATCACATATTTTCGATTTGAATCGAATCGAGCCTAGTAATCGAAATCGAATCGAATACAGGCGTCCTGAAGTTCCGACTGATAAAATATTCCAGCTACATCATCAAGGCATGCCTTCGTCGAAGGCGTGCCTTGATGATGTAGTTGGAATATTACCCACTAAAGATTTTTTGTTCAAAAACAGAAACGTGTGCGATAATTCTGTACTGCACTAAACGGGGGTTAACGGCAACCGTTAGCTCATTGTCGATATGACTTGGGAACTTGATATTTTCTTTCAGCAGTGGTAGTGACAAATGAAAATGGAATTATTGTGGATGGTGGCGGCATTGGTACAGATGCCTTTTTATGTCAATACAGCGGGAGCGCGGTGGCTCAGTAGGTAGAGGTGCAGGCTGCAAGCCGAGAGGTCCTCGGTTCGAATCCCACCTGCGGCATCCGCGTTGTGTCCTTGGGCAAGACACTTCATCTCCATTGCCCGCGTGGGGGCTAATGACGCCGTGTACTAAGGCGTACTGCACGTCGATGGTACGCATGTCTTCAACCAATCTAACCCTGCCTGTGCTGCAGTGCGGAGTTACGATGTTGGGGAGCTGGCAGCTGCTCGTCGTTGCTCGGTGGTTCTCTCCGGGTACTCCGGCTTCCTCCACCCGTAAAACTGTCACGGCCATGATTAGCCATTGTGCATAAATATGTGACCTTAAACATCTATAAATAAATAAATAAATAATGACAATACAGTGGAAATTACACTCAGTCTTTATTTTTAACAGTATTTATGTACAATTTCTATCTCAGCTATGCGTTTTGGGGGGAGGATACCATGCGAAATTTCAGTGAAAAGGTTCGAAGGAAAAACGAAGAGAGCAGCCTGTTTTGAATCGAACGGAATACCAAATTAAGATTCGAAATCAAATTAAATCTCGAAGCTTCGCAGGGACATACCATAACCGGATAATAATTGGGTCATTTGGTATAGTTATTCCTTCACTTTGGGGCTACTTGAACCTATAAACAGGACTCAGGCTGTTCCAACTTACATGAACATTCATCTTCCCCAGGGATATAAAATTAAATTCAAGCAGTTGCATCTTCACAGATCTTCCATTAATTGAGATCCCTGTGTTTGAAAGCTGGGACCTCAGACAATTTCAACTGTAATTTGTTCCGTTGCATCGGGTATAAAGGCAAACCACCAGCAGGTAAATCCCACAAAAAATGCAGATGTTGTATAGATAATTACGAATCACCACTCAATTGCAAAAGTTCAGTAACAGTCAATTATCGGATAATTTTTTATTATTAGGGTTTAACGACACATTAACAGCCAAGGTCATATATATGTCGGTGACAGTTTTACGGGTGGAGGAAGCCGGAGTACCCGGAGAGAACCACCGAGCAACGACGAGCAGCTGTCAGCTCTCCAACTTCTTAACACTGAACTCTGCACCGCGGCACAGGCAGGGTTAGATTGGTTGAAGACATGCGCACCATCGACGTGCAGGACGCCTTAGTACACAGCGTCACCGTGCCCCCATGTAGGCAATCGGGGCTCAGTGCCTTTCCCAAGGACACAACGCGAGAGCACGAATCAGTCGCTGAAGTGGTCACCCATCCAGCTACTAACCGCGCTCGACGTTGCTTAACTTCGGTGATCTGACGAGAACCGGTTACCACGACGCCACCGCGCCCCCTATCGCATATTGGTTGCAAATGTGAACTCACATACTGGCTGGGTTAAATGCAGCCTTTTTAGTTTAGTTTAAACATATTTTATTTGCCATAAATTTGCAAAAAGGATTGGAGTACAAGTTATACAACTTATGTTAACTCCTCTCCATAAATACAGTACAGTCGCCATGGACTGGTCACTTTCCACGCGTGGGCAATATTTCTACGGACGCAATAATATTAGATTCCAAACACTAATTACAGGAATAATCATCAAAAATTTAATTAATGAAGCACCGGGTACAACCCGGTGCTTCATTAATTAAAATTTTGCTAATGATGATTTTTACTACCTGGTTAACAGATGCGTGGACATAACTGCCCGCGTGTGGATTACGGCCAATCCACGGCGACTGTACTGTACAACAGAAAAACAATACATAAATGCGGCTGTAAGATATATAGATTGCAACCTTTTTGGGGGGGGAGGGGGGGGGGGGCGTTAGCTCAGTTGGTGGATGTGGTGGCAGAGCATTCATGGCAAGGCAATTGGGTGCTGTTTCTACCCCGTCGGGACTAACTTCCGAAACATTTTACAGTTTTCAGTTCAGTGCCTCCAAACCACCACTGTGCCTGGTGGAATTCCTGTATACGCGATATAAAGGTAAAGTCAAGCAGTTGCCTCTTCAAACATCTTCCATAAATCTAGATTCAAAAGCCGAGACCCTAGATCATTATAAATGTATCTGTTCCAGTTGCATCGAATGATAAGGCAAACGATCTGCAGGTTAAGCTCACAAAAATACCGGTGCTATGTTAGACAAATACAAATAACTACCAACAAAAATTCAGTAATAGTCACTTCTCGGGTATCTGTCTCGGGTCGGCTTGTAAATGTTAACTAACATACCGGTTGAGTTAACTCCAACCTTAAGGGGCTATATAAGTAATGGAATTTTGTTTATTTTGAAATTCTCACCTCTCATATTCCTTAAATTCAGATTAAATATACACAAATCATACATCAAAATGAAGGTTGGGATGTATAGAACACGAAACACATACATGTATGTAATCAACTCATAGAGTTGACAGCAGGCACCACTGGTTCCTGGAAGTCTGATATCGTATTCGTACCAGAACTGATAATAAAATAATATTTCGCAAGAACAACTCGTGGCCGAATGTGCTTCCGATATTCAATAACAAAGCTAGGCATTCAAAACACTTTCGCGCACAGCTACAGGGCTGCATTTTGGAAAGGGATAACACTGTCTGCATTTTTTATTGAAGATGGTTTCCGTGCTCGACAGACATGCGCAAATCACTCGATACTACGAATTTCCATCGGAAAACAAAATCGTAATTCTAAGAAATTTCAACAGGTATCATGATACCTTCAAAAGTATATTTATACGTAAACAAAAGCAAAGGCTTTGGAATTTTCCCCCATGCAGCTCTGTCGCCGTGGTTTGAAGAATTTTGATCCCCTAGCTTTGTTCTTAGATATGTAAAGCACATTTGGCCACAAGTTGTTTTCGTGAAATTTTTTTAAATTATCAGTTCTGGTGCGAATACGACAGCAGACTTCAAGGAACCAGTGGTGCCTGCAGTCGACTCAATGAGTTGATTACACGTGTGTTTCGTGTTCTATACATCCCAACCTTCATTTTGATGTACAATTTGTGTATATTTAATTTGAATTGAAAGAATATCATGGGTGAGAATCTTCAAAATAAACAAAATTTCATTACTTATATAGGCCCTTAATGGGTCTGCCATTAGCTCAGTTGGTATGGTGCCAATTATGGCTGTCGTAGCCACAACATTCAGATTGTTAAACACACCAATACAATTTTGAACACTTAGAAGATCCTCTAGCGTGGCGAAAAAGAAATATTTCACACATTTTTTAGTTCAAGTGGACATGTAGAAATTTTAGTAGAAAAAGTTGTGTTGCTTGGACATGATAACAGTCGTTAGATTTTAGTGACGCAAAGCTATTTTCACTGACTTCACGTCACCATGTAATCAATGTTTTCGGCCCCTGCCTGTGCAGATGAGAGAGCATGTTAACACTCGCCTTACTTACACGTATAAAATAGATTCGTCCCTGTAAACAATGTTGTATATGGTATATCTTTTCAGGATTACAACGACGAGAAGGTTAAATTGTTTCTTGGTATACAAAAGTTGAAATTCATCAACAAATAGCAGCTATTCTGTTTGTTGTGATTGATCTGCGTTTGATTATTTATATCAAAGACACAACCTAATGCTTTTCATGCAAAATGCTCACACAGCGTGAACCCGTTGAGATTGGGCAATAAAGTTATGCACGGGTTGTTTTTGTTAGTGATTAACCGTCAAGGAGTTACTACTTTCGTCTTGCCGATTAGTTGAGCACAAAATCTGCCGGTTGTGAGTGCCGATGTGAGATAGTGACAGCCGAAAGGAGTAGTATGTTTAAGAATACATAGAATAGGGTTAATTTTACAGTACAGTCGGGTCGATTGCTTTGTTGACCTTAAGAGTATGTCAGTGTGTGTATTAAAATAAAAATACGACATCAGAGGAAACAAGTTAACAACGCAGCGTCTTTGATCAAACACGCTGGGCTGTTAACTTGTTTCTGCTGGTCGCATTTCACTGAGTCTTCACGCAACACATGGGATGTGTGTCATGAGCAGCAATAAAGGGGAAGATCAGACCAATCAATGAGATTAGGCCAATCTTGAATCCTGTCAATCATTGTGGCAACTTATTAAGTTTGTTACTGCTTGTATGAGATTGCAAACCAAACGTAAATACAAACAATTTTGATCCAGTGGTGTTCCATGTAACCATCGGCATGGACCGAAGTTCAAACACCTCTACCGATCGCCAACTGATGGCTTAAAATCGGTCGATGTCAGATGCGACTGTCGAACATCGGTTAATCCCCAGTTTTTGTAGCGGATAGTGCGCATGTTTTATTTTGTCTTTTGTGTGTTACGGTTAATAGACAAGCGCATTAATCCGCCACGAACGCAAAAGCCAAATCTGTAAGCACTGTACACAAACATCGTTGTTCAAATCAGACAGGAATTACCGATATTCGGTTGTGGAGGGAGGAAAGCTGACAAAGAGTTTCAACCGGATTGCGAATTGCAACGGGATTGGGTAAGCATCTTGTGGAGCCCATTGCATTCACGTAATGGACCTTTGGACCAGCCATGGTTCGGCAGTGTTTGAGAGAAAGTTGGGAATTTTAATCCAAAAAAGTCGCAAAATTCTTGCATCTAAGAGGTTAATCTGGTCGCCGAGATGGATAGACTGATGTGCACAAATTAAGTAGGAAGTCAGTTTTTGAGGTGTCATTATTATCACTAATGTTCTTGAGGACACAGATAGTACGGCAGCAGTGGAATGGCAGAAACAAAATACAGTACATGTATGTGTGTAAGTGAGTCAGAAAAGAAATTAATGAAAACTTACCCTCTGCAGTATATGGTGTGTGGGTGCGTGAGCTGAGCTAAGGAGACCGCTTGAAAAAAATCCAGAATTCAATTTGTGGTAAATATACTGTCCAAAAAAAGTTAAGCTCACCTCCCCGCCACCTCCCTATAATACCAGTGGGTATACAGTAAATGGGAGAAAACCTGCTATTTGCAGTAGGGGAATATGCCTTATTGGTGAAGCAAGGGTTTCAAGAGCTTTATTTTTATTGAATGAATATTAGGCACCGCGGATGTCATCACAACGTTAAAAAACGTAACGTTGTTCAGTACCTGATGGAACAGCCTCGAGAATATCTAACACATCTTAACCCTTTACCTAACATGAAAAGCAGACGACACTTGCAAACAAAATTCTTGAATAACTAATTTTTTTCATTTTTTGTCTCAAAAACATAGATTATGACCCCTCGTTGGAACGAGCTCGACGAGCTCGTTCCAACGAGGGGTCAAAACCAATGTTTTTGAGACAAAAAAATAACAAAAATAATGAAAATTGATTGGCAATTTTTGAGAATAGTGCTGGCCGGTTTTGTCCGTTACGTTGGCAAAGGGTTAATCGGCGTGGCATTCTGACCATGACCTACCGAATTTCTCTCACTGTGTTGTCTCATTTCTCTATAAGCACACGTCAGTGAAGTGTCAATAGGCAGCAAATATTCGCCAGTTTTAAGGATGTATGCCCGATCCGATAGAGGAATGCCGAACGTCATAATATGAGCTATTCGTATACCCACCCACAGGCATTATAGGGGGGGGGGGTGGCCTTAGCTTGTTTTGGACAGTATACTTTACCCAAAGCAATGTCAATTTTATACGTTTGTGTGTCAAATATTGTCTTTGACACGAGGGAACTGTTCTAACGAAAAACGTTATTGGGTTGATGGAATTGTCAAAAATGTATGAATGCAGTGTAGCTCGAACTGAAATAGGAAATAATGATTTCCTGCTCGGGTCCCTTTACTTAATAGCATTAAACCTCTGCAGAACTGAAGCGCAATGCTCAATGATTTTTAATGAGTTCCAATCATGGGCGTAGAGTCGAAGTGTATATGTGTTTAAAGGAAAACGTACGCACCGGCACGGTCATTTCCTATTGAAATCTTCTTTTCTTGTAATCTGCGTTGAAATATTGCTTTTGAATAATATATTTTGAGCCCTTGTGGATTTCAGCCATGCATACATTTGATTTAAATCCCGTTTACAACTCCCTTCATTTCGCTTTCGTTATTATACGAACGAATCACCGCGACCTATAATAATAACACTTTGGCCGGACAATGTTTGTCGCGGTTCTAGAGACGCGAAAACCTTGATTAACCCTGCGCTCCCAAATGCCTCCCTATTCTCACGCGTCTCCTCTCCTTCCAGCACCAGGAAACGAGAAGCTTAATAACAGCCCGTCCCCTTTTTTCCCAGTCTCTCCGATCAGCATACGAACCCATTGCCGACAACTCCCCCTGTTTCGCCTTCGTTACTATCCGACCGAATCGCAGCCACCAATAATCAATTAATATAATTGATAAATTTGTCTCTTGTGCGCTTAAAAATTAAAAAAGTGAAAAATTCGTTTCTCAAGCCCAGGCATAGTCCTTTTGGCTGCCACATGCTCCCTTTTTATAACCAATGCAAACATAAAAGGATAAAAGTTAAATGGTTTATGTCTGATATTTTACCCAAATTTAATATAATTGATAAATTTGTCTCTTGTGCGCAACAAGGCTTTGCAATGCTTTAGCATTGCAAAGTCTTCTTGCACTCAAGGGACTAAATAACAACTACCCATGCTGTTCTGGGGATTATGAGGCCTAAAGCATAAAACAAACTAGAACATAAACTTTTGATGGCAAAAAAATAATTGCAAAAAAATAAATAAAATTAAAAAAAACATTCAATTTTACAAAAATCACCCACAATGATTACAAGAGATCTTCCACATCTCCCACAATGATCACAAGTGATCGCCAAAATGATCACAAGTGATCGCCCACGATGATCACAAGGGCGACAGTATAAAGCACCTCTCTGACTTATCCCGATTTAAGGCAAATGAATCATCTGTTTATTCCAGAGCCTTACTGTTTCTGTCTACTGCAGTAAACAAGCACTGTTCCCGGAGATGAAGTATCCTTCCTAAAGCCCAGGTCAGGTTGGAACACATGACTTCTCGACACGCTTTACAATGAGCTATCGTGATACTCTGCAGTGAACGGCTGACTTTGTGGCACGGGTCCCGGGACAGGTGTTGGGGCTTGGCGGCACCGGTTCCGGGGTTACCCGAATTTGACCATGTAGAGGTTAATTTGAAAACGAAAACACGTCGATTGCAATATCCGTCGAAAAACCCGTATGAGGGAGTGTAAAAATCCCTCCGTGTTTTGGGGAATTCGATTTGAGGGTTTCGAGGTGTGGTGGGTCGAGATGGGTGTGGTAAGGATTTCTTGGGGTTGAAAAATGGGAATCGAGGTGTTACAATAGGATATAACCCACGTAGCCTTCTTAGACGATTCTAATTGACTGGAAGGAGTATAACCAACCCCAGCCCGAGATTTTGATTGGCTAAAATGCTTACATGTCACGTGAGCATGAAGCCGCTCTGTGTTTTTTAATATAGGATTTAGTCGGAAACCTGGATGACATTTGTGTTTCTGCCATCCAGCCAACTGAGACATGCCTGTTCATCGGTGCAGTAGTTATGGGAATATCTCAACCCGGTCGGATAACCGTGAGAGACATCAGAGAAATGTCTGTTACCCAAAATTTAAACATGATGAAGATAAATCTTTCGAGTCGGAGGATAAAGTCTCCGAGTCGGAAGAAAGCATGAGCGAAAGTGATGATGGCCCTGGAAACGAAGGGGAACCTGAAAGCTATTTGAAGCAAGCGGTCATCATAATATATCATAATATATATAAATATCTAGGACAGATTTTGGATTTGAAAACTGCATATAGTGAAGTCGGTTTATCGGAAGACAATGTTATAGATGAAATCCTTCACAAACTGAAAGACGGAATCAGGGAGAGATTTGTCAAGCATTTCTATAACGATGTAATAATGTTCCAAGAGTTCAGAAGAGATCCTGTTTACAGAAAGATTTTATGAATTGCTCGGCGACAAGAAGATAACTATTACGACCCAAGTGAAGCCTTCAAGTGTGCGATAAATAAAAGGACATTATTGTTCGACACTCCAATAGAAGAATATGCATTCACACAATTCAAAGGAGATTACGACAGATACCTCTGTTCATACTATCGATAAATGGATGCTCAGTGTAAGGAAATAGAGTTCCAGACCACAAAATGAATGAACATCAATCGACACTGTACTGAAAATGAAAAATTGTAATGTAAAATGTGTGAAATAAACAATATATAGAGAGTAATCGCTTGACTGGACTGGTTACGTGAAATAATTTATGAGAGGTGAGGGACGCTGTACAAACACGAGTGCGCACGAGTGTTTTTCAATATAGTCCCTCGCCTCGAATGAATTAGTCCAGTCAAGCGATTACTCTGTTTATTACTTTTCATTATTAACGATAATTATATTATTTAGCCCTTTATCTAACGTAACGGCCAAAACCGGCCAGCGCATTTTCAAAAATCGCCCATTAATTTTTATTATTTTTCCATTTTTTTGTTTCTAAAACATAGGTTATGATGCCTCATTGGAATGAGCTCGTCGAGCTCGTTCCCATGAGGGGTCATAACCTACGTTTTTGAGACAAAAAATGAAAATAATAGTTATTCAAGAATTTTTTTTTTTTTGCAAGTGTCGCCTGCTTTCCATATTAAGTAAAGGGTTAAAACAACAAAAAACAATGAAGTCCCCATTAAATCCACGGCAAATCGTCTTCGTTTGCGCGCACCGATACATGACACAATTGTTGATTGCATAATTCTCTTGTGAAGTTATCATTTATAATCAAACCCGGAAATCCCAGTAAATCACATTTTGGAATTAATAAAAACAACTGCGCATCTACAAGTAACTACCACAGTTTTCAAAAAAAGGAAACGAATTGTTGACGTGACTTTATCCAGGGAGCGAAAGAAGGCTTGGTGGCGATGGGGACCGTTTTAACCGGATTCGGCCGTGCCGGCTTAGTCTGGGAAAACACGTGATCGAAAAATCCTGAAAAAGCCCATATGAGGATGTCAAAAATACATCGGAGTGAGTGGAAAAAGGTTTGAGTGACTGGGAAATATATGTGAGGGTTTTGAGTATATTTCGTCATTTCCAGGTATAATCGCGCGAAAATGGATATGATTTTGGCTTGAGCTGTAGTCACGATATAGCTGTGGCTATTGAAAGTGATACCACCAGAGATATAAGAGGTACATAAGAGTAATTAGAACATAGTCACATTTAGCAGATCAATGCCGGTATATTTATTTATTTATTTATTTATTTATTTATTTATTTATTTATTTATTTATGTATTTATTTATTTATTTATTTATTTAGTTATTTATTAGGTCACATATTTCTGCACAATGGCTAATCATGACTACGGTATATGGTTGTGCCATTCATAATTCGACGCAGAAACCTCCTGCTGGCTTATCACTGACAAGGGAGGGACTGGATGGGAGCATGCATTTGGGTGTGGTGAGGACAGTGTTTGAGTATGTGGGGTACATTTGGTTTGAGGATACGGAGATATGCGTATGTAGCCAGGGTCGCAAGATGGTTGCTAGAGGTTTTACGATACACTGCTGTCTCCATTACGAACGGGGATATGGGGGACGCTTGGATGGGGATATAATGATCTGAGCTACACGGTTATGGCACCGGGGGTGTTATGACGCGTGGATGTCTCTGCTTGGGGCAGCGTCAGTAGAAGGGTGGGGTTCTTGGATAGGGACATTGGGACCTGGGTGACACGGTCGCAATATTGTCACCAGAGGTATTGGAAGACATGGCTGCCTTCGTTTAGGGTGAAGTGGCGCCTTTGGTGAGCAGAAGGTGGACGCTTGGATGGGGACACACGGCGATATTGGTGACGGTAGTTCTCAACTAAAATATAATTGTGCAAACACAGCATGGGTGATGTCAGATATATAAAATAAACTGACCATTATATAAACACAGGTGCAGGTGATTGACAGGTTTGATAAACAAAAGTTGGAACACTATTGAACAGGTGGCTAATAATGATAACAATAACACTTTGGCCAGCCGCTGATTTGTCGCGGTTCTCGGACGAGAAGGCCATGGTTACCCCTGTACTCCCAACTGCCTCCCTATTCCCACGCTTCTCCTCTCCTCCCAACACTAATTACCCTGACCCGAATATTGACCTTAGATGAACGTGTTCTGATATTTCCCTAAAAACGATTCAATCTAGTTAAAACTAATTTAAAACTAATTGAAACATCAATTTAAAACAGCAATTAAAAAAATTAAAAAACAAGAATAAACATTTAAAAAAAATAAAAAGAAACGCAAACAATTAAAATGACGTCATCGATAAGGCCAGATGGGGTACATAAACACTACTCCTGACTGATCATATCACGTCCGAGGCCTTTCACTGATCGAAACCATTATTTATTTATTTATTTATTGGCGTTTAAGGTCACATATTTCTGCACAATGGCTAACCATGACCGTGACAGTTTTACGGGTGGAGGAAGCCGGAGTACCAAGAGAGAACCACCGAGCAACGGCGAGCAACTGTCAGCTCCCCAACATACCAACTCCACACAAGCAGGGTTAGCATTGGTTGAAGAAAGGTGCACCATCGACGTGCAGAACGCCTTAGTACACAGCGTCACCGAGCCCCCACGTGAGCACTGGGGGTGAAGTGTCTTGCCCAAGGACAGAATGTGGTTGCCGCAGGTGGGATTCGACCGAAGACCTTTCGGCTTGCAGCTTGCACCTCTACAAACTGAGCCACCGCGCCCCCGATCGAAACCATAGCTGATACGAATATCGCTCGTTCTTTGTTAACTTTAAAGTACAATACATTTTCTTTGTAAATTTTAGCTGCTTCCTTTTGAGAGATGACAAAATCTTAATAAAGGCTAATTATGCGGATGTTATTGCACCAAAATTATCCTCTTGTTTTCCTTAAAAATAAGGTTCCAATTTCTGAAGAAAACGTGAGATATTTCACCCCGCCCGAAAGTGTTTCCTATCCGCTGAATTTCATTTCACCCTTGGGCATTGCATCCTGGGACACGGTGGCGCTGTATATAAGGCGCAATGCACATCGATGGTACACTTGCTTCCAACCGTTAGAACGCGCTATAAAGTAGGTTAGGTTAACAATCAACCCAAATCCACTGGTTTGAGTGAATATGAACCCAACTGGGTTCGTATTCACTCCACCCAGTTGGTTTGGCTTCATTTGGAACTCAACTGATTTTAGAGTGTAAGTTGGGGAGTCTGACCGCAGCTCGGTGGTTTTCTCTGGCTTCTCCAGTTTTCTCCGCTCGTGAGACTTGACGACCCCGCTGGCTTATGAATGTGCCGATAAAACCCAATATTAAACAGACACATCATGCTCGGAAACATTACATGTTGTTGGCAAGACTTTAATATATAGAGGATATGAAATGAGTGTTTTTCTCATATGATATTTATGAAACGAGTCTAAGAATTTTCCGTTTGGGCGAGCGTCTGGCAAAAAGTGACAATAGAAAAAAAAATGAATGGCGTTTTTCTTGTTGGTAAAAGATTAATACAATATAACCCACCCTAAATAGGACAGATAACGTAAATTCTCCCCACTGAAATTATGCAAATGTCATCCAGTTGTATTTTGTTTAGCCAATCAAATTGTCCAGTTTAGAAACTGACCAATGAAAGCTCCCAACTTTAATTATGCAAATTAATTATGAAAATGTGGCCCAGTTTTATTTTGTTCAGCCAGTCAAATTGTCTGGTTTTGAAATTGACCAATGAAATTGACGGAAGGCTTTATTTATCACTGATTAATATAAAAACAAAATATCAAATGTTTTAAAGTGAACAAAACGGACGAGTCATATGATAAAACCCAATACTAAACAGACACATCATCCTCGGAAGCATTACATGTTGTTGGTAAGACTTTAATATATCAGCATCCGTCATCAAACACAAAGGATGAAACTGAAATGCATATTCAGTCATTTTTCAAAGAGTAAAATGTTTGTAAGAAAAAACACAAGAAGAAACAGGAAAGAGAACTGAAGAAGTTTAGTGCACTATCAGTGGCATCATCTCTCACTGTGTACCTGTCTGCCAGAAACTATCCCGGCAAACATACCCTACTCCTATCCGTTCAGTCCGTTCAGTAATCGCTCATTTCGTCTTCGACCCTCCAACTTATTGGAAGAGAAAACAACACAAACAACATGGTTTTCGTAAATAACTGGACATATAACGTGAGCTGGGATTTCCCTAAACAAACGATTCAATCTAATTAAATCTAATTTAAAATCAATGAAAAACATAAATTAAAACATCAATTAAAAAACAATTAAAATTTAAAAAAAAACAACTGAAATTACGTCATCGAATCTTGTGGTTTCTGCGGCGGCAAAAAGGGAAAGATGCGGTACATACACACTACTGATGGGGAACATCATAATATGAGATATTCGTGTACCCACAGATATTATGGGGGGAGCTTAACTTTTAGGACAGTATACGAATCATTATCAATTTGGGCATAAAATAGTGTCCTTTGACCCAGGACTGTCTAGTATGCAATAGAACCTGAATATTCGGCACGCGTATATTGCATAACATTGAGTGCTATCACAGAAACACCACAGAACCATTATTGGCATCATCTGTGTTTGTCAGCAGATCCGATTTCAACCGGAATGCAACAAAATTTCCTCTCTCAAATTTGATTTTTTTTGTTTTTCTCGAGTCGTACCAATGACATTTGTGAATAAATTACATGATATTTGTATTTATATATAAAACGGTGTATACAGTTGTACAAATAAACACTGAAAATACTTTAGGTTGTGTAATTTTGTCGAAAAGTATGTTTAAGTTGTGTCACTCGACAAAATGTCTCTCCCGTAACAAACTTCTAAACTTGTAAAGGAACAAGCGATCCTCTTCGTAGAGGAATTTGAAATGTGTGGCATTTTGTGACTTTGACATCGGTCAGAAGAAAGAAAATATTGTTTTATCCTCTGGTACTTCGAAACTTCCACAGCAAGACTGAAGGTAGTTAAACCCCACGGCATAATTTTGAAACGAGTCTGTAAAATAACGCAACTCCGACAAGTGTTGTGTGATAATCACAAGTTGGCAAATGTGTTGTTGTAAAGGCATTTTAGTTTACTTCTAACTCTCATAAATTCGTGGTACTTCAGGGGATACTCATTGATCGACAATGATAAGTACTATGTGTAATTCCTAACCATAACAGTCATTCCTGTTGCAGTATAAACTGTTACGGGAAAGACTCACTCAAATTGCGACAAGAGGGAAAATAATTCTTTGCAACAAGCGTTTTGTTTGACTCAGGTTGATTCAAAATAATTGAGGCATTCAATACGTTTGGTACAACGGTAGAATGTGAACTGACAGCAAAACATGTCATTGGTATGTTACAGGAAGGATGCTGCCTGTTATAGTTATATTGTGATCATCAGTTGAGTATTGTCGTTAGATTGTGTGTGTTTTTTGTCAAACGAAATGGATTTTTATTACAGGAGATACCAGATTGTTACATTAAGGATACAAACTTTGAATTAGTCACTTTTGCCGAAACAAAGAATTTCAGCCACATCAAATTAGGGTCATTATATGTCAAGTCAAGTGTAGTAGGCTAAGCATAGAGGCAACGGGAAAACATGACCTTAATTTTCTAGATAATTTAACTGGTAGCGTGCTGGAAGCACATATTTGGAATTTACTCTAAACTACAGGTACCGCAAATCAAGGGGGCGCGGTGGCTCAGTTGGTAGAGGTGCAGGCTGCAAGCCGAGAGGTCCTCGGTTCGAATCCCACCTGCGGCAACCGCGTTGTGTCCTTGGGCAAGACACTTCACCCCGATTGCCTACATGGGGGCACGATGACGCTGTGTACTGAGGCGTACTGCACGTCGATGGTGCGCATGTCTTCAACCAATCTAACCCTGCTTGTGCTGCGGTGCAGAGTTCAGAGTTACGATGTTGGGGAGCTGACAGCTGCTCGTCGTTGCTCGGTGGTTCTCTCCGGGTACTCCGGCTTCCTCCACCCGTAAAACTGTCACGGTCACGATTAGCCATTGTGCATAAGTATGTGACCTTAAACAACAATAAATAAATAATAAATAAATATAACCGCAAATCAAAGACTCCATATTCAGTAGATATGCTTCATATTGTCTTTGAAGTGGAATTATTAAAGCCTGTATGGATTCGCCTTGTTATATTTGATGGGAGAGTGCCCATTGGCACTCTCCCAGAAATTATATCTAGGCAAAGACATGTGGCCAAATATTGGTAACCAAAAATAATTTAGCACTCTACCAGTTAAAGAATTTGTGAAAAGGTCTTGGTGGGAAACCTTTTCTTCTAAGTAGAACTGGAATTGGGAATGGTGTTTCCCCTTCTATTGTTGTTTTTTAAAACTTTTTTTCCAGCTATCGCATTTCATATTTTATTTTCTATTGTTGGAAAAATATTGCATGTTGATTTTATATGAATTCACTGATTGGGGCATATTTCTTCAGATCTGGTATACTGAAATTACTGTAGCAGTAAGTACAAAGAATTGTTAAGCGGAACTGCAAGTCAAGTTAAATCGTAATGTTTTATGGAAAGGGTGTTTGGGATCATTTGTTGTTTTTTTAATTCAGGTCTATTTTGAGAAAATTAAATCTTTTATGATTTGCCCAGCTTTTAGATAGATAAAGAAATAAATAAATAATTTAATTTATCGCGGTCCTCTGACAAGGATGCATACACTAACCAAGTGGTCTGTCGGGGTATTTCTCCCCCAGCATTCAGTCAAAAACTGTTTCATAAAACCCCCATTGGCGCTTTCTTGACAAACTATAAAATTGACCCTTTCCCTCATGTCATTCCTCACCCAATTATCCCAACTATCCCTTTCCATTGGTTTCCCAATGAGTCTAGTTCCACTGGGAAAATATTTGAGGCATTCCAAAATGAAATATTCCAAAGTTACACATTTGACACACTCTTTTCTCGCGTTTCGTGATCCCCTCCTTCAACTCAAGTGACTTGGATCTCACCTTGAAGAAAAATTACCCCAAATCGACCCATCCAGGTACCCCTCAAAAGCTGGCACATCCTTCTCATCCAACCCGTCTAAAGAACTTTTGGTCCTCATTCCAGCTCGCCAGTTTCAGTTAAAATCTCCAAGCATTCTTTCCCTTTTAAAGCTCCTCCCCGGCTGCAGTCCCCCTTCTAGACCTTCAGTCTCTATACAGTAGTTCTCCATTAGCCCCTCGCCTACTTTATCCACCATGTATGAAGGATATAGTTCCTAACATGGTAAAACGTCGTTTACGCCATCTGTATTTGAGAGGTTAACAAGGTAACTTAGGAAGCATAATTTTCCCATATCTATTCTATCTTTAACTAACATCCACCCGAGTTCCACTATGACGCTTTCATTTGGGGCTGCGTTACTTGATTCGGTTACCCACAGGTCAACATCATTTTGTAGATTCTCCAAATTCCTCACTACCACTTGCTTTTGTTTTTGTTAAGTTCAGGATGCCATTCATCCCCGTACGTGGCTACTATTGTTATCCCTTTACCCAAAGAATCGCCGCATTCGCCCGCGTAATATGCAAATTCAGCAGCTGAAATAAATATTATTTTTCGAAAAATGTCAACAAAACAGTATCATGTGATCCCCTCTTTGGAACGAGCTCGTCGAGCTTGTTCCAAAGAGGGGTCACATGATATGGTTTTGTTGAATTTTTTTTAAAAAAAATTGAAAAAATGATATTTAAAATAATAAATTTTGAAATCTTCTGCGTTGGGTAAAGGGTTGACAGTTTTTGTAGTCCCTCTTCTTTCTCTTCTAATAAAACAATTTCATCGACAAAGAATATTCCTGGAATCTTTTCTGCCCGACTTTTATCCCCTCTGCGCTTACAGCTATTCTAATTTTTCAAGTTTATGTGCAATGCAATCAGACTCGGTGAAAGGATGCACCTATGCTTACGGTCTATTTCCATTTGGGGCCCTCTTTGTTGTGATGTTTCTCAGTTCAAGTACACTCTGCACCTCTTTGTACAGTGCTTTCGTGATTCCAACAAAACTTTTTTCACATTTTATCTGCTGCAACCATCTGCCTTAGTCAAATGAGAACTTTTAGTATTCCAAAAAACCCTTAACTTCACATAGCAAAGCAGTCTACATAGTTTTGTATATGTCACATTTTATTGATTATAAGATTGTTCAATTTTGTTGATAAGTTTTAGTTGACATTTGAACTTTCTTCACACATAGGACGTGGCGACAGTGGGTCCTCCCCAACCCTGGCCGAAATTTCCTAAAGTTGGAAATTCGTAGGGCAAGTAATGAGTAGTTGGAAATTCCATCTATCTTGATTTTAGAGCTTCTTTGGTGATGCTGGTGTCTTCTTTACTTTCCAAAATTCCAATTCGGTTTCAAATCTGCAAACACTTCAACTGTTACTGTTTACAACTACAGTGTAGTTCATAAGTACGCATGATGTCAATCGGTACGAGATTTCTATAGTACGTTTAGTTATCGTAATAAAAAAAATCCTCGAAATGCACTTCAAGAAAATCATACCATGTAAAATCGTTTTCCTGAGTTAATTCTATCATTCACAATTACAAAATGATGAAACATCAAAAATTGATCATTCCTGCATAAGATCTGATTTAATGTCAGGACAGTGTGAATTGCTCCAAGTTCTCAGCTGGTGCATTTGTTTAGAACATATTCAACTCCCAGAATAAAACCAAATAATAATAACATGATAATTCTATCATAAATGTGTTGGCGTTTCAGTTACTAGCATCAATTTAATGTCCCCTTTCAGGGCATTATTTTCAAAAATTTTCTCTGTAGTGAATTTCAAACTAGGAGGAGGAAACGAGAGGGGGAAACCCCTCCCGTTTCCTCCCCCTAGTTTGAAATTCACTACCCTATACCCCCCAATCGGAAACCTCTAGCCACGTCCTTGCTCATAAATGCAAATAATGTAAACTTTTGTCTGCTAAGGAGTGCTTCTCACCTAAATACGATGATGTTCACACTTTTATTACTATTTTCCTCTTGTTTACAGCCTGAAAAATCAAGGTGTTCATCAGATAACAGGCTGAATCTTTACTGTCTGTTACAAAGAAGGTATGATAAGGTGACAATATAATAAGTACTGACTTTTTATATTGGTTTCAATTTTGCCGTTCATGTTATACGGACGTATATGCGAAAAGACGACTGTGTAATTTCAAAGGTTATCTCCCAAAACTTCTACAGCCAAAACTTCTACAACCCAGAACTTCTACACTGTGATTGATCAGTTAATTGTTCACACCTATTTTTGTAATGGAACAAACCAAACAGTGATTAGGAAATCGCCTAAAATAACTGCTCATCTTAATAATAAAATTTGATGAGTTGTATGTGTATTTAGTAACAACAAATCACAAAATAATATTAAATAAAGTGAATTTTAGTCGGTGATTATAATTGTGATGAGTTTAAAAATGGGTGTACAATGAAGTATCTCTTCATTTCATGTCATCAAAAATATCAGAATGGCTGGTTTGAGAAAAGTAGAGTTTATTATGTCACAGAAAGGAACTTCCCAAGTACTCCTAGATGGATATTTGTATAACAAAAATGTTGCAAGAAAGACATGCATCCATTGGAAGTGTGTATTGTCTACATGTAAAGGACGTTGCACAACTGTGGGAGATATTTAAAAAAACGTAACTGAACATTCACATGGCCCAGAAGACAGAAACTGAGTCAATTCGTCAGTTCTATGAGAAAGAGAGCCAGAGACGAAACTACACAGATGCACACTATGTACAACGAGGAGGTAGCAAGACAAAACCCAAATGAAGTTCACCAGCTTCCTTCATTTCCATCAATAAGTAGTGCCTTATACAGACATAGGCGGAAGACTATACCCACTTTACCACAAACCAGGTCAGAGGTCAATCTTGATGGACACTGGACAATGACATTAGATGGACGACCATGTCAAAAATCAAAACTACTTATATCCTGTATTTAATTTTGTGTCCAAAATCAAAACCCACTTCCATTTATTATGAACTACCTGTATTTAATTATATGCGCCTAATCATGACATATGTCAAAAATCAAAACTACTTCTATTTAATTTTGTATCAAAAATCAAAACAACTTTTAATTTATATGCGCCTTATCATAAAATTAATAATAAGCAACCCATTTTTCACATACTGTGTTTTTATTTAATTGGACAATCCCATTCACAGGTTAAGGTAACATGCGCAATATTAATCATGCCTTGGACCCTGAAATGTGTTGTTTTAGACTGTAGAAGTTTTAGCTGTAGAAGTTTTGGGAGGTTACCATTTCAAATCAGATGTTGCTCTTCTTTTCTAAAGATTTGTCCATACTGTAACTAAATAGTGTTTCTCCTGTTAGAGACGCGTCCCACTGTAACAACGAGTTTCTCCCCATCTCCTGCCCAGCTTGCCTGTGATCATTTCTGGCCTTTCCTTGCATAGTCATTATATAATGTGAGAACTTCCTTGTGATGGGGTGCTTTTTGCTTTGGGTATGTGATTCTCCAAACTAGGCTTTTATCTTACTAGAGAAATTAATGTTTTTCTGACAAAAATTCTCTAAGGCATCGTAGCTCTAATACGAATGTAGCTCTAACAAGAATTTTACTTTGATGGAATTTTTCATGTTAAAATCTATGATTGGGCCATGAATATTGCTAAACATACGGAATTAATAAAATTGACCAGTAATTTGTCCAGCAAGTATCTCGAAATACTTCCGCTATGGCATGGATAGCGTGTTTTACCAGTTTGTTTTGGACACATAGAGTGGGGTGATGGGAGAACCATTAAGCTCGGAGTTTCTTATTTTTATTCTTAACCCTTTACACAACGAATCGCCCGCATCCGCCCGCCTAATATGCAAATTCAGCAGCTGAAAAAATATTATTTTTCGAAAATTTTCAACAAAACCATATCATGTGACCCCTCTTTGGAACGAGCTCGTTCCAAAGAGGGGTTACATGATATAGTTTTGTCGATTTTTTTTTTAAAAATCTAAAAAATGATATTTAAAATAATAAATTTTGAAATCGTTTGCGTTGGGTAAAGGGTTAACAATGTTTCATCTGTATAGAATTTCACTAAAAAAACGTTTTCCCGGATTTTACTTTTTTAGTTTTGGTCCTCTCAAATTCTGACGACATTTGAAATCACTCATAACAGCAAATCTTTTCCAGACATTCAATGCGACCTGAGCGAGTTTTGACTCGAGTTTCTACTGACACATCTGTACTGCTGCCTGTGGTGTGTTACTCAGAACGTTTACTCGTAGATCGAACTATTTCCATTTTTGGTTCGCTTCTCCACAATGTAATGAACTTGGTCCATTGTTTAATTTTTAAACAAGAATTTCGCATGATGTGGGTTCTGGGTTATAAAACACACTCGACCCAGGATTTTCGACAAGACAATGGTCCAGGGCAAAGCCCTTGACTATTATCTGGCTGAATATTTTGAATTAAATTATTATCCTTCACTAAACTAACCCCTGATCCTGTTACAGTACAGTCGCCGTGGACTGGCCATAATCCACGCGTGGGCAGTGATCGCCACGCATGAGTTTACCGGGTAATAAAAATTATCATCAGCAAAATTTTAATTAATGAAGCACCGAGCTGTACACGATATTTATTTATTTGGTGTTTAAGGTCACATACTTACGCACAATGGCTAATCGTGACCGTGACAGGTTTACGGGTGGAGGAAGCCGGAGTACCTGGAGAGAACCACCGGGCATCGACGAGCAACTGTCAACTCCCCAACATTCTAACTCTCTTCAAGCTTCGCTCAAGCAGGGTTACAGCGGTTGAAGACATGCGAACCACCGACGTGCAGTACACCTTCGTACACGGCTCCATCGAGCCTGTAAGCAATTGGAGTAAAGTGCCTTGCCCAAGGACACAACGCGGGTCGTTCCGGACGGGGATAGAACTCGGGACCTCAGTCCAACAGTCTACCACTGAGCCACCGCGCTGTAATGATGCTTCATTAATTGAATTAAATTGTTGACGATTATTCATATAATCAGGGTTTGGAATCTAATATTATTGCGTCCGTGAAAATATTGTCCACCCATAGAAAGTGACCAGTCCATGGCGGCCGAACCGTAGCTGGTTGAACTAACTGGTAATTGAAGTTATTCACTGGTGCACACTAAAAACTAAAGTGTTAAAACCGACACTTTCAAGGTGTTAAACCCATTCTAACTCTTAGGGTTTGATTTTAACACTCAAAGTGCAATGCTTTAAGCACGTCAGACATCTGAAACTTGAATGGATGGCTCCCCATGTGTCCAGCATTGGTGGTTCTTCCAGAATCGTCCATAATTTGATTTGCGCTTGGTGGGTACATAATTAAAAGGACACAACGCAGATGACGCGTATCAGGCTCGAGAGTTCGAGTCTGATCCGCATCATCTGCGTTGTTTCCTTTTAAGTGTCGCGACATTACACTTGTCAAGTGGTATTATTGTAACACCTGTCAAGTTCTGGGATATCTACACTTGAACAAAGTGCTAGTTCAGCACTTAGTAACTGTTAAATACAGCACTTCAAGTGTAGTTTTTAACACTTTAGTTTTTAGCGTGAACTTATCAGTCTATTTGTAATGAACATGTCAGACGAAGAATGCGAAAGGAGGTCCACCATTTCTTTCACTTTACCATAACATAATGAGTATCGAAACAGCAAAAACAGTATGAAGATGAACTCAACGACCTGTCGTCGCTCATAAGAAAAACAAAAGCTTGCGTGAAATTCTTGTAAGGACTAAACTGCAGTCCACACGCTAAAAACTAAAGTGTTAAAAACTACACTTGAAGTGCTGTATTTTAGAAAATAAAAGGGAAGTGCCATCCATTCCAGTTTCAGATGTCTGACGATTGTAATGCCTAAGTGCTTAAAGCATTGCACTTTGAGTGTTAAAATCAAACCCCAAGAGTTAGAATGGGTTTGACACCTTGAAAGTGTCAGTTTTAACACTTTAGTTTTTAGTGTGTTGAAAGGTAGAAAAACGCTTTGGGATTCTTTGCTAAATCCATCTGTTCCATCTAATGTATTTTTCATTGATGGTTATTTAGTTGGATGGGTTTCTAAATTGCCCAAAGAATGACCGAGAAGGTTAAAGTGTTGTGCTACTGGGGCGCCAGAATTATGTTTCATGTCATGTATGTGTCGAGTTGAGCGCTCGTTAAATGGATTTTGAGTTTGACCTTCATAGTGTTGCCTTCAGCGTTTACACGTGATAAGATAAATGACATCGGGTGAATCACAATGGAGGAAGCAACAGATCTAAGACCACACAAAATAAATTAATTGATCCTCAGGCAATGTTCCTTCAAATCAATGAGGGAGAGAGGGAGGGTTTATTTCTATTTTTTTATTTTTCTTTGATTAAAAGTGAGCAAACATGGAGAGAATTTCGGCTGTCTCTTTACACACAGAAATATAGAACGTGAATATTTGTACAAATGAATTTATTTTTAATTTGAAAAATAAAACATTCCTCTAAAAACAAACTGTAGGTACTGCAATTCAAAGGATTCATTTTCTTCCGATGCTCTTCATATTATCTTTGAAGTAAAAGTATTTAGTCTTTGGGAATTTGTCTCGTTACAATGTATGGGACTATCCCATAAATTGTAACAAGGCAAACATATTGGAGACGCAATTAAATAAATATGCATCGATCAAAAAATGTAAAAGGTTTAGGGTTTCCTAGAGTTTGTACTGATATTGGAAGACACTGAAAGGCAACAAAAGTGTCCAATGAAGGGGGTTAAATTCAATAAGTGATTGTCTGAGAATCAAACCACTTTTTAGCCGAATAATATGTTTTTGTTTGTGCAGTGGAAACTTCCTCTTTCTAATCAGGCATAAAACTATGCAATCGACAACTAGGCTTTGTACAATTCAACATCACACCACAGTTGTGCGGTGGTATGTTCTATTTTCTGCAGTAGCTTCCAATGTTTCCAAAGTCTGAGATTGCAGGCCACCAAAAAGCGCAAACCATCCCTGACTTATATCGTCATTAATCGATTTTCGACGAAGTTACCTCCCTTGAAGTTATTAGACGAGCAAGGCATAAGAACTGACGAGTGAGGAAGATTCAGTTGGGAAGAACGTAATTGTTGAGAAGAGACCTGTAATGTTAGCCATTATTATGCCTCACGCCTGTGACGTCAGCCGTGATTGGTTAAATTGACACCCTCTAAAAGTCATAGTACTGGGGTTTTTTTGGACAAAACACGGGTACTATCGGAACGTTCTACCCTGGAGACATGAGAACAAAGAAAATGTAAGCTCCATGTCCATTGTTCAGCGTTGATTACGCACGCGCTGATTGGAATTTCTCAACACCAAACGCTGGCGCCGTGTCTGTTTAACTTTTTTCGTCACCGATAGACACAAACTTACCTACAAATATGTCATCTACTGTGGGTGTGTTTTCAATATTAACTGCAAACAATGAATTCAAAAGAATCAGAAATACTAAACACTCACGTGTTGTTCGCCACTTTAGTGAAATCGAATCATGAATTATATTTCCACAAGTTTAGTATCAGTACTCCTCGACCTATGTATAGTGCTGAACATTTGTTCTAAAGCACTAGAATACATAACGCCCAGCGTATACACGTACAACATTTGTTCGGAACAAGGTTTTTTCAATGAAATAATCTACTGTTTCGGGTAATTAGAAACAAAAACAATTTTTAAGAACAGATGTTCTGAATACCAAATGTGTTTGATACCTTGACATTGTTCGGTGTCAGGTGTTTCTGGTACGCGTTGAATGGGAGCAAACAATTTACGAAACAGTTTTATCGGATCAGCGGATCAGTACTCCTTTATTATTGGTAGCTAAATATAAAAGCATGAACATGTTATGTTTGATGAACAATCTTTTTGGAACGATCGTATGTAGGTGGGGTGGGCGTGGTGGTGTTGGTGAATACTAAACCAATACTAAGCAATGTACAAAACAGTCGCCGTGGAGTGCCACTGATGTCCACGCATGCGCTTACCAGGTAACACAAATCATCATCGGTAAAATGTTAATTAATGAAGCACCGGGTTGCACATGATGCTTCATTAATGAAATGTTGATGGTTATTCCTATAATTAGTGTTTTGAATCTAATATTTTTACAGCCGTGGAAATGTTGCCCACTCGTGGAAAGTGATCAATCAACGGCGGCCGTACTGTACGCAACAAATGTTTCGACTTTTTCAGCAAATGTTATCCACACAAGGAATGATCGTTTGTTTCTGTCTATTTGTGAGTTATGAACCACCAAAAAACCGAGGCCCCGTGTAAATGGGCTTAGCTCATAGACAGAAACAAACGGTCATTCCTTGTAATTAAATTTGAAAAGCAACAAATTTAAACACTCTCTACTTTGCGGAGTTTAAAAAACCCAGGTCGATTTACGCTTCCTATTGATAACTGAATAAAAAGGCGTAGTTTTCTAAAATTCTGTTTGAAATAACGATGCATTTCACTGAACATTGTTCTTGTGTCATTAAAAATTTTATTGACCAACGAATTGCGTAAGTTAAAATGAACGTCATTGGCCACACCCACACAAGATTCAATCTTCTTCTCCACTTGACCGGAGGGTTCTGTCATTCAAAGCAACACTGAATTAAATTTAATCCTGATTTTGACCATTTCCTGAGAAAATGAAAACACGGTTTGTAAATGTGGAGTTCTATATATACCCAGATGACACGAAGTTTGTTGAACTTTTTCTCGAAAGAGTGCATTCAGGCTATTTAGAAATTGGAAAGTTTTGATTTTTGATTTTATTCAGTACTTATTCCATTTACATGGAGTAAAGTAAAGCAATGATACATGCAATGTACATAGAATTATAATACATGTCCGTGGCGGGTGCTTACTACAAATTAATGTGTGTGTGTGTCTCTCTCTCTCTCTCATATGATGCGAAGGTGGGGGAGGGTGGTGGTGGTGGTTTGCATAGGATTCATGGAGCATCGCCGTTGAGTCTCGGGGGGGGGGGAGTAATCATGCAGCTCTGTAGATACAGGAATACGGGTAGTCTGCCCCATTCCCCACCCCCTTAGCAGGGCGGGGCAGGACAGTTCATCTGTAACGAACGTCGGGAAACTAATGAACACTCAACGATCGTACTGTAATGTATTTAGAGTATTCGGCACCATGGGCCACTATGAGGGTCGGTGACTATGAAAAATACATGTCTGGGCAATAATTTGCATTCTAATTTCTGGTTTCGAATCTCCACACGAATTGACACTTTTTTCGGACGAGGTGCAAATTATGCCCATCATTAGAGGTCGGCATGTAGCGTTTACCCAGGACCTCCCACTCTTGCAGGGCACACCCTACGAAAGTTGCAAGGGGGTATCCCCTTGCATCGAAAAATCTAGGTGTGCGTAAGCTTGCAAGAGAGGGAGCCTGGGAACGCTAGATGTTGTTATTTATTTATTTATTGGGGTTTTACGACAGTTTCAACAGCCAGGGTCATATCGTATCGAGCAGACCCACGGGTGGAGGAAGCCGGAGTACCCGAAGAGAACTACCGAGCAGCGGCGGGCATCCGCCAGACTCTCCGCCAGAGAACTAATTAACCAGAGAACGCTAGATGTTGGAAAGTATATCTAATATTACTGGATTTGCGCAACCCAGGCTGTGTGAGTAAACCTTTATGGGGTGCATCTCGTATAGTCCGGGAAATATTAGTCAATTCACAGCTATATATGTGCGCCTACATATGCGTATAATTATTAATGTAAATACGTCTCTGAAAGTCTTATATACATACATAAATACACAATGCAAGTAGGCGGTGTGGGTTCAATATTAATTTTGATATCCTTACAGATTGGGCATATAGGCCTACTTTCCGTTAATATAAACCGATATTATACAAGTAATTTAACGAAGAGTCTTTTATATTTACAACATTTATGCATATACAGTTGAACTCATGGACGCGTTATCGGATAATTGACCAATTTTCACCGACTTCTTCATGGAGGAGAGTGTCTTAAGACTTTCAATCTATACGTTGCATATAAACATAGTAAATATTTTCGGTATACACAATCATATATGCATGCAGATATTCATTCGAGTTAAGCACCCTCCCCTCTACACCCCTCCCCCATACGCAAACTTACACACTCACACCCTCACGTACCGTAGCAGACATGACTCTATACAGCTTTGTGTTGTATATACAGATAAATCACTTCTTGTTAGACAAGCGGTATCGGACGGTTCAGAGCTGAACAATATGTAAAATATGCATCAACGATAGACCTGTTGATAAATCTATTGAGTGTTTGTTATCTCTATTGAGGACTGGGGGCCACCACCTCGGGCAGTTCATAGCTTTCATTACATGAGAGAACGGTGAAATATGGAACTTAACCTCATCATCGGGAGGTGGTTTAGGGCATGAGCTGTGGTATAATGGGGAGCTACTGGGGAGCTCTATCCGGGTTCATGGTTGACAGGGTTCAGTCATCTCGGTTGGGGAGAGGAGTATTTAATTTCAGCCGGGAAAGGTAGTTACGACTGCTTTTAGGGCTCTAACAAATTTTGCAAGGTTACAGAGTTGCTTAGTATTTGTACTAGCAAAGAGGCTCTGTGCTTTGAACATACTCACGTTTCGACAATAGTAAGGTTTTATGTATTTTTTTCTCAGTTCTTTCAATTTGTTACAAACAAAGATATAAGGAAATTCATCCCCGAGATCTGCATGGCATAAGTTACATTTTCTTTGGGAAAATTCCACTGACGTCCAGCTACCAGTTTCGACTGGGAGCCTATGATTTCTGACTCGAAACTGAAGAAGGGGTGTGGCCAACGAAATGGGTAGTTTACGAAGGTAATCTTCAAAACAGAAATTCGATTTTATCGCGTTATAGAATTGATACTTCGTTGAGCCTGACATATTTGCTCGCCAATCTTGTATGAATGTGTCTTTGAGTCTTTGTTTAATAACAAAGTCAAAGTACTTTCTGTTAACAATGCTTTGACTAGTCCACAAACATGTCATACCCAACTTATTTAAGAGGGAGGAAATATTTTCAATCCAAGGGCTTGTATACAGACCATTGATATAATTCGTATAGAGAACTAAGTATAAGGAATTTGAGATTTTATTCTCGTTACCCGACACAAGAAGAGCCCAAAAATTTAACATACGTGTTTTTATTTTAATTTCTATTGGTAGCAGTCCCAATTCACCAAATACGAAATTACTTCCAGTTGATTTTTTCAGTCTCAAAATGAATTTAAGGAACCATAGTTCAAGTTTTTCGATCGTTGAAATGTTTTCGCAACCCCATATTTCGCATCCATAAGTTAAGATTGGGACGACCGATTTTTCGTATATTTCTAACATAATATCAACTGTCAAGTTATTTTGTCTCATTTTACTTATCATTGAGTACATTGTCTTTTTAGCCTCTGTACACCTATTGTTTATTTCTAAAGAAAGTTTTCCACTTTTCGAGAATGTCACGCCCAGATATTTATACTTGTTCACTGTTTCAATAATATTCCCCCCTAGCAGAAATGTTTCATTCTTTCCAACTCGCGCTCCGAATTTCATTATTTTGGTTTTACTTATGTTTACATCGAGTTTCCATTTACAACAGTATTCGTAGAAAATATTCAATGTATGTTGCAGGTCTTTCCCGGTACTAGATAGTAGAACGGTGTCGTCTGCATATAACAGTACCAAGAGTTGTAAGTAAAGGAAACTTCCATCCATTAACTGTGAGGGATGGTCAATACGTAATCCCTTACAGTTTTTATTACTCAGAAAATTCTCTAAGTCGTTCAGGTACAACGCAAAAAGTATCGGCGATAAATTTTCGCCTTGCCTGACCCCAGTGCAGCTCGCTATAGAGCCAGACATTTGTCCGTCAACAGAAACAATAGATTTTATGTCGCTATACATATTTTTAATTACTCGAAGTACCTTTCCATCTATATGTGTGTCAAACAATTTCTTCCACAGAGCTGCTCTCCAGACCTTATCAAACGCCTTCGAGAAATCAATAAAGGCACAGTACAAATTATGTTTGTTCGCCCGTAATAGCTCCCTTATGACCCTGAGTGAAAACAAGTGATCAACCGTAGAATAACCTCCTCTGAATCCTGCTTGTGTTTCACTTAATAAGTTATTCTCCTTCAGAAAAATAGATATCCTTGCACTAAGAACACTGGTGAATAACTTGGATATATTACTTTGTTGGCGTGAGGTTCGTTTGTGGATATTCATGACCGACCATTGTTTACGTCTGATTTCGGTAAAACAATGAACGCAGACGACCATCTGTTGCATTTCATTTTGAATTTTTTTTTAATATGGTGAGATAAATATTAATTACTTTTCATGTTGAAACAACATGAGCGTGTAGGTGTTCTTTTCCATTCACCCCGTGCAACGTAATCTTTAAGACAGATATTTGGGGCGTGGTTTAGGGCGGGCCTAAATGCGGGTTTTTTCGGTTCATTGTGTTATGAAAAGAAAAAAAAGAAATATTTTAGCCAATCATTTTGCCTGAAAATGCTTGAACAGAAAAAAGGTTTAACCCTTTACCCAACGCAGACGATTTCAAAATTTATTATTTGAAATATGATTTTTTAAATTTTTTCAAAACATTTCAACAAAACCATATCATGTGACCCCTCTTTGGGACGAGCTCGACGAGCTCGTTCCAAAGAGGGGTCACTTGATATGGTTTTGTGGGAATTTTTCGAAAAATAATATTTTTTCAGCTGCTGAATTTGCATATCACGCGGACGGATGCGGGCGATTCGTTGGGTAAAGGGTTAATTATATTCTCTTGACTTGACCTTCACACCTATAGTTTATTATTTGGTCAACATCCTATCACGACCCCAGGAATCCTTTACTGAGTCCTATTGTATGTGTCAATCGGTAAACAAGCACTATCCATACACTACGTTTCGTTCACTTTGGCTCTTTGTTCAGCGAATGCAGTAATTTTCAAGTTTTTATTCTTCGCGAGAAAAATTACAAATAACAACTTCTTCTGTATTGGTGGACAGGAAAGTGGATAATAATGTATATGTCAAGACGAGCACGCCGTTGATGTTATGAACATAAAACAGTTACAGAACATTAAAAGATGATGATGGAGCCCTTTTCTCAGTTTGAAATGTGTTTCAATAGAGAATAACATTCAAATATTCAAACTGATTGGGAAAAAATTTGTAAAAAAGCCAGCTTCTGTATTTTTATGCTACTCTACATGAAAATGTCTGAAGTTTGTGAGATGATTCCCATATCCTTTGTGTTAAATTTACTTACAGAATTATAACATTAACGGGAGCTTCCTGTAAACCTGTTTCAATGACAGAAATTGTCATCTTTGGATCGTGATCAAACCCATAGAACTAAGAAACTTGCTTAAAGGGTAGATGTTGTAACATTTAAATATCATATGTTAGGAGGGGCCCTTTTACAAGAAAATAATATTTGTTTTCATTTCCAATCATTTTGTTGACTCATTTGGCCAGATCAATCGTCAACTGTTAAGCGATTCATGTATGTGACAGGCAGAGAGCCAATACATCTCTCGAATTGGAGATTTTCATGTTTTGGGGACCTACTGAAGTATGTTAGATGATCAATAGAAAATGCTACACATTTCTACTTGCTATCGGGAAATTTGCCACACAAACTTTTAAAAGTAAATTATATCTTGCCCGGATCTTGGGACGGTGAGGTCGACTCAGAGACTGAAAAGTTGACCCCATTGCAGATTTTTCCGACATCATTATTGTGATAGTTAGCTATGTGGCGATGAAAAAAGGTCAGGCATTTTTATCGTCGCAACATTATAAGATAATGTGATGTATTGACATTAACACGGTCTGATTTGCAGCTCGGTGCTTATGTTCAGACGAGACGCGAAGCGGCGAGGTTGAACATTAGCTCCGAGCCGCAAACCTCATGTTAACGTCAATTTATCACAATAACTTATATGTTCCAATACGACCCTCCCCACAGCCCAAAACCTACATCGTGAAACAAGAGAGGCTTATTTACTGAACTTGTGATCGTTAACAGTTGCCTTGTTCGAGGCAACTTTTAACGATCACAAGTTTAGTAAATAAACCTCTCGTCTACCCCACGACAGCGGTGAATAAATAATCAATAAATCAAATAAGCTCATTCCATCTTATTTCAAATCGTAAATTTGTTTGTAATTTAAACAACACTTCATTCGGAACACTGTCTGCTACACGTATGAAAAATCCAGAAAAATGAAGCGGCTTGCCAGTCACTCCGTTGATGAAACAATTACGAAACAGGTGACATAATTTCAACTCTTTCGCGTTATGACGTCAGACGATAACATTTGCTTTTGGAGCCGTAAACATAAAAGAAACTACGCCAGCTCTTATCCAAGAAGAGGTCGAGGATTTTACTCTTACTGGAACATAAATGCACGTGGGAGGGATATAATTCTCCAAAGTAACGATGAGAGTAACGTCGATGGTATTTTAAACTTTTTGTTTCTTTATACAATGCAATTTCTTGAGGTCGCTACAGATTAAAAAATTCGAATATTTTTGTTCAGAAAAACACCGACTTGTTATCAGTTAAGAAAATAGAGTTTTGTCTCCGCATCTACAACCTAACAAATTTCATCAACTCGATCGAATCACTAAACCCAATTCTTGGAAAGTCCGCCGCTTTATAGAAAGAATGTCGTAAAATGTAAAGTTTAATACCGGGAACGAGAATTTAACTGCTCTACGTCTCCAGGGTCAGAAAGTCAGTCATGATACTCGGGAAATTCATAGACCATGGTATCAATGATTGCGTATGATAGTTCATGAAATTATGGCGAATATCAATTCCCTCTGAGGCCATCATCGCCTTTAGATCTATTGTTTAATCTCGTGAAAGGGAATTTCCTGGTTGCCGGTTCTGAAAATCAGTGCTACTGCCCGGGAAATTCATAGACTAGAATCGGGAATCAAGGGCTGGGGAACGCAACCTTCGATTCCCGGTTCTGTCCTATGAATTTGCCAGGTATTGGGACTGATATCCCCAAACGAGAAACCGGACATTTCCGGTACCGTGACTGACCTCCAAAAACGTGAACCAGATAATTCCCGTTCCCGGGATTAAACCCTAGTAAAAAGTCGCGGCATTATTGTTGCAACAACTACATAGTTATATCACAATAATAATAACTCATGTACAGGGGTGTACCCACGATTTTCAGAAAGGACGAGACAGGGGGCATTTTACGCTGATCACGAAATCGTGACTGCTAAAGAAGAACGGGACACACTTCAAAAAACATAGGTTCTCTTTAGAACCAAAACTGGTTTTAATCTTGTCCCTGAGATGGAACCAGTTCTGTTTAAACAGTATTTATTTCAAATCAAATAAATTTATAAAGATTAACATTAAATATTAACAGAATTAAACATAAATTGAGGGGGTTTCAGCCGTAAGTTTAGAGCTTATTTGAGGTTGTCTCAAATCATTATTAAGCAAAGGAGATATGAACAGTTAGCATATCGAACCAGTTTTGGTTCTCTACAGAACCAAAACTGGTTCGATATGCCAACTGTTCATATCTCCTTTGTCTCAAAATGTTTGGCGACTGCGCTGAATAAGGTCCAAGTTTACTGCTGAATCTACTTCAGTTCATGTAATATTCTGTTAAAACTGAAGGCTAATCTTGGTAAATTTATTTGATTTGAAATAAATACTGTTTAAACAGAACTGGTTCCATCTCAGGGACAAGATTAGAACCAGTTTTGGTTCTAAAGAGAATCTATATTTTTTGCAGTGTACGCAAAAGCAGGAAATACCACTTGTTTGGTAACTATGGTTCTCTAAACGTGGTCCGTATCATTCAATTGCTCAACGTATTCTCCTTATTTGCTTTCCTCAAACAACCCTTTATAACTGATTCATCTTAACTGATTTGGAAACAATTAAAAATAGTCGCTGGGAGTGGAATACTATTTTCAACGAGTAAGGTGGAAATACCATTTGTTTTAGGGGAAGAAAAACGAATGAAAATAGAAAAAATACAGGTATTCGACTCAAAGTTAGAGACTCGAATAAATAACTATATAATTCACATTGATATCACCAGGAGATGGATACAATTAGTGACATTACGTAATCATAAAACTACGTCAGTGATGAGTCTTCATTTCCTAATTGTAATGTCATCAAAGCTTCACACAAATCAAGTCTCGATTGAACAACATTTCTAGTTCTGATTCACAAAAATGAGTATTTATGATATTTTGTAGATTTAATCGTCTGGACTATGTCAGTTGGTCGGAAAAGCAAACCGTACGTTCGCTTTTTTTGACCAACTGACATATTCCAGACGAAGGAATCTAAACATTTGGCTAAGGACCAATTAAGGGTCAGCCTGGTTCCAGGTTGCCACGAATAGAAAAGTATCTCACTACTACCATCTGAGAGAAAGCAAGCGTCTAGGTTCGCTTTTTCAACCAAATGAAATATTCCATCCCATTGAATCTGAAAATAGGCGATTATCTATTCAAAGGATAAACTGGGTAGCTTCGGTGTATTGTGACAAAACCAAGGTGTACCATGTTACTTTCCTCGATAAAAGGCACACAGATCCCTTCAACTGTCATATATAAATTTGCAGAATTACTTGTGGCTCTCGTGATAAATCCCGTGTTCAGTGCGCCGTCTGTGTCCATGCATTGTCATAACATCCTGCGCAAAAACATTATTGCTTACCTAGTTTAAACGGTCATTAGAAATATGACTCGTTAGCCAATCAGATTAGCTCTATATGGAGCAAACGTAAATCCAACTCCTATTACAATGGTGGTCACCCAATAAATAATTGTGTTTTTTCCGAAATTGCAATACAATCTTGATCGCTTCCATCCTTCAATTGATGGTTGCTTGGTTGACCTGCATCCCAAAGAGTGGGAACAATCATCTGACCTTCCCAGGTTTGGAACTTTCCTTCTTCAAATTTGTCAGAGCCGTCTACCCAAGCAATGGAAATGTTTCGCCGTTTCAAATATTCGGTTATTACTTTCAATTTGTATTCAGAATCAATGGTTACCAAATGCGCATTACTGAGCTGACACGCGCTTTCGGCATTCGCGTGTGTTAAAACGTCAGTTGATACATGGAAACAAAACTCTTGGGAATCGCACTTATACTTCCTCTGACGTTTACAAACATATCCATTGGAATTCGCAGATGGTATGCATACTTCGTCCTCAGAACAAGGTCTTTTCAAACACGAAGGTGCTCCAGTTGATTCTATCGAAACGTTCATATTATCTTCCATTTCCTTTGATAAAAGGCATATATCACGACGTCTGTCATAACGCCAGTATCTGCAATTTAGTGTATATAAACAAATCTTCCCACAAGACGGGGAGTTCGTTGTTTTCAGTATCAACGTTGTGTCTCCGATAACGGCACATGCTATTACAAAAAAGACAAGAATCATGTCGCAAAATTTCTTTCAGTGTATAACCACAAAAAAAACAGTTTGACGTAACGTGGACAATAAATCATAAATACACGCGAGCTGGGAAGCTGCTCAAGCTCATATCCATAAAAAGTTTTTCTCCAGACTACAAATATCCTATTCTGACGAAGAAAAAAAATACTTCCGTTTTAGCGATTAAGTCGAAGAGGAGTTGCCAATCACGGTACCGTCTTGACAATTTTTAACTGCGTCTGGTGTGTCGCCATCTTTATAGCCAATACTACTAAAAATGTACACGATTGTGCAGAATATGTAATTATTAATTTATTTATTGGTGTTGATTGTTGTATGTTCTGGACAATAACACGACAATCACTAAGTGCGCTAAAGTTAAATCCCAGCAGAAATAAATTGAAATAAAGGAATGACTTTGCAGTTAACTCTTTAACTTTCACGCTCACTTTTGCCATTTTTTTATGCGTCAAAGTTTGTTTGTCCAACCAGAACGCTGGAATACCATCTACGGATTCAGCAGTATCAGGTAACTAACCTGATATTATAAGTTACAGGACGTTCAGGTGGCGGATACGGTATCATATGAGGCGAGGTGAAAACAATATTGGACGAGGCGGTACGCCGAGTCCAATATTGTTTTTACCGAGCCTCATATGATACCGTATCCGCCACCTGAACGTCCTGTAACGTATTTATTATACCAGCGAAAACAAAATAACAATCAAATTTGAACGCCGGCACATTTTCAAAACTGGTGCAAAACACTATGTAAGTTGTAACAAATGTGCACAGTTGTCTCCCTGTTTGTGTATAATTTCCTTGACAACACAGACAACAGCGATAGACGCTTTTCTTCGTACTGTCACTTTGTCTTGAGTGTGTAGAAAATGTCCGAAACGTCCGATTTTATAGAATTCGAACAAAATAAATGTATCTCGCATCTTTTCTCATTGACTTTCATTCATTTTCCTACAATTTCATCTTTGTGCAATCTTATAATTATTCAATGAAATTAAATCCATTTTCGAAGCGACGTTATCCATTTACCACAACAGAGACTACAGAATGAGCTCAACGAGAAAAAATGAAATTAATCTATTCCCGGGATAAGACAATTTTTTTCTCAGTTTATTTATTCACACTATTTTTATATTTCAACTTTCTAACAACGCATTTATGGGCTATATATATTTTCTAAAGCTTTTAAATATCGAGGCGAACACCGTACCCAAACTGTTGTGTGTTAGCCTTAATAAGCTTAGACCTTATGTCAAGTTAGGGCCAGGTCGACATATCCGTTATCGGTAGATCGAATACAGTAATATTTCTCACTTCAAATAATTAAATTTACATTTAGAAAATAAATTTCACAATAAATTTATTATAAAACGAGAGAAAATGAGACATATAGACACGGAGGACGTTTGATTGTACTGCAATTTCTTCAATATGGATATAAAAGCACCGCGAGGTGAGGAATTTCCACGTCGAAACAAAATGGCTGTACTGACCTAATACGAGTTTCGTATTAGGTCACCTCGGGCTGCAGGTGACCCAATACGGCTCAGTACCGTCCCACTATTCGGGGGCTGTGATTGGCGAATTTCATTAGCTGGCATAATAATATTTGATATGGGGTGAGTAGCCGCCATTACTATTTTGGGGCTTCCAATTTTCAAAATATCTGAATTAAAACAAAATAAGAGAATTTAAGTACTAAAAATATTTTAATGGTACCGTATTTATTGATTTAAAACATTACCTTTCAAAATATGGATAGAAAATGGTATTTGTAGTCATAAAAGTTCTTTGTTGTTTTTAAGACTCTAGCCTGTACCGACCAAACTTCAAAGTCGATCGATTTTTATGCCGAAGCGAATATTGTCTTTACAGTTTACTCAGCTGATTGAAAGTGAAGTGATTTTTTGAACATTTAAAAGTGCTTTTTTAACCCGTTTCAGATGGTAATGACAGTAAATGTATGTAAGGGTATTCCAGATATGCTTGTGGCGACACGTTTTATTTTGTAAACAAATATCGCAATACGAACAGCAACGATTGTTTTGTGTGACCATTGATACGTACCGATGATTCTGTGCGGTGTTGCCAATAGCGGTTTCTAAAATTTAAACGTCCGGTTGTTCTTTGTTTCTGTTGAAACTGTATTAACTCCTTGATTTACAGGGCTTTAGACAGAATAAATGTGTTACATGGCGTGTAGCTGGGCGATACATTTCCATACAAGGCTCTGAGTGTTCATATCAGGCTTGACTTCGCCTCACCTGATATGAACTCTCATCGCCTTGTATGGAAATGTATCAGCCAGCTACACTCCATGTCACTTATAATATGGATGAACAATATATTCAGATTATCATGATAATAACTCGCCGGCAAAGCCGGATCGTTGAGATCCCTTTCTGGACACCACCTCGAATCTGATACAAATCACAGGACATGCACATTATCATGCACATTATCATGATAATCTGTATTTACTCAGCGTGACAGGCGACACGTTTGGAGAGTAGTAGAATTTATACGTATGTAAAAGAATATGGCACATGAAAAGGTGGCACGGGAAAAAGTGGCACTCCAAAATAATGAGAAATGAAAACTGTCCCTTTTTGAGGTGGGGAATATTATGATCCCCGATAAGTCTGGAGGTGGGAGGGAAATCTCACCCGAAGGGCAAGATATTTTCAAATATCTTGCCCCGAGGGTGAGATTTCCCCATTCCCACCTTCAGACTCATCGAGGATGATTTTTCTCCCCACACACGAGGATTACGTCATTATAGATAATTGGCAGTCACGTGCTGACATACCTAATTTATCAAGTCGTTAGTCCTTTCGAAAAACGAACAATTTCATCGGAAAGATCGTATAAAAGTTAGGTATATACCATAGGTATATACTAAAAAATTGATTTGTAACACTGTCCGTTAAGGGGTTAATAAATTTGCGCGTGTCCAACTCTAATGTAAAGGGCATTGTGAGATTATTGATCGATCGATAAATTCGCGCAGTGATATTATTAAATCTGCAGAGAAACATGGGGTTGAAACAAATCAAGTTTAATATTTGAATAATAATTAAATATTGAGTCTATATCAACAAGGAACAGATAAATAGGTAATAAACGAACACAATTTAAGAAGCGTTTGCAAATCGTGAAGCCATTTTGTTTATTTACAATTGTGCAGACGATGATGAAATAGTTCCGGCGACCTAATAAAATATGCAAATGAATAAGTCACGTGGGGTGGGTGGGATAGAAATATTCCACCCTGCTGTCTCACCCGGGACACGTGTATGTTTCACGTACAGTTGGGGAAGAAAAATTCATAACAGACGGGGGGGGGGGGGGGGGGGGTACAAACGAAAAATCGCTGTATATATACCACATTTTGGGGCGTGGGAAAATGTAGAAATATCCGAAAGGTTTAATAAAAATGGTAGAATTCATAATGTTTAACAACAAATAGCACTTATTATCAAGTTGCAGAATACATACAGTATTAATACTTATTTGGCCATCAGATGAATTGCTGTAGACCTCTTACAAGGAGGCCCAAATGAACCTCGAACACTGTGGGTCATTCTTCCCTACACTCTCCTTCCTACTCTCCCAGTCTTCAGACACAACCCTTTTTGTAATATCCACCGCTTTCGCTTTCACAATATTCTCAACAGGTAAATAAAATAAAATAAATAACAAAAACGAACAAGAAGAGAAAATAAAATAAAACAATATTAAACACCAAAGAACAACAAAACTGGTTTTAATCCTTTACCCCACGTAACGGCCAAACCGGCCAGCACCATTCACAAAATTACCAGTCAAATTTGACTATTTTTTTCAATTTTTGTCTCAAAAACCTTGCTTACGGGCCCTCAATGGATCGAACTCGCCGGGGGTGTTTTACCCTGATCACGAAATCGTGACTGCTAGAGAAAAAAGGGATACACATAGATAAGAGATACCATTTATTTGGTACAGTCAATGGAGACATCGACAAGTTCGCAGGTCACTAGTCTACTTCCGCTTGCACGCTAAAAACTAAAGTGTTAAAAAATACACTTGAAGTGCTGTATTTAACATTTACGAAGTGCTGAACTAGCACTTTGTTCAAGTGTAGATATCCCTGAACTTGCATGATAGGTGTTACAATAATACCACTTGACAAGTGTAATGTCGCGACACTTAAAAGGAAACAACGCAGAAGACGCGGATCAGGCTCGAACTCTCGAGCCTGATCCGCGTCATCTGCGATGTGTCCTTTTAATTATATACCCACCAAGCGCAAATCAAATTATGGACGATTCTGGAAGAACCACCAATGCTAGACACACGGGAAGTGCCATCGATTCAAGTTTCAGATGTCTGATGATTGTAATGTCTAAGTGCTTAAAGCATTAAACTTTGAGTGTTAAAATCAAACCCTAAGAGTTAGAATGGGTTGAACACCTTGAAAGTGTGAGTTTTAACACTTTAGTTTTTAGTGTGTGGAATCCAACGTCGCAATGATATTTTACTAACTTTTGTGTAGATTGCGCGCCCCCACCGTTAATGTAATGTGATTTTACTTCAGTCACATAGCTATTCGGATATTCGGCTCCAGTTCGATATTGAAATAAAGAAGTATTTAATTCACCTTGATGCCACCAGGAGATGAAGAAAATAAGTGGAATTACTTGAATTACTTGATTTATTCGAAATAATCATAAAACAATGATGAATGAGTTTTTATTTAATAATAGTAATGTCATCAAAGATTCGGAGAAATCAAGTTTCGATTGAGCAGCATTTCTAGCGTAAATTAAAAAAAAAATAAATTAATGTTTAGACCGAAAAACGTTAAAAATATGTTTCTCAGGCCCTCCTGCATGGTCCTTTTGGCGGCCACATGCTCTCTTTGTATAACCAATGCAAACTTTAAAAAAATAAAAATTAAATGTTTTATGTCTGATATTTTACCCAAGTTAACAAAATTGACAAATTTGTCCTTTGAGTGCAACAAGGCTTTGTAATGCTTTAGCATTGCAAAACCTTCTTGCACTCAAGGGACGAAATACACCACCACACATTCAATTCTGTCAATTATGAAGTCTAAAACATAAACAAACCATGAACATGAACTGTTGATGGCAAAGAAATAATTACAAAAATTAAAAATAAAATAAAACCGCCCGCCAACATGCTATTTGGCAAAAATGGCCTGCGAAACAGAAGATCTATTTTGTTGGGCCTTCAGGAATTTTGTAGGTTCAATCGTCTGACAATGTCAGTTGGTCGGAAACGCGAACAGTGGGTTCGCTTTTTCGGCCAACTGGCACATTTCAGACGAGTGAATCTAAACAATGGCAAAGGACCATCTAGGGGCTGAACTGGTTCCAGGCCACCACGAATAGAACAGTATCTCACTGATCACTACCTGAGAAAAAGCAAACGTAAGGTTAGCTTTTTTTGACCAACTAAAATATTCCATCCGATTGAACCTAAATATAAGCGACTATCTATTTAACCCTTTACCCAACGCAGACGATATCAAAATTTATTATTTTAAATATCATTTTTTCAAAGTTTTCAAAAAAATTCAACAAAACCATATCATTTGACCCCTCGTTGGAACGAGCTCGTTCCAACGAGGGGTCACATGATATGGTTTTGTTGAATTCTTTTGAAAAAATAATATCTTTTTCAACTGTTGAATTTGCGTATTACGCGGGCGGAAGCGGCGGATTCGTTGGGTAAAGGGTAAAGGATAGACCGGGTAGCGTGGATGTATTGTGACGACAACAATACCAAGGTGTACCATGTTACTTTTATCGATAAGAGGCACTCAGATTCATTCAGATGCTAGAGAGGTGCATTAGCGTCCACCGCCCCTCGTTGTTTTGAGTTATATTCCCTTCTCACCCCAATCAGTCTGAATTTCTGAAACTGTCGATGAGTTATATGAAGTTGTAGGATTATTCGTAGCCCTCAAGATAAATTCTGCGTTCATTTCACCGCCTGGCCGAGTACAGTCATAACATCCTTCCCTCAAAAATTCAGGCTTGCCTGGTTGAAATTGTCGAATAAAATTTGGCTCGTCAGCCACTCGGATTTGCTATATATCTATGGATCAAATGTACATCCATCTCCTGTCACAATGTTTGTCGCCCAGTAAATAATTGTATTTTCCAAAATAGCAATACATTCTTGATCGGTTCCATCTTTCAACGGGTGGTTATTTGGTTGACCTGCACTCCAGAGAGTTGGAACTATAAGCTGACCATTCCAGGTTTGGAACATTCCTTATTCAAATTTGTCAGAGCCGCCTGCCCAAGCAATGGAAATGTTTCGCCGTTGCAAATATTCGCTTATTACTTTCCATTTGTATTCAGAATCAATGGTTACCAAATGTGCATTGCAAAGCTGACACACGCTTTCGGCTTCCACGTGGGCCCCCCAAAAATGCGTTGACACCTGGAATCCAAAATCTTCATAATCGCACATGCATTGCCTCTGGCGCTTAGATACATATCCAACTGAACATCCGGAGGGTATACATGCACTGTACTTCATCCTGCAAACAAGGTCTTTTCAAATACGAAGCTACACCAGTTATCCCAGAGGTACCTGTCATTCTGTCTCTCATTTCTTTTTATAAAAAAAGAACAAATACGACGAGGTCCATCGTAACGCCAGTATACACCTGAAACTTAATTATGCACCCCTTGTTTTTTTCGCAGCGATGTTAATAGAAACTGTCATTACTTTCATGCTATCTTTAAGATGGCCAAAGGAATTGTTTGCGGAAAGAATGGTCTAGTGACAAACGAAAAACAACACAATGATGAAAACATGCAGTATTTTAATGGCGCTGATTACACATATCTGTCACCAATATTTTTGATGGAAAAAGTTCTCTCGACAAGTGTGGGGCTGGAACGTCCCATGATGAAACAATGTAGGTAATTACTGACAACAATTGTAACTTGTGTTCGCTTTAACACAATAGGAGTGCCTGTCTGACATCAGTAGCGGGTGTATCAATCATGTGCCCGGATGACAGCCTGAACCCTCCTCCTAATGCTATCAGTGAGCCTTCTGATATAATTGAGAGGCAACTTCTGCTACTCCTCAAGCAATGTAGCTTCCAACTCAGCCAGATTATGTACAGACGGATCCCTTGCTTGCACGTCCAAGAACGTTTCAGATTTTTTTTAAGGGATTCAATTCGGGGCTCATTACAGGCCAAGGTAGTGCTGTAATAGCGTTGTTCCGAAGGGATGGTCTCACAGCAAGGGAACGATGTGGCCTTACATTGTCGTCCACGAATACAGGGCGAGTAGCCAACGGGTGTTTATCAAAATGGGGCACGACAACCGGATTGAGAATGTCCCAGATGCACTCACGACCATTGAGATTTATATGTACAGTCAGCATATCAAGTTTACAATCATGAGATAGGTATCCCCATATCATTACTGATCCTCCGCCATAAAGAACAGTAGGTCTGATGTTCCTGGGTACATAAACAGTATTTCTATGCCTCCACACTCTCATGCGACCATATGTGACGTGAAGCAGGAACCTACTCTCGTCTGACCAATGGACTCTCCTCCATGTCCCGAGATTCTAATGTTGTCGTACCACATACCACTCCAAACGTCGTTTTTGATGCTGATCGGACAGAGCTGGACGCTTGATGACCCTTCTGGACCTCATACCCAGTGCTTTGAGACGGTTTCGGGCAGTTCTTTTGCACAAACGCCTGTTGGGGAGCCAAAGGAGTTTCCAAACCCCACTTGAAGCAAAGGGTTCACGCCTAACGAGGGTGCCAGACTCCAATCTTCTATAGGAAAGGTCTTCTGGGGGTTGTCCAGGCCTTGGTCGGTCCTTAACATCCTTGGTTTGTTGATTTTTTTCGGACAAGTCTGCTGATGACAGAATGACTATGGTCAAGTTGCCTTCCAATAGCTTTGAATAACATGCCTGTTGCATGCATGCCAACGATTTGCCATCTTAGTGCCTCTGACAGTCTCCCCCTTGCTGTGTCAATATTTACTGATAAAAGAAGTGACACATTTTCTTGTTTTATACTCAGATATTGCATGTGGAAGATAGTGTTTTTTGTGACATTCGTGGGAACCATGCATCAGATGGACGAAGGGATGTGTTTGGGGTAAGCTATCAACCAGAAACATCATGTTTCACGAGAAGAACTGTACTGCAAGAGATAGCAAACATTAACACATAATAATCAGTAACAGCAACTTCACTGTCGTGAATCATTTCAGGGGGTGCTTAATTAAGTCCCAGGTGTTTATTTACAGATCCGTGTATATAAACACATCACCGTGCAAGATTGGCAATTTGCTGTTTTTAGTATCAAAGGTAATGCCTCCCATAACGGTAAACGCTAATGCAATGAAGACCAAAATCAGAGTCTTTTCAGTGTATTGCCACGTACAACAGAAAGTATGTATACTTTACGTGGGCTGTAATTCATAAATAATATAAACCACGAGTTTGTCCTACTTCCCATCCTCAAAAGTCGGTTCTACGCGATACAACATTCTCTCAGAAAGATTAAAATACTCCGCACAGTCAGTCGGGTAAGAGAGTAGTCGACAATTACGGTGCCGTCTTGAATGCCTTTAACTGTTTTTCTACGGATATTGAGTTACACTAAAGAGGCAGTTTGAGCTTGATTGGGACAAAAGCGCGCTCAATCAGAGCGCTATTACTTCAAAACAGTGCACAATACAGTGACAGGAATTCTAGTTTCAACTATATGTGGACGCACGGTGAGTGCTGTTTTAAACCGCAAGTACACTTGCCCTCCACCGATGCTAATCACTCTCGTGCCAGGAGTAGTACGTTGGAGAGCCTAACAGTTAATCGACGTTGCTCAGCGGTTCGATGCGGATACTCGCCCATTATTCACCCATGGCTGTTGAACATATCGTAAAACCACAATAGACAAACAATACCAGACTTCAGCTGGTGTACAAAGGTATTTTATGGCAATGCACGGTGTACCATGGTAGTCTTTTATAAGGAGTTCATTGATTCATCCACAGCTATTTCATCGAATATGAGTTTTTAGGCATTGGAACTACAATGTGGTTTCTAAGAATAAATGTGAAGCTTGTAAAGATCAGCAATATACATAGTTATGTTAACCCTTTACCTCGATGAAAAGCAGACGACACTTGCAAACAAAATTCTTGAATAACTATTTTTTTCATTTTGTGTCTAAAAAACATAGGTTATGACCCCTCATTGGAACGAGCTCCACGACCTCGGTCCAAAGAGGGGTCACAACCTATGTTTTTGAGACAAAAAATGAAAATATAATGAAAATTAATTGGCCATTTTTTTAGAATAGCGCTGGCCGGTTTTTTCCCGTTACGTTGGGTAAAGGGTTAACCTGCATGCATTTAAAAAAAAGGTAACTTTAAGAGTGACCATATGCCTGATACATCTCACTTAGAATCTGCTACTGGACTTTGTCAAAAGTGTATCTTGTCATTGAAACTGTTGTTTTCCAAATCCGCGACATTACCAATTTATACAACAGAGTCAACTCCAAGTCTTGGATTAATAAGAATGACTCAAGGATTCAAAGGTTGAAAACATCCAACACGTCACTCTCACAACTCTCTACACCACGTTTCCAATCATCATCGGACACCACTCCTCCGCCGTCGTCACTTTCGCTGTCGACAACCAACTCGTCCCTCTAATTCTCTGCACCACGATTCCGATCACCGCCGGACACCATTCTTCTGCTATCATCACTCCACCTAAAGACACCCAACACGTCACCCTCACAAGTCCCTGCACTATGTTCTTGATCACCACCTCACACGACTGCCATGCCGTCGACACTCCCACTTATGACACCCAACACGTCATCTCACAAGTCTCTGCACCAGTTTCTCGGTAACTATCTGACACCAATCTTCTGCCGTGTGACTTCCGCGGAAGACACACAACCCATCACTGTCACAACTCTCTGAAGTTGAACCACGTTCCAATTAATGCCCTGACTACACTCCTAAGCCGTCGTCCCTCCCGCTGAAACACTCGATACCTCTGAATGAATCTGATTGTCACGCATTCCGACTGAGTTGTAAATATTATCAGAAAAGTCACATATCATGCCAGAGAGTGCTCGGCGTGTCGTTCGGGTAAATGAACGAGCGGTATGGACAAAATGATTCTAACAAAAATGCGATTGGGAGATAGACCTGTCGTGTGTTCGAGCCCATGGGTGGAGGGCACAATGCAATCGGTATTAAAAACTCCAGCTATTCGCTGGAATATAATATATATGGCCACAGTATGAACCTTCTCGGGACATAATTCAATGTTTCTGTGTACATTCGTTAAATGAATGACTGAAGAGGAGTTCTGTCGAGAGTGAGCAGATTATCTCGCATGTCATGAGTAATGATTCTAAGATGGGATGTCTAAACGTGGATGCCACAAAAACATTAAACAAAATGATCGACCCACACACGTGTCACCATACCTAAGTGAGCTGCGTATGTACAGCAAGACGACGTATCAGCATGACAATGATGTCACGACAGGAATTTCCATGACAACTAACATGATGGCACTGATGGCGTGACTAATAATTTCGTTTAGAAAATATCCCAAATCGCCGAGAAACGGGCGATGATATACTACTCTTGGTCCAGTTCTTCCATGATAATGTTACCTGATTTTGTTCAGCACTCTGCACACTGATGTCAAAATATTGAAATTGCAAGCAGTAATAATATTCCACAATGCAGGTTAGAAATTTAATCAATTCAATCCTGTTTGATGAAACTCAATGACCTCTGCCAAACAAGACTGAATTGGTTAAAGACCTCAATGCATTATGTGAAAATATTGAATTTCGAAATTTTTATATTTCGACAATATTGTGCCTGAGTTCAATATTGCAAATATGCCAATTTTTAGAAATGTCTATAAAATATTTCGCTGAAGATACCCAACACGTCATTCTCACTCTTCGCACCACGTTCACGATCACCAACTAATACCACTATTCTGTCATAGTCATTCACACTCAAGAGATCCAACACGTCACCCTCACAACTCAATGTTCGACGTTAGTAGTATGTGGGGGTCCAGAAGTGCCTCATTATCCGGAGCTTTGAGGGAGCAGCTATTGGTAAATTCCACTGTGAACCGAAACTTTCTGGGGAGGGGTGCAACATTTTCTTTGAAAAACGTCGGCTTCATTCAGCTAGATCCGACAAGTAGTGTATGTACTGCAGATAAAGTATGCGAGAGTCTATATATATGCAGGGATATGGCATCTATTGTTACATTTGCTTTGTTTTGTTTTATCTAACAGTCAAATAGATTTTGGCCTGAAAACCAAGAGAAACGGTATGTGTCACAAAATGTGTTCCGATTCCGTATCACGTAGACGAATTATTCTGATTCTGTATCATATAGACGACTGGTTTTCAGGAACGCGACGGACTATCATAATAGGCGCTTGAATACATTCTATATGCGTTTCAATGATCGACTCAGCTGATCGCTCACAAAACAAAACAAAGTCACTTACATTTAGCAACAGAGATATTAATGGCAAATGCCCCCGACCCCTCAACCCCCCCCCCCCCACCCCACACACACAATAAATATAAACTGAACAATTCAATATCACACACTTGTATATTCAAGCGTATCATCATAGGAAGTGGCACTGAGAGCGAAAAATTGAGAAAACAACTTTGAAAATTGAGGTGGCAGCGTGACTCATTGTTAGAATGCACAACAATATAGTACTATAAAATATGGGCTTTTTAAAAACGTTTTCTCGCCAAACATTATGTCCGAAAACTTTATTAATGATTTAACATTTAATCTGTTTATGGGACAGAATAGTTAGTGGATGTCCATGTTTTGTCGTTGATCATACTGTACTCTTTGAATACAGGTAAAGACGTACCTCCTACGTGGATCCTGTGTGAGCCGATATCAATTGGCTTCTTTCCATCAAAATTTCAATGCTGGAATATTTTGGGTGGAAAATATTACCTCATGAGCAAGGAAGCCAGAGAAAGGTAACAGTGGCCTTCCATGTTCCAACATTTTCCCCACGAGACCCCCCCCCCCCCCCCTCATCCTCCCATCCTGCTGGCAAAAATGGTATCCCCTATCTCGGGATCGCCACAAACTCGCCGCAATATGACAGATAATTCAAACGTAGTGCCCCCTGAAATCCAGAGTCCTAGGTCCGCTACTATGTAAATGTATTCAAATACAAATGCTTTGAAATTTTATGAATACAAAATACAAATTTTCAGATGTATTTGAATACGAAAATGGATATTTTCAAATGTATTTGTGAATACGTTTTTGAATATTTTTTTATTTAAAATTTTTTAGGCAAGACTTGCACGTTTTTATTTGTTGGCGTTAAAGACACTTTTAAACTGTTATTTCGTTAATTGGAGCCTACATTTGTGCTTCCAACACGGAGCATGAATTAGGACGTGGTTCGGAGAAGTTATTGCCAAGGGGAACTCAACTCAATGGGTGTCATAGTAATAGTTCACTCTCAATGAACCCTATACCATGGTATGTCGGGAGTGGATTACCAATTTGTGGGGTCTGCCAAGAGCCAATAATATGAAACTTTTACAATTGTATTTTCTGGAATTGTTTTTTCTACCTATTAATACAACTGACTAAAATGAATCATAAACAATTTAAAAGATGTGACAATTTTCCAACTGGCAAAATGCCGCATCTTTGAAAATGCTAATGGTTCATTTCACCCCATTCAGAGTCATAACTAGAAAATACAAAAATACAATAAAAGGACTGGAAACTATCTGTCAGCACGTCTATCGTAAATTTTACGGTAACGACTGTTGCGGCTTAAAGTTTAAGGATTGATTGGTTGATTGATTCTTTTTTCACAGTAAACATATACACAATGATAAACAAAAATAATGATGATAAAATTACATGAAAACACATATGTATATCATGGGGGAATAATATAGCTAGATTGGCTGTCTTCCTGGTATCCCCAATTTAAATTCTATCTATCGCAACATTGTCTATTCTCAATTAACCTTATACCACGGTGCGTCTGGAGTGGATTACCAATTTGCTGGGTCTGCCTGATGTGGCCGGTGTGACAGGAATGATAGTCCGTAGGAACGTTAGTCCCTCTGGACTATTATTCCGCGGAATTATAGTCCTAGGTCTAACATTTCTAGGAATAGTAGTCCGCCGGACTACTATTCCTAGAAATGTTAGACCTAGGACTATAATTCCGCGGAATAATAGTCCAGAGGGACTAATTTTCCTACGGACTATCATTCCTGTCACACCGGCCTGCTGAGACTAAATCCAGATCTCTGTGGTGTTGTGACGTTGCGAGGTACGGGTCTGTCCCGTTGAGACCAAAATACATCTATTAGTTGTATCGCTGTGAGACGTTAGTCTGTCTCCTTGGAACAAATGTTAGAACAATTGGGTTCACTATTGTTGATAAAGGTGGAGCTATATCGCCTTGAGGCCAATGTAAGAACAAGGATAATTAACTATCGGTCCGATATTTCAAGAAACGGAGCTGCTGTAGGGTGGAAAATTACTGCTAAACATACGGTAAAAGGGCTGGAAACTATCGGTTAGTACGTCTACCGTAAAATTTACGGTAACGACTATTGTAGCTCAAAGTTAAAGGATTGATTGATTGGTTAATTATTTTTTTTATTTCACATTAAACATGTACATAATAATAAACAATAATAATTATTATAAAATTACACGAAAACACATATGTATATTCCCCATGGCTTTGCCTCAGGGTGTATGAGTTCCCAAACCGGTGTAAATTCCCATACACCCTGGAAAACACAAGGATAACTAATATTATAAAATTGTATACAGAGTGCAAGTACTGCCTTGTTCTTCTTTTGAGTTGTTATTGTGCCTCATCAAATGCTGAACACTCCGACACTCACAATTGAATGCTGTCACTATAACACCCCGAATCAAACGTTTGGGACTGAATATCACTTGGACCTGTTTGAAACATACAAATAATCGGGACTAATATGGTATTTAATGGCTGCTGTGTAATTCAAACTCCTCACCCACCCCCACCCCAACTCCATTCTCCGCCATTGACCAGGGCAGTGTAATCTATTTATCTCGAACACTATTTGGCTGGACTTGATTGTGACGAGCTTAAAAAACAAATAAGTGTACGAAATACGAACTGTCTTTCATAAGATAATTCCAAACATCTTTACTTTTCAGGCCCGAAGCTAGTGGGGTCGAGGTGGTCTGATCACCCACCCATGAACCTGTCTGTCAGAGATTTTTGTTCTTCGTCGGTAATATGTTTGGTCGAGCGAACGCCAATGTTTTCCTTGAAAACTGACAATTTGAAATAAAATCCACAATTTTCGTTATGCAAAATATCATGTTTCAGTCATCCTTCGTATGAAAGCTCTCGTTATAAGTTGTGTTTACAATAAAGTAGTCATGTACACGTAAACTGTTCGTTTTGGCGAAAACAAAAGTTAAAAATCTTTTTCTCAGGTCCTCCTTCATGGTCATTTTGGCTGCCGCATGCTCTCTTTTTATAACCAATACAAACTTAAAAAATAATATTTAAATGGTTTAAGTCTGATGTTTAGCTAAGTTAACCCTTTACCCAACGTAACGACCACAACCGACCAGCGCTATTCCCAAAACTCGTCAATTAATTTCCATTATTTTTTTCATTTTTTGTCTCAAAACATAGGTTATGACCCCTCTTTGGAACGATCTCGTCGAGCTCGTTGCAATGAGGGAGTCATAGCATATGTTTTTGAGACACAAAATGAAAAAAATAGTTATTCAAGATTTTTGTTTGCAAGTGTCGTCTGCCTTTCATGTTAGGTAAAGGGTTGATAAAAAGGAAAAAAAAATACAAATATGCGTCTTGAGTGCAAAGCCTTCTTGCGGCCATGGGATGAAATGCACCACCGCCCATGCTATTCTGTAGATTATGAGGCCTAAAACATAAACAATTCAAGAATATGAACTTTTGATGTGAGAGAAATATTTACAAACATAAAGTAAAAATTATAAATTAATGTGATGAATTGACGGTAACATGGTCTGAGGTTTGCGGCTCGGAGTTTATGTTCAACCGAGAAGCGAAGCGTCGAGGTTGAACAAAGGCTCCGAGCGGCAGACCTCAGACCATGTTACCGTAAACTCATCACAATAATGTATATGTTCCAATAAGACACTACCCATAGCCTAAAACCTACATCGTGGATACACGATAAACCCACGACGGCACTTTTTATATAATCAATAAACCACATAAACTCACTCCATCTCAGTTCAAATCGTAAATCGGTTTGTAATTTAAACAACACCTCATCCGGAACACCGTCTGCTGCACGAGTAAAAAATCCAGAAAAATGAAGCGGCTTGCTCGTCACTCCGATGGTGAAGCAATTACGAAACGGTTATTTCAAATATTTCGCGTATTGACGTCAGACGGTAACATTTGCCACTTGAGCCGTAAACATAGAATATACTAAGCGAGCCCTCGACCAATCAGAGGAGGAGGATTTTAGTCTTGTTGGAACATAAAGTAAAAATTATAAATTATTGTGGTGAGTTGACGGTAACATGGTCTGAGGTTTGCAGCTCGGAGCTTATCTTTAACCGAGACGCGAAGCGTCGAGGTAGAACATCGGCTCCGATCCGCAAACCTCAGATCATGTTACCGGCAACTCATCATAATAACGTACAGGTTCTAACAAGGCACTACCCATAACCCAAAATCTACATCGTGATACACAAGGGGCTTATATACTAAGCTTGTGGTCGTTAAAAGCTGCCTTCTGCAAGGCAACTTTTAACGATCACAGGTTTAGTAAATAAACCTACACACGATGGCACTGGATAAATAATCAATACACCAGATAAACTCATTCCATCTTAGTTCAAATCGTACATAGGTTTGTAATTTAAACAGCACTTTATCCGAAAACCGTATGCTGCACGCGTGACAAATGAAGCGGCTTGCTGGTCACTCCGTTGATGAGACAATTACGAAACGGGCGACGTCATTTCAAATATTTTGCGTGGTGATGTCTGACGGTAGCATTTGCTACAGATGCCATAAACATAAACGACACTATGCCGTCTCTCATCCAATCAGAGGGCGTAGATTTTACACTTGACATAATAAAATAAAAAAAAAACATGCAATTTTACAAAACTGGCCCGAGAAACAAAATATCTACTTTGTTGGCCTTATTGTTATTATTTCAAGGAAATAGTTTCGTTAAACAAAAGTTATTTTTTTAAATACTAATAATAAACGAACGTTTCGGATCTATTTCGTTTATTTTTGTTTTAAAGAGGTATGGTGAGTGAGGTGAGTATAATGAGTGAGATCGTACCGGAAGTCATCTACCCGGTGACAATGTAAGAAAAATTAACTTCCGCCCCACCATGTCGGAAAGTAGGAAAATTAGCAGACTAGCTTTGGCCCTGATTTTGTTGGTATTTCAAAGTTTTGCCTCACGATCTTCCCCGCCCACACAGACACACAACATATAAAAACCTGGCGAAAAAAATTACTTCCAACGTGCATTTTGACCTGGATTGTCTGAACAAATAGATGTCTAGGGTTACCTGTGGGGGAGTAATTTTCTTCATTGCACTGCTATCTCAGTGGCAGCGAGCATTTGGTGCCCCATGGGGTAGGTATAATTACTTCCAATAAGCTATATTATGAAAACAACATTTAAATGAGGACAAAGTATCTTGAGTTGATCTCACGAAATAAAAAATCTGAAAACTAAAAACAAAGTCTGTAATCGGTGTGACATGATTTAGCGCTCTATGTATTAGGCCGTATCTTTCGATTTGGGGAAACTCTTTCACCTCCAGGAGCCAATACTATAAAACATTTGCAATTTCATTTTCTAAAATTGTATTTTCTAGTTATGACTTTAAATGGGTTGAAATGAACCATTAGCATTTTCAAAGATGTGGCAATTTGCCATATTGTTTTAAATGCTAGTGATTTTAGTCATTTATATTAATAGGTGGAAAATACAATTGTAGAAAATACAATGGTAAAGGTTGTATAGTATTGGCTCCAGGTAATTTTTCTGCTCTTTAGTTCCAGTGGCAATATCCAGGTGTGAGCTCACCCTAGAATTTTACCGTATTATCACTAAATGCCAGAAACCTTATGTGTAGCGAAATAGTCAAGATTGAACAAGAGACCACTCGGGAATACTTAATAAAATAATGCCACGCTATCACATAATTATATTTTATTACACGCCAATTACGTTACCTTCAGTTCCATATCTACAAATCCGTACGGAACACGAACACGCGTCCCGTGCGGATTTCCGTTGACGGACTATTTTTCCACCTGACGTCAAGAATCCATAAGAAGAACTAAACTCCGTCCATTTTCGAAATCGGCCAGTCTAAATATTCCATTCTGACCTTGATCAATTGGGAAGCTGCGGTGACACCCGATAAATCGAATGTCAATTAGAAAATGTTTTTGTTCAAATCCACCAAAATTAGACTTATTCTATAAATGGGGAGTGATTTTATAACACCCAAGTTTGGACTTTGAACCGAATATCTCTCATATCATTGTTTTTAATTTGTTAAAAACACGACTATATAACCTATCTGGACGCAATTTTCATATTTTTATTTTCACAGTTTTCAAAAATTTATATTTTTCTGTTTATGTATCACGCGTGTTTGCCGATCACACATGAGTTTTATTTTTGGTTTTTATTTCAACTATAAATAAGAACGAATTTTCAAATTATTGGATTCTATGTGATAGAGGTGTAACATAAGCACAGAACGCCACGATGTGTGTGAATGCGTTCGTCAAAACTTAGTCAAGACTGAGTTTCTCTTTTTACCCTTCCGAGCTGGCAGTCATGACGTAGTGACGAACGCATTCACAAATCGCGACGTACTGTGCATGTCTTAAATGAACCTCGTTCGCGTGAGTAACATCAAGCTCTCATTTCACAAGTCGGATTCTGTGGAGAATTCGAAATCGGCATGATCTCTTCGTTCATTCACTTTTCACGGAATTTGCGCGCAGGCTACCGATGAGGAAATGTAATGTTCCTTTACTCATAAAGATATACAGATGCTCTTTCGAACTATTTCAATAAATATTTATTTGACAGTAAGAACATCAAGATTTTAACACAAAGAGAGGAATCCGGTGGCGTACTTATAAAAACTACAGCGGTTGTCAATACGTTCCGATTGAGAAACGTCTTTCATTGCGTCGTTTATCCATGGACTGACTGCCAAACAATAAAACCGCAAAAATTCATGTTCGAATGGTTGAAAGGGTCGTAAGAAAAACGGCTCGCCAGAGTTGCGCGCGTCTGATATTTATGTATGGCGCAGATGTACATCCACCTCCTGTTTCAACGGTGGTCGCTCAGTAAATAACTGTGTTTTTCCTTAATAAACCCTTTGCACCCAAGAGACCGCTTTTCCGGCCCAGTAACACGATACTTCATAATTTCATTAAGTACGCTGACTTTTTGAGTGAGGTGTGGTGTAGACCAATCAATATTTTCAACGTGCAGCCCCAAGGCTGCGCGTTGAAAATATTAATTGGTCTACCCTCAGATAATGAATATGGACTCTTCCCGTTGCTGCCATTGAACTGATATGGAAGATACAACTAGGGTTCAAAGAGTAACCCTTTCGGGTTAACCCTTTGAAAACGAAAGGTCGATTTTCCGGGCCAGGACCGTGATACGACTAGAATTCAATAGATGGTTGCTCAGTGGTCTTTGTGTGGTAGACCATTCAAGATCTTGATTCGTCGGGAGCGCGGTGGCTCAGTAGGTAGAGGTGCAGGCTGCAAGCCGAGAGGTCCTCGGTTCGAATCCCACCTGCGGCAACCGCGTTGTTTCCTTGGGCAAGACACTTCATCTCCATTGACCGCGTGGGGGCACAGTGGCGTTGTGTACTAAGGCGTACTGCACGTCGATGGTGCACCTGTCGTCAACCAATGCTAACCCTGCTTGTGTGGAGTTCGTACGTTGGGGAGCTAACAGTTGCTCGCCGTTGCTCGGTGGTTCTCTCCGGGTATTCCGGCTTCCTCCACCCGTAAAACTGTCGCGGTCATGATTAGCCATAGTGCATAAATATGTGACCTTAAACACCAATAAATAAATATAAGTATCTTGATTGGTCTTCCACGAGGATAGTCTATTCCAATTGATGACATTGTACTGATGTGGAAGATATCATCGGGGTTTAAAGAGCCCATCCCACGTTCAGGACGTTCTTTCTTCAAATTTGTCTGAACCACCTTCCCAAGCGCTGGAAATTCTTCGCTGTCTCGTTTGATCGGTTATTACTTTCAATTTGTATTCCGAAACAATGGTTATCAAATGCGCATTTTCAAGTTGACAAACCCCTTCGGTTTTCTCATGTGATAAAAAGACCGATGACACGTGGAGGCAAAAGTCTTTGACACCACATTCATAGTTTTGTTGGCGTTTAATAATAATAATAATAATAATAATAATAATAATAATAATAATAATAATATTAATAATAATAATAATAATAATAATAGTAGTAGTAGTAGTAGTAGTAGTAATAATAAAATAGTTATAAATGTAGTTTAAAGCGAAAATCCTCATAGAGCCTTGGGCTTTACAAAACAGATTAACCCTGCATTTCAACTCCATTGACTGTGTCTCAAACAGACGAATCGCCTGTCAGTAGCCTTTATTGGAAGATTGTATACCCGCTGGAAGAAATGTGTTCTGAGAGCCGATCTGAAAGATAGAAAACATATAGAGTACAGCCTCCGTGGATTAGTCACTTTCCACGGGTGGGCAATATTTCCACGGACGCATTAATATTAGATACCAAACACTAATTTTGGGAATAATCATCAAACGTACAACCCGGTGCATCAGTAGTTAATGTTTTGATGCTGATGATTTTTATTACCTGCTTCCCACGCGTTGATTATGACATATCCACTTTAACTGTATTGTATCCATCCAAGTTAACATAAGGCCACACACCTCTCCCCCCATCCCCCCAAAAATCATTTCCGTAAAAAATATTCATGGCCGCCAGACGACTCTTTGCAGCCTTTTAGATCAGCTATTTATCGATGGCGCAGATGTAATTCCGTTTCCTACAACAGCGGGTGTCGGACATTAAATAATTGGATTTTTTCCTCAGCGAAATACAATCTTGATCTTCTCCGTTCGTAAACTGTCTGTTATCTGGTTGCCCTTTAGCCCAAAGTGTTGGAACAATCACCTCACCATTCCACGATCGGAACGTCCCTTCTTCGACTTTGTCTGAGCCGTCCACATAAACAAATTCAACGTCTTGCCGTGTTAAGTTCAAACGTTCGGTTATTACTTACCATTTGTATTCAGAATCAATGGTTACCAAATGCGCATTGTCAATCTGACAAACTCTTTCAGCTTCCTCGTGTGTTAAAAAATCTGTTGACACGTGGAAACAAAACTTTTCGGAATCACACTTATATTTTCGTTGAAGTTTACATATATATCCAGCTGAATTGACAGATGGTATACACACTTCTTCCTCCAAACAAGGTCTTTTCAAACATGCAGCTACTCCAGTTGATCCTGTTGTAACAGGCATGCTATTTCCCATTTCATTTGATAAAAAAGCATCCTCCACGACATCCGTAGTAACGCAAATATGTACAGTTCAGTGTGTATAAACACAATTTCCTGTAAGATGGGGAGTTTGTTGTTTTTAGTACACTCTAAAATCAGTTGGGTTAAAAAACAACCCAAATCGACTGGGTTGAGTGAATATGAACCCAATTGGGTTCATATTCACTCAGCCCAGTCGATTTGGGTTGTTTTTTAACCCAACTGATTTTAGAGTGTATCAACGTAGCCTCCCTCATAGCGGCACATGTTATTGCAAATAAGACCAATTTCATATCGCGAAACGCCTTTTAGCGTATTAACAGGTATAACACAGAGTATGTACACGTACTTTGGGCAACAATTCAAAGGTTTATGTGAGCCAAGAATGTGTCCAAGCTTGTATCCTCAAATGTTTGTTCTGGAAACCAAAGAACCTCCTCTGACAAAGATAAACGATACACCGTATAGATAACACATCAAAGGGTGTCGACAATATCACAGTGTCACCTCCGTCTGGTGTGTCGAACACTTCTGTTGCCAATGAATTTCAAAGTATATGTGCAGAACGTTAATCTTTCAATCCATTCTCTGATCTAAAGGTTAAATCTCAATAGTATTAAAACGAAATATTGAATATGACTTCCAGTTTTATTGCACAAGCCGATTTATCATTAATAATTAATATGGTACTTAAGGTAATATAAATATGTACGACTCAAAGTTTGCTAAGCACCACATATTGGACACATCATTAGTCTGTGTGAAACACACAGACTATTGTTTTTGCACGGTTTCTTTTTCTTTTTTTTCTTTTTTCTTTTTCTTCCCTTCTTCTTCTTCTTCTTTCTTCTTCTTCTTCTTCTTCTTCTTCTTCTTCTTCTTCTTCTTCTGTCTTCTGTGCACTTCTTTGTCCGCACGATAACTCGAACAAAAATCGCCCTATCTTATTGATTTTTGGCATGCTGATAGACAGTCACAAATTCTCGGCCACCTATGTTTTTCAGATTCCTGGGGTATTAGTGGTGTCTGTAGGGGTGTTTCGAAAGTGGGTCACGCCCATATCTCAGGCGTGGTACGACGTATAGACCTGGGACCAACACCAAATGAGTCGACACTCGGTGGAGATTCAAAATATGGGTCAAGGTCACGGAGGTCACCTAGGGGTCATTAAGTGCATTTTTCATAATCGCTGGAAATCACAATTTTTGAAAGTGGGTCACGCTCATATCTAAAACATGGTATGATGTATGGACCTGGGTGTATGGACCTGGGACCAACACCAAATGAGTCGAAACTCGACGGAGATTCAAAATATGGGTCAAACGTCACGGACGTTACCTAGGGGTCATTAAGTGCATTTTTCATAATTGTTAGAAGTCACATTTTTTGACCCCCTAAAGCATTCCTGACGTACACACATGCATTTTGTTGTAAAAAAAGTGGGCGTGGCCAAAATTTTTGAAAGTGGGTCACGCTCATATCTCAAGCATGGTATGATGAATGGACCTGGGACTAACAACAAATGAGTAGACACTTGATGGAGATTCAAAATATGGGTCAGAGTCACGGAGGTCTCCTAGGAGTCATTGAGTGCATTTTTCATAATTGCTGGAAATCACACCTTTTCGACCTCCAAAGCATTCCTGACGTACACACATGCATTTTGACGTAAAAAAAAGTGGGCGTGGCCAAAATTTTTGAAAGTGGGTCACGCTCATATCTCAAGCACGGTATGATGTATAGACCTGGGACCAACACCAAATGAGTCGAAACTCGACGGAGATTCAAAATATGGGTCAAGGTCACGGAGGTCACCTAGGGGTCATTAAGAGCATTTTTCATAATTGCAAGAAATCACATTTTTTGACCCCCTAAATCATTCCTGATGTACACGCATGCATTTTGTTGTAAAAAAGTGGGCGTGGCCAAAATTTTTGAAAGTGGGTCAAGCTCATATCTCAAGCATTTTATGATGAATGGACCTGGGACTAACACCAAATGAGTCGACACTTGATGGAGATTCAAAATATGGGTCAGGGTCACGGAGGTCCCCTAGGGGTCATTGAGTGCATTTTTCATAATTGCTGGAAATCACATTTGTTTACCCGTAAGGCATTACTTGAGTACACACATGCATTTTGATGTGAAAAAAGTGGGCGTGATCAAAATTTTTGAAAGTGGGTCACACTCATATCTCAAGCACAGTATGATGAATGGACCTAGGACTAACACCAAATGAGTCGACACCTGATGGAGATTCAAAATATGGGTCAAGGTCACGGAGGTCACCTAGTGGTCATTGAGTGTATTTTCGGAATTGCTGGAAATCACATTTTTTGACCCCTTAAAGCATTCCCGAAGTCCATAATGATTTTTTACGTAAAAAAGTGGTCGTGGCCAAAATTTTTGAAAGTGGGTCATGCTCATATCTCAAGCATGGTATGACAAATGGACCTGGAACTAACACCAAATGAATCAAAACTCGACAGAGGTTCCAAATATGGATCAAGGTCATGGAGGTCACCTAGGGGGTCATTGAGTGCATTTTTGGAAGGGATGGAAAGCACAGTTTTACCCCCCCCCCCCAAAGCATTCCCGAAGTTCATACTTGAATTTTTACATAAAAAGTGGGCATGGCCCAAATTTTTGAAGGCGATTTATTCTCATATCTCAAGCATGGTTTGACGAATGGACCTGAAACTAACACCAAATGAGTCAACACTCAATATAAGTTCAAAATATAGGTCAAGGTCACAGAGGTTACCTAGGAGTCATTAAGGGCATTTTTCAGAATTAATGGAAATCTCATTTTCTGACCCTCTTAATGAATTCCCGAAATTCATACATGCATTTTTACACAAAAAAGTGGATGTGGGCAAAATTCTTAAGAGTGAGTCACACTCATATCTCAAGGATGGTATGACACATAGACATGGGACCAACACCAAATGAGTCAACACTCCATAGAGGTTCACAATATGGACAAGGTCACTGAGGTCGCCCATGGATAACTGAGTGCATTTTTAGTATTGCTGAAAATCACATTTTTGGACACCTAATGCATTTTCTTGACAAACCTTTTGAATGCTGTGCACATATATGCCTTTTCTAGTTTCTTAGAAGAATTGTTCTGATTCCATTATGTATATCTCTAAATACTGTTTATGAAAATCCATTCCTGATTTGTTTAAAAATATGTTACTCCCGAAAATAACCCTCCATAAAATCTCTTTCTATATAGCTTTTTACCAATAGATATTTTAACTCTTTTCTTACAAGCTGGAATTTACTGTATGCAGTAAATTCTATTTCTCTAGTATTAACATTATTTTCTATTTCAATGATTTTTGTCTGATGGATTCTTTACTATTCTACTGAAATTTGGCACATATGTAGAGCTTCATTAGAAGTTTCTCGCCTGGATCTTGGCCTTTCTGAAGTATTTCGTTTTCTGCCAAAACCGTGCAAAATGTTGTCACAATGTTACGGTTTGCCACAATTCTCAAACAAGACCCTGGACGATTTGGCTGGAGCTTTCATTATATTTGTAGCATGACTTACTACATCTGACTACATAAGCTGTATTACCCACGTTGCTCCCCTTTGACCTCAAAATTCCGAGCAAAGTGCAATTTTGGAAAAACTGGTCAATTTTCACATGCAGTTTCTCAGCTCTTCTCCCGCATTTTTTCAAAACGTTTCCTATGAAAAATTCGGGCATTCATCCAAGAATAATGTGGCTGTTATATATTCTATTCAAAGTTTTAACCTTCAACCCGTTTTCGAGCCTTGAATTTGAGTACCCTTAACTTGTTCATAAAAATGGCTCATTAGTCTGTGTGAACACACAGACTATTGTTTTTGTACGGTTTCTTTTTCTTTTTTTTTCTTCTTTTTTTTCTTCTTCTTCCTCTTCTTCTTCTTATTCTCCTGTCTTTTGTCTTCTATGCACTTACTTGTCCTCACGATAACTCGAACACGAATTGTCCTATCTCGCTGATTTTTGGCATACTGGTAGACAATCACAACTTCTCGCCCACCTATGTTTTTCAGGTCGCTAGAGCCATTGAGTATGGCCCAGTAGGCCACAGGGTTTTCACAGCCTCCAGTTTCCTGATACAGTAAATTCTCCCCAAGCAAAACAATGTTATGTTCACACTGGAGACTATGTAAACACACACCAGTGGAGTCAGCTGTCAAAATGAAAACTGACCTTGCCATTTATGGGATGTAAGTTCCTGAAACTAAGTTGAGAGAAACCCTCTGCCTTGCAAGGAAATAAATCATAAATTATTCAGTTCACTGCTTTTAACCCTCTCAAGACTTCTATGTGGATTGCACATAATTTCAGGCAGAATAAAGTTAACCCTTTTCATAAAACTGTACTGAATAATTGTTGAAACCTATCTTATTCAGTTCAATGCTTTTAACCCTCTCAAGACTTCAATGTGGATTGCACGTATTTTATTTCAGGCAGAATAAAGTTAACCCTTTCCATAAAACTGTACTGAATAATTGTAAAAAATTGTTGAAACCGATCTTATTCAGTCCAATGCTTTTAACCCTCTCCAGACTTCTATGTGGATTGCACATATTTTATTTCAGGCAGAATAAAGTTAACCCTTTCCATAAAACTGCACTGAATAATTGTAAAATTTGTTGAAACCTATATTATTCAGTTCAATGCTTTTAACCCTCTCAAGACTTCTATGTGGATTGCACATATTTTATGTCAGGCAGAATAAAGTTAACCCTTTCCATAAAACTGCACTGAATAATTGTTGAAATCTATCACAAAACTGTCAGGGTGCCGGTAACAATGCAATGCTGACATGGTCGACTGTATTGTTAACTGTGTCAGCGCTATGACTGTTTAAAACTCATTTGTTAGAGGAGTTCTATAGTCTTTCACTGCGCTCTGCTCGGTTTCACCGAGAGTGCAGAAACCTTTGGTGCTAAAGTGCCATTAAGAGAATGTCTCTGATTTGTGCCGTTCCATCCCTCCGGAGTGCAAAAGCAGGTACTCTCAGCTGAGAAACTTAATGTTTTTCGCTTTATTCTCTTAACATTTAATTCTATGTGGAATGGGACACCCTTTCAGTGTGCCTTCCAAAGTAAGGAATTCTTAACCCTTTAGCCATCATAACGGCGAAAACTGGTGAACATTATTCACAGAAACGTCTATTCAGTTTTAATTACCTTTTCATTTTTGCTTGAAAAACAGCTTATGACCCTTTATTGGATTGAGCTCATTTTTTAAAGGATTATCTATTTATTGGTGTTTAATGTCACATATTTCTGCACAGTGGCTAATCATGACCACGACAGTTTTTCAGGGGGAGGAAGTCGGAGTACCCGGGCAGAACCACCGGGCAACAACGAGCAACTGTCAGATCCCCAACATACTAACTCCACACAAGCAGGATTGTTAACATTGGTTGAACACGGGTACACCATCGTTGTGCAGTACGCTTTAGTACACAGCGCCACCATGCACCCACGTGGACAATGGGGTGAAGTGTCTTCCCCAAGGAAAGAGTGAGGACCTCACGCCTTGCAGCCTGCATCTGTGCCAACTGAGCCACTGTGCCCCCATTTAAAGGATTAAAGTGGAGTATTTAAAGGGAAGATTTTAACCCTCCGAAGATCTTAATATGGGGTGCATTATTCAGAAAGCCTGGGAAATGCATTTTATTACACCTTAATGCATTTCTAAAGTTTATGAATGTATTTCATCACTCAAATTAGTGGACAGAGCCAAAAATGTCCATTTCTGCTTCGTGTATCAAACCCTTTGAATGCTGGTCACATATATGCCATTTCTGGTTTCTGATAAAAATGTTCTGATTCCTGTATGAATATCTGTAAATACTGCTAACGAAAACCCATTTCTGGTTCGTTCATAAGTATTTTACTCCCGAAAAATAAACCTCCATGAATTCTCTTTCTTTATAGTTTTTTCCTGATTCTTTAACCCTTTTCACACAGACATGAATTTACTGGTGGCAGTAAATTCTGTTTCTCTAGTTTTCAGTTCATTTTTCTTCCATTTACGAATGGTATATCGAAAAATGATTTACATGTTCGTGTTCACAATTACCTATCGAGCATATTTACTGTTGTACGTTTGGTTGTAAAGTTTAACCTATGCCCATTCTGTTTGCATAAAGAAAGATGCTGTCCAAAAAACTCACGCTTTTTCAGAATTTGGTATGCTTAAGTGACAATTTACTCCATTCCTAATTGATTTGATTGAGTGCTGAATGTTTTCAATAGCTGCATGCAGCAGTCATAGTATGAAAACTTTTGTTTTATATGTGAGTGTTAAAAGTTTAACCCTTAGCAGATTTGAGACTCCCATATGGGTACTGTCTGAATAATTGTGATTTTCGTAATATCCGAAAATTCTGTTGACACTCAGATTCACAGTTCAAGTCCAAGAAGATGTTATAAGGTAGCTGTAAAGTTTAACCCAATCCCTGTTTCGATTGCATAAAGATAGGTGCCGTCGAAAATAACTCCATTTTTCAGAATTTGGTAAGTTTAAGTCGCATTTTACTCCATTCCTAATTGATTGAGTGCTGAATGTTGTGTATGGGTGCATGCGGCTAGCAAAGTATGACAACTTTTGTTTTACATGTTATTATTAAAAGTTTAATCCTTGGGAGATTTGAGAGTTCCCAAGTGGGTACTGTTGAAATAATTGTTATTTTTGTACAATCAGTCCCTGAATATTGGTAAGCATGCAGTGATCTTTCGGTCCTATATAAAGGTGCAAATAGTTAAAGTTGAACAGTTCATCAAGAAATAATGCCAAACTCTGCCGTTGACAGGTAAATAATGATTGGAAATTTCATTGCATTGAAAATAAAGTGGCAACAAACCGTTCCCATGGATTCCACGCGAGGCGTGGTGTTTTCCCCGCGGTCATAACACACGATTTCATGTCCAAATGTTGGCCAGGCTTCGTACAACAGGTTCTGAAAATTGCAAGTCGCTGCCTTCAGCGGTCTGGTTACAATTGACGTATATCCAACACTGGTGTCTGTTAAATTTTAAAGTCAACTTTGCCAAATGACCGCTTTTTCGTCACAGGGTCGAGTTGTCAGTTTCTAACCGAGCAACCTAAAATAAACAGTTTGAGTCCAAAATTTTTGAAAGTGGGTCACGCTCATATCTCAAGCATGGTATTACGTATGGGCCTGGGACCAACACCAAATGAGTCGAAACTCGATGGAGATTCAAAATAAGGGTCAAGGTCACGAAGGCCACCTAGGGGTCATTAAGTGCATTTTTCATAATTGCTGGAAATCACATTTTTTGACCCACTCCCCCCCCCCCCCCCAAAGCATTCCTGACGTACACACGTGCATTTTGACGTAAAAAAGTGGGTGTTGCCAAAATGTTTGAAAGTGGGTCACGCTCATATCTCAAGCATGGTATGACGTATGGACCTAGGACCAACACCAAATGAGTCGAAACTCGATGGAGATTCAAAATATGGTTCAAGGTCACGGAGGTCACCAAGGGGTCATATAAAGTGCATTTTTCATAATTGCTAGAAATCACATTTGTTGACCCCCTAAAGCATTCCTGACGTACACACATGCATTTTGATGTAAAAAAAAGTGGGCGTGGCCAAAATTTTTGAAAGTGGTCACGCTCATATCTCAAGCATGGTATGATGTATGGACCTTGGACTAACACCAAATGAGTCGACACTTGATGGAGATTCAAAATATGTGTCAAGGTCACGAAGGTCACCTAGGGGTCATTAAGTGCATTTTTCATAATTGCTGAAAATCACACTTTTTTGACCCCCAAAGCATTCCTGACGTACACACATGCATTTTGACGTAAAAAAGTGGGTGTTGCCAACATTTTTGAAAGTGGGTCACGCTCATATCTCAAGCATGGTATGACGTATGGACCTGGGACCAACACCAAATGAGTCAAAACTCGACGGAGATTCAAAATATGGATCACGGTCACGGAGGTCACCTAGGAGTCATTAAGTGCATTTTTCATAATTGCTAGAAATCACATTTTTTGACCCACTAAAGCACTCCTGATGTACACGCATGCATTTTGTGAAAAAAAAGTGGGCGTGGCCAAAATTTTTGAAAGTGGGTCACGCTCATATCTCAAGCCTGATATGATGAATGGACCTGAGACTAACACCAAATGAGTCGACACTTGATGGAGATTCAAAATATGGGTCAGGGTCACGCAGGTCACCTAGGGGTCATAGAGTGCATTTTTCATAATTGCTGGAAATCACATTTGTTTACCCCTAAAGCATTACTGGCGTACACACATGCATTTTGATGTGAAAAAAAAGTGAGCGTGCCCAAATTTTGGAAAGTGGGTCACACTCATATCTCAAGCACAGTATGATGAATGGACCTAGGACTAACACCAAATGAGTCGACACTTGATTGAGATTCAAAATATGGGTCAAGGTCACGGAGGTCGCCTAGGGGTCATTGAGTGCATTTTTCGGAATTGCTGGAAATCACATTTTTTGAACCGCTAAAGCATTCCCGAAGTCCATACATGAATTTTTACGTAAAAAAGTGGTCGTGGCCAAAATTTTTGAAAGTGCTTCATGCTCATATCTCAAGCATGGTTTGACAAATGGACCTGGAACTAACACCAAATGAATCAAAACTCGACAGAGGTTCAGAATATGGGTCAAGGTCATGGAGGTCACCTAGGGGTCATTGAGTGCATTTTTTGCAATGGATGGAAGGCACATTCCCCCCCCCCCCCAAGCATTCCCGAAGTTCATACTTGAATTTTTACATAAAAAGTGGGCATGGCCCAAATTTTTGAAGGTGAGTTATTCTCATATCTCAAGCATGGTATGACGAATGGATCTGAAACTAACACCAAATGAGTCAGCACTCAATAGAAGTTCAAAATATAGGTCAAGGTCACAGAGTTCACCTAGCAGTCATTGAGGGCATTTTTCAGAATTAATGGAAATCACATTTTCTGACCCTTTTAATGCATTCCCGAAATTCATACATGCATTTTTACACAAAAAAGTGGATGTGGGCAAAATTCTTCAGAGTGAGTCACACTCATATCTCAAGGATGGTATGATACATAGACATGGGACCAACACCAAATGAGTCAACACTCCATAGAGGTTCACAATATGGACAAGGTCACTGAGTTCGCCCAGGGATAATTGATTGCATTTTTTAGTATTGCCGAAAATCACATGTTTGGACACCTAATGCATTTTCTTGACGAACCTTTGAATTCTGTGCACATATATGCCTTTTCTGGTTTCTTAGAAGAATTGTTCTGATTCCATTATGAATATCTGTAAATACTGTTTACGAAAATCCATTCCTGATATGTTTAAAAAAATGTTACTCCCGAAAATAACCCTCCATAAAATCTCTTTCTATATACTTTTTTACCAATAGATATTTTAACTCATTTCTTACAAGCTTGAATTTACTGGATGCAGTAAATTCTATTTCTCTAGTATTAATATTATTTTCTATTTCATTGATTTTTGTCTGATGGATTCTTTACTATTCTACTGAAATTTGGCACATATGTAGAGCTTCATTAGAAGTGTTTCGCCTGGATCTTGGCATTTCTGAAGTATTTCGTTTTCTGCCAAAACCGTGCAAAATGTTGTCACAATGTTACGGTTTGCAAACAATTCTCAAACAAGACCCTGGACGATTTGGCTGGATCTTTTATTATATTTGTAGCATGACTTACTACATCTGACTACATAAGCTGTATTACCCACGTTGCTCCCCTTTGACCTCAAAATTCCGAGCAAAGTGCAATTTTGGAAAAACTGGTCAATTTTCACATGCAATTTCTCAGCTCTGCGCCCACATTTTTTCAAAACGTTTCTTATGAAAAGTTCGGGCATTCATCCAAGAATAATTTGGCTGTTATAGATTCTATTCAAAGTTTTAACCTTCAACCCGTTTTCGAGCCTTGAATTTGAGTACCCTTAACTTGTTCATAAAAATGGCTCATTTTCAGTACATTTTTCTTCCATTTACGAATGGTATATCGAGAAATGATTTACATGTTCGTATTCACAATTACCTATCGAGTATTTTTACTGTTGTACGTTTGGTTGTAAAGTTTAAGCATATGCCCATTCTGTTTGCATAAAGATAGATGCTGTCCAAAAACCTCATGCTTTTTCAGAATTTGGTACGATTAAGTGACAATTTACTCCATTCCTAATTGATTTGATTGAGTGCTGAATGTTTTCAATAGCTGCATGCAGCAGTCATAGTATGAAAACTTTTGTTTTATATGTGAGTGTTAAAAGTTTAACCCTTAGCAGATTTGAGACTCCCATATGGGTACTGTCTGAATAATTGTGATTTTCGTAATATCCGAAAATTCTGTTGACATTCAGATTCACAGTTCAAGTCCAAGAAGATTTTCTGTTATAAGGTAGTTGTAAAGTTTAACCCAATCCCTGTTTCGGTTACATAAAGATAGGTGCCGTCGAAAATAACTCCATTTTTCAGAATTTGGTAAGTTTAAGTCGCAATTTACTCCATTCCTGATTGATTGAGTGCTGAATGTTGTGTATGGGTGCATGCGGCTAGCAAAGTATGACAACTTTTGTTTTACATGTTATTATTAAAAGTTTAATCCTTGGCAGATTTGAGAGTTCACAAGTGGGTACTGTTGAAATACTTGTTATTTTCGTACAATCAGTCCCTGAATATTGGTAAGCATGCAGTGATCTTTCGGTCCTATATAAAGGTGCAAATAGTTAAAGTTGAACAGTTCATCAGACAGAAATAATGCTAAACTCTGCCGTTGACAGGTAAATAATGAATGGAAATTTCATTGCATTGAAAATAAAGTGGCAACAAACCGTTCCCATGGTTTCCACGCGAGGCGTGGTGTTTTCCACGCGGTCAGAACACTCGATTTCATGCCCAAATGCCGGCCAGGCTTCGTATAACAAGTTCTAAAAATTGCAAGTCGCTGCCTTCAGCGATCTGCACACAGTTCGTGTATGTCTGAAGTGATATTTTAATGTCTTATATGGAAATTCTCATTAATCTTTTCCCGCCAGAAACCTACTCACCGCCGTTTTCTTTTCACTTTTAACTTCCGACGATTCTCAAAGGTTTCAAGGTTGTGATGGGATCCCTGGGTGATGTTCTTAAAGAAGGTACTTCGATTTACAGCCATCTCTCCGTCAGTCACGCCCTATTGTAACTTTTAAGTGGACCTCCCCAGAGAGGGAGCCCCACGGGAGACTGCGTCCATTCCCGCCCTCTTCTTTCGCTCCGGCTTGAAAAAGACCAAATTCAGAAAATTACCTCCTCTCTTCAAATCGCTATATGTCAGCGAATTCTTTGCGGATTTCCATGAAATTTTCACTCTGCATTCACGAATAGTTGTTGCATTGGATACCTTGAAAAGCGACACGAATTGCGCATTTCGTCATGTCCAATTCGAAAAGAGCGTATGCGCATGCGCGTGACGCTCCCACGGGCTACGCGCTCGGATTTTGGATTTTTCAGGGAGAGGTCGAGTTTGGCAGAGCTTCTAGAACAAACGTTGAAAATTTCGAGTCGCTACTCCATAAAACTCTCTCCACAATCTACTGTACATGGAACGGAGTGTATACTTTTTATGACTTGCCGGCAGTCATGACCACCCTTCCAGTTTTATATGTTATTAATAAACGTTTAGCCCTTGACAGATTTGAGACTTCCCGTGTGGGTACATCCACGGTGTTTTCACCCGGTCGCAGGACTAAAGAAAGATACTAAACTGTCGAGCATGGGTATTAGAACACATTCTGAGAATTTCTGGTGGCTGCCTTGGATGGTCTGGTTACAATTGGCGTATGTCCTTGTTATGCCCACTACAAATAGTCAGGAGGCATTTTATTTTACCCCTGTCTGTCCCTCTATCTGTCCGCATATAGGGTACATTATTTGTCCGTCAGTACTTTTCAAGCTATTACTTTTTTATTTCACAGGATTTTTCTACATTTTCCTGATGTGTGCATATTGTCAGGATTTTAATTTGCCTCAATATTTCACAAAACTGCTGGTTTTTAAACAGTCCATTTTTGTAGAATTTCACCTGTATGATACGTGATTTCTTCGGCTTACTTCTCCCCCCAGTTTTGAAGCTAGGACCTTTTTTATTAATATAATATTTTATCTGCGTTCACTAATATGAATAAGGTTAGACATAGCAGAGAACAAAATGAGTAGCATGACCACGGTTGTGGAATTAACCTAGAATCCACCGGGTAGTGAAGAAATTGCGTTGTTCAATCAGAATTCTGTCTGTGTGAGTTGTCGGTTGAAATTTTAATGGAAATACAAAACCACAGACAAAAAAACTCCGTTACAACAATGCTTCGAATTTTCAACTGTTGGAATTTTTACCTGAAAAATTTCCAATCATCTTGATTTTTGGTCAAACATTGGGGAGGTGACACACCGCGCCTACACCCGCCTGCACCCCACCCCGTAGATACGCACCTGTGTGGAATGGCGAGTGTTTTCCTTGAAGTACCTATCACAATTATGAATGAAGGAAATGGAATATTCAAGTGGTGTGATTTTAAACTTCCTTAATACTTCAATGTGTGTCCGAAATCTCTCATTTAATGTAACTCATAGCTGTAAAACGTTTTGTACGCTTCTGTCACATTGCCACATTGTACACAAAAGCCAGTCTTGAGATCCAACCAACTTCTTATTTCCAGTATGCCTCGTTTAAGACTCTAGATGCCGTTCAATGGCTCAGTCAGGAGAGTATTGACTCACTGGTTACGGCATTGGACTTTAAAATCGAAAGGTCCAGGGTACGTGCCCCACCAAAATGCAACTGCGATTTGTCTTAGGTAAGGCATTCAGTCCTGATTACCCCCATTGGGGCACAGCGACATTGTGTACTAAGACGCACTGCACGTAGATCGACCAATGCTCACCCTGCTTGTGTGTAGTTAGTATGTTGTGAATTTTAATAGTAGCTGATCGGCGCTCGGCATATCTTTTCAGGTACTCTGGCTGACATCGCACGTAAACACTGTCCAATATGAGATGAACTTCAACCTCTCTGTTGAAAGTGCTGTTAAAAAATGATCAGGCAGATATCTCAAGCACAGAATGTGATAATGTCACATATACATACTTTCTATCCCCTTCCTTTTGTCTTACGATAACTCAAGAAAACAAATCATCTGCCCTGTCCTGTTTGGCATACTGGTAGCCTGTCACTAGTACTGGCCCAGCTATGTTTTTTATGGAACTTTTGGGTGTGGCTCATTGGGTCACATAGTTTTTTACACCCCCTATTTTTTGTAACAGAAAAGCATCATAAAGAAATAGCTGTTTTACATTTATATGCACAAGAGAATAATGTAAACAATCAAATTAAAGAGAAGTTGCTATAGCTGACAAAACATCTTCTCTTATCAGCTGTTGCGATCAGAATTAAATTTCATCCCCAAACCAAGTTGAAAGAACCCCTTTGAGTGGCAAAAAAAATTTGTTTATTATACAGCTCTAACTTACAACATTTGATTAATTGTAGTTGAATAAATAACCCTTCACCTTTCATTGCATTTTTATTTATTTTTTTCCAATCTCAATCATAACTCAAGATCAACAGGGGTTGGGCCAAGTGGTAAGTGGTCTTCTCGAAACACTTATCACAATATGAATTAATGAAATGGAATATTTAAATGGTATGTTTTTTAACCCTCTTCATACTTCACCACCCTCTTCATACTTCACCACCCTCTTCATACTTCACCGCGAAGAACAAACAACATCATTTAACTTATGACTGTAGAACCTTTTGCATGCTTCCTGCCATATTGCCGGTCTTTACACAAGTGCCATGCTTCAAGATTCCATCATCTTATTTTATGTATGCCTTCTTTAGGGCACTAGATGCTCTAAAGAGTAGGCCTTTAAACGAGCTCTTGAGGCTTTTAAGGTTTTTTATGGCACTATCACCAATATAGAGTCTATACACCCTTTGTCGGCTCGGTAACTCAAATACAAATCGTCCTATCTCTATTCGTTTTGGCATGCTGGTTACCAACAACCAGTTTGCACTCATCTATGCTTTTTTCAGCTCGTTTGAGGCCTTGTGTGTGATACAGTAGGCTGATTGCCTTAGAGACTTCAAAACCATAATAAATATTTGCTATTATCACCCAAAAATGACAGATCTGTAGTTGGTGGAGCCATTACTTTAAAATGATTGTATGCACGGGACTATACCGACTGAGCTAAAAGTTGCTTGATGTTCAATATATGGTCCACCTGAAAGAGGTCACCAAGGTCATCAAGTGCATATTATTCAGAAAGACTGGGAAATGCATTTTATTACACCTTAATGCATTTCTAAAGTTTAGGAATGTATTTCATCGCTCAAATTAGTGGGCAAAGCCAAAAATGTCCATTTCTGATTCGTATATCGAACCCTTTGAATGCTGGTCACATATATGCCTTTTCTGATTTCTTATAAAAAATTGTTCTGATTCCTGTATTAATATCTGTAAATGCTGTTAACGAAAACACATTTCTGATTTGTTAAAAAATATTTTACTCTACAAAATAAGCCTCAATAAATTCTCTTTCTGTATAGTTTATTCCTGATACTTTAACCCTTTTCACACAGACTTGAATTTACTGGGTGCATTAAATTCTGTTTCTCTAGTTGTGAAATGTTCTTGTGACACATTTGCGATATTTTTGACGGATGTGATAGAAGAATGTATTGAGATGGTCCCCAGTGTTTACATTAGCTCTCGTGACGGGCAGCCTTTTCGAGACAGTCAGGGAAAGCATGCACCTCTTGATTTCCGTGATGTATTCGTGTACTGTGTACATTTCAACACAAACCCTTGTGATTTAATGATTGAATATGACGATAGCAAATGTAAGAAGACATTTATCTGAAGCAGAAATGTGATGGGCTGTAGGGATGGTGGAACAAGGGGCTATCCATCGTCAGGTTGGCGAAGCCCTTGGTGTGCACCATACGGTGATCACCAGGGCCTGGTCAAGATTTCAGCAGTATGGAACACCAGTCAAACTTGGTGGTGGCAGAGACAGGGAAACATCTGCCGCTGAAGACCGGATTTTGATCATCCAGGCCCGTAGAAACCGCTTTGACACAGCAACCCAGCTTCTCAGTGACCTTCAGAATGCATCCAGGGTAAGGTTGCACGAAGGTGGTCTCCGATCGAAAAGACCATGTATTCCCATTCAGCTGTCCCAGAACCACCGCCAGGCACGATATGAATAGGCCGTGGATCACGTTGGATGGACAAGAGAAGATTGACGACCTGTCCTTTTTTACAAACGAGTCAAGGTACTGCCTAGACAACATCGATAGGCGTTCTAGGGTATGGAGAAGACCAGGAGAGCGATTCCATGCAGCCAGCATTGCTGAGCGTGACCGATATCGAACATGTCTGGAATGAGTTGCAGCTTGCAATTTCAGTCCGTCCAGTCCAACCAAGAAGTGTTCAGGAGCTTGGTGCCATGCTGATCCAAGAATGGAACAACATCCCACAAAGGACCACCTGGGCCTGATTGGGAGCATGAGAAGGCGTTGTCAAGCTGTAATTAACAATAATGGGTCTCATACTCGATATCGAACCCATATCAGTTCGCTCAGTCAACTTTTTGGCAAATTTGAAAAATTTCCTCTTTTAACAATAATATCCATTTTCCGTGGTTATCGTATTCAAAAGCTAAAAAATAATGTCAAACACAAACAAAATCTCAATTTTTGTGATTAAATCATTAAAGATATAATTAAATATAATATATATATACTTTTTATAACAATATTTCAACTAAAACGTAAAACAGATAGTTCGATATACATGGTGCTTAGCAAACTTTGGATAGTATATATTAGTCTTTTTAAAAAAGTGCACATAATATCGTTGTATTTGTTTTGTACTTTTATTTCTTATTTATATATACTGAGTCAAAAAAGAAAGTATAACAGAAACAAATATGAAATATAGCATAAAGGATGAAATATAATAGTTCTAATGTTGCATGTTTGTGGGCACAAAGTCGTGCAGAGAGTTTAATGACATGTTGTTGTTGTCCACCCTGCCGTATACAATTTTGCTACGGATTTCAAAAATAGCACGTGCTACCCGAGAATGTCAAATTCAATGGATGACCGACAATTTTTCTTTGTGTTATGTTGTGCTAGAGAGCCTGGGCTATTGAGAAGACACGCTAGTTTTTGTTTTCCGAGATTTTAAAAAAAATGCCAAGGTTAACCGAAAATCAGAGGTTGCGTGCCATTGGTTTGCATGGGGGGAATATCTCCAGATGAGCTCGCTGCTGAGTTCGGAGTCACTGTGGCCACTATTTACCGTCTCATTGGAAGGAATAGAACAAATGGATCTACTGTCGACCGACCGCGTTCAGGTCGACGACGAGTGACAAACCCTGCAAAAGACCGACACATCAGGACGTTTCACTTGCGGGGTCGCTTCCTTCGGGCGACGAGGACAGCAGCAATTACTCCTGGTAGAACTAATAATAGAATCAGTGCACAAACTGTCTTCAACAGACTCGTTGAACACGGCATCCGAAGTAGGCGTCTATCCCACGGACCAATCCTTACCCAACATCATCGTACCGTCAGAATGGAATGGGTACGTCAGCGTGTTCGCTGGACTCGGCAGCGTTGGAGCACAATTATTTTTAATGATGAATCACGATTTTGTCTACGGCGCGCTGATGGTAGGGCCAGAGAACGGTTTTCTGATGCTTGCTTGCGGGAATGCGACCTTTCGGAGGGGGTAGTGTAAAGGTTTGAGGAGGAATTTCCTTGCACCATCGAACGCAGTTGATCTCCAACGATGGTAATCTGAATAGATAGCGATATAGGCACGAAATTCTTAACGCTGTTCTTGTCCCGTTGTTCAACGATAACGTCGGATTGCAGTTATTCCAGCAAGACAATGCCCGATGTCACGTGGCGCGTATCTGTCGTGATTTTCTTAAGGAGCAGAGCATCGAACTTCTTCCCTGCCACACTTTAGCCAGATTTGTCACCAATCGAGAATCTTTTGGGATCAACTGGACCATCGGGTACGACTTCATGATCTTCAGACGTTAAGTCATTTACGTAATGTTCTAAGGCAGGAGTGGAACGCAATACCACAGGGTGACATCCAGAGACTTATCAGGTCCATGCGCCGTCGATGTCTTGCCATCCGAGAGGCAAACGGTGGATATACAAGCTATTGACTGCATGTGTGAACTTTTCATTCACCCCATGTCCTGACTCTGGCAACAGTAAGAACATGACATTATGCAAATCCATACAGCTAGACTCGAAATATGAATTTACAATAATTTGGGGGAATTAAAGTCGAAAATACTTAAAAAAAAATGCTCCTCAAAGTTTATTATACGTTCTTTTTTGACTCCGTATATATATATAAAGAAGGACTGGCGTTTTCGGGTACCGTCATACCACCCAAGTTTGGGTTGTTTCGATACCTCAGCTGAGATGCTGACATCTTCCAGTTCTGTGACCAGAGAAACCCCTTCCCTCTTTTTCTTGCCTTCCGTTCGTCCAACACCTATCCACACGCACCCCCTCACTTGGCCTACCCGTTCCTCGTGCCTTACCCACGTCTCGCATAAACCCATAACATCAAAGTCCTCAGCCTCGTTCAATGTAGCAATTTCACTTACTTTCCGGGGAATACCCTGGATGTTGCTATAACCCACTTTTAGGGTAACGAGATTCATTGGCTTCCGTCTACTGATCCCCTTGTGTTCTGACGCTAGCCTTGGTAAACTAATTCTGCCCCCCTCGATCTTGTTCACCCCACCTGTATCCACTCTTGCTATGCTTGCCTCAGGCCTCTGGCCTCCCATCCCGCTCCTCTCCCAAAAAGGCACTGCTACCTGTAGAATCTTTTCTATATCTATCAAAGATCGACTCTTCATATACACACAATCACACCTTCAAATCTAACAGTATAGCCGACTATAGCAGCAATCAAAATAATTCCCCCATATGCATTGCATCAGACACAAGCTTGATGTTGAATCCACTTCTGTAACCCATTACATTATGTGTATATTTATGCACTGCATTTGCTATTCTCTCTCAAAAATAAATACTTTTTACAAACATAGTCGCATGGGTGGGAGTCGATCGCCCCCAATTTTCCTGTGAAATGTTTATTTATTGGGTTCCTGGCGACACTTCTGACAGGCGGAGTCACCACTTGTCGAACAGTTTTACGTGTGGAGGAAGCCTGAGTATCCGGAGGGAACCACCGACCAGCGGCGAGGAACCGTCAGACTTCCACCGTTTCAGCAAAAAAAGCCGGTTTTGCATTGGCTGAAGGCAAGTGTACTATAGTAGTAGTGTATGTTCCCCTACAGGGATAGGTTGGATGACCTCGGTGGATGACCTCGGAAGTGACGTCATGTCACGTGACCTAGTGGCGGTATGTTGTGTTGTCATGGTAACCCGCGTGAGCGGCCATGTTGTGACGTCATCTCCATAGTGATACGTGGCGTGACTGCGCATGCGCAGCGCATGTTGTTATGGTGAAACGTGTTTCCGTCGTCCATTTTGTATACTAGAGGCCGCCATCTTGGTTTCTATGGTAGCACGTGGTTGCTATATTACCCAATTTTTCTGCAATAAGACGGGGTATGTTCCGTGGGTATGTTCGATTGAATCGGAGTAAATCTAATTACCACAAACAACCCGACAATCCCTCCAAATCACCAAAATCCAACCCAACTTTTACTATTTCGAATTCTTTCAGAATTCTCTGCTTCTTTCTATATATGCAATAGTTATCGTTTATCTGGCCATGTTCCTTTATTCTAGAGTATACTCCAGTAGCGTAGAAGAGCCTATTAGTTGGAAAAGCTTTACTTATTATTACTATATTTAGCAATTTCTGGTCTATTCTTGTTAGTTCTGACCCAATTCCAAGTCGTCTTGTTGTTTCATTTATCTAGATTATAACTAACCTATCAGATTGCTTGATTTCCCATAATCTGTATGCAGGGTTATCTCCCTTGTGTATAACAAAAACAGTCCCAAAGCCAATAAGGTTTCGAGCAGTTACTGATAAGTCACTGCTCGAACGACTCGAATCCCATCGAGCAAATGAGCCAACGAGCATTTGCTCGTTCGAGTGACTCTTCGAACGACTCTTAGACTCATTTCAGAAGAAAGGGATTCCATAGCCATAGGCGTTTTCAAAAAAGGGATTCCACAAATGGGATTCCAAAAAGGGATTCCAAAAGTGGGTTTCCGTCTTATGTCGAGTGACTCGCAACTATTGCTCGAATGACTCGAATCCCATCGAGCAAATTAGCCAACGAGCAATTGCTCGATCGAGTGACTCCTCGAAAGACACTTCGACTCATTTCAGTATTTGAGGATACCTATGACATGGCCACGTATCAGTTGAGGATACCTTTTGAGGATACTAAATTGAGGATACATATCGAGGATACCTTTTAAAGGATACTTATCTGAGGATACTATATAGGCTGTACATGTCCTTATAGGTCTCTTGTTGGCCCTTAGTACTATTAATCCACCTGATGCTTTATGTTATCCTATGATAGGTATAGGTAGTATGCAATGCTAGGCATAGGGGTATTGTGGGTAGGGGTACTGCCTGGTAGTTTAGAACGGTACTATAGTATGGCGGTATATACACCTATAGGCCCCTGTTAGTGCCTGGTACTATTAACCAACCGATTGCTTTGTTTTATTATATGGCTGGTATATGTAGTACGTTATGGTAGACCTAGTAATTTTGTGGGGGTGGGGGTAATGCTTGGTAGTTTAGAACGGTAGTATAGCATAGGCTGTACATATCCCCGTATGCCTCTTGCTGGCCCTTGGTACTGCTGATCCACCAGGTGCTTCATATTATTGAGCGGTATTCTGGGGTAGGGTCAATGCCTGGTAATACAGAACGGCAGCAGAGTATGGGTGGTATATTCCTTTTTTCTGAAATGTTGAGGGATTTTTAATACGACTCTTATCCTCATTTCAGAAAAAAGGGGTGACGAAGGCCATATGTTTTTCAAAAAAGGGGTGCCGAAATTGGGGTGCCTTCTGGAGAATCCCTTTTTTGTCAAATGAGGATAAGAGTCGTATTAAAAAACCCTCAATGGGGTCTAATTTACTACGACTCTTATCCTCATTTGACAAAAAAGGGATTCTCCAGAAGGCATCCCAATTTCGCTCCCCTTTTTTGAAAAACATATGGCCTTCGGCACCCCTTTTTCTGAAATGAGGATAAGAGTCGTATTAAAAATCCCTCATTGGGGTGCCTTCTGGAGAATCCCTTTTTTGTCAAATGAGGATAAGAGTCGTAGTAAATTAGACCCCATTGAGGGATTTTTAATATGACTCTTATCCTCATTTGACAAAAAAGGGATTCTCCAGAAGGCACCCCAATTTCGGCACCCCTTTTTTGAAAAACATATGGCCTTCGGCACCCCTTTTTTCTGAAATGAAGATAAGAGTCGTATTAAAAGTCCCTCAAAAGGGGTGCCGAAGGCCATATGCTTTTCAAAAAAGGGGTGCCGAAATTGGGGTGCCGGGGAAATTGCCATTGATATAGGTTTTTATTATACAGACGGGAGATAACTCTGTACGATTAAGTACAGGTTATGGGAAATCAAGCAATCTAATTGGTTAATTATAATTGATATAAATGATCTAGATAAATGAAGCAACAAGAGTACTCCGAATAAGGTAGGAACTACTGGTATTACGTACCACCTTACCAGTAACAGGATGATACAAAGCATTTGGTAGGTTAATACTATCAACGGTTAGGATGGGCTTTATAGGGGAATATACCACCCATACTCTGCTGCCGTTCTGTATAACCAGGCATTGACCCCACCCCAGAATACCGCTCAATAATATGAAGCACCTGGTGGATCAGCAGTATCAAGGGCCAGCAAGAGGCATACAGGGATATGTACAGCCTATACTATACTACCGTTCTAAACTACCAAGCATTACCCCCACCCCCACAAAATCACTAGGTCTACCATAACGTACTACATATACCATCCATATAACAAAACAAAGCAATCGGTTGGTCAATAGTACCAGGCACTAACAGGGGCCTATAGGTGTATATACCGCCATACTATAGTACCGTTCTAAACTACCAGGCAGTACCCCTACCCACAATACCCCTATGTCTAGCATTGCATACTACCTATACCAATCATAGGATAACATAAAGCATCAGGTGGATTAATAGTACTAAGGGCCAACAAGAGACCTATAAGGACATGTACAGCCTATATAGTATCCTCAGATAAGTATCCTTTAAAAGGTATCCTCGATATGTATCCTCAATTTAGTATCCTCAAAAGGTATCCTCAACTGATACGTGGCCATGTCATAGGTATCCTCAAATACTGAAATGAGTCGAAGAGTCGTTCGAGGAGTCACTCGATCGAGCAATTGCTCGTTGGCTCATTTGCTCGATGGGATTCGAGTCATTCGAGCAATAGTTGCGAGTCACTCGACATAAGACGGAAACCCACTTTTGGAATCCCTTTTTGGAATCCCATTTGTGGAATCCCTTTTTTGAAAACGCCTATGGCTATGGAATCCCTTTTTTCTGAAATGAAATCTAAGAGTCGTTCGAGGAGTCACTCGAACGAGCAAATGCTCGTTGGCTCATTTGCTCGATGGTATTCGAGTCGTTCGAGCAGTGACTTATCAGTAACTGCTCGATAGCTTATTGGCTTTGGGACTGTTTTTGTTATACACAATGGAGATAACCCTGCATACAGATTATGGGAAATCAAGCAATCTGATTGGTTAGTTATAATCTAGATAAATGAAACAACAAGACTACTTGGAATTGGGTCAGAACTAACAAGAATAGACCAGAAATTGCTAAATATAGTAATAATAAGTAAAGCTTTTCCAATTAATAGGCTCTTCTACGCTACTGGAGTATACTCTAGAATAAAGGAACATGGCCAGATAAACGATAACTATTGCATATATAGATAGAAGCAGAGAATTCTGAAAGAATTCGAAATAGTAAAAGTTGGGTTGGATTTTGGTGATTTGGAGGGATTGTCGGGTTGTTTGTGGTAATTAGATTTACTCCGATTCAATCGAACATACCCACCGAACATACCTCGTCTTATTGCAGAAAAATTGGGTAACATAGCAATCACGTGCTACCATAGAAACCAAGATGGTGGCCTCTAGTATACAAAATGGACGACGGAAACATGTGTCACCCTAACAACACGCGCTGCGCATGCGCAGTCACACCACGTATCACTATGAAGATGACGTCACAACATGGCCGCTCACGCGGGTTACCATGACAACACAACATGGCGCCACTAGGTCACGTGATATGACGTCACTTCCGAGGTCATCCACCGAGGTCATCCAACCTATCCTTGTAGGGGAACATACACTACTACTACTATCAACTGAAGTACACCTTATTACACAGCCCCACCGCGCTCACATACTAATTTATGTAACCTTACCCTGATATTTCTGGGTTATTGTGTCAGTTATTCCTCCACTTTCTGGGTTCATGAGCCATCAAAGGGTCCCCGGAGTTCTCCATTTGGTATCAAAAGTTCATTCAAAAGTTCATTGTTTGCCGGTGGAAGATCCTGGTCCTTCATCAATGAGAAATACACCCTCTTAACGCTCGAGGTGAAATAAAGTGAAAATATGTAAACCCCAGCCCTACACGCACACACCACGCTTAATTTGATACTGCTACGCCCTTGTTTTAAACTAATTACAGCAAACAGAGACCTTGTGAAAAGGATACTTTTAGCCTGTTTAATTGGATGCAAAAATTATATTATTTATTATCACGTCAATAAGGGACTTCATTCCAAATGAGAAAACTCGCCTGACCGGACAAATTTCTACATGGCTAAACATATCGCCATTGGAAGAGATATTCTGAAGCAGCCTGTACATTTAACTCTGAATTTCATATACAAATTAAACTTTTGAAATGTTAGCGAATTTGCATCATAGATGGATGTACGCATCATTTATTAAACTATAGGCATTTTCCTTTGGAGTAGTATAAATACAGAAGTTGGCTTTTACAATTTTTTCCCCAATCAGTTTGAAGTTTGAACGTTTGACTATTATTCTCTGTTGAAATCCATTTAAAAAATTAAAATAAGAAAACTGCGTTTTCACCATCTGTTAATGTTCGTATTCGGACACATTATACAATCACTGTCCTTTCCAGTAATATAACAGTCTAGGAGGGGAGATTTGTTTCCTGGGAAGAAGAAAAAACCCGCAATGTACTGTAAAAACGCATTCGTCAAAGAGCTCATGTGGGCGGTTACATAGTGTTGGAAAGTGTGAAACTGACAGATACTCTTAATTATCTGTGAGGTAGTTGCTTCTAATTTGCTTACCTCAGAACGCTAAGTTTCCTTTTGTAACTTTTCACAAACGGAAACAATAAACAGCAAAAAGAGCTGCCTGTTGTTTCCATTTATTAAACGTAACAAAGTGTTTTCTCAACAATTGCTTGCACCTTGCGTGTCTTCATCGTGCGTCTAGTAATTTCAAGGGAGATAACGTTATTATGCAGATAAATATTTTTATTTCCAAATGAAACAAAATACTGCACGGTACGGTGTAACTTGCAATCCACAGTGGCTTCTTACACCGTGTTTAACCACGGTGTAAAAACAAGAATATACAACCTATATGGCTAAAAAAAAGTACCCATTTTAATTATTAATTCATACCTTGTGCTCGGTTATGTTAGAACAAAAATAAAAAAACAGGAAATTTAATATTTATGTGCAATGAAATATTACAATAATGGATGTCAGTAGAACTGGCTCATTGAGCTAGTTCCAATGACATCCATAATTGTCTGGTTTTATTTAAGAAACTTGCAAAGTACAAATTTTCTGTCAGTTTTTTGCCCACAAAGTAGGTTAAACAAACACAAAATAAAAAAAATAACAAATACAAAAAATGGCGACTATGTGAACATTTGTATACAGGTAATGAGGGTATTTATACAGTATTTATTTATGTGGTTAATGTATACTTCCCTTTATACTACCATTGCTCATGCAGAGTGGCTCCTTTTTTCCTTTCCGTTTATTGAACCCTTTCTCTGTCACGTCCCCTTGTTCATTTTAACTATATATTTTGAAATTGTTTGTATTATTTAAATACTGAAGTAGCCCCATCATCTTATTAACTGTCGGTAAGACTAATAATTTCGTTTATGGAATTTTTCGGCGTGAAACGGGCGATGAAATACCAGTATTGTTCCACTTCTTCCAGAAATGTCTATAATATATTTCGCTAAAGATACCCAACGCGTCATTCTCTCTCTTTGCATCACGTTCAGGATCACCACATAACGCCACTATTCTGCCAGTGTCAGTCCCACTCAAGAGATCCAGCACGTCATCCTCACAACTCACTGTATGACGTTAGTAGTATATGAGGGTCCAGACGTTCCTCATTACCCGGAGCATTGAGGGGGCAGCTAGTGTTAAAATCCCCTTGTGAACCGGAGCTTTTCATTGCAAAACGTCATCTTCGTCCAGCTAGATCTGGCATGTAGTGTACGTACTGCAGATATAGTATGCTATGGTATGTATATACGCATGGATATGGCGTGTATTGTTATGTATGTACATGGCTCTGGGCACACGACATGGGTATGTGATGGAAAATAGATAAGGACGTTGGGTTTTCTTGAAAGGTTTTCCCCTCTAAATGGCTGACGTTGAGATTGACGCTGTGACGTCATGATTCGCACGCGACGTCATTGAAACGTTGTTCGGTTTTGTGCCAACGTTTCTGGTTATTGGCGTTGTTTCACTTCCGCGGCTGATTGCGTGAATTCATATTGGCCTCGAGGATGTATATTGGCCTGAAAAGTGTGTGGTTTCCCAGGTAAGTTTTGAATGTTTATGGTGATTTTCATCCTCGGTGGTACTGACAATGGATTGAATGTTAGGAGTTGGGGTGGCAATCAAATACATCGATGCAACTGGATTATTGGAACGTTAGCTACAGTATGGAGAGAAACTATTTTGTGGTGATTGAACACCATCGAGAAATCATTATTGTTAAAAATCGAATATTCACAGGAACAAACCCCGCCTCGCCCCTCCTCCTCAAATTGGGAAACATTCATGTTTATGAACGATAAGCATTCAAGCAATCCATTTGTTTTAAGAGCTGATGTCATGTGACGATTTATTTGAGGTTCGTGATGTGAAAAAATGACTGGTATACATGTAGTTGTCGATGTTCAATCTATTGTATTTAGTCTCATCCTGAGAGGTGAGGAAAATGTCCACAAGGGATTGACGTTAAATCTAGTGGGAGTGGTCCCGTTGCGATAGGCGAGCGACCGTTTTTCTGAGACTATTTATGACAGGGTTGGAGAGAAAACCACAGAAGGGCCACACCCGGCACGCGCCCATCTTATTTTTTCATATTACAGTTTTTTTCACAAGCCCCGATAGCAAGAGACACGATGTTATTGGCGATAAAGCATGGACATTTACTACCTTTGGCTTCTTTCCTTAAAAATTTCAATGCTGCAATATTTTGGGTGGAAAATATTGCGTCATATGGAAGGAAGCCACAGAGGGGCCACAGTGAGCTTCCATGTTCCAACATTTTCCCACGAGATCAGCCCCCAGATCCTGCTGGAAAGAATGGTATCCACTACCTCACGGTCGCCACAAACTCGGCGCTACAATCGTTGAGTGATGCTTCGCATCATGACCCACAATAGAAAAGTAGTGTCCCCCTCATACCCAGAATCATAGGTCCGCTACTATTCAAATACGAATGGTTTGAAATTTTATGAATAGAATACACAAATTTTCTAATGTATTGGAATTCGAAAATGGATACTTTCCAATGTGTTTGTGAATACATTTTTAATAATTGAATACTTTTTAAATAACAATTTTCTTGCAAAACTTAAACGTTTTTATTTGTTGGGTTTAAAGACACTTTTAAACTGTTCTTTCGTTAATTGGGACCGTCATTTGTGCTTCCGACGCCTCGTCTGAGAAGTTATTGCCCGGAGGAACTCAACTCAATGAGTGTCATAGTAATAGTCCACTCTCAATGAACCTTATACCACGGTATGTCGAGAGTTGATTACCAATTTGTTGGGTCTACCTGGAGCCAATACTATGAAAGTTTTACAATTGTATTTTTCTAGAATTGTATTTTCTATCTATTATTATAAAAGACTAAAATGAATCATTAAAGATTTAAAAGAATTTGCCAACTAAAGTCATCTTCCTGTACAAAACTCTTTGTCATATATCACTCGCAGTATCGAGAAATGATCTCTGTAAGTTGTGCTATTTTGTGGAAAATCACAGACTTGAGTCCCTTTGAGGTTGATGAAGGTTAAAGCAGGTTAAAGTTGAAAAAACTTTTAAAGTGATTCCATTACAGCATGTTAGACTCTAAATATATAGACAGTTTTATATTCACATGCCCGATAGTGTTCGGGAATTTGGGGAAAATGGGTCATTTTTGCAACATTTTGGTCCGCCTGAAGGGGTTAAACATTTTCGCAAAACATGGCGGTATGTGGAGGCACACCTTCAGATGTGAGCAAATAAGAGTGCAAAATTTCAGAAGAATGGCACAGTCTGTTTTCGAGTTCTGGAGGCCACAAAATGTGCTTGAGCAATAACAATAAATCTCACCACTGTGGTGGTCAACCTTAAAAATACAGTTGTAAAAGTTTTATAGTACTGGCCCGCCTGTTCAGACTGAATCTAGATCTATGTGTTGTTATGACGTTGCGAGGTAGGGGTCTGTCCTTTTAACATCAATATATATGTATTAGTTGTTTTGCAGAGAGACATGGGTCTTTCTCCTTGGGACAAATGTCAGAACAATTGTGTTCACTATTGTTGATAAAGATGGAGCTCTGTCCTCTTGAGGCCAGTGTAAGAACAAGAATAATTAACCCTTTGAACCCGAGCGGCCGCTTTTCCGGCCAGGAACGTGATACGTCATAACGTCATCATATAGGCTGTTCTGTAAATGTGTGGGGTAGATCAATCAATATTTTCAAAGTGCAGCCCCGAAGCTCCACATTGAAAATATTAAATGGTCTACACCAAATAATGAATGTGAACTCTTCTAATAACTTCCTTTGAACTGGCATGAACGATACCACTAGAGTTCAAAGGGTTAACAGCAGAATATGGACTCTTTTGAGCAATAACTCAAAGTCTCACCATTGCGGTGGTAAGTATTAATAAAAAACCACCGTGGTGTGGGGTAGATCAATCAATATTTTCAAAGTGCAGCCCCGAGGCTCCACATTGAAAATATTAATTGGTCTACACCAAATAATGAATGTGGACTCTTCTAATAGCTTCCATTGAACTGGCATGAACGATACCACTAGAGTTCAAAGGGTTAACAGCAGAATATGGACTCTTTTGAGCAATAACTCAAAGTCTCACCATTGTGGTGGTAAGTATTAATAAAAAACCACCGTGGTGTGGGGTAGATCAATCAATATTTTCAAAGTGCAGCCCCAAGGCTCCACATTGAAAATATTAATTGGTCTACACCAACTAATGAATGTGGACTCTTCTAATAGCTTCCATTGAACTGGCATGAACGATACCACTAGAGTTCAAAGGGTTAACAGCAGAATATGGACTCTTTTGAGCAATAACTCAAAGTCTAACCACTGTGGTGGTAAGTATTAATAAAAAACCACCGTGGTGGTGAGCCATACAAAAATACAGTTGTAAAAGTGTTATAGTATTGGTACTGGTGTGGCCCGTCTGCTCAGACTGAATCTTGATCTCGGTGTTGTTGTGACATTGCGAGGTAATGGTCTGTCCTTTTGGGATCAAGAAATATTTATCAGTTGTATTGCCGAGAGACGTGGGTCTTTCTGCTTGTGGCAAATGTCAAAACAATTGGGTTCACTATTGTTGATAAAGATGGAGTTCTGTCCTCTTGAGGACAGTGTAAGATCAATAATAATTAACTGTCAGCCTGATATTTCAAGAAAACCAATGTGCTGTAGGGTGTAAAATTACCGTTAAGCAAACTGTAAAAGGACTGGAAACTATCTGTCAGTATGTCTACCATACATTTTACGGTAACGACTGTTGCGGCTTAAAGTTTAAGGATTGATTTCACAGTAAATATATACATATTAATAAACAATAATAATAATGATGATAAAATTACATGATAACACATATACATACCGTGGAAATGAATAGAGGATTTCTACGCTGTTTTAGTGAATATCGGGAATTATCTCATGGGCGTGGACCCGAAAGCTTTATTTTTCACGAGCGCTTGCGAGAGTGAAAAATAATACTTTAATATCCTCACAACTGAGAAAATTCCCGATACGCACTAAAACAGCATAGATTTTCTTTTTATCATATGCTACGTGGCATTTCACTGCGCATTATTCAGCCCAATTCTACTGCAAACAGTTTTAAATCAATAACAAAAAAACTGCTGATCGTTCCTTCAAGGCGACGTCAAAGATGACGTCATGCGCCGAAGGGTAACGCCATTTAGGAAGCTACTGAAAAAAATAACCACGTGGACCTGAAAGCGCTCGGGAAAAATAAAACTTTCAGGTCCACAACCATGAGACTAAAACAGAAATTGGACAGTGAAACTCAACCTTTGCTTTCGTTTTTGTAAACCGAGGAAAACTTAATTAATTTTAGGGCAAAAAAAGTCCAGTTGGGTTCGATACTGCAGCCAGCCACTAGTACAGTTCCTATAAAACTTTGTTACAAGATTGCCCTCACCGCTGCGTGCTGCCGAGGAGTCGACACGAGGTCTGCTGTGTAATCCTATTCGATTCACACTTCGGCAATGAAGCAGCACGTTTCCAACGCAAACATGCTTTGAAGAGCATGTTAAGTTGAAGTACTTCTCAGGAAGCAAGACAAAATCAATCTCGAAAACTGGTTACTATGAAGTGGAAAAACTGAAGGCGACACGCTGTCTGCAGTTGTTTGACAGCTAGTACATGCAGTTACTAATTAACTATCACCAATTTCACCCTTGTTAGATTACCACTCCCCCAACCCCGCTCCACACTAGCTGAATAAAGAAAATAAATTCGGAAGAATGAAAAGCCTGGTTTTATAAGAAAAACTCAGTAGTTTACATTTGTGGAGCCAATGTTTTTTACGAGCTAGTGGGTGGTGGGGCAACAGGTTTATTTTATTTAATGTTTGTGGTGGCGGGGGGTGGGGCTTTTTTAGGGGGATGTAGTATTGCTAAAATATGACTTTCTGGAGTTTGTACTGGGGAAATTAAAAAATGTTACCATGCAGCTACCCACTACTGAAATTCTGAAAAGTCTTGAGTAGGGTGGGAATGAGACTACGAAGAGGGGAGGGGTGCTAAATATATGTAGTCTGATGAATGCAATATATTGTCAATTGTATGAGATGATTTCCATGAAATTCAAAAATAATTATTAGAATATTTAAAACAGAGATAATATGACAATATTTTCCAGACACAGATTGATGTGTATTTTAAAATCACTAATTAGGGATTTTTGCTAGTATTTCTGTTTTATACAAGGATATTATTTTGCTTCAATTCTCAGCAACAAAACTTAAATCGAATGCCACCTATGTGACTTAGCTTCATGGATGTATGAGGTGGGGTGGAGGTTGTGGCACTCTCATCCTCCTTCACCAGTAAGCGGCTAATTTTGCAGTTTTCATTGAAAGAGACTGGCATTTTAGAGCAGATTGTTCAGGGGGGGGAGTGGGTATTTTTATAATTTTGGCAAATATCAGGGCAGTGGGCAGAGCATTTTCATAGGCAAATTCGAGGCAAGGGCCTGCATTTTGATTTTGAAACAATAGTTCAGGGCAGTTTGATTGGTCAGCCCCCATCCCCAAGAAAATGTCCTCCAAAAGCCTATCATTTTAGCTACATTCTATCAGTCCTCTTTAATACTACTTACTAAATGCAAATTCAGAATACCAAATTCCAAATTTAAGATTGACAAGATATTGGAGCAGACACACAAAACAATATTTTGTTTTGAACCAGATACCAAGAAGAAAATATTGACAGAACCGTTCAGATAACAAACTGGTGACGAATAGTACAAAATAATGTAAACATTAATCAATTTTTGAAAATATTATCAACCAAAACAAGTTGGAGCTTGCTGGTGAGAACAACTCCCCCACACCCCACATCCCCCATCCTCCGTCTTATTTCTCTTTCAGCCTCTGACTAATACTGTTGGATACTCATTTCGTGAGCTTTCGAGAAAATGCTGCGAGATTATAGATGGGTGGGAGGGTTGTAAAAAAGGTGTACAAACTAAATTATTTGTTGAGACAAGACATGACATTTTCTTGCAGTTATCGTGCAATATATTTCTCCCTTTGTATATCTGTAGTAAATGTGGACAACCTAAAGCCTTTATTTGTAAGTGCAGCCCATTTCAAACAAAGGTTATCAAGACTTGAGGTAAAATAAAAAGAAGGCTAAATTTCAAGTCAGAAACTTTATAATGATGAAAAATAAAGTGCTTACTTACCAAGACTGCAGAGTTCACTCAGAATGGAGTCTCAAACTGTCTCAGGCTCACTTACTCTAAATGATCGAATGAATGCCCCGGAAGGTTAAATATTGCACAAAATGTCTTTTCTCGTCCAGTGTGTACTTTTGTTACAGTGCAGAACAGAAATGACCGATGTTCACATGCCATAGCCCAGTGGAAGTAGTGCATGAAAAGTCAAGCCGAGTTCAAACTTTTATTTTAGTTTCAGTTTAAAAAGCACGAAATTTAAACAGAGCGGCCAGTTCGCACCGTATTTAAATTAAAATCCTTGTACATTTCCCATCCTCCAGATATAATGATGCCTTCACACACACTTTTGAAAACACATTTCAGACCTCATAATTTGTGACGTCTGACATGTTGAACACAATCTTTTTTGAGTTTTGAGTGTTCGGACCGACATTGTTTTTGCGAATAAAATGAATCAACAGTGATTCTACAGGTGGCAACGTCAAAGACGTAAGACTGGTTCTCTGACAAAATTGCCCGTTTCTCTCCAAAATTCCTTCACCCATTCAAATCGTCGACTATTTAATTAAATTAGCGATTAATTACAGTGAATTTTTTTTCAGGGTTGGGTGCGTAATAAATACAGAACCACGCTTATGTTTGAATGGGTTAATGATTACTGGACTCGAGCGTGTGGCTCTGGGATAACCACTCGAGCCTACCGGCTCTCGTCCAGTAATCGTTAACCCATTCAAACATGTGTGGTTCTGTATATTTATTGTACAATATTCGGCCCATTTAGACCCCAAATGCGTACGTTTTAAAACAGTAACAAAGATCAGCTGATCGTTCTTTCACGGCTACGTCATGCGCGGAAGCTTGACGTCATTTAGGAAGCTACCAAGAAAACTTCTCTCGATATCTATTGAATCGAGAGATATCGAGAAATATCTTTTGGATAATTTGCGATAATTCACAGGCTAGCATATAATAAATAGACAGAACGTGATGTGTGTTTGAATCGGTGGGTGTTTTACATAACGAGTTGGAATGGCGTGGTCATATTTCGCGAGAGCCGTAGGCTCGAGCGAAATATGATTACACCATTCCAACGAAGCATATCAAGATGTACGAATATTTACCGAAATAAAGTTCACCAATTAAGATATAATGGGATCCACAAAACTAGACGGTCAAGGGGATTGGGTTAATGTTCTGGTTGGAAATGACTGGGGTTTTTTTTAAATATTATCTCATTTTTGGCTAACTAATTTTTTGTGAACCGACTTTATTTTGCTTTGGACGTTTTCATTTTTACACTGTGCGACAGGCGGTCGATGACTGTATAACGAAATTTGGAAACATTTCGGAGCGTAACTAAACGTTGTGGTAAAAAATAAGTTCCGGCTTGTATATCACCCGTTGATTACAGAATCATTATATCATAGCGGCGATTCCGTTGAACACAAGGGTTTAAAGTTTAATGGATGTGTAATAAATTAAAATAATGCCTTCTCGTTACCTCCAATTTAAATTCTATTACAGCATTGTACTGGGCATCATTTTTGGCTAACTAATTTTTTGTGAACCGACTTTATTTTTGCTTTGGACGTTTTCATTTTTACACTGTGCGACAGATGGTCGATGATTGTATAACGAAATTTGGAAACATTTCGGAGCGTAATTAAACGTTGTGGTTAAAAAAACGTTCCGGCTTGTATATCACCCGTTGAATACAGATTCATTATATCATAGCGGCGATTCCGTTGAATACAAGGGTTTAAAGTTTAATGGATGTGTAATAAATTAAAATAATGTCTTCTCGTTACCTCCAATTTCAATTCTATTACAGCATTGTATTGGGCATTATAAAATTTTAAACATAGTGCTAGTATTGCCTTGCCCTTGTTTTGAGTTGTGCCTCATCAAATACTGAACTGCACCGCAACACTCACAATTGAATGCTGTCACCATAACACCCTGACTCAAACGTTTAGGTGTGAATATCACTTGGACCTGTTTGAAACATACAAATAATGGGGACTAATATGGTATTTGATGGCTGCTGTGTAATTCAAACTCCCCATCACACCCCCTATCTAAGCCTCCGCCATTGACCAGGGCTGTTTAATCTATCTATTTCGAACACAATATGGTTATGTGCCTTAATTGTGACGAGCTTAAAACAAAAACAAGGGTAGCAAATACTTCCAGAAATCTTTACTTTTCAGGCCCGAAGTTAGCGGGGCAATGGTGGTTCCATCTCCTACCCGTGAACCTATCTGTCGGAGATTTTGGTTCTTCTAAAATATGGTTGGACGATCGAACGACAACGTTCTCCTTGAAAATCGTAAAGTTGAAATAAAATCCACAATTTTGCAAAATACCATTATGTTTCAGTTATCCTTCGTATGAAAGCTCTCGTTATAAATTTATTTCACAACCAAGTAGTCATGTACACGTAAACTGTTCGTTTCGGCCTAAAAAAAATTAAAAATCTGTTTACCAGGCCCTTTTGGCTGCCGCTTGCTCTGTTTTTATAACCAATACAAACTTAAAAAATAAGAATTATATACAATATACCCATAGCAGCTTGGTGTACCAAATGTTCACTACGAGTGGTGAAGTGGTGTTAACCGCGAGCCTTCGGCGCGCGGTTAACAGCACTTCACAACGAGTCGCTGTTACTTTTAATCGATTTTACTGAGCAGACGTACATACGTGCGAATTTGTTTTTGTTTACATGAACATCGATGGGCGGTACTTCCGCTGTCAATTTTATCGCCGATACGAAATAGAATAATAATAACAACATACCATACTCTTTCTAGTTATGGATGCTTTATTAACATGAGACAATGCATGTTTGTTAATTTTTGGCATCTTATGAGGTAAACCAATTTAAAAACGTACTAAAATAATTGCCACTTCCATTTCACTCTTTGCGAGGCGATAAATTTAGACAAGTTCTCATTCCGTTCGACGTCACCAAAGGTCAACTTGGATGTAGTTCCACAGTTGGTGTAAATATTAACTACTGAAATCCCATTGCTGGCGTGTTCACCTTAGTTGGTGTATACAGCTAACATTTATGTCATAGGCTTTTCATTTATAGTAGAATAGGTTATCATGGTATAAAAATGGTTTTTGTCTGATGTGTAACAAAGATAATAAAAATGAAAACAATGATAAATATGTACCTTGAGTGCAACAAGGCTTTGCAATGCTTTATCATTGCAAAGCTTCTTGCAGTCATGGGATGAAATACACCACCGCCCATACTATTGTGGAAATTATGAGGCCTAAACAACTTACACAAACCAAGAAAATGAACTTCTGATGGCAAAGAAATAATTACAAAAATAAAAGATAATAAATTAAAAACCCACCCCCCCCCCCACCCCCAAGTACACACACAATATAGGAATTTATTATATTTCTACAGCTTTTTCCTTTGTAAATAAAAAGCATATCCTACTCCCACGACCTCGAAAGTGTTATTCAATTCCCACAGCGATATCCTACTCCCAGTCATGACGTACTACTTTTACTATCAATGACCTCAGCATGTTGGATTATTCCCCTTTCGGCAAGTTACGCTCTTGCGAGTTTACGTCTGCTTTGTATATTATCAGGGAAATATAATAAACTCGTGAGATGCGGAGATTATTTTCACTCGGCTAGCACCTCGTGAAAACAACCTTTCGCATCACACTCGAGAATAAACATCGTACGTTACTCCAAGCAGTGAACTATTATCTATATATAGCATCAAAAATTGGCGAAGAAAAAATTACTTACAGCGTGCACCTTGATGTGGATTGTCTGAACAAGAAGATTTCCAGGGATACCTTGTGGGGGTAATTTTCCTCGTTACACTGGTATTTCAGAGGCAGCGGGCATTTGGGGACAAATATAATTAGTTCCAATAAGATATCATTAGCTAAGTCATGAAAATAACACTTAGATGATGACAATGTAACTTGAGGTGATCTCACGAAATAAAAATCGTAAAACTAAAAACAAAGTCTGCAATCGATGTGATATGTTTTGTTAATACAGCTCTATGCATTGGTCGTATCGTGCGGTTTGGGGAAACTCTTTCACCTTCAGATGCCAATACTATAATACTTTTGCAATTGTCTTTTCTGGAATTGTATTTTCCAGTTATAACTTTACATGGGTTGAAATGAACCATTAGCACTTTCAAAGATGTGGCAATTTGCCAGCTGGCAAATTGCCATATCTTTTAAAATGCTAAAGATTCGTTTTAGTCAGTTATTATATTAATAGGTAGAAAACACAATTCTCGAAAATACCATAGTAAGCGTTTGATAGTATTGGTTCAAGGTATATTTTCTTCTCTTTAGTTCAAGTGGCAATATCCAGGAGTGAGCTCACCCTAAATTTTTCACATTATTGTCATATTATGTCAGTAACCTTATGTGAAGCGAAATTGTCATGACTGAACAAGAGAACACTTGAGAATACTTAATAAAATAATGCCACGCTATCACATAATTATATTTTATTACACACTTATTATGTTCCCTGCAGTTCCATATTTACAAATACGTACGTGACACGAACACGCTTTCCGTGCGGATTTCCGTCGACGGACTATTTTATTCAAATGACGTCGTGGATCCATAAACAGAACTAACATCCGCCCATTTTCGAAATCGGCCAATCGAAACGTTGCATTCTGACCTTGATCAATTGGGAAGGTGCGGTGGCATCTGATAAATCCAATGTCAATTAGAAAATATTTTTGTTCAAATCCACCAAAGTGAACGAAATTAAAATTTTATTCTACAAATGGAGAGGGATTTTATAACACTCAAGTTCTGACTTTGAACCGAATATCTCTCATATAATGGCTGTTAATGTTTTCAAAACACGAATATATAACCTATTTGGACACCATTTTCATTTATGTATGTGCGGTAACCGGTTCTCGTCAGATCACCGCAGTTAAGCAACGTCGAGCTCGGTTAGTCCTCGGATGGGTGACCGTCTGAGCGATCGATTCGGACTCCCGCGTTGTGTCCTTGGGCAAGGCACTTAACCCCGATTGTCTACATGGGGGCACGATGACGCCGTGTACTAAGGCGTACTGCACGTCGATGGTGCGCATGTCTTCAACCAATTTAACCCTGTCTGTGCTGCAGCGCGGAATTACGATGTTGGGGAGCTGACAGCTGCTCGTCGTTGCTCGGTGGTTCTCTTCGGGTTCTCCGGCTTCCTCCACTCGTAAAACTGTCACATCACGATTAGCCACTGTGCATAAGTATGTGACCATAAACACCAATAAATAATAAATAATACATTTATGTATGTCTGTTTTTGCATCACACATGTTTGCCGTTCACACCTGAGTTTTAGTTTTGTTTTTATTTCAACTATAAATAAGAACGAATTTTCAAATTAATGAATTCTATTTAATAGAGGTGTAACATAAACACACAACGCTATAACGTGTATTAATGCGTTCGTCAATACGGCACTCATGGCATTGCGGAGACTGAGACTCTCCTTTTACCCTTCCACACTGGCAGTCGTGCCTGTTGATGAAGGCATACTCAAACTCTCAGCCCACAAGTCAAATTCTTTAAAGAATTCGACACCGTCATGGTCTGTTCGTTTATTCAATTTTCATGGAATTTTCAGCCAGACTACCGATGAGGAAATGCGGAGTCCCTTTACTCATAAAGATATACAGATATTCTTTCGAACTCCGCTAACAAATATTCAATAAATAAGTATTTATTTTAAGTATTTTATTTTATTGAGTAATTATAAAAACTACAGCTGTGGTCAAATAAGTTCCGATTTAAAAACATTTTTCATTACTTTAGCTGCCCATGGACTGACTGCCAAACGATAAAACGCGCAAAATTCATGTTCGAATGGTTGAAAGGGTCGTATGAAAAACGGCTCGCCAGAGTTGCGCGCGTCTGATATTTATGTATGGCGCAGATGTAAATCTACCTCCTGTTACAACGGTGGTCGTTCTGTAAATACTTGTGTTTTTCCTTAATGGCGGTACAATCTTGCATCGGGGAACCGATCGTTATCTGGCTGACCTGCATTCCAAAGAGTTGAAACAACCAGCAGCCCATCCCGCGTTCAGAACGTTCCTTGTTTAAATTTGTCTGAGCCGTCTATCCAAACGCTGGAAATTCTTCACTGTTACGTGTGATCGGTTATTACGTTCAACTTGTATTCAGAATCAATGGCTACCAAATGCGCATTGTCAACATACCCCTTCGGTTTCCTCGATGACACGTGTAAAGAAACTCTTTGAAACCACACTCATTGTTCTGTTTGCGTTTAATAATAATAATAATAATAATAATAATAATAATAATAATAATAATAATAATAATAATAATAATAATAATGTTGTTTAACCCTTTACACAAGGTAACGACCAAAACCATACAATTTACATTATTTTATCATTTTTTGTCTCAAAAACTTAGGTTATGACCCCTCATTGGAATGAGCTCGTCGAGATCGTTCCAATGAGGGGTCATAACCTATATTTCTGAGACAAAAAATGAAAAAAATTAGTTATCCACGAATTTTGTTTGCAAGTGTCATCTGCTTTTCATGTTATGTGAAGGGTTAAAGGCGAAAATCCCCATAAAGCGCTTGGGCTTTACATAAAAAAATTAATCCTGCATTTCAACTCCATTGACTGTGCCTGAGGCAGACGAATCGCCTGTCAGCAGCCTATATTGGAAGATTGTATATCCGCTGGAGCAAATGTGTTTTGAGAGCTGATCTGAAAGCTAGAAAACATAAAGAGTACAATCATCAAAAGTACAAGCCGGTGCTTCAGTAGTTAATATTTTGCTGATGACGATTTTATTACCCACGCGTGGATTACGACATATCCACTATAGCTGTATTGTAACCATCTAAATTAACTTAGGGTATACACACCTCTCCCTCCAAACAAAAAAAAAATCCTTTGCGAAAAAATATTCAAGGCCACCTGATTGAATGGGTCGAATGAGAAACGACTCGCTGCTGCCATTTAGATCAGCTATTTATCAATGGCGCAGATGTAAGTCCGTTTCTTACTACAACGAGAGTCGTTCATTAAATATTTGAATTTTTTCCTCAGCAAAATACAATCTTGATCTTCTCCGTCCGTAAACTGTCTGTTATCTGGTTGCCCTTTAGACCAAAGTGTTGGAACAATCACCTCACCATTCCACGATCGGAACGTCCCTTCTTCGACTTTGTCTGAGCCGTCCACAAAAACAAATTCAACGTCTTGACGTGTTAAATTCAAATGTTCGGTTATTACTTTCCATTTGTATTCAGAATCAATGGTTACCAAATGCGCATTGTCAATCTGACAAACTCTTTCAGCTTCCTCGTGTGTTAAAAAATCTGTTGACACATGGAAACAAAACCCTTCGGAATCACACTTATATTTTCTTTGACCTTTACATATATAACCAACTGAATTGACAGAGGGTATACACACTTCTTCCTCCAAACAAGGTCTTTTCAAACATGACGCTACTCCAGTTGATCCTGTTGCAACAGTCATTCTATTTCCCATTTCATTTGATAAAAAACATACTCCACGAGCTCTGTCGTAACGCCAATATGTACAGTTCAGTGTGTATAAACACATCTTCTCACAAGATGGGGGGTTTGTTGTTTTCAGTATCAGCACAGTCTCCCCCATAGCGGCACATGTTTTTACAAACAGGCCCAATTTCATTTCGAGAAAGTCCTCTCAGCTTAATACCAAGTATAACACAGAATGTACACGTAATTTGAACAACAATTCAAAAGTTTATGTCAGCCACGAATGTGTCCAAGCTTGCATCCTCAAATGTTTGTTCTGGACCACAAACAGTCTCTTCTGACAAAGATAAAAGATACACCGTATAGTCAATACACCAGAGGGTGTCGCCAATCTCAGCGCCACCTACGTTTGCTGCGTCGAACACTTCTGCAGCCAATAAATCTCAAAGTATGTCTGCAGAATAATAATCTACCAATCCATTCCCTTTTCTAAATGTTAAAACACAATAGAATTAAAACGAAATATTGATTATGACATTCCAGTTGTATTACGTAAGCTGATTAATCATTAACGTGGCACTTAAGGTAATATAGAGAAATATTAGTCTTATTAAAAAGTGCACATAATTTCGTTGTATTTGTTTTGAACTTTTATTTCTTCTTTATATATATATATAAAGAAGGACTGGCGTTTTGGGGTACCGTTATACCCCCAAAGTGTGGGTTCTTTAAAAACAACTTTCATGGGTGTTGACAAAAGTTAAAACACCGCGATGTGGGATATATGACGCATATGGTACTGCTACGTTATAGAATTACACCTTTTAACCCTTTACCTAACGGTTCTGTATAACAGGCAATTCACTTGCCAGAAATGACCATATCAAGCAGGCAGGGAGACTATTTTTCTTACATCAATGACGTGAATGGTGTATGGTTAATGTCGGGAAGGTAGGCAGGCAGGCAGGCAGTTACCGACTGTACTCTTTCACAGTGGCATGCGCCCTTAAAGTTGGTCAATTTTGTAGAAAAAAATGCTTTATTTATGTAATTTTTAGCCAATAGGGGTTAAATTTGAAATATTTGTATGGTAATTTTGTTGCATCAAATTATGCTCTAAATGCTTGGAAAAGCAGAGCTAAATACATGTAAACAATTTTGAGACTTTTGAGAAGTGGTGAAATTTTGATGGTTTTGGCAGAATAGTTTGAAAATACGTGTTTTCACGAATATGACGATACCTCATTTCACCTTCCAGAGACCTGTCATCAATCACAGCTTGAGTTTCTGATAGGGGACAAGGAGGACTCTTGAATCTTGGTATTTGAATGAGCATGTACAATTTGAGGGTACTCCAATTCAATCAAAGCCCGACAACTGGGTGAGGGTTAAAACTTTGAATAAAATATATAACAGCAAAATTGTTCTAGGAATAATGTCCTATCTTCTCATGGGAAGTGTTTGAGAAAATATGGCCCCCATGCTAATAAATGGCATGTAAAAGTTGGCAAAAATAACAATTATTCCGACGGTACCCTTATAGGAAGTCTCAAATCTGCCAAGGGTTAAACCTTTAATAATAACATATAAAACAAAAGTTGTCATACCTTGACTGCTGCATGCAACCATAGAAAACATTTAGCGCTCAATCAATTAGAAATGGAATAAATTGTCCCTTCAATTTACCAAATTTTGAAAAATGGGACTTTTTTGGACGGGGCCTACTCTTATGCAACCAGAATGGGCATAGGGTTCAACTTTACAACCAAACTTACAACAGCAAATATACTCGGTAGTCAATTGTGAATACGGACATGCCTAGTGTTTGAAATTAACCCTTTCCAAAATGGTATAAAAATCAACCAATTTGGCTAATTTGGGCATTTTCAAACGGTACACTTATTCTCGCCCTCGTTGTGCTTGAGGGTTAAATATGAGATTAAAGTGTAAACAACAGCTTTCTTCCGCAACCATACCAAAACAATTGTTACAACAACCTTGAAATTAGAGACATGTGCTCTTAAGTTGGTCAATTTTGAAGAAAAAGCTATATGGGTGTCATTTTTGGACAATTGGGGTTAATTTTGAAATATTTTGGTGGTAATTTTGGTGTAGCATGTTATCCTCTAAATGTGTGGGAAATTTGAGCTAAATAACTGTAAACAATTTTGCAACTTTTGAAAAATGGTGAAATTTTGACGGTTGTGACAGAATATTTTGAAAATACGCGGTTTCACGGACATGACGATACCGAATTTCCCTAGATTTTATGACATTACATAAGTATGCCAAATTTGGTTAAAATCGTACAGATTGTTTTCGAGCAGTGCAAGACAAAATTCACGGCGGAAAAAAAACCCTAGAAAATTGTAATTGGTTGACCAAATTTCGGGCTATGCACAGACAAAATTAGGGGGGAAGAAAAAAATAAAAAACTAGAATATTGTAATTTGTTCACCAAATTAGGGCTTTCCCAACTTATTAATGTGAAAAAGAAGGCGAAATTGTGTACACATCAAACTATCAGCCATATTAATTATTTAACCCGATTTTTCTCTACATTAATGATGAATCGTCAGGGTTTACTTTGTGTGTACACACTAGAGTTTCTAAAATCTAGTCAGTAAAGTGTTTGAAATTAATCCTTTCCAAAATGATAGAAAAAAAAACAAAGATGGCTAATTTTGTCATTTTCAAACGGTACTCTTATTCTCGCCCTCTTTGAGCTTGGGGGTTAAATCTGAGATTAAAAAGTAAACAGTAACTTTCTTCCACAATCATTGTTGCATCTAGCCATACCAAAATAATTGTTACAACTACCTTGTAATTTGAGAAATTTGCCCTTGAAGTTAGTCAATCGTGAAGATAAAATGCTATATTGATATCATTTGTGGCCAATAGGGGTTAGTTTTGAAATATTTGTGTGGTGACTTTAGTGTATCATATTATGCTCTAAATGTGTGAACATCAATCACAGACTGAGTGTCTGAAAAGAGACATGGACTAATGTTGAATCTTGGTATTTGAATGAACATGTATAAATTGAGGGTACTCCAATTCAAGACTTCACAACTGGGTGAGGGTAAAAATTTGGAATAAAACATATAGCGGCAAAATTATAATGCCCTATCTTCTCATGGAAAAGGTTTTGAGAAATATGGCTCCAGTGCTGAGAAATTGCATGTAAAAGTTGGCGAAAATAACAATTATTCGGACAGTACGCTTATGGCAAGTCTTGGCCAATGGGGGTTTATGTTGAAAGATTTGAGTGGCGATTGTGGTGTATCATATTATGCTCTAAATGTGCGGAAAATTTGAGCTAAATAACTGTAAACAATTTAGAGACATTCGAAAAATGGTGAAATTTTGACAATACGCGATTTCACAGACATCGCAAATGGCATTTGTCGATTTCCCATGGTGCTACATAAGTGTGCCAAATTTGGTTGAAATCGTTCAGCTAGTTGTCGAGCTATGCCACAGACAAAATTAAGGGGAAATTACTTGACGGTTAAAGTCGAGATTAAAAACTAAATTGTAACTTTCTTCTGCAAGCATTGTTGCATCTATGCATACAAAAATAATTGTTCCAACAACCTCGCAATTAAAGAAATTTGCCCTTGAAGTTAGACAATCTTGAAGATAAAATGCTATATTGATATCATTTTTGGCGAATAGGGGTTAGTTTTGAAATATCTGTGTGGTGATTTTAGTGTATCATATTATGCTCTAAATGTGTGAATATCAATCACAGACTGAGTGTCTGAAAAGAGACATGGACTAATCTTTAATCTTGGTATCTGAATGCACATGTACAAGTTGAGGGTACTCCAATTCAAGGCCTGACAGCTGGATGAGGGTTAAAACTTGGAATAAAACATATAACAGCAAAACTGTTCTTGCATAAATGCCCTTTCTTCGCATAGAAAAGGTTTTGAGAGGATATCGCTCCAGTGCTGAGAAATTGCATGTAAAAGGTGGCGAAAATAACAATTATTCCGACAGTATGGCAAGACTCAAATCTACAGGGGTTAAACTTTTAATAATAACATATAAAACAAAATTTGCCATACTTTGACTGCTGCATACAGCTATAGAAAACAATCAGTGCTCAATCAATTAAAAGTGGAGCAAATCGTCACCTAAACTTACCAAATTCTGAAAAGATTGGAGTTTTTTGGACGGAACCTACTTTTATGCAACCAGAATGGGATAGGGTTAAACTTTTTAACGAAACTTACAACAGCAAATATGTTCGGTAATTAATTGTGAATACGTACATGAAAAGTTTTTTTAAATTAACCCTTTCCAAAATGATTGAAAAAGCAAACAAAGATGGCTAATTTTGGCATTTTCAAACGGTACTCTTATTCTCACCCTCATCGTGCTTGAGGGTTAAATCTGAGATTAAAAAGTAAACAGTCACTTTCTTCCACAATCATTGTTCCATCTAGCCATACCAAAATAATTGTTACAACTACCTTGTAATTTCAGAAATTTTCCCTTGAAGATGGTCAATTTTGAAGAAAAAAGCTATATACATGTCATTTTTGGCCAATGGGGGTTAATATTGGAAGATTTGCGTGTTGATTGTGGTGTATCATATTATGCTCTAGATATGTGAAATATTTGAGCTAAATAACTGTAATCAGTTTTGAGACTTTAGAAAAATGTTAAAATTTTGAATGTTTTGGCAGAATATTTTGAAAATACGTGTTTTTACAGACATGGCAAATGGGATTTTGCGAGTTCCCATGGTGCTACATAAGTGTGCCCAATTTGGTTGAAATCGTTCAGCTAGTTTTCGAGCTATGCCACAGACAAAATTAGGGGGGAATTGCTTGAGGGTTAAAGTCGAGATTAAAAACTAAACAGTAACTTTCTTCTGCAAGGATTGTTGCATCTATGCATACAAAAATAATTGTTACAACAACCTCGCAATTAGTGAAACTTGCCATTGAAGTTAGTCAATCTTGAAGATAAAATGCTATATTCATATCATCTGTGGCCAATAGGGGTAAGTTTTGAAATATTTCTGTGGTGATTTTAGTGTATCATATTCTGCTCTAAATGTGTGAACATCAATCACAGACTGAGTGTCTGAAAAGAGACATGGACTAATCTTGAATCTTGGCATTTGAATGAACATGTACAAGTTGAGGGTACTCCAATTCAAGGCCTCAACACTGGGTGAGGGTTAACATTTGGAATAAAACATATCGCAGGAAAATTGTTCTTGGATGATTGCCCTATCTTCTCATGGAAAAGGTTTCGAGAAAATATGGCTCCAGTGCTGAGAAATTGCATGTAAATGTTGGCGAAAATAACAATTATTCCGACAGTACCCTTATGGCAAGTCTCAAATCTATCAAGGGTCAAACTTTTAATAACATATAAAACAAAATTTGTCACACTTTGACTGCTGCATACAGCTATAGAACACATTCAGTGCACAATCAATTAAAAATGGAGTAAATCGTCACCTAAACTTATCAAATTCTGAAAAAAATTGGAGTTTTTTAGACGGTTCCTAGTTTTATGCAACCAGAATGGGATAGGGTTGAACTTTCTAACGAAACTTACAATAGCAAATATGTTCGCTGATCAATTGTGAATGCGCACCTAAAAAGTTTTTGAAATTACCATTTCCAAAAGAATAGAAAAAGCAACCAATGTTGGCTAATTTTGGCATTTTCAAACGGTACTCTTATTCTCGCCTTCATTGTTCTTGGCGGTTAAATCTGAGATTAAAAAATAAACAGTAACTTTCTTCCGCAATCATCGTTTCATCTATCCATATCAAAATAATTGTTACAACAACCTTGCAATTAGAGAAATTTGCCCCTGTAGTTGGTAAATTTTGAAGAAAAATGCTATATTCATGTCTTTTTTGGCCAATAGAGGTTAATGTTGAAAGATTTTTGTGGTGAACGTGTTGTATCATATTTTGCTCTAAATGTGTGGAAAATTTGAGCTAAACAACTGTAAACAATTTTGAGACATTCGAAAAATGGTGAAATTTTGTAGGTTTTGGAAGAATATTTTGAAAATACGCGTTTTCACAGACATGGCAAATGGGATTTTGCGAGTTCTAATGGTGCTACATAAGTGTGCCAAATTCGGTAGAAATCGTTCACATAGTTTCCGGGCTATTCCACAAACAAAATTAGGGGGGAAGAAAAAAAATAAAAAACTAGAAAATTGTAATTTGTTGACCAAATTACGGGCTTTCCCAACTTACTGATGTGAAAAAGAAGGCGGTATTCTGTACACATGAAACTATCAGCCATATTAATTATTTATCCCGATTTTTCTGTACATTAACGATGAATCGTCAGGGTTTACTTTGTGTGTACACACTAGTGTTTCTGAAATCTAGTCAGCAGAGTGTTTGGAATTAACCCTTTCCAAAATGATAGAAAAAGCAACCAAAGACGGCTAATTTTGTCATTTTCAAACGGTACTCTTATTCTCGCCCTCTTTGTGCTTGAGGGTTAAATCTGAGCTTAAAAAGTAAACAGTAACTTTCTTCCACAATCATTGTTGCACCTAGCAATTCCAAAATAATTGTTACAACTACCTTGTAATTTCAGAAATTTGCCCTTGAAGTTGGTCAATTTTGAAGAAAAAAGCTATATTCATGTCACTTCTGGCCAATGGGGGTTAATATTGGAAGATTTGCCTGTTGATTGTGGTGTATCATATTATGCTCTAAATATGTGAAAAATTTGAGCTAAATAACTGTAAATAGTTTTGAGACTTTAGAAAAATGTTGAAATTTTGAAAGTTTTGGCAGAATATTTTGCAAATACGCGCTTTTACAGACATGGCAAATGGGATTATGCGAGTTCCCATGGTGCTACATAAGTGTGCCAAATTTGGTTGAAATCGTTCAGCTAGTTTTCGAGCTATGCCACAGAAAAAAATTAGGGGGGGGGGGGGGGGGGAATTGCTTGAGGGTTAAAGTCGAGATTAAAAACTAAACAGTAACTTTCTTCTGCAAGGATTGTTGCATCTATGCATACAAAAATAATTGTTACAACAACCTCGCAATTAGTGAAATTTGCCCTTGAAGTTAGTCAATCTTGAAGATAAAATGCTATATTCATATTATTTGTGGCCTATAGGGGTTAGTTTTGAAATATTTGTGTGGTGATTTTAGGGTTTATTCCCGTTTCGCCGATGAGGTTAAATAAACAAACCAAAACTAATCGCCGGTGGAGGTGTGAACAAGTTGTTAATCCCACTGATTGATATTAACTCTTCTTCACCGGCTGAGTTCATGGTCCCAAAGTGATTAACAATCAGTTAACATTGATCAACTGTAAACAACTAAACAACTTCAAACATCTCAATAGTATATAATATGACCCTTCATGCTGTACATCAACAACATTTCCTTCAATTCATCATGGCAAGTGAACAAGTAAATGTTTCTTTCATCCCTAATAAGAGAGGTGGTAGACACTTAGTTTATGGTGGTTATAAATTTCGTGTGAAGTCTCAGAATCAACCAAATATACATTGGAACTGCGTTAAAAAAGATTCTTTAGGATGTCGGTCAACTATCAACACGAAAAACGATTTTATCAGTTCGCCGATGGGGCAGCATAATCATCCACCAGATATGGAGCAGATTGTAGCCGATGCTTTCCTAGCAGATTTAAAGAAAACCGTTCGACACGACAGCAAATCAGTGAGCGCACTTTACCAAGAGGAGCTTGGTTCTCTCAGATCGGATACCGACCCACTCATCATTGCTAAAGTTCCTACATTCTATAGCATCAAATCAGCATTATACAGGTCTCGTGCGAAAACCATACCGGCTCTTCCGAAAACTCGCTCAGCAATCAGCTTACCTGATAGTTACATGGAAACAACTGCAGGAGATCAGTTTTTACTGTCAGATCCAAGCGACGTCAACTGCCTCATTTTCAGCACAGCGTCAAACTTACACCTCCTCGACGAAGCGACTTCGTTTTTCTGTGATGGGACATTTGAGAAATCACCGAAACTCTTTTATCAGCTGTATACCATCCATGCTTTCGTCGACAATAAGATTTTGCCATTAGTCTATGGCTTGCTGCCTAATAAAACCAAGTCAACTTATATAAAATTCTTCAGCACCATACGCCAGAAGGCTTCATCTTTAGACATTCACCTACAACCAGCAACAATCTTTACTGATTTCGAAACTGCTGCACAAAATGCTTTACGACAAGTTTTCTCTTCTGCGACCATCAAAGGCTGTCACTTCCACTACGCCCAAGCAGTGTACAAGTATGCAACAGAAAAGTGCAGCCTCAGAGACGATTACAAGCAAGATGACAACATTCATGCGGTCGTTCGACGTGCTATCGGCCTTCCATTTGTACCACCACATATGGTCAGCGACGTATGGCTTCTTGTATTAGAGGCATGGGAAGAAGCGTTGGAGGAGAGAGACGTCGACCCAAGAGTTACCAAGTTCACAGACTACGTCACGACGAACTGGGTTGAGAGTAGCAACCTCAATGTGTGGAACCATCACGAGACTGTCGGCCCTCGCACCACAAATCATGTAGAAGGATGGCACAGCAAGTTGAAGAAGGCAATTGCCGGAACCCATCCTAACTTGTTCTTCTTAGTTGATTTCATTAAGAAAGAACAAGCATTCACAGAATCAACAATTCTGCAGTTGAGACATGGTGGGAAGGTGGCCCCACGAAGAAAAAAGTATCGTGCCATCGACAATGCTTTATCTTATTATAAAAGACTCTTTAGGGAAGGTCAGATTGACGCACTGTCATTTTTAGACAGTCGAAATTCGGGTTTTTAAAAAATGTGCTTTATGCCTTTAAATGTTCATATTATTATATTATACTTGCTCGTTTATTGTTATTTTTAGACAGAGTCAGTCGAAATTCGGGTTTTTAAAAAATGTGCTTTATGCCTTTAAATGTTCATATTATTATATTATACTTGCTCGTTTATTGTTATTTTTAGACAGAGTCAGTCGAAATTCGGGTTTTTAAAAAATATGCTTTATGCCTTTAAATGTTCATATTATTATATTATACTTGCTCGTTTATTGCGTTGATAAATCAATAAAAAAATTACATTACATTCAGTCGAAATTCGGGTTTTTAAAAAATGTGCTTTATGTCTTTAAATGTTCATATTATTATATTATACTTGCTCGTTTATTGCGTTGATAAATCAATAAAAAAATTACATTACATTCAATCAATTCGTCGTTACTTGTGAGTTTCCCTGTGGTACATGGGTTAAATTGATAAAAATTATCTCCCAACATCCAAATTAACAAATTATCGCGGCACTTCTTTGATCTGCAGATTACTGACACCTACCCCATTAGAATCACATCGGCGAAACGGGAAGACCCCGATTTTAGTGTATCATATTCTGCTCTAAATGTGTGAACATCAATCACAGACTGAGTGTCTGAAAAGAGACATGGACTAATCTTGAATCTTGGCATTTGAATGGACATGTACAGGTTGAGGGTACTCCAATTCAATGCTTGACAACTGGGTGAGGGTTAACACTTAGAATAAAACATATAGCAGCAAAATTGTTCTTTGATGAATGCCATATCGTCTCATGGAAACTTTCTTCCACAATCATTGTTGCATCTAGCAATACCAAAATAATTGTTACAACTCCCTTGTAATTAGATAAATTTGCCCTTAAAGTTGTTCAGTTTTGAAGAAAAAAGCTATATTCATGTCATTTTCGGCCAATGGGGGTTAATGTTGAAAGATTTGAGTGGTGATTGTGGTGTATCATGTTGTGCTCTAAATGTGTGGAAAATTTGAGCTAAATAACTGTAAACTTTTTTGAGACAATCGAAAAATGGGATAATTTGAAAGGTTTTGGCAGAATATTTTGAAAATACGTTGGATTGTGAGAGTTCCTATGATGCTACAGAAGTGTGCCAAATTTGGTTGAAATCGTTCAGCTAGTTTTCGAGCTAGGCCACAGACAAAATTAGGGTGGAAGAAAAATTTTTTTTAAAAAATAACAAGGAAACATTTTTTGAAATTTAAGAATAACAATAGTCTTTCTCAAACGAAGTTTGGGAAAGCTTTAAAAAAAATAACAAGGAAATTTTTTTTAAAATTTAAGAATAACAATAGTCTTTCCCAAACGAATCATTCATTCATTCATTCACTGTGGATGCGTGAATGAATTGAGTGAGGGATTGAAATTAGTGAAGTGTTTCGCTATGTAGATGAATGACGATATTATTCGAAGAAGAAATACGAACCCCTGTGGAAGAAGATCGGTTGTAGTTTTCGCCAACCGATTTTCAGGAACTATTTCAGTCATTCATCATGCTTCTATTATCAAACATTCATTATGTAATTACAGATCACCCCTTCTGTGTCATTTTGGGTGGTTGGGATGGATGAATGCAACATTTCATTGCACCGTTAAATGATTCTCTCATTCAAACGAAGAAATACCAACACCTTTGGACGGTGATCGATTGCTGTTATCTGCCCGCCTGTTAACTGCTCATTTATTCGCTTACCCACATAACATTCATTCATCGTATAAATCTCCCTTTTTAAGTCTTAATTTTCTTTTTTTTCACTCATCCATTAATTAATTCATCAATCCATTTTACCACTGCTCTGTTCATTCATTCTTCCATTCTTTCATCCATTCAGTCACTGATGGGTGGATATATGGATGGATGAGTGAGTGAACGAATGAACGAAATAATTTCATTGAACCGATAAATTGCGATACGAATTGAAGGAAGAAATACTAATACCAGTTTTCGCCCGCCTTTCCCTTATTCAAGTATTCGTTTACCTTTCTGCTTATCCACTCCCATTTTGTTTTGCGAGTGGATTGATGGGTGAATGAATGTGTGGTGTGTTGATGGCGCTGATAATGCACAATGAGACTTTCGATGTTGCATTTATGGATTTGCGCAATACGTTTGAGCCATATTCATTCACTCATCTTGCCAATACTTGTCATTCAGTGCAAATATATATCATTCCTTTTTTTGTTACGATTCATTCATTCATTCATTCATTCATTCATTCATTCATTCATTCATTCATTCATTCATTCATTCATTCATTCATTCATTCATTCATTCATTCATTCATTCATATGGATGGATGGATGGATGGATGGATGGATGGATGGATGGATGGATGGATGGATGGATGGATGGATGGATGGATGGATGCGATGCGATGCGATAGGATGGGATGGGCGAGGAGTGAGGTAATTTTTTAGGTTGATAAATGATAATATCAATCGAAGGAACAAATATCGGCACAAGACAGCGATCAGTTGTAGATTTCGCCCACTCCTCCATTCATTTGGTCGTTCGCTCATCTGCTCTTTTATCCACCCACAATTTGGGTGGGTGGATGGATGGGCGGATGAGTGAACGAAATAAGTGTATTGATTATTGGCGACAACAATCTGCGCATTGCGGAACTTTTCATTAATTCTTCCATTCATCCGCCAAGCTAATCTTTAACATCCACTTATGTGCTAATATATATCGCTCCTGATGTGATATGTTCACATTCATTCGTTCATTCATTCGTCCATTCGTTCACTTATCCATTCGTTCAGTTATTCATTCGTTCATTGGGCGGATGGATGGATGGATCGATGGATGGGGATGGATGGTGGATGGATGGATGAATGGATGGATGAGTGGATGGATGGACGGATGGGCTAGGAGTGAGGTAAGTTTTTGGGTAATAATACACGTAGGTCCCCAGTAGGTAGACCCGATCTTCACTGACCCCATATCAATGTTTCCGTTCGGAAAAGTGGTAATATTGTTATTAGTTTTTCAAAAATCAAAAATTCAGATAATGAAAATCTACGCTTTACTACAGACAATTTACTTAATATTTCGCTACCTTTGGTGTTCAGCTACTACACTAATGAACTGTTGCATAAATGAGAAGAGACCGCTCGAATTATTTCATGAATAATACCGTAATTGGAAGCCTAAATTGTTGAGGATTGTCATCAGATACAAATAAGCGCAGGGACATTTTCTCACGTTGTAGGGATAAATTCGATATAACTCTTCTGGTCGACACTCACTCATGTGAGGAAATAGAAAATACGTGGAAATGTGAATGGGGTTACGAAGCTATCTTCTGCTTTCACTCACGTTCAAGTAGGGGAGTAGCTATCCTATTCAAAAATATTTTTTTGTATCATATTCATAATACAATAAAAGATGGAAGATGTAACTGGATTATTCTTGACATCACGATTCAAAACCAAAGACTTACACTTTCGGTGGTCTATGGCCCCAATGATGATAACCCAATCTTTTTTGATAACCTCTTTAACCAAATTGAAAACATCGGACACAGCTCAGTTCTGGTCGGAGGCGATTGGAATGTACCCCAAAACTACAACCTTGACACATTAAAATACTTGCACGAAAATAACGTGAAGGCAAACGAAAGGATTCACTGGTTAATGGAAATATTCGACTGATGTGATGTTTGGAGGATGGAGAACACAAATCTAAGGCGATATGCGTGGAAGGGCCCCGATAATAAAATGGCTAGATTCGACTACTTTCTCCTGTCCACAGATTTACAAATTTTTCACAAAACGTCAGACATTCACATACGCTACAGATCTGATCACAACCCTGTAGCCATAACCCTGTCTTTCATCAGTCAACCAAGAGGAAGAGGCTTCTGGAAATCCAACAACAGTCTTTTGAACAACCCAGAATATATATCTGCAGTAAAATCCGTAATTGCAGAGACAGCTTGTCACTACTCCACTCCAAATAATAATAATATTACTACTACTACTACTACTACTACTACTACTACTACTACTACTACCACTAATAATAATAATAATACTTGTCAACAATCATTCAATATTGATGACCAGCTGTTTTGGGAAACTTTAAAATTAATGATTAGAGGAAAAACCATTGAATACTCGGCCCATGTAAAACGCAGAACTGACAAACGTTTGGCGAAAATTGAGGAGAAACTAGAGGTATTAAATTCCCGACTGGACGATGGCGATTTGTCAGTAAGTCCCGAAATTGAGTCTCTCGAAACTGAATTCCAAACTATCAGAAATAAAAAAAATAATGGTATAATTCTAAGAGCAAAAACAAAATGGAAAGTAGAAGGAGAAAAACCAACTAAATATTTTTGTAACCTAGAGAAAAGACATTACACAGAAAAAATAATACCAAAACGGGTGACTTCTAATGGTAATACGACGGAAACATTATCTGAAATATTAAAGGAACAAAAGTTGTTCTTTGAAAGCCTGTACTCCACTAAATTAAACCCAGCAAATGTTTCAATCGACAATAATCCATTTTTGATAATACTAATCCATTTTTACAGTTTTTTAGATCAAGAGGAAAGTAATTGTTTGGGGGGTCTCTAACAAGCTCCGAATGTTTAAGAGCCTTGAAACCAATGAAAAATAATAAAACGCCTGGGTCTGACGGTTTTACTGTAGAGGTTTATAAATTCTTTTGGAAAGATATTGGTACATTTCTGATTAATTCTCTGAATTACGGATATACCGTTAAACAGTTGTCTAATCCACAACGAACGCGTATTATTACCTGCATTCCAAAGCAAAATAACCCCAAGGAATTTATAAACAATTGGCGACCTTTCTCACTTATCAATGTCGACACAAAAATTGCTTTAACGGCTATTGCAAATCGAATTAAAACGGTCTTACCAAAACAAATTTCAGAAACTCAGCTTGGGTTCATGAAAGGAAGATACATCGGAGAGTCCACTAGACTTACATTTGACCTGATAGAAAAACGTGAGAAATAAAATATTGCTGGAGCTCTTGTTTTGTTAGATTTCGAAAAAGCCTTTGACTCTCTTGAATGGTCCTTCATAGAAAAAAATATTGAAGTTCCTTAATTTCGGACCTTCTATTAAAAACTGGTTTAATACTTTTTATTGCAATATTTTCAGTTACATCTTAAATAACGGACACTGCTCCGAAAAATTTAACCTACAGAGAGGAGTGCGGCAAGGTGACCCACTCTCCCCTATCTTTTTATTTTAAGTGTAGAAATATTAAGTGCCGCTCTTAAGTACAACCCCGATATTGATGGTATCAAAATAAACAACTCGGAATATCTCATAAGTCAGAACGCAGATGATTCAACGTTATTTTTGAGTGATGATGGGCAATCGGTGAACACAGCTTTGGAAAGTGTTGATTCTTTCGCTGAACAATCAGGCCTAAAAGTAAACTTTGAGAAAACACAGGTTATATGGATTGGGTCGAAACAGGAGTCTAGTGAAAAGGTAGCTACAAATCGTAATGTTCAATGGAACTATAATGGTAAATTTACTATCCTAGGTATCATGTACGATCTGTTCAGTGAGAACTACATAATGAATAATTACGTCAAAAAGATGAAAAAAATGGAAAAACTTCTGAATGACTGGTCGTTTAGAAACCTTAGCCTAATTGGAAAAACTACTGCTGTAAAAACACTGACCCTTCCAATACTGATATACTGTCTATCGGTTCTCCCAAATTCACCTGACAATATGTTGGATTCCATACAATCGCGTTTATTCCAATACCTGTGGGCCGGGAAGCGTGAAAAGATCAAACGTAATGTTCTTATTAACGAAACGGACGCCGGGGGTCTTAAATTTCTAAACTTTCGGTCATACAGTTATTCTTTAAAAATGGTTTGGATTAAGAAGTTAATGGATCCCGGCAAAATAGCACCCTGGGAAACTCTTATTTTGGACAACTTCGTAAAATATGGAGGTTATAAAACTTGTTTTTTACACAAAGAGGGATTAACAAAGGTTGGGGAGCACTCAAATAGTTTTTTGGAAAAATGTCCTTAAGGCCTGGTCTCTTTTAGACAACAAACCTCCAACTGAACCTGAAGAAATTTGTTCTCAACCTATTTTCTACAACAAAAATATAAAAATTAACAACAAACTATTTTTTAATCAAAGATGGTGCGACAGAGGTATATTTTTTCTTAACGACCTCTTGAGTGACAGTGGGAGGCTTTCTGACTTTTGAAGCCTTCTCTGTAAAATTTGATATCAAAACTCCCTTCACTCTCTTCCAGGGGTTAAGAAATAGACAATAGTTCACTGCTTGGAGTAACGTACGGTTTTTATTCTCGAGTGGGATGCGGAAGGTTATTTTCACGAGGCGCTAGCCGAGTGAAAATAATCCCCGCATCCCACGAGAGAATAAACACCGTACGTTATTCCAAGCAGTGAACTATTGTGTTTATTATATTTCCCTGATAATATCTGCAACACAAATACCCCTCTTGCATCATCCAAGAGCAGTTTCCCAAGGTCGCTCAATTTGTTTTGACGGTTAGAAAAATCGGCGCATGAACACAAAAACATGAATGAATGAACTGATGATATGACGTCATCAGAAAGGAATGCAATGACGCTCATTTTCAAATGGAAGTTCAAATGACGTGAGATATGAACTTATGAAGGAAATCAACACATTTTAAAGAAATAATTCAATCAATCACCATGAATGAGTAGTCATGTTCAACTTCTTATAACTTTGTGTGGATGTGTACATAGTTATTGTTCGCTGTCAGTTGGAATATCAAGCACAATATTTGTCGAAGTGGATTGGGTGTTATCGCAGGATTTTGAGGCGGAACAACTGCAATGGTTGATCACAATGTTTATGATCGGATTGTTTATTGTGCTCGTTCCGAATATATTCCCAAGATGTTGTTGGATCATAGAGGTGCCCGATAGTTGGTTGGTAGTTATGGCATTCATAGAAGATTTTGCAGTTGTACTTTGGGAACGGCTTGAAGTTGACGTCTTTGACAAACTCATTACAGTTGTTATCGGAATTTGTGGCTGAATCTGTAAATTCGATTCGTGCGAAGTTGATTCATTTGAGAGAATAGATGAGATGTTTCTTTCCTGGTGAGTATTTATTCTTGAGTAGTTGTTTATACTGTTGATATTTTTATGTCCCGATATTTGGACAATGTGGTTTGGAGGTACATCTGCGTCACTCAATTTCTGAATAAGATGCTTACGAGAACTATGATTTGTCAATCGCTTTTCAGAAGGCAACCCACCGTCAGTTTTCATATTAGACATGAACTTGTAGATTTGGTTTATGCCCAGGCGTTGGTTTTTGAACCATTTTTGTCCCTTCTCAAAATAAGAATTTTCATCGATTTGTTTCTGCGTTTCAGCCATAATTGAAATGTGAAATGGAGAGCCTGGCTCTCGCATTCCCGATGGACGTTTCTCCCTGTACAATTCATAAATACGTACTGGATTTCTTTCCGGCACTGAAGTTTCATATGCTTTTGGTTTTATCGTTCGCGTATTTTGAGGATTTTCGCCGTTGCGGGTTTTTGTGTGTCTCTCGTCCACCACTGGATATTTTCGCCCTGTTTCGTCTTGACCAACGCTAACGTCTCCCCATACCAGATCATACTGCTCCTTCTCTCCACGCATACCACAATACATAGTAAATGTTAGCCACAATGAGTTCAATATAGATTTCGGTGAGTACGGCCCCAAAACTTTCTTCTCATAAAGCATATCAATTTCAGTATCAGTTATTTCTTCGGCAGCATTTGGCTTATTGCCCTTGCCCAACGATTTCAACTGCTTCTGCTTTATTTTAAGGGCTTCTCTGGCCTTTGCAAATTTTGAGTCTGAAATAATACATTTGCTGTAATTGGCATTTTTCAAGTGACGACTGATACTTGAATACAAAGCTCAAAGTGTGGAAGGTTCGTACTCCCTGCCATCCTTGCGCCGTACTGATACGAGAAAGTGAGAAATGTAATCGCACAAATCACTGGGGTCAATGTCCGCTATTTCTCCGGTGTAACTGTACTTTGCTTTAAGAAATTGCTGGAACAATCGTATATCCAAAAGAGTTTTCTTCATCGTATTTTTGTTTTGATTTTGAACAATGAAATCAGCCAGTTCGCTATCGTCCATCATTTCGAATCGACCAAATTCCACTGACGCGCCCTCGATTGAAGAAATAATGTCACTACCGGTTGCTCCAATAACATCATCTCCCCCAGTGGAATAAGGTTGAAATAATTCCAACAGAAACTCGTCATCTATCGTATCTAGAAGTTTCACATTCGATGCAAATGCAGCCATTTCTGAACCACTCGGTATGAAAACAAAGCAGACGTAAACTCGCAACAGCGTAACTTGCCGTAAGGGGAATAATCCAACATGCTGACGTCATTGATAGTAAAATAGTCTGTCATGACTGGGAGTAGGATATGGCCGTGGGAGTTGAATAACACTTTCGAGGTCGTGGGAGTAGGATATGGTTTTTATTTACAAAGGAAAGTATAAGTAGAAATATAATAAAGGCGATTTCAAAACGATGGCAAAATGAAATAAACAGTAAAAAAAATCCGACTTTATCATAATTCCGTTGATAGAAAAATTAAAATTAACAAAAACCGTGAACAAAACTTTTTACTCATTATTCCTGCAGCATGCGGCCTCGTGCCCAGCTCAGTCTCAGAAGAAATGGAACGAGCATTTGCATCTCAGCCTCGCCATTTTAAATGTAAATTATCAGAGACTGAGCTGTGTACGTTTTGTTCCAACACTAAAGAGACAGTGCAATATTTATTCTTCGAGTGTTCAGTGTCAAAGACAGTCCTGTTACAACTTGCAGATAGATTGCAGGAGAAATGTGGTATTCTATTACCACTGACACCGCAATTTACCCTCATTGGCTATAATAATAATAATAATAATAATAATAATATACCCTCACCTTAGTAATTCTTATATTTAAAAAAGTTCATTTATTCTTGCAAAGAGAGAAAATGTCAACCTAGCTTCCACGGATTCGTCGAAATGCTCCGTCAATACCGTGACCTCGAGCTATACGCCCGCCACCTGTACTCTAACAAAAAAACGACCTAATAAATAGCAGGTGGGAATCTCTAAAAGCCCTATTTTATCCTCCGACTTAACACTTCAATCTCCTGGACAATAGCCCTCAATCTCCTGGACAATAGCCCTCGACGTTTTTGTTTTGTTGTTGTTGTTTTTTTCTCTCTATCTATTCTCATGAGAAGGCTCCATGCAACACAAGTCGGATAAAACAATAACAATCTTATTTCTGGGCATCGATTAAACCTAGAGTAGAAAAGGTTATATATTATACTCTGTATAAAATGGAATTCAATGTACACTCAGACTGTATGTATAGATACATGTTTATCACGTTTTATCTGAATAAAAAAATTTAAAAAAAAAATGTTTGGGAAAGCCTAATAAAAAAAAAAGAAAAAAAAATAGAGAAGAAAAATTTTGAAAAAGAAGAAGAACAGGAGTATTTCCCAAACTGGGTTTAGAAAAGCCTGAAAGAAAAAAACGAAAAAAAGAAAAAGAAAAAAAATAGAGAAGAAAAATTTTGAAAAAGAAGAATAACAAGAGTCTTTCTCAAACTGGGTTTGGGAAAGCCTAATGATATTTAAAATAATAAATTTTGATATCGTCTGCGCTGGCTAAAGGGTTAAGCAATAACCAATCTCTGATGTCTGAAACGACCAAATAACGCTGAAAAATAGTTTGGGGGCACCAATGAGGCCCACAATATTTTTTGTGTCCCACAACTTGATATTAAAAATAAAATAGCCAACACCCACATATCAGGATCAATTGGGGTCTTTATATACATATACATCATTAATGAACGTTGCAGTGGATACAAAACAGTGCAGCCTCAGAATGTTAAACTTTTTATCCATCTGTCAACAATCGACTCTACAACATACACACAAACACACCTCCAAATTTAACAGTATAGCCGACTGTAGCGGCAATCAAAATAATTCCTCCAAAAGCTTTGCACCAGACTCAAGCTTGCTGCTGAATCCACTTCTGGAAAACATTACTTTAAATGTATGTTTATGCTCTGCATTTGTTATTCTCTCTCAGAAATAAATACTTTTTAAAAACATAGTTGCAGGCGTGGTGGATTTATTGGGGTGTCGCCCGCCCCCAATTTTCCCGTGAAATGTTAATTTTATATACATTCATGTCTGAAATGCGTAAAGCTGGTTCATTAATTAATTTATTTATTTATTTTTTTTTTTGTTTTTTTTATTTTTTTTTTATTTTTTTTTTCATTTATTTATTTATTTATTGGAATTTAACGAAACTTTTGATAGGCGGAGTCACCTTGTGTCGGACAGTTTTACGTGTGGAGAAAGTCTGAGTATCCGGAAAGAACCACCGACCAGCGGCGAGCAACCGTCAGACTTCCACCGTATTAACTCAGCAAAAGCGGGGTTAGCATTAGCTGAAGGCAAGTGTACCATCAAGTGCAGTACGCCTTAGTACACAGCTCCACCGTGCCTCAGACACTAGTTCATGTAATCTTACCCTGATAGTTCTGGGCTATTTGTGCCAGTTATTCCTCCACTTTCTGGGTATATAAGCCTTCAAAAGGTACCCAGTGTGCTCCAATTGGTATCAAAGGTTCATTGTTTGCCCGTGGAACACCCTGGCCCTTCATCAATAGGGAATACACTCTCTTAACCCTTAACGAGGTGAAATAATGTGGAAATATGCCCAACCCCACCCCCACCCCCACACACATACACGCCACACTTCATTTGATCATGCCATACTCCTGGTTTAAACTAATTACAGCAAACAGAGACCTTGTGAAGTGGATAATTTTAACCTTTTTAATTGGATGCAAAAATTATGTTATTTGTTATCACGTCACTAAGGGAACTTCATTCCAAATGAGCAACCTCACCTGACCGGAAAATTTCTACATGGGTAAAAATATCTGTCATTGAAAGTGATTTACAGAAGAGTTGGCTCCCCTTAATTTTCAGAAGCTGCCAGTAAATTTAACAATGAATTTCATATACAAATTAAAATTTCGAAATGTTAGCGAATTTGCATCATAGATGGATGTGCGCATCATTTATGAAACTACAAGCATTTTCCTTTGGAGTAGTATAAAAATACAGATGCTGTCTTTTTACAAATTTTTCTCCAATCAGTTTGAAATTTGAACGCTTGACTATTATTCTCTGTTGAAATCCATTTAAAAATTTAAAAATAAGAAAACTGCGTTTTCACCATCTTTCAATGTACTATAGATTTTTTCTATATTCATTATATCAACAGTGTTCGCATCGTGACACATTATACATGCAGTGTCCGACGTAACGGCCAAAACCGGCCAGCGCTATTCTCAAAAATCTCCAATTAATTTTCATTATTTTTTTCATTTTTTGTCTTAAAAACATAGGTTATGACCCCTCGTTGGAACGAGCTCGTCGAGCTCGTTCCAACGAGGGGTCATAACCTATGTTTTTGAGACAAAAAATGAAAAAAATTAGATATTCAAGAATTTTGTTTGCAAGTGTCGTCTTCTCTTCATGTTAGGTAAAGGGTTAAGATGTGTTAGATATTCTCGAGGCTGTTCCACCAGGTACTGAACAACGTGACCTTTTTTAACGTTGTGATGACGTCGGCGGTGCCTAATATTCATTCAATAAAAAAGAAAGCTCAAGAAACCCTTGCTTCACTAATAAGGCGTATTCTCCCTACTGCAAATAGAAGGTTTTCTCGGGAGATTTACCCATTTACTGTATACCCACTGGTATAATAGGGAGGTGGGGGAGGGGGGGGGGAGGCTTAACTGTTTTTTGGACAGTATAAAAATCTAGGAGGTGAGATTTGCAATTTGTTTCCTTGGAAGAAGAAAAACCTGCAATTTCCTGTAAAATCATATTCGCCAAGTGCTAATGTGGGTGGTTACTTAGTGTTGGCAGGTGTGATACTGACAGATACTCTTAATTATCTGTGAGGTAGTTGCTTCTAATTTACTTACCACAAAACGCCAGATTTCTTTTTGTAACATTTGATAAACGTCTAGTAATTCCAAGGGAGATAACGTTATTATGTAAGTAGTAGTGCTCGCACGTTTCACCCCTCATCAGCCGGATCTCATTGCCGGATCTCATGTGACGTCATAGTCACGTGACCTAGTGCCGCCATGTTGTGTTGTCATGGTAACCCGCATGAGCGGCCATGTTGTGACGTCATCTCCATAGTGACACGTGGTGTGAGTGCGCATGCGCAGCGCGTGTTGTTAGGGTGATACGTGTTTCCGTCGTCCATTTTGTATACTGGAGGCCGCCATCTTGGTTTCTATGGTAGCACGTGATTGCTATGTTACCAATGGCTTCTAACAAGACAGGGATATGTTCGGGGGTGTGTTCCTTTGTAGAAGAGTAAATCTGATTACCACAAACAACCCGACAATCCCTCCAAATCACCAAAATCCACCTAAAATCACCGAAATTGACTTTATTTCCCCAATTTATCGGCTTAGCACGTAGTGCTATAGTACTAAGGGGGTATAAGGGGTGCGTTCGATTGAACAGGAGTAATGTTCTGGCTTAGAATTCTCCCAGAATCCCTTTTTGGATCCCTATCCCATGACGTTTTTCCCTATTAAGAGTAGCACGTAGTGCTATAGGACAAATTTACCCAGAATTCTCTGCTTCTATCTATATATGCAATAGTTTACGTCTCTCTGGCCATGTTCCTTCATTCTAGAGTATACTCCAGTAGCGTAGAAGAGCATATCAACTGGAACAGTTTACCTTATTATTGCTATATTTAGCAATTTCTGGTCTATTCTTGTTAGTTCTGACCCTATTCCAAGTACTCTTGTTGTTTCGTTTATCTAGGTCATTTATATAAATTATAACTAACCAATCAGATTGCTTGATTTCCCATAATCTGTATGCAGAGTTATCTCCCCTTATTACAACGAAGTCCTATCCGATTCTCATCACCTCTTATCCAATGGCCATATCCCATGGAATCCCATTTTGGGGAAACACCTGTGGCTATGGAATCCCTTTTTTGTCGTATGAGGCCATGAGGGTTATGTAAAAGCCCTCAATGAGTCCTCATTTTTTATCCCTCATAGCCTCATTGAATTTTAAGGTTATGAGGACCATTAAAAATCCCTCATTGAGGTATAATTTACTACGACTCTTAGCCTCATTTCAGTATTTGAGGATACCCATGGCCTGGTATTGTATTATTCGAGGATACCTATCGAGGATACCTTTAGGTGAATCCCTTTTTTGTCGTATGAGGCCATGAGGGCTATGTAAAAACCCTCGATGAGTCCTCATTTATTATCCCTCATAGCCTCATTGAATTTTGAGGTTATGAGGACCATTAAAAATCCCTCAATGAGGTATAATTTACTACGACTCTTAGCCTCATTTCAGTATTTGAGGATACCTATGGCCTGGTATTGTATTATTCGAGGATACCTATCGAGGATACCTTTAGGAGAATCCCTTTTTTGTCGTATGAGGCCATGAGGACTATGTAAAAACCCTCAATGAGTCCTCATTTATTATCCCTCATAGCCTCATTGAATTTTGAGGTTATGAGGACCATTAAAAATCCCTCAATGAGGTATAATTTACTACGACTCTTAGCCTCATTTCAGTATTTGAGGATACCTATGGCCTGGTATTGTATTATTCGAGGATACCTATCGAGGATACCTTTAGGAGAATCCCTTTTTTTGTCGTATGAGGCCATGAGGGCTATGTAAAAACCCTCGAACGCGGGTTACCATGACAACACAACATGGCAGCACTAGGTCACGTGACTATGACGTCTCATGAGATCCGGCAATGAGATCCGGCTGATGAGGGGTGAAACGTGCGAGCACTACTACTTATGTAGATAAAGATTTATATGCAGAACATAATGAACATGTCAACACAACACAAAATAACGCAATAACAAACACAAACAATGGCGACTTTGTGAACATTTGTTTACAGGTGGTGAGGGTATTTGTACAGGAGAACTTATATGTGGTAAATATATACTTCCTGTTCAAGTTCCATTGGTCAGGCAGAGTAGTTCCTTTTTCATTTCCGTTTATTGAAACCTTTCGCTACATGTACACGTCCCCCCGTTCATTTTAACTATATATTTTGAAATAAGTTTTGTACTATTTTAATACTGAAGTAGCGCTATCATCTGATTAACTGTCGGTAATAGATTTCTTTAAAGTTTGACCGCCAGTCAGTCAATGATAGTTTTAATTTGTATATAACAAGACATATGGATTATTTTAGTGGTCAAAATGCCAAATATACGTAATATGCAAGGGGGGGGGGGGGGGGGGGGTAAAAAAACAAATGGAGGCAAAGGATCGTAAAAAAATCTGTCAACACTCCACAAAGAAAAAAGAAACCTGTCGGATATTTCTTGCGTATCTTCATTATGATTTAAAACTGTTTTCTACTTTTTTACACGTAGAAAGCTGAAGCGACAGGTCGATCGGTCGCAACAGCAGTCATTCATTCCCTCACTCCCTCCGCTCACTCACCTCGCCTACCCAGCCCAGCCCACCCCAGCCCAGCCCAACATGGCGGGGATAGTGAGAGTGTGGAAAGCTTGTCCAGGATTTGTCCTTCTAGGGGGGTTCGTCTGTCTTATTGCCTCTAAATTGCCATAGCTTTGATGAATATTATCAGCTGCTTTGTGATCATCTTGTTCTTTGATTCCTGATTTATTTTGTCAACCATCCTCCGGCTTGTTGTGTATTTTTGTTGACTTTCGTTAATCGTAGATCGTGGGTCATCATTATTCTCATAGAACATTTCAACTGTGTTAATAGTTACAATGTCAACATCCAAGGCAGGTAGTGCAAGCACTGATAATGTGTCCAATGCCGAGCTTAAAAAGTGAATAAAGGAGCTCGATAAAAGGATCTCTACGAATCTTGACTGTATTAAGAGAGAAGTGAAAGAGCTCAGGGCAGAAATTACCACAATCAACCAGGCACTGGCGGAGATGAGAGCAGACCAAACAGCATTGGTCAGGGATGTTGATTACAGTGTACAGAGGATAGATGATATTGAAAACAATCTGATTCTTGACGTAATGTTAAAAATGGAATCCAAAATAAGTGAAGCTGAAGAGAAGCCCTTACTTGGGCAGCTCCATGATCGCAAATACAATCTACTTTTCTATGGGACTGAAGAAAAACAAAATGAAGATACTTATAAAGTCCTGGAAGATTTTCTGGTTCAAGACCTCACACTTGGTACTTCTAAAGCCACTGAGATTGTTGAAAGGATTATCAATGTACATAGACTCCCTTCTTCTGGACATAGAGCTTCACCAGAGTCGCCCCTTCACTCAAATCTCTGATTGAAAGGTTTGGAAATGATCGTGATAAACAATGTGTGTTAAAGGCAGCTCCAAATCTCTATAGATCTAAGAAGACTATACGGACTGACCTCCCACCAATAACGAAAAGAGAAAGAGGTAGACTGTCGAATATTGCATATAAGCTTAGAACTGAGAAACACTGCAGAACGAGAATCAGAGTTTCTGGGGTCAGGGTGATTCTCGAGTTTAAAGAATCTCCTACTGCCAGCTGGAAGGAGCACATCGAGTAATCGAGTAATTCCAGAAGTTTATCATCTTCAACTGTCAAAGAAATCTGGTACTATTTATTTATTTATTGATGTTTAAGGTCACATATTTATGCACAACGGCTAATCATGACCGTGACAGTTTTACGGGTGGAGGAAGCCGGAATACCCGGAGAGAACCACCGAGCAACGACGAGCAGCTGCCAGCTCCCCAACATCGTAACTCCGCACTGCAGCACAGGCAGGGTTAGATTGGTTGAAGACATGCGTACCACCGACGTGCAGTACGCCTTAGTACACGGCGTCATCGTGCCCCCACACGGGCAATGGAGATGAAGTGTCTCGCCCAAGGACACAACGCGGTTGCCGCAGGTGGGATTCGAACCGAGGACCTCTCGGCTTGCAGCCTGCACCTCTACCTATTGAGCCACCGCGCTCCCCATCTGGTACTAAGCTATAAATAATACTACTTTGTTACTGATAAAACAAATGCTATCACCCACCCCAAAGCACTCTCCATGTGTAAAAGCTCCGCGAACGTCCAGTGTTAACTCGGTCCACTTTTAATATGTCAATACCAAGTCTGAAAATAAACAGACTGTCATCTGCAAAATGAGGTCCCCAGAGGGTGAATTTGGTGATGCTACCCTGCAAGGCAGGGTAGCATCAATAATTGCTAATCTGTGAACCTCAATCTGAATCAAGGTCTCAAGTCTAAACAGAACGATGTACCCAGAAGATAAATTGGATCACTGTATGGGATAGCATCAGCAAATTCACCCTCTGGGGACCTCATTCTGCAAATGACAGATTGCTGATATTCAGGCTTGGTCTATTCCCCTAGGGGAGTCTTCAGTTATGGTCGGCAGGAGCTATTTACCACCTGGGTGGCAAATAGCTATTTCTCATTATTTAAGCTATTTACCACCCGGGTGGCAAATAACTATTTCTCATTATTTAAGCTATTTACCACCCGGGTGGCAAATAACTATTTCTCATTATTAAACTACCTACCGCTGGGGTGGCAAACAGCTATTTCTCATTATTTAAGCTATTTACCATCCGGGTGGCAAATAACTATTTCTCATCATTTAAGCTATTTGCCACCTGGGTGGCAAATAACTATTTCTCATTATTTAAACTTTTTACCACCCCAGTTGCAAATATCTATATCTCATTATTTAAACTATTTACCACCCTGGTGGAAAATACCCATTTCTCATTATTTAACCTATTTGGCACCTGGGAGGCAAATAACTATTTCTCATTATTTAAGCTAATTACCACCACGATGGCAAATAGTGATTTCAATCAGAGGGGGTGGCAAATAACAATAATGAACACAATAACAATAGTAATAGAAAGGGGTGGTAAACTATGGTAAAATCAAAAGGGGTTAGCAAATGTACCTAAAAATGAAAATGGGATAGCAAAGTGATAATAATCAAAACAGATAGCAAATAATAAAAGCAATCAATGAGGACAAATAAAAAATAAGTGTAGTAATAAAAGGGGTGGCAAGTCAAAAGGGGATAACAAATGCAATTAATAATGAAAAAGGGGTGGCACTAATCAACATGGGTGTCAAATGATGGAAACAATCAAAAGGAGTTGACAAATTAATCAAAGGCAGATTGCAGATAATGATAACAATGAAAGGGGGAGGGAATGGTAAATAAAGATACTACTGAAAAGGGGGTGGCAAATAGTAATAATCAAAAGGGGTGTCAAAAAATGGTAATAATCAAAAGGAGATGACAAACAAAGATTAAATTCAGAGGGAGTGGCAAATAATGATAGCAATGGAAAGAGGGTGACAAATAAAGATACGACGGAAAAGGGGGCACAAAATAACTATAATAATCAAAAGAGGTGTCAAATAATGGTAATAATCAAAAGGAGATGAGAAATAAAGATTATATTCAAACGGAGACGGCGAATAATGATAACAATGAAATGGGGGTGACAAATAAAGATAATACTGAAAAGGGGTGGCAAATAACAATTATAAAAAAAGTGGTGCCAAATAATGGTAATACTCAAACGGAGACGACGAAAACAGAATATAGTCAAAGGGGGGTGGGTGGCAAATAATGATAGCAACAGAAAGGGAGTGGAAAATAAAGATAATACTGAAAATGGGGTAGCAAATAACTCTAATAAACTAAAAGTGTACCAAATTATGGAAACAATCAAAAGGAGGTGGCAAATAAAGATTATAGACAAAGGGGGTTGCAAATAATGCTAACAATCAAATGGGGGTGGCAAATAAACATAATACTCAAAAGGGGGTGGCAAAAAATAATAATAAAAAAGGTGTTGCCAAAAAATGGTAATAATCAAAAGGAGTTGACAAATAAGGATTATAGTCAAAGGGGGATGGCAAATAATGATAACAATGAAAAGGGGCAGGCAAGATAAGGTAATACTGAAAAGGGGGTGGCAAATAACTATAATAATCAAAACGGCAGCCATTATAGACAAAGGGGATGGCAAATAAAAATACCAATTAAAAGGAGGTGGCAAATAACATAATACTCAAAAAGGGGCTGGCAAATAAGATAATACTCAAAAGGGGGTGGCAAATAAGTACAATAGTCAAAAGTGATGTCAAATAATGGTAATAATCAAAGGGAGATGACAAATAAAGATTATAGTCAAAGGGGGGTGGCAAATAATGATAACAATTAAATGGGGTGGCAAGTAAACACAATACTGAAAAAGGGGTGGGAAATAACTATAATAATCAGAATGGATGCCAAATAATGGTAATAATCAAAGGGAGATGACAAATAAAGATTATAGTCAAAGGGGGATGGCAAATAATGAAAACAATTAAAAGCGGGTGGTAAGAAAGGGTAATACTGAAAGGGGATGGCAAATAACTCTATTAATCAGAATGGGCGCCAAACAAATGTAATAACCAAAAGATGACAAATAAAGATGGCAAACAATGGGGATGGCAAATAATGATAGCAATGAAAAGGGGGTGGCAAATAAACATAACACTGAAAAGGGGGTGGCAAATAACTCTAATAATCAAAATGAGGACCATTATAGTCAAGGGGGATGGCAAATAAGAATAACAATTAAAAGGGGGTGGCAAATAAGATAATACTGAAAAAGGGGTGGCAAATAAGATAATACTGAAAGGGGGTGGCAAATAAGTATAATAATCAAAGGTGGTGCCAAATAATGGTAATAATCAAAAGGAGATGATGAAAAAAGATTTTTGTCAAAGGGGGACGGCAAATAATGATAGCAATGAAAAGGGGGTGGCAAATAAACTTAATACTGAGAAGGGGGGTGACAAATAACAATAATGAACAAACATGGTGCCAAATAATGGCAATAATCAAAAGGAGATGACAAATAAAGATTATAGTCAAAGGAGATGGCAAATGATGGTAGCAATGAAAAGGGAGTGGCAGGTAAACATATTACTGAGAAGGTGGTGACAAATAACAATAATAAACAAAAGTGCTGCCAAATAATGGTAATAATGAAAAGGAGATGACAAATAAAGATTATAGTCAAAGGAGGGGGGATAGCAAATAATGATAACAATTAAAAGGGGCTGGCAAAGTAAGGTAATACTGAAAAAGTGTGGGAAATAACTATAATAATCAAAGTGGGAGCCATTATAGTCAAAGGGGATGGCAAATAAGAATATCAGTTAAAAGGGGGTGGAAAATAAGATAATACTCAAAAGGGTGTGGAAAATAAGATAATACTGAAAAGGGGGTGGAAAATAAGTATAATAATCAAAAGTGGGGTCAAATAATGGTAATAATCAAAAGGAGATGACAAATAATGATTATAGTCAAGGGGGTTGGCAAATAATGATAACAATTATAAGTAGTGGCAAGTGAAGACAATACTGAAAAACGGGTGGGAAATAACTATAATAATCAGAATGGGTGGCAAATAATGGTAATAATCAAAAGAAGACAAATAAAGATTATAGTCAAAGGGGGTGTCAAATAAGGATAACAATGAAAGATGGATGGCAAATAAAGATAATTCTGAAAAGGGGGTGGCAAATAACAATACTGAACAAAAGTGGCGCCAAATAATGGTAATAATCAAAAGGAAATGATGAAAAGAGATTTTTATCAAAGAGGGATGGCAAATAATGGTAGCAATGAAAAGGGGGTGGCAAATAAACATAATACGGAAAAGGGGGTGACAAATAACAATAATAAACAAAAGTGGTGTCAAATGATGGAAATAATCACAAGGAAATGACAAATAAAGATTATAGTCAAAGGGGGATGGCAAATAATGATAACAATGGAAAGGGGGTTGCAAGATAAGGTAATACCAAAAAGGGGTGTAAAATAACTACAATAATCAAAATGGTAGCCATTATAGTCAAAGGGGATGGCAAATAAGAATAACAATTAAAAGAGGGTGGCAAATAAGATAATACTGAAAAGGGTGTGGCAAATAAGATAATACTGAAAAGGGGGGGGGGGGCAAATAAGTATAATAATCAAAAGAGGTGCAAAATAATGGTAATAATCAAGAGGAGATGATGAAAAGAAATTTTTGTCAAAGGGGGATGACAAGTAATGATAGCAATGAAAAGGGGGTGGCAAATAAATATAATACTGAAAAGGGGATGACAAATAGCAATAATGAACAAACGTGGTGCCAAATAATAGTAATAATCAAAAGGAGATGACAAATATGCATTATAGTCAAAGGGGATGGAAAATAATGATAACAATGAAAAGGGGCTGGCAAGATAAGGTAATACTGCAAAGGGGTGGCAAATAACTATAATGATCAAAGTGGGAGCCATAATAGTCAAAGGGGATGGCAAATAAGAATATCAATTCTTAGAGACTGGAAAATTAAATAATACTCAAAAAGGGATGGAAAATAAGATAATACTGAAAAAAAGGTGGCAAAAAGTGTAATAATCAAATCTGGAGCCAAATAATGGTAATAATCAAAAGGAGATGACAAATAACGATTATAGTCAAGTGTGTGTGCGTGTGTGTGTGTGTGTGTGGAGGGGGGGGGGAGGGGTAATAATGGTAATAATGAAAGAAGACAAATAAAAATTATAGTCAAAGGGGGAAGGCAAATAATGATCACATTGAAAAGGGGATGGCAAATAAACATAATACTGAACAGGGGGTGGCAAATGACAATACTAAACAAAAGTGATGCCAAATAATGGTAACAATCAAAAGGAGATGATGAACAGAGATTATAGTCAAAGGGAGATGGCAAATACAGATAGCAATGAAAAGGGTGTGGCAAGATAGAGTAATACTGAAAGGGGGGTGACAAATAACTATAATGATCAAAACAGGAGCCATTAGAGTCAAAGGGGATGGCAAGTAAGAAAACAATTAAACGGGGGGGGGGGGGGTGGCAAATAAGATAATGCTGAAAAGGAGATGGCAAATAGGATAATACTGAAAAGGGGGTGGCAAATAAGTATAATAATCAAAAGTGGTGCCAAAGAATGATAATAATCAAAAGGAGATGAGGAAAAGAGATTTTTGTCAAAGGGGATGACAAATAATAATAGCAATTGAAAAAAGTGGAAAATAAGATAATAATGAACTGAGGTGGCAAATAACTATGATAACCAAAAGTGGTGTCAAATAATGGTAATAATCAGAAGGAGATGACGAGTACAGATTTTAGTCAAAAGGGTTGGCAAATAATGATAACAATTAAAGCGGGGTGGCAAGTAAAGATAATAATGAAAAGGGGTGGCAAATAACTATAATACTCAAAAGTGGTGCCAAATAATGGTAATAATCAAAAAGAGATGACAAATAAAGATTATAGTCAAAGGTGGTGACAAATAATGATAGCAATAAAAAGGGGTGGCTAATAAACATAATACTGAAAAGGGGTGGCATATAACAATAATAAACAAAAGTGGCGCCAAATAATGGTAATAATAAAAAGGAGATGACAAATAAAGACTATAGTCGAAGGGGGTGGCAAATAATGATAACAAGGAAAAGGAGGTGGCAAATGAATATACTACTGAAAGGGGCTGCACATGACTATAATAATCAAAAGGGGAGCAAAATGATGATAATAATCAAAAGTAGGTGACAAATAAAGATTACAGTCAAAGGGGGTGGCAAATAATTGTTTTTTGTGTTTTTTTTTGGATTGCTTCAATAAACTGCTGGTCTGTCAGCAGCAAAAGACATTTCGCATGTTACTCAAGTGTTGTGGTATTTATTGAGTAGTCAATATCAAAAGTTTCTGATAGATCGTTCTGGAGAAGAAGATTTTTAAAGAAAATCCCTCATATCTTACTAACTTAACATCTGGGCTCCCATAGGCACCCCAAACATTAACCCAGGAACTCGATTTGAAAAAACCCCTGAAATCTGGCCCTCCTAGAGATGGTGTATATCAAATATGAAAGGATTGTGACTGGTGGATCTGAAGAAGATGTTTAAAGAAATTTCCTCACATTGCACTAAGTTAAATTTAGGCTCCAATAGAGAGACCAAACACTAACCCAGGGACCCGACTCGAACACAATTTAATCTGACTCCCCCAGTGGTGATTTATACCAAATATGAAAGCATTCTGTCTGGTGGATTTGAACAAAACGATTTTTAAAGAGATTTTCTCATATTGCACCAAGTTGAATATGGGATCCCAAAGGAAACCCAAATATTAAGCCAATGATGTGCGATTTAAGCAAATGTGAGTCTGGCCCACCTAGGATGTTGTACACTAAATATGAAAGGATTCTGACTGGTAAATCTGAAGAGGATTTTTAAAGAGATGCCTTCATACTGCACTAAGTTAAAATTCGGGCTCCTACAGGGACCCCAATTATTAAGCCAAGGACTCAATTTGAACAAACTTGAATCTGCACCACTCCCATTCCCCCTCCCCCCCCCCCCACCCAGGCATGTAATATACCAAATATCAAAAGATTCGAATTGATGGTTCTTTTTTAATTTTGAAAAAACAATTTATGGGTGCTATCAGGATATTGCCCCTTGTGGTGTCCCCTATGGGCATGGCAAGGTTATTTGAACACATTTTAATTGGCATATCATAGGGAACAAGCACGTGAAATTTGGTTCAATTCGGCTCAGTGGTTTATGAGTGGAGTCGATAATGTAAAAATCAGGTGAGCTAAAAACAATATTCTGGTCTGTGCCATTTCAGAAATGCGGGCGTTTGATTTTTTCCTATTTTTAGCACCTTTGGAAATCAATCAAGTACTCATAACCTACTTATATTAGATGACGAATTTGGTTCAAACCAACCCATCGGTTCTTGAAATGAAAAGTTTGGGTGGAGCCCAAAATAGGCATACCCCCACAGACAGCCAAAATATTGACCTACAGACTTCCCTTGAACCCTTATAAAAATATTTTCTACCAGTGAGCTTGTGCGAGCTTGTTGCAAGCTTGCGTGAGCTTGTAATTTCAGGCAAGCTTATGGTGTAAGCTTGTGCGAGCTCGCAGCAAAAATCACAGAAGCCAAATTACTTATGGTGGATTCAGGATGTCTATTGGGCAGAACACATCATGTGACTTCATTCAACTCAAGGCTCCAGATACAACTGTTAGAATTCAAATTTGTCTGGTGCATCATACGTGTGTGTTAGATAAGGTTTGCATGTTTTTCAACATTTTCCTCTTGTTATTGTTGTATATAATCAGGTAATTAGTAAACCTTTTATATGTTGATCATGCTAACAAGAGCTGGAAGCCCAATGGCTCAGTGGTTACGGCATTGGACTTCAAACCGAGAGGTGCATGGTTCAATCCCCGTCAGGGGTATCTGCATTGTGTCCTTGAGAAAGGCCCTTAATTACAATTGCCCACTTCGCATTTGTTTGGAATGAGCTTGCACTAGGTTTTTAATGTTTTTTAGGCTTTTGGGCATTAAACCACAGCCCGAACATGGCAGAAGCTTCATTTGAACAAGTAGAAAGGGTATACTCCAAAGATGGTCGGTGCCATATATGCTTGAATTTGGCCCAGTGGTTTTGAAAAAAATATATTTCAAAAGTTAAGGGATGACACACGACCCATGGATGGACGACAGATGCCAAGCGATGGCATTAGCTCCCACTAAATTTCAGTCAGGTGAACCAACAAGAGTCCTCATGGGGCCTGAGGCGCTCAGCTCGTAAAGTTCTTCAAATAACAGATTTCTGATCTGGGAAATATTGGCATTTCAAAATATTGATATTTTAAGTTCCTGGGGTTCCCACAGGGATATGGAAACTATAATCTTTTTTTGTCACCTCCTTTTGATTATTACATTATTTGGCACCCCTTTTGATTATTATAGTCAAGAGCCACCCATTATTTGGCACCCATTCTGATTATACTAGTTATTTGCCACCCATTTTAGTGTTATCTTTATTTGCCACACCAATTTCATTGTTATCATTATTTGCCATCACCCTTTAAATATAACCTTTATTTGTCACCTCCCTTTGACTATTGCCATTATTTAGGACTCATTTTGTTTGATTATTATAGTCATGTGCCACCCCTTTTCAATATTATCTTTATTTGCCACCCCTTTTCATTATTATCCTTATTTTCCACCCCTTTCCATTGCAATCTGTAATCTTTATTTGTAACCTCCTTTTGTTTATTACTATTATTTCGCACCACTTTTGTTTATTATTGTTATTTCTCACCCCCTTTTTCAGTATTATGTTATTTGCCACCCACTTTTAATTGCTATCATTATTTGCCATTCCCCTTTGACTATAATCTTTATTTCTCATCTCCTTTTGGTTATTATTATTATTTGGCACCACTTTTGTTTATTATTGTTATTTGTCACCTCCTTTTCAGAATTATGTTTATTTGCCACCCCTTTTTCATTGCTATCATTATTTGTCTCCCCCCTTTGACTATAATCGTTATTTGTCAGCTCCTTTTGACTAATACCATTACTTGGCACCACTTTTGTATATTATTGTTATTTGTCACCCCCTTTTCACTATTATGTTTATTTGCCAACCCCTTTTGTTTGCTATCATTATTTGCCATCCCCCTTTGAATATAATCTTTATTTGTCATCTCCTTTTGATTATTACCATTATTTGGCATCACTTTTGTTTTGTATTGTTATTCTCCACCCCCTTTTCAGCATAATCTTTATTTGCCATCCACTTTACATTGTTATCATTAAATGCCGTCCCCCTTTGACTATAATCTTTATTTGGTATCATTTTATTATTACCATTATTTGGCACCTATTCTGATTATTATAGTTATTTGCCACCCCCTTTCAGTATTACCTATTCTTGCCACTCCTTTTTAATTGTTATCATTATTTGACACCCCCTTTGACTATAATCTTTATTTGTCATCTTTTGATTATTACCATTATTTGGCACCTATTCTGATTATTATAGTTATTTACCAACCTCTTTTCAGTATTGCCTTTACTTGTCACCCCTTTTAATTGTTATCATTATTTGCCATCCCCTTTGACTATAATATTTATTTGTCATCTCCTTTTGAATATTTCTATTATCTGGCACCAATTTTGATTATTATAGTTATTGGCCACCCCGTTTTCAGTATTATCTTATTTGCCACCCCCTTTTCTACATTATCATATTTTCCACCCCATTTTAACTATTATTACTATTTGCCATCCTCTTTGACTAAAATGGCTCCTGTTTTGATTATTATAGTTATTTGCCAACCCATTTTCAGTATTACCTTATCTTGCCACCCCTTTTCATTGTTATCATTATTTGCCATCCCCCATTGGCTACAATCTTTATTTGTCTTCTCCTTTTGATTATTACCATTATTTGGCACAACTTTGGTTTATTATTGTTATTTGTCACCACCTTCTCAGTATTATGTTTATTTGCCACCCCCTTTTCATTGCTATCATTATTTGCCATCCCCCTTTGAATATAATCTTTATTTGTCATCTCCTTTTGATTATTATCATTATTTGGCACCACTTTTGTTTATTTTGTTATTTGTCACCCCCTTTTTACTATTATAGTTATTTGTCACCCGCTTTTCATTGCTAGCATTATTTGCCATCCCCCTTTGACAAAAATCTCTTTTCAACATATCCTTTTGATTATTACCATTGTTTGGGAACACTTTTGTTTAGTATTGTTATTCGCCACACCTTTTTCAGTATAATCTCTATTTGCCACCCATTTCCATTGTTATCATTATTTGGCACCCATCCTGATTATTAAAGTTATTTGCCACCCCCTTTCAGTATTACCTTTTCTTGCTACCCTCTTTTAATTGTTATCATTATTTGCAATCGCCCATAGATTATAATCTTTATTTGTCATCTTTTGATTATTACAATTATTTGGCACCCATTCTGATTCTTATAGTTATTTTCCAACCCCTTTTCAGCATTGTCTTTATTTGCCACCCCTTTTAAATGTTCTCAATATTTGCCATCCCCTTTGACTATAATCTTTATTTGTCATCTCCTTTCGATTTTTACCATTATTTGGCACCACTTTTGATTATATTTATTTGCCACCCGCTTTTCAGTGTTATCTTATTTGCCAACCCCTTTTAAGTGTTATTATTATTTGCCATCCCCTTTGACTATAATGGCTCCCGTTTTGATTACTATAGTTATTTGCCAACCCCTTCTCAGTATTACTTTATCTTGCCAGCCCGTTTTCATTGTTATCATTATTTGCCACTCCCTTTGACTATAATCTTTATTTGTCATTTATTATTACCATCATTTGGCACCTATTTTCATTATTATAGTTATTTCCCAATCCCCTTTCAGTATTCTCTTTACTTGCCACCCCTTTTAATTGTCATTGTTTGCCATCCCCATGACTATAATCTTTATTTGTCATCTCCTTTTGATTATTTCCATTATCTGGCCCCACTTTTGATTATCAGAGTTATTTGCCACCCTCTTTTCTGTATTATCTTATTTGCCATCCCCTTTTCTCCATTATCTTATTTGCCACCCCTTTTAACTGTTATTATTATTTGCCACCCTCTTTGACTATAATGGCTCCCGTTTTGATTATTTTAGTTATTTGCCAACGCCTTTTCAGTACTACCTTATCTTGCAATCCCTTTTCATTGTTATGATTATTTGCTGTCCCCCTTTGACTACAATCTTTTTTTGTCATGTCCTTTTTGATTATTACCATTATTTGGCACAACTTTTGTTTTTTATTGTTATTTGTCACCCCCTTTTCAGTGTTATGTTTAGTTGCCACCCCCTTTTCATTGCTATCATTATTTGCCATCCCCCTTTGAATATTAGCTTTATTTGCCATCTCCTTTTGATTATTACCATTATTTGGCACCACTTTTGATTATTATAGTAATGGGCCACCCCCTTTTCAGTATTATCTTTATTTGCCACCCCCTTTTCATTGGTATCATTATTTGCCATCTCCATTGACTACAATCTTCATTTGTCATCTCCATTTGATTATTAACATTATTTGGCACAACTTTTGTTTATTATTGTAATTTGTCACCCTCTTTTCAGTATTTTGTTTATTTGCCACCCCCTTTTCATTGCTGTCATTATTTGCCATCCTCCTTTGCTAAAAATCTCTTTTCATCATCTCCTTTAGATTATTACCATTATTTGGCACAACTTTTGTTTATTATTGTTATTTGTCACCCCTTTTCAGTATTTTGTTTATTTGCCACCCCCTTTTTCATTATTTGCCATCCCCCTTTGACTATAATCTTTATTTCTCATCTCCTTTTGGTTATTATAATTTGGCATCACTTTTGTTTATTATTGTTATTTGTCACCTCCTTTTCAGAATTATGTTTATTTGCCACCCCTTTTTCATTGCTATCATTATTTGCCACCCCACCCCCCTTTGACTATAATCGTTATTTGTCAGCTCCTTTTGACTAATACCATTATTTGGCACCACTTTTGTATATTATTGTTATTTGTCACCCCCTTTTCACTATTATGTTTATTTGCCAACCGCTTTTGATTGCTATCATTATTTGCCATCCCCCTTTGAATATAATCTTTATTTGTCATCTCCTTTTGATTATTACCATTATTTGGCACCACTTTTGTTTAGTATTGTTATTCTCCACCCCCTTTTCAGCATAATCTTTATTTGCCATCCACTTTACATTGTTATCATTAAATGCCGTCCCCCTTTGACTATAATCTTTATTTGTCATCTTTTGATTATTACCATTATTTGGCACCTATTCTGATTATTATATTTATTTACCAACCTCTTTTCAGTATTGCCTTTACTTGTCACCCCTTTTAATTGTTATCATTATTTGCCATGCCCTTTGACTATAATATTTATTTGTCATCTCCTTTTGAATATTTCTATTATCTGGCACCACTTTTGATTATTATAGTTATTTGCCAACCCGTTTTCAATATTATCTTATTTGCCACCCCCTTTTCTGCATTATCTTATTTGCCATCCCATTTTAACTATTATTATTATTTGCCATCCTCTTTGACTAAAATGGCTCCTGTTTTGATTATTATAGTTATTTGCCAACCCATTTTCAGTACTACCTTATCTTGCCACCCCCTTTTCATTGTTATCATTATTTGCCATCCCCCATTGGCTACAATCTTTATTTGTCTTCTCCTTTTGATTATTACCATTATTTGGCACAACTTTGGTTTATTATTGTTATTTGTCACCACCTTCTCAGTATTATGTTTATTTGCCACCCCCTTTTCATTGCTATCATTATTTGCCATCCCCCTTTGAATATAATCTTTATTTGTCATCTCCTTTTGATTATTATCATTATTTGGCACCACTTTTGTTTATTTTGTTATTTGTCACCCCCTTTTCACTATTATGGTTATTTGTCACCCGCTTTTCATTGTTAGCATTATTTGCCATCCCCCTTTGACAAAAATCTCTTTTCAACATATCCTTTTGATTATTACCATTGTTTGAGAACACTTTTGTGTAGTATTGTTATTCGCCACACCTTTTTCAGTATATTCTTTATTTGCCACCCATTTCCATTGTTATCATTATTTGGCACCCATCCTGATTATTAAAGTTATTTGCCACCCCCTTTCAGTATTACCTTTTCTAGCTACCCTCTTTTAATTGTTATCATTATTTGCCATCGCCCATAGATTATAATCTTTATTTGTCATCTTTTGATTATTACAATTATTTGGCACCCATTCTGATTGTTATAGTTATTTCCCAACCCCTTTTCAGCATTGTCTTTATTTGCCACCCCTTTTAAATATTCTCATTATTTGCCATCCCCTTTGACTATAATCTTTATTTGTCATCTCCTTTCGATTTTTACCATTATTTGGCACCACTTTTGATTATAATATTTATTTGCCACCCGCTTTTCAGTGTTATCTTATTTGCCAACCCCTTTTAAGTGTTATTATTATTTGCCATCCCCTTTGACTATAATGGCTCCCGTTTTGATTACTATAGTTATTTGCCAACCCCTTCTCAGTATTACTTTATCTTGCCAGCCCGTTTTCATTGTTATCATTATTTGCCACTCCCTTTGACTATAATCTTTATTTGTCATTTTTTGATTATTACCATCATTTGGCACCTATTTTTATAGTTATTTCCCAATCCCCTTTCAGTATTCTTTTTACTTGCCACCCCTTTTAGTTGTTATTGTTTGCCATCCCCATGACTATAATCTTTATTTGTCATCTCCTTTTGATTATTTCCATTATCTGGCACCACTTTTGATTATCAGAGTTATTTGCCACACTCTTTTCTGTATTATCTTATTTGCCGTCCCCGTTTCTCCATTATCTTATTTGCCACCCCTTTTAACTGTTATTATTATTTGCCACCCTCTTTGACTATAATGGCTCCCGTTTTGATTATTTTAGTTATTTGCCAACCCCTTTTCAGTACTACCTTATCTTGCAATCCCTTTTCATTGTTATCATTATTTGCCGTCCCCCTTTGACTACAATCTTTTTTTGTCATGTCCTTTTTGATTATTACCATTATTTGGCACAACTTTTGTTTTTTATTGTTATTTGTCACCCCCTTTTCAGTGTTATGTTTATTTGCCACCCCCTTTTCATTGCTATCATTATTTGCCATCCCCCTTTGAATATAAGCTTTATTTGTCATCTCCTTTTGATTATTACCATTATTTGACACCACTTTTGATTATTATAGTAATGGGCCACCCCCTTTTCAGTATTATCTTTATTTGCCACCCCCTTTTCATTGGTATCATTATTTGCCATCCCTGTTGACTACAATCTTTATTTGACACCTCCATTTGATTATTAACATTATTTGGCACAACTTTTGTTTATTATTGTAATTTGTCACCCTCTTTTCAGTATTTTGTTTATTTGCCACCCCTTTTCATTGCTGTCATTATTTGCCATCCCCCTTTGATAAAAATCTCTTTTCATCATCTCCTTTAGATTATTACCATTATTTGGCTCAACTTTTGTTTATTATTGTTATTTGTCACCCCTTTTCAGTATTTTGTTTATTTGCCACCCCCTTTTCATTGCTATCATTATTTGCCATCCCCCTTTGATAAAAATCTCCTTTCATCATCTCCTTTAGATTATTAGCATTATTTGGCACCACGTTTGTTTAGTATTGCTATTTGTCACCCCTATTTCAGTATAATCATTATTTACCATCCCCTTTTCATCATTATCATTATTTGCCACCCCCTTTCAATATAATCTTTATTTGTCATCTTTTGATTAATACCCATCCTGATTATTATACTTATTTGCCATCCCCTTTCAGTATTAACTTTTCTTGCCACCCTCTTTTAATTGTTATCATTATTTGCCCCCCCCCCCCCTTGACTATAATCTTTATTTGTCATTTTTTTTTATTATTACCATTATTTGGCACCTATTTTACTATAATCTTTATTTGTCAAATAATCTCCTTTTGGTTATTTCCATTTTTTATTGTTATTTGTCACCCCCTTTTCAGTATTATGTTTATTTGCCACCCCCTTTTCATTGCTGTCATTATTTGCCACCCCCCTTTGAATATAACCTTTATTTGTCATCTCCTTTTGATTATTACCATTTTTTGGCACCACTTTTGATCATTATAGTAATGGGTCACCCCCTTTTCAGTTTTATCTTTATTTGCCACCCCCTTTTCATTGGTATCATTATTTGCCATCCCGTTGACAACAATCTTTATTTGTCATCTCCTTTTGATTATTACCATTATTTGGCACAACTTTTGTTTACTATTGTTATTTGCCACCCCCCCCCCCCCCCTTTGACTATAATCTTTATTTGTCATTTTTTGATTATTACCATCATTTGGCACCTATTTCACTATTATCTTTATTTGTCAAATAATCTCCTTTTGATTATTTCCATTTTTTATTGTTATTTGTCACCCTCTTTTCAGTATTATGTTTATTTGCCACCCCCTTTTCATTGCTATCATTATTTGCCATCCCCCTTTGAATATAACCTTTATTTGTCATCTCCTTTTGATTATTACCATTATTTGGCACCACTTTGATTATTATAGTAATGGGCCACCCCCTTTTCAGTATTATCTTTATTTCCCACCCCCTTTTCTTTGGTATCATTATTCGCCACCCCCTTGTCTATAATCTTTATTTGTGATCCCCTTTTGATTATTACCATTATTTGGCACCACCTTTGATGATTATACTTATTTGCCACCCCCTTTTCAGTATTGTCTTATTTGTCACCCCCTTTTCTGCATTATCTTGTTTGCAATCCCCTTTTAACTGTTATTATTATTTGCCACCCTCTTTGACGGTAATGGCTCCCCTTTTGATTATTATAGTTATTTGCCAACCCCACTTTCAGTATTTCCTTATCTTGCAACCCGTTTTCATTATTTGCCATCCCCCTTTGACTACAATCTTTATTTGTCAGTAGTAGGCGAGGGTCTAGACGTCCCTGTTCTTGTGGACCTAGGCTGGTGGACCTAGGAAGTGACGTCATACCGCAATGTATTATGGGTATCACGTGGTTGTCATGGTAACCCGTGTGGGCGGCCATGTTGTGACGTCATTGTCATGGTGACGGGTGATGTGAGTGCGCATGCGTAGCTCGTGTTGTTAGGGTGATACGTGTTTCCGTCGTCCATTTTGTATGAAGGGGGCCGCCATCTCTGTTTCTATGGTGGCACGTGGTTGCTATGTGACCCAAAGGCTTCTTATAGGGCTAAGAGGTCTGTAACAGGTATGTTCGATTGACTGGGAGTATTTATGGCTCTATATAATTACCCAAATGAGCCCGAGAATGGGCGTAAATTACCGGAAACGACTTTATTTGATATGGATTCCCCGCAGAATCCTGCTTTTAACTGAAATAGATTTGTTTAGAGTAGCACGTAGTGCTATAGTTTTAAAAGGTCGTGTTCGATGGAATGGGAGTATTTTTCTGGTACGGAGTACACCAGAATGTTCTGGTTTTTGTTTAACGTACACCCCCCCTCCCCCCTCCAAACCTATATACATAATGTTAATTTTTTTTTTATTTTAAAGGAAGAGTTCCCACTCACCACCCTTCACCTACTACGTATTTTACATCCCAAACCCACGTTTTATCATATTTAGGATCTTTCTCTTTCATCTCGGATGTCTGTAGGCAAAAAAAAAATGCTTTGCAGCCAGCTATATTTTCTTCTGCCACAGTGGCAATGTTAACCAATTATTTGATAAGATTGCGCTCTCTAAAGAATTCGTTGCGTATGCAATGTTGGGTCGAACACCGCCATCTGATAATTTGGTGAGAACGTAAAACTGGTTCAGTTATCTCGGATGTCTGTAGGCAAAAAAATGCTTTGCAGCCAGCTATATTTTCTTCTGCCACAGTGGCAATGTTAACCAATTATTTGATAAGATTGCGCTCTCTAAAGAATTCGTTGCGTATGCAATGTTGGGTCGAACACCGCCATCTGATAATTTGGTGAGAACGTAAAACTGGTTCAGTTATCGCCCTCCCTGTTTGTGTATATCTCCTTGACAACACAGTCAACAGTGAGAAACGCTTTGTTCGCAAATTCTAACCTTGTTTTTGGTGTACCGAAATGCCACGTTCTGTGTACTTTTTTACAAAATAAATGTCAACAGATCGTTTTCTTATCAATTTTAATTCAGTTTCTGACAATGAGAACGTAATGGGATCACATATTCAGTGAAATCGCTTTTCTAAGCGACGTTACGCTCGATTTACCAGAAAGAAGCCGACAGACTGACCAAGCATTTTTTCAACCAAAAAATATTAAATAAATCTTTTCTCATTGATAAAATAATTATTCTCGCTTTATTTATTCGCCCTTTACATAGTTTTCAAGTTTTTAGCAATGTATTGAAGGGTTATATATTTTTTTCATTGCTTTGAAAATGACGAGGCGAACACTGTACTAAATAGGCTTTTGCCTACTGTCCTGATCGGCATGCCGAAAACACAGCATTATTTTCACTTCAAATCATCAAATTACATTAAAAAAATTAATTTCACAATAATTTTCTTTACAAAATATATTTTACGCACTTTATTTTATTTAATATCACTTTCCATGTTGAAATACCCTGAAAAATATTTATTTTTTTCAATTTTATGTGCAGTCGAAAAAACACTTGAAGCGCTTTGGGGATCAAGATTCCAGCTCTAATAGCGAGCTGACCAATCAGCTTGCAGGATTTTTTACCTTTTTGATAGCTCTTTTAAAGAACCAATCAGATTGCGAGAAGTGTCAGCTCGGTCCCCCCCCCCCCCCCAAAAGTATAAATACCAGCGACCAACTTCATTTGCCATTCGGATCTCGGGGTCTAGATCGCTGGTTGACTACCAAAGCTAGCTTGGAAAAGAGCTTGGTTTTCACCAATTGACTGATTCACCAGTTGTGTTTGAAAAACTTGGTGTTGAAAAACTAAGAATTGGTTTGCACCAACAAAGTGTTTTTCTCAAAAGTTGTACTTGGAAAAATAGTTTTTTCCAGAGCTGTCTTTGAAAAACTAAGAATTGGTTTGCACCAACAAAGTGTTTTTCTCATAAGCTGTGAAAACATTTGGTTTTGTTTAACTGGGTGAAAAATAGATAAATTGTACCCCAAGATCAAGTTGTGAATCCGAGTGCCGAGATTCTAAGATTATGGCATCGTTTGAGTGTGAAGAATGCGGTAAAATATTTACCGATCAGTGCAACAGAAATAGGCATGTACGTACAGTGCACCAAGGTAGAAAAAATCATTCTTGCCCGTACTGCACAAAATCTTTTACAAGACTGGAGAAACTCCAGTATCACTTGAAAAAATGTGGTGATTCATGGACATGTATGGATTGCGGTCAGGAATTTACCCAACTCCTACATTTTAACAGGCACAGAAATTTTGCACACCGTCCTGTGTCTGTTAAAAGGAAAGCACCGACCAAACCTGTGGCTAGGGTAAAAAAAATGAGACCAACTGAAAACACGATCTCGTTTGATATTGACCCCGAAAACTTTGATGCTAGTCTTATAGAGACTGATGAGGACACTGAATTTATAAACTTGTACCGGGAGTGTTGGAGTTCTATAAGAACACACCATGCTGTAAACAGACGGGTACAAGATTTATACAATTATAGACTGATGGGTTTATCTGACTTTAATTCGGAGCTCAAAACCACCATCTTCGAAACACAGCGATGGAAATTTAAAATAAATTTGAGTTATGGTTGTGTGCTCCGAAATAATGAGACTGTAGTGTTGAGGTATTATCATGCCTCACAGAATAATTCTCGGGTGTTGCCTTCACCACATCTGGTGTGTAACCAGGAAGACTTTGAAAAGTTTCTGGAAACGATCTACCAAGAAGATATTCTGGAGTGGGCTAGACAGCAACGCCCAAACACTAAATGGGTGGTCCACCGTTTAACAAATGTGACCTTTTTGTTATCAAGATTAAGGACCACCCCATTGGTGCTGGTGAAGTCGAGTTGCCAGATTTCATCATGGACAACAAAGCCATTGTGGGTCTAGTAAAAGACGTGAACTGTAATTTCGTTTATGATGATAATTTGTGCTTGCTCAGATGTCTGGCACTGTGGAGTGGTTGTACGTACCACAATCTGAATACAACCACTGATGCACTGTTCCGTAAATATACGGATGTTGATAAGACAGATTTCGGCGGTGTAAGCCTACAAGAAATATCCCAAGTTGAAAAACACTTCGAAGTGAACATAAACGTGTATCAACTTGTGGAAAATGACGATGGTGTTGTTGCCGAGGTGGTTCAGCGCTCACATCGCCGATACCCTGAAACCATGTATGTGAATGTCTATGCAAATCATTTTTCCTACATACAAAGTATCGACGACTATTGTAAGTCGTTTTCATGTAGGAAATGTGGCAAATTGTGGAACACTGTTGGCAGAACAAATCGCCATGAAATAACCTGTACGGAAGATGTTAGTTACCGTTATCCTGGTGGAGTGTACCACGTCCCCCAGACAATTTTTGAAAAATTAGAGGACGAGGGAATCGTGGTACCACAGGAGGATCGTTTTTTCCCCTACAGGGCAACTTACGACTTTGAGTCGTATTTTGATAAATCAACATTGCCTGTAAATAGTGAAAAGTTAACCTGGGAAGCAGAACACAAACCACTCAGTGTGAGTGTGTGCAGAAACATACCAGGTTATGATGAACCACAGTGTTTCGTGTCAAAAGGTGAGCCGCAGCACTTGGTAAATGAAATGTTTACCTATTTAACGGCAATGTCGACAGAGAGCTATCAGAGAATGCAACAGCTTCATTTTTATACAATGACTGCCCTCCAACAAAAAATTAGAGACATGAAAGTACTAGAACAATCTACTGCGGAGGAGGAAAATTCCAGACCTCACCCATTGGAGAAGTTGGAGGAAGAACTCCATCGCTACATGATGGAATTACCTGTATTGGGTTTCAATTCAGGTAAGTATGACATAAATGTGATAAAACGTGAGTTTATGGCTTTCATGAAATTGAAGAGCCCATTAAAATTTGTTGTCAAAAAATCAAACAACTTCATGTGTGTGAAAACGGACTCATTTAAATTTCTTGACATAACAAATTATCTGGCACCTGGCTTCAGTTACGACAAATTTCTGAAAGCTTTTGATTGTTCAGCCACCAAAGGATTTTTACCTTACGAGTTGATTACCAGTTTGGAAAAATTAGAATGTGATCACCTGCCAGAGTACGAGGCTTTTTACAGTTCTCTAAAGGCTGAGAATATTTCACCAGATGATTATTCCTATTGCAAACAAGTGTGGAAAGAGAATGGTATGACCACGTTTAGAGATTTTCTGACGTGGTATAACAACCGGGATGTTAAGCCGTTTCTTGAAGCTGTTGAAAAGCAGTGTGCTTTTTATCGAGAAAGATCAATCGATATGTTCAAGGATGGTATAAGCGTCCCGGGGTTGACACTGAAATACCTCTTCAGCACAGTAGAAAGCGTGGGCTTTTTCACACTGATGAAAAAAATAAAGATTTACATCATCTGGTGAAAGATCATATTGTTGGTGGACCATCCATCATTTTTAATCGTCACCAAGAGAAAGATAGTACTTTTGTGAGGAAAGCAAACTTCGGTGACGAAGCAAAAGTGTGTGCCGGTGTTGTTGGGTACGATGCCAATGCCCTATACTTGTGGTCGTTGACACAGGATATGCCTACTGGTTGGTACGTGCGACGAAGGGAAGAAAATGGTTTTCGACCCGAGTATAACCACAAGTATGGGAGAATGGCTGGATTTTATTGCGGCAAGAGACGGTGTGAAGCTTCGTCACCAGTTCAACGGAATTGAGAAACGCATCGGCAAAAGACGTTTGCCTGTAGATGGATGGTGCGCCACCACACAGACTTGCTATCAGTTTCATGGCTGCTTTTGGCACGGTCACGAGTGCCGGTTGAATAAGAAGAAAGATGGTTCTTTCGTTTTGTATAACGAAATCAGAAAAAAAGCCCATGCAAGAATTGTTCGAAGAAACCAAAGCCAACTCAAAATATATTCGAGAGCTCAGTTACAATCTTGTTGAAATTTTTGAGTGTGAGTGGAGAGACATGAAGAGAAAAGACCCCACTCTCCAAACATACTTGCGTGGGTTTTCCGATTCAGCCAGCTCTGGAGGAAAAATGACAGAAACTGAACTTGTGAAACAAATCTTAAATGATGAACTGTTTGGCCTTGTACTATGTGATATCCAGGTGCCAGATAAATTGAGGTCACACTTTGAAGAGATGACGCCGGTATTCAAAAATATCAACATCACCAAAATGGATATCGGTGATCATATGAGAGCTTTTGCTGAAACCAACAATATTTTGAGTCAGCCTCGGAAATCGCTGATCGGCAGTTATTTTGGAAACAGAATATTGCTCACCACTCCTTTGATGCAATGGTATATACAGCATGGGCTGGAAGTTACGCACATTTATCAGATTGTGCAATACCAGCCGAAAGCATGTTTTCAAAGGTTTGGAAATGAAGTGTCCGAGGCTCGACGCCAGGGTGACCGAGATCCAAATCAGGCCATTGTAGCAGATACAATGAAACTTCTGGGCAATTCTGGCTATGGCAAGACTGTTACGAATAAGGAGAAGTTTCGTAGCATATGTTATTGTTCAGAGGAGGAAGTCACCCAGGCAATAAATAATGTTTCGTTCAGAACTCTTAATCCCCTCAGTGATATCCTTTACGAGGTGGAAATGAACAAAAAAAGAATCAATCTGGACTTGCCGTTGACCATCGGGTTTTTTGTATACCAGTATGCAAAGTTGAAAATGCTTCAATTTTATTATGACTTCATTGATACCTTCGTAGATCGGCGTGACTACGAGGTATGTGAAATGGACACGGATTCACTGTATATAGCTTTCAGTGCTCCATCTCTGGAAGAAGTGGTAAAACCCGACATGAAAAAAACATTTTTCAAAGAGCTGCATCATTGGTTACCATCCGAAGCGTGTGATATACACAGGAATGATTATGTTGCAGCAAAAGTGAAAGGTGAAAACTGGTCAGCTGAAAACCCATGCTGTAGAGACCGACAGGCATACGATAAGAGAACTCCTGTTTTGTTTAAAGTGGAGTGGCAAGGCGATGGTATAATCGGTCTCTGCAGCAAAACATATTATTGTTTCGGTCCAAAGGACAAGTTCAGCTGCAAGAACATCAGTACACGCCACAACGACCTCAACAAGAGAAAATACTTGGAAGTGTTGCAAATGCAGGAGAGTGGAACAGGCATAAATCGTGGATTTGTTGTAAACGACAACCACATGTATAAATATAGGCAGAGCAGAGACGGCCTCTCCTACTTCTACCCAAAGAGACAAGTGCAAGCTGATGGCATTTCCACAATTCCACTAGACATATAACACCTCCAAGTATTCCTCCAAGCATATAATCATACAGTTTCATTAGTCCTATCAGGCATGCATGTTTAATGCATCAATATGTGTCTCTTTGAATTCTTCTCCAGTCTTGTAACCACAATCCACCCTCTACCAGTTCTGGTGTATAGTTGAAACAGTGAACTGATGTTAACTGACAAGTATGTTGGTGACTTAATTTCCAACAAAATGTGTGTTGGAGTTGTTGTGTTAATGTGCACACCAGATCTGGTAGTCTCCGTATCTGACTGTAATACCACTTTTAAAGTTTAAAAAAAAAAAAATTCTCTGAGGATCAAGATTGCATTGAGTTTAGGAAACTGACCAATCAGATTGCAGAAATTTAAACCAATCAGATTACATTTTCAAAAGCCAATCAAATCCTTTCCTCTAACATTTTGATCCTGTCGAAAAGTATAAATACCAGCGACTAACTTCATTTGCCATTCGGATCTCGGGGTCTAGATCGCTGGTTGACTACCAAAGCTAGCTTGGAAAAGAGCTTGGTTTTCACCAATTGACTGATTAACCAGTTGTGTTTGAAAAACTTGGTGTTGGAAAACTAAGAATTGGTTTGCACCAACAAAGTGTTTTTCTCATAAGCTGTACTTGGAAAAAAGTTTTTTTCCAGATCTGTCTTTGAAAAACTAAGAATTGGTTTGCACCAACAAAGTGTTTTTCTCATAAGCTGAACGTTTGAAGAAACCCCTAGTAAAAATGTTACGACTTGGTTCAAAGCAAACGTTTATGAATGTCACTCGTTATCAGGGTGAAGTAAAGATTCACATCCGAAGATTTGTTGACGATAAAATTCCTACAAAGACAGGAATTGCTCTGTCTATAATTGAAGAATGGAATTCGTTAAAAAGTCAAGTTGAAGAAGTGGAATCAGCAATCAATGCCAATTTGTTTCCACAACAAGATAGTAGAGTTGTGATAAGTGCTGAACCACGAAAACCAAATGGCGAACCAAGTGGCGACCTGCCACTTGACATAGAAATGAACAGAACAAAATGGGATGAGTTAAAGTCTCACAAGATCCCTGTAGGGGTAACACCTCAGCCAAACTATGGAAATATTGTTGATGAAGTTGATAAAGGGTTAAGAATGCAAGCAATTGAGGATGAGATGAATGCAGCATATGCTCATTTTGTCGAACAATTGATTGGCACGGTGGCTGTTAAGAAGTGTTATGGGTGTAGTGTGAATCATCCGAGCCAAATACAACACGATGTTTGTCTAATGATGACTCTAGAAGAGAGAATTGATGCATGCTTTGATGCAGCTCTGGAGAGAGTCTGTAAAGACAAAGTCTATACATTGTGGCACACGCACATGAGTCTCATGAACCCAACATCAACACCTTGTGAATACTCTCATCTCATTAACAAACAGTTGAGTGCTGAACAAAAAGCAAGCATTCTGAATTTTGTTTTGGCAACCACAGAGAAAGGTGTCGTGGATGTCTTTAAGTGGCCTGATAGGTTACTTTTGGACAAGGACGAACCTTTTTCTTTCAACAAAAATGAAAATTAGTTCCCTTGCATACAGTACACTCATACACAATTTTTTTTAACTCGCTAGATGCCCTCCTTCCCAAAAACGTATAAAAGGGTGAGTAGATCATGTTCTTAGGTAAACATGGATCCCCGCTGGAAGCACCCTTTTACTTGTTTGTTGTGTGGGCCAACTGGTAGTGGTAAATCATCTTTTGTGAAAAAAGTCATCCAACACATTGCAGAATTATTTACTCCTACTCCCAATCATATAATATGGTGTAAAAGTGAATGGCAACCATTGTATGATGCTTTGCCCCAAGTAGAATTCGTAGAGGGTCTCCCCCAAGAAATAAAATCTGACAGTCTGGTAATTTTAGATGATCTGATGCTCGATGTGGATGAGCGAGTGTCTCGGTTGTTTACAAAAGGAAGTCATCATCGTAAAATTAGTGTGATTTATATTGTACAAAATCTATTTGACAAAAACAAAGTTCATAGAACTGTGGCTCTCAATAGTCATTACATGATTTTATTCAAAAACCCCAGGGATCGTTCCCAGATCACACACTTAGCAACCCAGATGTATCCTGGTCATTCCAAATTTTTGCGAGAAGTATTTGACGAAGCCACATCTCTCCCATATGGTTACCTTTTAATAGATCTTAAACAGGACACACCCGAACACATGAGACTAAGAACCCAAATATTTCCTGGAGAAACCCAATATGTGTACCTCCGGAAGGTATAAAAGGGGAGTGCAAATCTGCTGTCGAGTTGAAATCATGTCTGACCGTCTTCACCGCAACATCGCGATTCTCAAGCTCCTGAGTAAATCAAAACCCACTGTGGTCAATTCTGTCTTGAAACACGCCGACAAAGACTTGATCAATTGTATTTGTGAGTGTGCCTTAAACGTAGTGAAAGGTGCCGTACCTCTGAGTAAAGCTCACAAAGTTAAATTAGTTCGACACAAAAAACTTGTAAGAACAATTGCCAAGAAAGGTACGTCCGAGAAAAAAAGAAGCAAATTTTGCAAAAAGGAGGATTTTTAGGGGCTTTGTTAGCGCCTGTGTTACTTGGTGCGGCTAAAGGTATTTTCGGACAGTTGTGATGGAATACGCAAAAAAGATGGCCTTAGTAGAACCGAGGTTGCTCGAACGTTTGCAGGAGGCCCCTATCAGCAAACAGCCCAACGAGATTGCCGCAAGTTCTCTTGACAGGGAAATGCGTGAAATTTTAGATTCGAATAACCTTACAGAAACTGATAAGATAACCCATTATAATCAGATTCTTCAAAGATTTTTAACATTTCGCCAAAAAGCCATGGCCCCTCGCCCTATTAGGGTCGAATTCGAGAAAGATACTAGAGACGAAGATATCATAGACTCCGTTCCAATAACCATGAAAAGAAAAGCCAAACTGCTGCTGAACCGTATAAAAGCAGATACCAATCTGTCTTGGAATGAGAAGGGGGAGTTGGTCCACAAAGACGAAACAGTCGTAGGTTCCAACATAACCGATCTCTTGAACGATCTCTTGAGAAAGCGAAAGACTTTTCAACCCAAAGGATGGGAAGTGTTGGCACAGGCCCTCAGAGAAAGTAATATTCCCCAGGAGCTTGTAGGCCACAGGGAACGTTGGGATTTTATGCGACGTGAGCCTGTAGTAGATAAAAAGCCCCAAACCACCCCCTCTGCTAAAAGAAAGGTGAAAGCTAGACTCGTAGCCGGCACGTCAAAGTGGTCGAAATATTAATCCAATGGAAAGCGTTTATTACGATCCCGAAGCTCCCGGGAGTTTTGGTGGTGTGGATGCTCTTCGAAGAGCATCCAAGAAAAAAACTAAGCAAGTTGTAAAATGGTTGCAGGGTCAAGACACGTACACCCTTCACAAACCCGTTCGACGCACATTTCCAAGAAGGGAGGTGATCGTTAGTGGTATCGATGCACAATGGCAAGCTGATTTAGTTAATTTAACAAGCATCAGTAAATACAATAAAAACACAAAATTCCTTCTGACTTGTATCGATGTTTTCAGCAAATATGCGTGGGTGATTCCATTACAAAATAAATTTGGTGATTCCATAGTGCAAGCTTTTGCTAAAATTTTCAAACTGGGGCGACAACCTTTAAAGTTACAAACTGATCAAGGCAAAGAATTTTTTAATTCAAACTTCCAGAAATTTCTTAAACAACGAGAAGTAGAATTTTTCACGACCCATAACGTAGAAACAAAATGCTCCATAGTTGAGAGATTTAACAGAACTTTGAAAACCAAAATGTGGAAATATTTTACAAAGAACGATACACTGACTTTCCCACTTCAAACTTTGGTGAAATCGTATAACAACACCCATCATCGCAGCATCGGTATGCCCCCTGTTGACGTGAGTTTGGAAAATCAAGAAGAGGTGTGGCAAAAACTTTATGGGAACCACATAAAACACAAGTCTCCAAAGTTCAAAGTGGGTGACAGGGTGCGAATTAGTAAAGTCAAGAAAACTTTTGAAAAAGGTTACTTGCCCAATTGGACAGAAGAATTATTGACAGTGACATCTTTCAAGAAGGGTCACCCCATCACTTATGTTCTAAAAGACGATAGTGGGGAAGTATTGAAGGGGTCCTTCTACACAGAAGAGCTTCAGCGTGTCACACCAAAAAACATTTATAAAATTGAACATGTACTCAAAAAACGTGGTCGCGGAAAGAAGAGAGAACTGTTTGTAAAATGGTTGGGGTATCCAGCATCGTTCAACTCATGGATCAATCAATGCCAGCTAGCCTATAAAAGGGTGTGAACGAGCTCAATTTCCACTAAAATGGAAGAGGGAGGAACTCCGAACGCATCGTGGCCTTTGTTTGGAAAGAAAGTCCCAAGGAGCGAGATTACTTACTTTTCCCAAATTATCATACTATACATAATCATCATCACTAGCATCGTTAACCTTACCCTCGACAATACGGACAGCAAGTTGTGGACGGCTCTTTTAAGTAGTAGTATAGGATATTTATTGCCCAATCCTACAATTAAGAAAACGTGATGTTTTATCTGACCCTACCAAGTAACAGTTCCATGGACGTGTTTCCAGAAAACACACTGACAACGTACACCACCCAGTTATCACAACCAGTGAACCTCACGGGGGAATGGGAGGTAGGTTTGGCGGACATTCAGTATCCAAACACTTGGTTTAACATTCGTGGCCAGGAAGTTCTTTTCACAGTGTACTGGACTTCGAAAAAACATTATCAGATCATTCTGAAAGAAGGTCGATATTCGGAACCTTCCGATGTGATACGAGGCATCAATGGTGTTAAAGAATTGCTGCTACCGCGTCACGATAAGATAGAGTTTGAATTAGACGAGGTCACTGGTAAAGTTCGAATCAATGTACGAGAAAGGGTCGTACTCACACTGAGTCCCACTCTGCAAAACATATTGGGTTTTAACGAATGTGTGTTCAAGTCGGGAGCTTTTGAATCTTCTCCAGTCGCTGATGTCTACCAAGGATTCTATTCACTCTACGTATATTGTGACTTAGTTCGTGATCAGGTAGTGGGGGACACTAGGGTGCCGTTACTTCGCATCGTACCCGTGAGAGGAAAATATGGAAACATCATTTCCAAAACTTTTGAAAACGTGCACTATGTACCGGTTGAAAGGAAGAATTTCAGCACCGTGCAGGTGTATATAAGGGACGACACGGGAGCCACAGTGCCATTTGAACTTGGGAAAGTGACAGTGACACTACATTTCAGAAAGCGCCGATCTTTGAATTTTCTTTGAAAACACAATACCTTACTGTTGTAATGCTAAATTACACGAAGAGTATTACACGAAACAGGCTGGTAGCGGTCTTCCATCTTTTTCGGGCTCACAAATACAGATGGGTCATGGTCTGGGTAGTTTACTTGGAGGACTGAAGAATGCAGTCCTTCCCTTATTGAAAACGACAGCCAAAACCATGGGTAGACAGTTATTGAAAAAAGGAGCCGCATTTGCTGGAGATGTCATCAGAGGGAAAAATGTGAAACAGGAGACTTAAACAAGCTGGAATCGATGCTCTGAACGAAGTGGTGGGTGGGGCGAATCCTCCCGGCCGCAGAGGTATAAAAAAGGGCAGCACCACGCAAAACTGGCAGATCGATAAAAAGAAGGCGAACTGTTAAGACAATTGACGTTCTGGGTGCATAATGTCTTTGATCAACGAAAAATCCTGTGAGTGTGTCAATAGCGAACTCAACTTATTTTCGATACCACCCACACAGACTAGTGTAGAACATGGTCAGTGGATAGAACATCGACCGTTGACCAACATAGGGAATAGTGGACCGATAGAATTTAACATTTCTGGATCTGGGGACGACTATCTGAACTTGGCTCAAACGTATCTGTACGTGAAAGCATGTATCGTCGATTCCAGTGGTGGACCTATCGCAAACGACGCAAAGGTGGGTCCCGCCAATCTCTGGCTGAATTCTCTTTTCAACCAGGTCGACATCAGTCTAAACGAGAAACTGGTGTCACCGTCCAATAATACTTACCACTACAGAGCATACATAGAGACTTTGTTAAGTTATGGCTCCGATGCCAAAAAGTCACAGCTGACTGGTGCTCTCTGGTACAAGGACACGGCGGGACACATGGATGATAGGACGGATGATAACAAGGGATTTGCCACAAGAAAAAAGTTTACGGCTAAAAGTGAAGTCGTGGATATGACTGGGAGGTTACATTTGGACATGTTCTTTCAAACACGTTATCTCCTAAATGGAGTTAACGTTCACATTAAAATGAATAGGTCAAAAGATGCATTTGCCTTAATGGCCGATGGGGAAACATTCAAAATCAAAATCCAAGACGTATCCCTGTTTGTGAGAAAGGAGAGACTCAACCCTTTTGTGAGAGTGGCTCATACTAAAGCATTGGAAAAGGCAACTGCGAAATATCCCATTGACAGAGTAGAAACCAAAGTGTTCTCGGTGCCGAAGGGAAATCTGAGCATCACACAAGAAAATTTATTTTTAGGCCAACTTCCTAAACGTATCGTCGTGGGTTGTGTGGACAACGATGCTTTCAATGGAAACTTTTCAAAGAATCCCTTTAACTTTAAAAATTACAGCATGAATTACCTGGCATTGTATGTGGATGGACAACAGATTCCAGCAAAGCTCTTACAACCGCGATTCGATCAACAAGAAGTGGCGAGGTGTTATTGAAATTGAAATTTTATTCTGCAGCATACAGATATACAATGTGAGACAAATAAAACAAATTATAAAGTGAGTGTACACTGCATGGAGATGGCATAGCCTGAGAGGCTGTCTTCCTGCCATCCCACACAATTTTCTTTTTCTTGACATCATTGTCCTTTCATTCTTGTCTTCATGGATTCAAATTGAGTGGAACGTTCCCAATGCACAGACCGGAAACAAATAAGTTATTACTTTAATGTACATTCTAAAATCGACGGGGTCAAGAACTAAACCAAATCACCTGGGTTGGGCAAACATGAACCCATATGTGGTTCATATTCGCCCAACCCAGGCGATCCGGACCAATCACCAGAAAGGAGAACAGAAAGCAAACCCAGTTATCCTTCATGAGGACCCAACAAACCTCAGAGTGCAGTATTTTTGGTGAGATCTCTTTAAGTTGATATACAGTCGGGACAAAATGGATTGGTACAAATGATTGTGGAAGAATAAGAATCTAAAATTGTATCGATTATTTTCTTTTTGAATAAGGGCCTACTATATTGCTGTATTTCAGGGTTTAAATCATTCCATACCTTTGGAAAAGAATGTAACGGTAGGTCCGCCGAGAAACGCGTTCTCGGTTTGTTTGTACGTATATTCCCAGCTTGCCTGGTTTCCATTCCAGAAGGATTTCTGTAAATTTCAAAAGTACCGTCAAAAGACACTGGTAATCTATCATGATACCAATCGAACATGAACAAAAGGACGTGTAACTTATATAAGTCTTCAAATTTTAGTATGCCACATTTTTTAAATAGAGGTTCTGTGTGCGAAGTATATTTTCTGTTCGTTATTATGCGAATAGCCTTTTTATGCAGAGTAAGAATTCTGCTTGATGGTGAGTGACCCCATACAAGTATACCATACAATAGGTGGCTATGTATAAGTGAAAAATACAGTGTCTTTAGGGCTTTAAAAGGAAGAATTCTTTTTGCCCTATTAAGGGCAAAAATCGCCCTAGCCATTTTTAGACAGATTACTGAAGTATGTTGTTTGAATTTTAGATTCTCGTCCATATGGATTCCTAGGAATTTGACTGTTTTTTCATCGTTCTGGTTTCCAACAAATGGAATATCTGTGTTGTTTAGGGATATTGTTCTACTAGCAGCGTTGTAAGAATCATTTTGAGGGTGCAATAAGATGCATTTTGTTTTATTTGCGTTAAGACATAATCCATTTGCGGAACACCATTCGCTGATTTTTCCTAGTTCGATGTTGGTCTCGTCTATCAAATTGTCTAGATTGTTACTTGACGCAAAAGCTGTAGTATCATCTGCAAAGGACAGCATATTGTGCAGGGTTGAATGGCTGATGTCGTTAATGTATAATAAGAAAAGGATAGGACCTAGAATGGAACCTTGTGGTACACCAGTCGTGACTTCCAACGAATCAGATGTGCTGTCCTTGAAAGACACAGACTGGCATCTTCTTGTTAAGTAATCTTGGAACCAGGAATTAGCTAAGCCTCTAATACCATAACTTTCATTCAGCAGGATTGTATGATTGATGGTATCAAAGGCTTTTGAAAAGTCTAGAAAAACTGAAAGTGTGCAGTCCTTCGTAAGTTTATCATTTGCTTCTACAACCTGGTTTATGAGATGCAGAATAGGATGCACAGTGGAGTGTCCCTTTCTGAACCCAAATTGGTACTTATATATGATTTCATGTTCTTCTAAGAATGTGTATAGACGTGAGTACATTACTTTTTCCAATATTTTCGAGAATGTTGGGAGAATACTTATAGGGCGGTAATTAGTAAATAGTTGTGGATCACCTGATTTAAAAATAGGTATAATTTTGGCCATTTTCATTTTGTCCGGCACTCTCCCTGTAGTGAAGGACAGATTGATTATATGAGACAGCGGATCTGCTACCTCCAAAATTATTTCCTTCAATAGTTTTGTGGACATGTCATTACTATCTTTGGTTGATTTGCCTCTTAGTTTGTGAACACAAATGATTATCTCCTGTTTATTGGTGGGGCTAATAAAGAAAGAGTCTCTACTGTTGCCGCTCAGGTAATCCGAGTATCGACGTTGAGTCGTGGGCACTTGATTGCTTGTAGACTTCCCAATATCAGCGAAGTATTTGTTGAATCGGTCGGCGATTCCTTTCGGATCAGTTAGTTCCGTGTTTCCATCTAAGAAGGAGGGGTGAAGTGGTCTGTTGTTATTTGACTTGTATATAGCTTTCCGAAGAATTTCCCATGTTTTTTTAATATTACCTTTGTTTTCGAATAGTATCTTGTTATAGTAATCTGCTTTGCAGGTTCGTTTCAAGCGGTTGAATTCATGACAATAATCCTTGTATTTATTTGTGTTTTGGATGTTTGGAGATTTTAATTTTTTAACGTACAATTTATGTTTCGTCTGAGCGGATTGCAATAAGCCCTGCGTCATCCATGTTTCACGTCTGATATACTTTTTGTTTATGGGCATAGCTTTTCTTGGAAATGCTTGTTCAAACGCTTCGTAGAATATATCAAGGAACCTATTGAATGCCGCGTCTGGACAAACCTCGTTTATGACTTCAGAGAAGTCACAAACTGATAAAGAATTTTTGAACCGAGTGATATTCTCACTACTGAATGTTCGTCTATAATTTGGCATTTGAGGGAGTGGGCGTTTGTCTGCTACTTCTATGTAAAACGTAGCAAAATGATCGCTGACGTCAGTAATTATAATTCCTGACATAAGTTTATTGATATTGTTACTAAAAATATGATCAATCAGGGTAGCAGAAAATTCTGTGACCCTCGTCGGCTTTGTGATAGCGGGTATAAAACCCGCACTGAATAGTAAATCTATAAAGGTATTTGTTTTACTGTGCGAATTTACGTTGAGCAAGTCTATGTTAAAGTCCCCCATGAGGTAAACTTTCGTATTTTCCTTACTTAAGGTGTCCAATAATTCAGTTAATGTAGAAAGGAATGTGTCAATGTCTGCTTTAGGTGCTGAGTTCGGTCTATAAATTACTCCGACGATACCCTTTTTCTTAGTGGATATTTCCACAAACAAAGATTCAAACACGTGTGGTATAAAGACAGATAAGTCGTTTCGGATTTTGAAGGGAATACTGTCATTTATGAACATTCCGACACCACCCCTGCCATCATCATCATCGGGGCGCATACGAGAAATTAGGGAGTGGTATCCTTCAAGTTGATATTCTATATTTGGCTTGACATTAAATATTTCCGTCATGCCTATCACGTCTAAAAAGTTAGAGTTTGTTTGCAAGTCGACCAGTAAATTTTGGAGATTTTCAAAGTTAGCGTTCAAGCTGCGGCAATTAATATTAAGTAGAGACAGAGATTTATTCGTACTTGAGATTTCATCTTTAAATTCACTTGGAGTAAAATACTTACAAACAGGATCAGAAATATTGAATGGAAGGGCGGCCATGTCTTGTTCATCAGAAGAAATAGCCTCGTTCAGTTTTGCCATGAAATCATAAGTGTTATTTGTTTGGATCTCATCCAGTGATATGGCATTAGCCATAGTTACTTAAAGTAGTGGAGAAAGCAACCAAGGGTCTGGACATTTTGGGATCACAATTTCTATTCTCGGTGTCCGTGCATTGGGTATTCATTAATATATGAGTAAGTAAATGAAGGTAAAAAGTAGAGTCATAATTTTTGGTGATGTCAAGAAAAAATATAACATATATATACAACATTCGTGAAGATTGGAACTTCAGAGAAAATCCAACTGGTAAATGTTTGTCACTAAAGGGTTGTTTCGACTTTGCTCCTCTTACAACACCAGGGTTATATAGGTGTCTTTTCGATTAAGGACCACAGGAGATAAACCAGAGAGGGGACGGGAGAGGGTGAGAGGGGAGAGGGAGGAGAAAGCAAACCCAGTTATCCAACTTGAGGATGTGAATGCTCCACCACCCTATGCTGTCCAGCAACTGGGTCACCGTTTGCCAACAGCACAGTCGCCGTAATGAGTCTATATACCCGTTACCCAACGTGGATAGCAGACGACACTTTTCGAATTCATATATGCATGAACCCTTTCACCTTCCGTCCCCCAAACACACCCCATGACCCATCATCGAAACGAGCTCAACGACCTCGCTCCAACGATGGGCCATACGCCACGTTCACGAGACAAAAACTAAAAAAAAAAAAAAAAAAAAAAAAAAAAAAACCCAATAAATTTGAGTTGCGACTTTTTTGAATAGCGTTTGTCAGTTTTGGGCGAGGCGTTTGGCAAAGGGTCAATCTATGAATCTAGTCAAACAGGCGAGCAGAGCATTTGACCTAGTTAGTTGAGACCGTTTCCCTGAGTTACAACCACAGAAAATGAAGACGGCAATTTACAAACATCCCCTGAATCGGGTGGTTATCAACACGGGTTGTTTAGCTTCACCGACGCTGTACAATTGTGATCAAACACACGCGGAACCAAGTGTGCTACAATTTGCGTTTCTTGTACCATTTGGATTCCGGTACATTTCGTCACCCGAGCTCCACTACGACCCATGTGCCTGCTAGCAAATAGGACGGATTGGAGCTCAGGGGACGATCTGTCAAGGTTTCATATCGAATTCAGCCATGGCTGCTCACCAGCCACCATTATCACCATTCGCTATAAAGGATATTATAGAAAGTGTCTATCTTTGCTCCTGGACATGTGAATATTCTCCCAAATGCTCTCATCAGATCCAGCCATGGCTGCTTCACAGCCATGGCTGGATCCGACGAGAACACTTGGGAAAATATTCTGAACCCTTCAGATCAGATGAATGCTCTGTAGAAATTCGCTGCAAAGGACCATTGGCCAAGAAAGTAATTGCAAGTGTCTAGTAGAAAGTGTCTATCTTTGCTCCTGGCATGGGAATATTTTCCCAAATGCCTTCATCAGATCCAGCCATGGCTGCTTCACAGCAGCCATCACTAGATCAGATGAAGACTTTGAAGAAATTCGCTGCAAGAAAGTGATTAAGAGTATCAAGTGGAACACAGAACTATTAAAAGCTGATTTTCCATTTACAATGAGAATTGTAAGTGGTAATTTATCCGTGTACAATTCTGACTTACGTGTATACTCTTCACCTACAGAGTATTTTTTGAAGATATTATAGTAAGTGTCTATCTTTGCTCCTGGGCATGTAAATATTTTCCCAAATGTTCTCGTCAGACCCAGCCATGGCTGCTTCACAGCAGTCATGGCTTGATCAGATGGATGCCCTGTAGAAACTCGCTGCAAAGGACCATTGGCCAAGAAAGTAATTGCAAGTATCTGGTGGAAAGTGTCTATCTTTGCTCCTGAGCAGCGAACCTCCACAAAGCCTTCATCCGATCCAGCGATGGCTGCTCGTTATGCTACCTTGTTTCAAGGAACTGGTCAAATGTACGAGAACGAAGGAAATCACATCGACAGAGAGGAGTACATAAAAGGGTACACGCTCTTCGTCTTCGACCTGACACCAGACCTGTCTCATGGTCAACATTTCAATTTGGTGAAACGGGGGAATTTAAGATTAGAAATTCATTTTGAAGAACCGCTGCCCACCACCATAAACGTACTGGTGTATGCCGAATTTCAGAACATTATAGAAGTCGATAAAAACAGGAGCGTCATCTTTGATTATTCGACATGAACACTTTGCAAATAGAGAATATTTTCCGCTCGGATCGCATGTTAAGAAATATCACTCTGGGAGTCTTTGCAAGAAACCGCTTACCAAGAAGATTAACCAGGCACAGACCATTGGCTTTTGTGGCCAACACGCATCCAGACCACAGAGAAGGGGAACATTGGGTGGCCTTTTATTTCAGTCATCGGGACATAGAATATTTTGATTCGTATGGAATACCACCACAGCACAGATCATTTAAGAATTTTTTGAAAAAGCAAAGATGGAAGTACAATACAAAACGCATTCAAGGACCGTTACCCATGTGTGGACATTATTGTTTGTTCTATCTTTTACATCGCTCTCGTTGCATCCCAATGCATGCGATTGTAAACATGTTTTCTGCGGATTTATTGGACAATGACATTTTAGTTAGAGACTTTATTTCTGGTGACGTCATAGCCTAAACAGTATAAAAAGAGGACCAGTCGTGGCATCTCGGCATTATCGTTCCATCCGCCGAAGAGTGAAGATGTCTTCGGAAGTGACTGTGTTCAAATTCAATGATCAATTACAAATTTACCTGTTCAAGAACGATGTTGGAATGAAGTTTGTATATAACGAATGGGAGCAATTGACTCAATCTGTTGAAACGGCGAAAAAAAGAAATATGGAACAATCTAAATCTAAAAAAAGAAAGACAATCAAAACAAATGATGTCATAGAAAAAAACTATAAATAAGGGGTGCAACCGAAGATCAGATGTTTACAATCCCGTGTTTGATTCAATCTATTCTAAACGACTATCGTGGACAAAGAGTTCCCAGAAACATTTTTCCTAGAGGTTTCGAAGAACGAATGAGCCTAACGGGGTTGGTATTCACAGGAACTGGTCCTCGACTGATAATTGCTCAGAGAAACTCTGATATCCGTCGACCCAAACATTTAAAATATGCTTTGGAGGCAAACAGACTAAAAACTTTTGAATCAATATTACCAAGTGAATGTGCGAAAACCCCCAAAGAACTTGCAAGAGCAGGATTTTTCTACCTAGGAATTAAAGACAGAAGTGAATGTTTTCACTGTGGGGTCATTGTACGCTACTGGCAGGCAGAAGACAATGTCATACAACAACACAAAATGTATTCCCAAGAATGTTGTTACATTCACAACTTACCTGATACAATCGACGATGAAGAAATGGAAAACAAAGACGAGTTACAAGAAAAAGTTCAAACGGATTCACAGAAATGCTGTGTGTGCTTAACAGCAGAAGCCAATGTCGCACCGCGACCATGCCATCATTTGTGCCTGTGCAAGGACTGTTGTAAATAACTGAAAAGATGTCCCATATGTAGAAAGACTGTTTATGAATATTTGACAATATATGTTCCATGATGTTTAGTAATAAAAGAAATTTAAATTTACATTCGGTGTTGTTATTTGTTTTGTTTTTTTTTGGGGGGGGGAAAGAAATATGTGTTTGTCGGGCTCATTTGGGTAATTATGTAGAGCCATAAATACTCCCATTCAATCGAACACGACCTTTTAAAAAAATCTATAGCACTACGTGCTTCTCTAAACAAATCTATTTCAGTTAAAAGCAGGATTCTGCGGGGAATCCATATCAAATAAAGTCATTTCCGGTGATTTACGCCCATTCTCGGGCTCATTTGGGTAATTATACAGGGAAGTCGTTCCAGAAAATACTCCCAGTCAATCGAACATACCTGTTACAGACCTCTTAGCCCTATAAGAAGCCTTTGGGTCACATAGCAACCACGTGCCACCATAGAAACAAAGATAGCGGCCCTCTTCATACAAAATGGACGACGGAAACACGTATCACCCTAACAACACGAGCTGCGCATGCTCACACCACCCATCACCATGACAATGACGTCACAACATGGCCACCCACACGGGTTACCATGACAACCACGTGATACCCATAATACATTGTGGTATGACGTCACTTCCTATGTCCACCAGCCTAGGTCCACAAGAACAGGGACGTCTAGACCCTCGCCTACTACTTTTGTCATCTCCTATTGATGATGATCTCCTATTGATTCTTACCATTATTTGACACAACTTTTGTTTTTTATTGTTATTTGTCACCCCCTTTTCAGTATTATGTTTATTTGCCACCCGCTTTTCATTGCTATCATTATTTGCCGCCCCCCTTTGAATATAACCTTTATTTGTCATCTCCTTTTGATTATTACCATTATTTGGCACCAATTTTGATTATTATAGTAATGGGTCACCCCCTTTTCAGTATTATCTTAATTTGCCACCCCCTTTTCATTGGTATCATTATTTGCCATCTCCGTTGACTACAATCTTTATTTGTCATCTCCTTTTGATTATTACCATTATTTGGCACAACTTTTGTTTATTATTGTTATTTGTCACCCTCTTTTTAGTATTTTGTTTATTTGCCACCCTCTTTTCATTGCTATCATTATTTGCCATCCCCCTTTGATAAAACTCTCTTTTCATCATCTCCTTTAGATTATTACCATTATTTGGCACAACGTTTGTTTATTATTGTTATTTGCCACCCCCTGTTCATTGCTATCACTATTTGCCATCCCCCTTTGATAAAGATCTCCTTTCATCATCTCCTTTAGATTATTAGCATTATTTGGCACCACGTCTGTTTAGTATTGCTATTTGCCACCCCTATTTCAGTATAATCTTTATTTACCATCCCCTTTTCATCGTTATCATTATTTGCCATCCCCTTTGAACATAATCTTTATTTGTCATCGTTTGATTAATACCATTATTTTGCACCCATTCTGATTATTATACTTATTTGCCATCCCCTTTCAGTATTAACTTTTCTTGCCACCCTCTTTTAATTGTTATCATTATTTGCCACCCCTCTTGACTATAATCATGATTTGTCATTTTTTTATTATTACCATCATTTGTCACCTATTTTACTATAATCTTTATCTGTCAAATAATCTCCTTTTGATTATTTCCATTGTTTATTGTTATTTGTCATCCCCTTTTCAGTATTATGTTTATTTGCCACCCCCTTTTCATTGCTATCATTATTTGCCATCCCCCTTTGAATATAACCTTTATTTGTCATCTCCTTTTGATTATATATTACCATTATTTGGCACCACTTTTGATTATTATAATAATGGGCCACCCCCTTTTCAGTATTATCTTTATTTGCCACCCCCTTTTCATTGGTATCATTATTTGCCATCCCCTTGTCTATAATCTTTATTTGTGATCTCTTTTTGATTATTACCATTATTTGGCACCACTTTTGATGATTATACTTATTGCCACCCCCTTTTCAGTATTGTCTTATTTGTCACTCCCTTTTCTGCATTATCTTATTTGCAACCCACTTTTCACTGTTATTATTATTTCCCACCCTCTTTGACTATAATGGCTCCCGTTTTGATTATTATAGTTATTTGCCAATCCCTGTTCAGTATTACCTGATGATGATGATATGATATGTTTATTTACCAATATACAAAAATACAGAATGATAAATATATACGTATGGTTACATCATAACAGGGTTCTCGTATACAATAATATTATTTCAGATGTACATAGATAATGGGGTATAACAATTTTTGTATACCGGCAGGGAAATGCACAGCCAGATTGGCTGTCTTCCCGCCTTTCCCTCTAACAGAAAAGAGAAAACATCATAACAGGGTTCTCGTATACAATAATATTATTTCAGATGTACATAGATAATGGGGTATAACAATTTTTGTATACCGGCAGGGAAAGGCACAGCCAGATTGGCTGTCTTCCCGCCTTTCCCTCTAACAAAAAAGAGAAAACTACAGAATGATGGAAGAAACTCGAAGAAGAAAATGATGCAAAAGTGCAACATTGTTATTTCTGTTTTAGCTCCACAACATTTGCACAAGAGAATGTTGGGTTGACGGTATCAATTACAGCATGGTACTCTTCAAATGGTCTCAAAAATTTTATCGGTTAACTGATCCGAACCTCGGTTGATTTTTATGGGAATAACAGCTTTAAAGTTTTGGAACAGTTGAGACCAAATCAGGAGACCAGAAAGGATGAGAATACCAGACAAAAATCCCCACTGAAGACAAGTCATGCACAGAATGAAGACTTAGTGGCACCTTGTATTGTTTATACTTGTGTAATACTATAATATTCCTGGAAAGTTAATATCATTACTTGTGGGCATAAACTGAGAAAAGAAAGCAAATAGGTTGCATTCTGGGTGTTTTTAAGGTTCGGGGGTGTACTAAATAACACAGTCCGGGCAGTAGGGATTAAAACAGGAAGTATTCTCTGAATAAGTGGAAAGAATTTTTGTTATAAGGTTTGTCTTCAACTCTTTCCTATTTCTTATTTTTCGGATTGATATATCTAACCCATTCCACAGTTTCGGAAAAGCAAAGACAGGCAGGTTGTTGAGCGCTTTGGTTCTAGTTCTACGGCTACGTATGAGTCCTGTTTGGCGTGTATTCATATAGTCATTATTTATAGTAGAAAAGAAGTCAGCAAAGGACTTTGGTAGGTTTCCATTTAGCCAATCGAACATAAATAAGGAAACATGTAAGGTATACAAATCCTTTATTTTTAATATTTTATCATTAATAAAAAGAGGGTCAGAGTGAGCATTGTACTTCTTGTTGTTTATGATTCGTATTGATCGCTTTTGTAATTTATAAAGACGTTTTCAGGCTTTTGAAGCACCCCATAAGGGAATTCCATAGATAAAATGACTTTGTATGAGTGTAAAGTATAGGGTTTTCATTACTTTGTGAGGAAGCATTTTTTTCACTATATTGAGGGCATAATTCGCAAGAGCGACTTTCGAGGAGATCTGAGATATGTGGGCGTTACAAGATAATTTTTCTTCAATAGATATGCCAAGAAACTTTATAGATTTATCCTTGTCAGCACGCTCACCGGTATTAATAATATGATTATTTATTTTAATATTCTGGAGTGTTACATTCTTTTTTTGACATGGATTAAGGACAATATAATTAGTTTTCTTTGGGTTCAAGACTAAGTGATTGGATGCGCATCAGTCAAATATTTTTTGAAGTTCCTCATTAAATTCTGACACAAGCTTGGTTAACTCTGTTGCAGCCTTGTATATGGAAGTATCATCTGCAAAGGATAAAAGATTTAGTTTCGTTGAATTGCAGATGTCATTTACGTATATGAGGAAAAGAATAGGTCCTAGTATTGAGCCTTGTGGTACTCCGCATCTTAGTCTAGATAGATAAGATTTACTGTCACCAAAAGAGACATACTGATTCCTATTTTGTAAGTAACTCTTAAACCAGTTATTCGCATTCCCTCTTATACCATAGTATTCTAATTTTTGAAGTAGTATTTCATGGCTGATGGTGTCGAAGGCTTTCGAAAGATCCAGAAATAGGGCGAGTGTACTTTCTTTACTATTTTTATTATTTTCTTCGGCTACATATTGTAATAGGTGCATAACAGGGTGCAGAATGCTATGGTGCTTCCCGAAGCCATATTGGTGGTGATAGAGAATTCGAATTTATCTAAGAAGTTTACAAGTCTTATAGACATTAGCTTTTCTAGAACCTTAGAAAAAACAGGCAAAATACTGATTGGCCTGTAATTTGTAAAATTATTCTCATCACCTGCTTTGAAGACTGGAGTAACCTTAGCAATTTTCATTCTGTCTGGTACTATTCCCTGACTGAATGAATTATTCATAATGTGCGCAAGTGGAGTAGCGACTAAATTTATTGAATGTTTCAGAATACTGGTCGTGATATTTTCACAGTCCTGACTTACTTTAGGTTTCATTGTATTTACAATATTTGAGATTTCGGTAGACGATGTAGGGCTTATAAAGAAGTTTCCCATAAAAGAAGAATTCAAGAACTCGGCAAATGATTTACTAGGTTTGGTTATTTGATTTGACGTCTGAATTCCAATGTTGGCGAAAAAGTTATTGAATTCTTGTGCAGTTTGATTTGGTGCATATATCTTTGTATCACCAAGATTAAAAAATGATGGTACGGTTCGTTGGTTTTTATTCTTATTCAATGCGTTATTTAGGATTTGCCACGTCTTTCTCATGTTATTCTTATTTTCTAAAAGTACTTTTTCATAATGTAGGGCTTTGCATTGTTTCTTAATTTTGTTAAATATCCGACAGTAATTTTTATAATTTTTGACATTCGTCTCAGCGGGAGTTTTTAATTTTTTGTTAAGAAATTTGTTCTTATTGTTGGCAGAGACTAGAAGACCTTTTGTCATCCAGGGCTGCTGTTTTATATATTTCTTATTTTGTTGATGGCCTTTGAGAGGGAATGATGTCTCATAGGCATTCAAATAAATATTGAGGAATTTTTCGTAAGCATCATTTGGGCAGTTTGTTTCCAGAACCGGACTAAAATCACATTGGGATAACAACGACTTAAAGCATTCGATAGTATAGGAATTTACTTTTCTGGTCAAGATCTGTTTTGATCTAACAGGTTTGGAATGTGAAATTTCGACATAAAAAATCCCAAAGTGATCCGAAACATCAGTAAGGATTATTCCAGATTTTGAAAAAAATGAGACATCATTAGAGAATATATTATCTATAAGCGTAGCACTGCGATCTGTAACTCTGGTTGGTTTTGTAATAACAGGAAGGAAGCTCTCACTAAACATTAAGTCAATAAATGATTCAGTTTTGGAATGAGACGCCACTTTTAGGAGGTCAATATTGAAATCGCCCATAATGATAGAGGCTTTCTTTTCTTTATTCAGGACATCAGTCAACTGGTTGATTTTTGATTGAAACAGGTCGATATCTGCCCTCGGGGCCGTATTTGGTCTATATATTACTCCAATTACCTTGGAGGAATTTTTGTACTTTAATTCAACGAAGATGGACTCGAAGACGTGCGGTAGAAAAATGGAAAGATCTTTTCGAGTACTAAAAGAAATATCGCTTTTTATAAACAGACATACCCCACCATGACCATCGTCATCAATAGATCTCAAATTTGTTTGTAAAGGGTGGTATCCTTCTAGGGTATATGACATATTTGTGGGGATTCTGAAGATTTCCGTTAAACCAATCACATCGAAAGTGTTCTCTGTGTCGTTGAGTTCAGAGAGCAAGTGATGTAAAGGGTCCCAGTGAGCACTGAGACTTTGGCAATTAATATGAAATACTGAGAAGGATCCTTGTGCACCCCTAAGCTCATTTCGGAACTCACCTGGAAGGAAATATTTACAATCACTATCCTTAAATATGGCTGCTGAATCATTATCTGTTTTATCATTCAGTAGGTGACCTAAATCGTAATCAGGATCCGTCTGGACCTCGTCCAATTCAACACTACCCGCCATAGTATCTGAACCGACCACCAACATCACAAATGCACAGACAGTGGAGAAAAATATTTAATGGAGTAGGTTCGTCAAGCGATAAATATTCGTTGTGAAATATTGAGAATGCGACAAACGTCGATGGAGCGTTAACATGAGTGGAATTTAGTGGCGATTCCTCGTACAATGTTGCATAACACAAAGTGAAAATAAAAAAGATTAGAAAATAGAAAAGTGTATCACTTTCCAGAATAAGGGGGTAGGGTGGGATGTTTCGTTCCCTAGTCCGGTGTTTTAAAATTTGTAAAAATGCAAATGTTTTAATTGCAAGTGTGTTGAATTATTCTATTCCTTATTGGAAACTTTTGGATGCAAAACTGATGATATAAATATCAGGATTGCATGTGTTATTTTCCATTGGAATAAAGTTTGACTAACAGATCACTAGAGATGATACGGGATCACATGGCACACTCAGGACTTTGGGGGTAGATACACCCTTCAATCTCATCATCAGCCCTGGATCCCGAATCCTTTCTACATGTTCAGAAAATTAATTCAAATCTACATTTCCATATAGCACTCATAATCTGTGGTCCGAGAAATCTTTGTAATATATCAAGAACACCTTTTTGTCAGATGGGACATACAAGTATTAATTTCTATTGGGAATAAGTTAGGGTACCAAGTCAGCAGAGAGGGTATAGGATCACTTGGCACACTCAGGACTTTGGGGGGTAGATACACCCTTCAGTCTCATCATCAGCCCTGGATCCCGAACCCTCCCTACATGTTCAGGAATTAATTCAATCCGCTATTTCCATATAGCACTCATAATCTGTGGTCCGAGAAATCTTAGTGATATATCAAAAACGCCTTTTTGTCAGATGGAAAATACTTGTATTAATTTCTATTGGGAATAAGTTAGAGTAGCAAATCAGCAGAGAGGATATAGGATCATGTGGCACAGTCAGGACTTTGGGGTACATACACCCGGCAGTCTCATCATCAGCCCTGGGTCCCGGATCCTCTCTACATGTACAAAAGTTAATTCAATCCGTTCTTAGTATGTAACACTCATAGGCCGTTGTCCTAATCATCTTCATAATATATCAGGAACGTTTTTTGTCAGTTGGGACTTACATGCAATTTAGAAAATAATAATGCAAAGTTAAATATATCCGAGGAATAAGTAGGTTTGATAAGACCTATAGAACGTTAAGAAAACATTTCAAACTCAACTATGGCCTGGGAATAAATAGGTTTGATAAGGCCTTAAACGTTAAAAAAAGTTGTTGGAAATCATAGTGTGTCAAATTATCACTAATGAGCGATACCACGTGTATGTGTTGGAAATCAAATCATCTGTGAGAGATTGATTAGTATGTTTACCGAAAATGGTTATCAGCCAATTTTATTTTTCTTAATCAGTCAGAGTCACACAATAACATACAATCAGAACAAACAGATCGTTATCTTCATGTTTGTGTGTAACGATAACTGGGCCACAGCGATGATGTCATAGTGAAGGGTTTTCATTTATAATTCGTTGAAGGAGATTGACTTCAGAACATTGTGTGCGAATTCCAACAAAGGAGCATATCGGAGTGGTGTATGAACAGGGAATGGATTTATTAATTTCTTAAAGGAATTCAACTTCAGATCGCCGTGTAAAGATTGCAATAGGAGATCTTATTTAGTACTGTTGTAAGGTAATAATGATGTCCACTCCTTCAGTTCTTCAGTTCTGACAGAGAACAATAGTGATCCCGCCCCACTAAGGATAATAGAACTTGGCGTACTGTCATGCAGTACTTGAATACATAGACACAGCTGCTTTCATGAAGAAGGTAGAATGGCGCTACCATGGGATATGGCTGTTTCATATCCAAACTTAAATGTTTGGCATGGCTTTTAACTGAAAGTTCAAGATTTAAATAGTGCCTTCACAAAGAGGCATGGGCGTGGCTGATTTCAAGAATCAAACACCAATACGACTCTACACATGACATATGGTTGATTCAAGGACTCGATTGGGCATAAAGCATTGATCGACCTATACAGGACTATTAATGTGGTACAGTCGAGCACCACAAGATTTAAATAGTGCATTCACACAGAGGCATGGGCGTGGCTGATTTCAAGAATCAAACACAATTACGATTCTACACATGGCATATGGTTGATTCAAGGACTCGATTAGGCATAAAGCATTGATCGACCTATACAGGACTATTAATGCGGTACAGTCCTGCACCAGCGGCCAGGTGATAGCCGCTGGTGATGGACAGCACCGCCGTAATATTCCTGACAAGGAGTTGTTTTTAAAATATAGTATAATATAAATATAATTACAGGTTTCTTGTAATTCTTCACATGGGACATGGCTGCCCGAAGAACATAATTACATAATATTTATTTTAGCAGAGTTTTCAACTAATATAGGTAAAGGTATGACTGTTATCAAAAAGTAAACAGTTATATTCATGTCAAGGAGCTGTTTATAAAATATAATTACAGGTAGTCTAGTAATTCTTTACATGAGACATGGCCGCTTGAAGAACATAATTACATATTATATAATTAGCAGAGTTTCCAACTGATACAGGCAAGGGTACGGTTGTTATCAAGAAGTAAACCGTTATTTTTATGTCAAGGAGCTCTTTATAAAGGATATGAAGATATGGCTGCTTCAGATCCAGGCTTAAATTTTTAGCATGGCTTTCAACTGAAAGTTCAAGATTTGAATACTGCCTTCACACAGAGACATGGGCGTGGCTGATTTCAAGAATCAAACACCAATACGTCTCTACACATGGCATGTGGTTGAATCAAGTACTCGAATTAGGCGTAAAGCATTGATCGGCCTATTCAGGACTATTAATGTGGTACAGTCCCGCATCAGCGGTCAGGTAATATCCGCTGGTGATGGACAGCACCACCGTAATATTCCTGTCAAGGAGCTGTTTATCAAATATAATTACAGGTTGTCTAGTAATTCTTCTCATGGGACATGGCTGCTCGAAGAACATAATTACATATTGTATGTTTAGCAGTATTCAACTGATACAGGTAAGAGTATGATTGTTATCAAAAAGTAAACAGTTATATTCCTGTCAAGGAGCTCTTTATAAAGTATAATTACAGATAATCTAGCAATTTTTTACATGGGACATAGCTGCTTGAAGAGCATAATTATATATTTAGCAAAGTTATTAACTGATAGAGGCAAGGGCATGACTGCTATCAAGAAGTAAACAACAACATGTCTCTACAGGAATAGACATAAATTATAGAACAGCCTATACTGGACTTTAGGTGTAGGAATGTCTAGCACCCGCACTTGAATACATGACATAGCTGCTTTCATGAAGAAGGTAGAAAGGCGCTATCGTGGGATATGGCTGCTTCAAATCCAAACCTAAATATTTAGCATGGCTTATAACAGAAAGTTCAAGATTTAAATAGTGCCTTCACACAGGGACATGGGCGTAGCTGATTTCAAGAATCAAACTTAAATACGACTCTACACATGGCATATGGTTGATTCAATTTATCTTGCAACCCCTTTTCATTGTTTTCATTATTTACCATCCCCTTTGACTACAATCTTTATTTGTTATCTCCTTTTGATTATTACCATTATTTGGCACAACTTTTGTTTTTTATTGTTATTTGTCACCCCCATTTCAGTATTATGTTTATTTGCCACCCTCTTTTCATTGCTATCATTATTTGCCATCCCCCTTTGATTATAACCTTTCTTTGTCATCTCCTTTTGATTATTACCATTATTTGGCACCACTTGTGATTATTATAGTAATGGGCCGCCCCCTTTTCAGTATTATCTTTATTTGCCACCCCCTTTTCATTGGTATCATTATTTGCCACCCCCTTTGTCTATAATCTTTATTGTCATCTCCTTTTGATTATTACCATTATTTGGCACCACTTTTGATTATTATTCTTATTTGCCACCCCCTTTTCAGTATTATTTTATTTGCCACCTCCTTTTCTGCATTATCTTATTTGCCATCCCCTTTTAACTGTTATTATCATTTTCCATCCCCTTCGACTATAATGGCTCCCGTTTTGATTATTATCATTATTTGCCAACCCCTTCTCAGTATTACCTTATCTTGCCAGCCTGTTTTCATTGTTATCATTATTTGCCACCCCCTTTGACTATAACCTTTATTTGTCATTTTTGATTAATACCATCATTTGGCACCTATTTTGATTATTATAGTTGTTTCCCAACCGCCTTTCAGTATTCTCTTTACTTGCCACCCCTTTTAATTGTTATCATTATTTGCCATCCCCTTTGACTATAATCTTTATTTTTCATCTCCTTTTGATTATTTCCATTATCCGGCACCACTTTTGATTATTATAGTTATTTGCCACCCTCTTTTCTGTATTATCTTATTTGCCATCCCCTTTTCTGCATTATCTTATTTGCCACCCCTTTTGACTGTTTATTATTATTTGCCACCCTCTTTGACTATAATGGCTCCCGTTTTGATTATTTTAGTTATTTGCCAACCCCTTTTCAGTACTACCTTATCTTGGAACCCCTTTTCATTGTTATCATTATTTGCCATCCCCCTTTGACTACAATCTTTATTTGTCATGTCCTTTTTGATTATTACCATTATTTGGAACAACTTTTGTTTTTTATTGTGATTTGTCACCCCCTTTTCAATGTTATGTTTTTTGCCACCCCCTTTTCATTGCTATCATTATTTACCATCCCCCTTTGAATATAACCTTTATTTGTCATCCCCTTTTGATCATTACAATTATTTGGCACCACTTTTGATTATTATAGTAATGGGCCACCCCCTTTTCAGTATTATCTTTATTTGCCACCTCCTTTTCATTGGTATCATTATTTGCCACTTCCTTGTCTATAATCTTTATTTGTGATCTCCTTTTGATTATTACCATTATTTGGCACTACTATTGATGATTATACTTATTTGCCACCCACTTTTCAGTACTGTCTTATTTGTCGCCCCCTTTTCTGCATTATCTTATTTGGCGCCCCTTTTAACTATTATTATTAATTGCCATCCCCCTCTGACTATAATCTTTATTTGTCATCTTCTTTTGATTATTACCATTATTTGGCACCACTTTTGTCCATTATTGTTATTTGTCACCCCTTTTTCAGTATTATGTTTATTTGCCACCCCCTTTTCATAGCTATCATTATTTGCCATCCCGTTTTACTATCATCTCTGTTCATCATCTTCTTTTGATTATTACCATTATTTGGCTCCACTTTTGTTTAGTACTGTTATTTGCCACCCCCTTTACAGTATTATCTTTATTTGCCATCCCCTTTTCATTGTTATCATTATTTGCCACCTATTATATATATTTGCCGCCCCCTTTTTATTTTGATCATTATTTCCCATCCCTTTTTCACATACGTGGTAGCCCAAGCACATACCTTCAGTACTCCGCACTTGGACAAATTATACAATATTTTTTAAAATCGCTATTTACCACCCCATTGATCCATCCCACCTTTTCAATTTTTTTAGAGTCCAAACTAGGTGAATGTGTCCCGTAATGTTGTCTTAACGCAACCCGAAACTAAATCTTGCCCGTTACTGAAATCGCTATTTGCCACCCGGGTGGCAAATAGCTAAAATAAAGAGGAATAGCTATTTGCCACCCGGGTGGCAAATAGACAGTTTCGTTATAGTCTAGCACACGTGCCCATGACAAACATAAATAGACTTGGGTGTTTGTACCCATACTTACCCATATTTACCCATACTCACCAGCATCCGCCGAAAGATTCCAAGTTATGGAGGAGGGGGGGGGGGGGGCAACACCAGTATTTCCCTATCCCACATAGAAACAACATAATATATAACTGATGCATACATGGAAGGATCCTCAATGGATGATTGTATATGTTCAAAACATAATACCTATATGGGATCCTACAATGGATGAATGTACACTTCAATACATTATATCTATTGAGTTCATATAACTATTGTACGATATATCCTCTATACAGATCGATAGGGTGTATGTGCCCATACCAAGCACCACGTGATGGTAGATTGCAAGCTGTGGGGCCAGAATCTGTATCTGTACCCATCCCCCCACCCCCATTCACATCAGGTATGGTTTAAGTAATGTCTATATGAGAAAATGCAGAGGTGAATAAATGCATATGTCCCTACACAAACCGCAATACCTTGCAGTGATTGGTCAATGCCTCGTTGATTTGATTTTATTTTATGTCGCCCGGCACGCGCATACGTCTACTGTCAGCGATTCTTATGTCCACTGTCAAGGAAAGCGTGTCGTTGCCATGAGCAACGGTTCGTCGCTATGTCTTTTTTCACTTGAAATCAACTGAGACAAATACATTTAACTGAAGTAAAATATACACAAAAGTACCGTTATTACGTACAAAAAGATTAGTTATGTAAACGTGGGTAATTATGAAACCGATTAGATTATAAGATCTCTTTTCATTAATCTACTGAAACATAAACTGAAACGAATTAACACCTTACCAAAACAACGTCTGCTTTCTAATATTCGTTGTTCACAATCGAAGAGGCCCACGGCGGTGTTTTTTCTTATTTAAGATTACAATAAAATAAAAGATTTTTTTTCCAATTCATTTTTACTTGTGTAAGAACGGGACATATACGTTATTCTGTTTGTTGGCAGGGGACACGGTCTCACGTTCCCTGCATGAAACATATATTCAACCTCGGCTGACGCCTCGGTTGAATATAAATTTCATGCAGGGAACGTGAGACCATGTCCCCTGTCAACAAACAGAATAACTTATAATGTCTAAAACCTGCTAGTTTTAGAATATATTATCACTGTCATAACATATCTCCCCAACCTATTATTAAAGTTCATACCAATGATCCCAGTTTTGGGATGAATGTAATCCCACCTGCGGCAACCGCGTTGTGTCCTTGGGCAAGACACTTCATCTCCATTGCCCGCGTGGGGGCACGATGACGCCGTGTACTAAGGTGTACTGCACGTCGATGGTATGCATGTCTTCAACCAATCTAACCCTGCCTGTGCTGCAGTGCGGAGTTACGATGTTGGGGAGCTGGCAGCTGCTTGTCGTTGCTCGGTGGTTCTCTCCGGGTACTCCGGCTTCCTCCACCCGTAAAACTGTCACGGTCGTGATTAGCCATTGTGCATAAATATGTGACCTTAAAACATCAATAAATAAATAAATAAATGGGATGAATGTACATATTTTAGGATAGGACACATATCTACAATGTCTATACAAGAAGAACTGAGAAGCTTGTTCATAGATGAAAGTAGTCCTGGGTGGAAAATTGTATTAACCTGCCACCATGTCTAGTAATAGTAAACCCCAATGGGAAAACCCTCACTCAAGTAACTGTTGTAACACATCTCCCCCACCCTTCCAGAAATAAGCAATGCCTTTAACAGAGGCTCCTGTATTGGGTGAATGTAAATGTTTAAAATACAAAATCTATAGAATATATGTAACTGTTGTACCCCCCCCCCCCCCGCACCCCGCCCTCCCCCCACACACCTCATCAATACCTGTACAATTAATGTTCTGTGTTTATGTATAAAGTTCATACGCATGATCCTAGTTTTGGGATGAATGTACATGTTTTAAGATAGAACACATATCAGCAATATTTTACGACAGATCTGAGGATCTTGTTCATGGATGAAAGTAGTCCTGGGTGGAAAATAGTATTAACTTGCCACAATGTCTATTAACAGTAAACCCCAATGGGAAACCCCTTACTCAAGTGGCTACACATACTGACGAACACCCAATTGAGGGACCAGCACTTGGCAGTACCAGCTGAGAGTACAGTAATGTTTATATCAACTGAGATATCAGTAATGTTCACACCCAGGATTCTAGTCTTGGGTGAATGGACCTATGTTGAAAAAGTTTCAAAGATTTTACATTCTGTCTTCCATCCCTCCCATATACTATAATATCGTACCTCCTACAAGTATCTGGGAATTTCATTGGTTCAAAGACGTCATATGCAGACTGCATATAAAACCATATACTGCCTGTCATCATCAATATACGCTGACAGTTATGGGTAATCTCCCCTTTGTTCATTGATTATTCAAAATGGCGGCAGCCGATAAACGCTTCAAGTTGAAAGATTGAGTGTTGGAAGCCCATATTTGGTCTGAAGTGCAGGTTAGGCAACTTAAAAGGCTTCATATTCTGTGGATGTGTGTCATGTTGCCTTCGAAATGACACTGTTTGGTGTGTATGAATTTGCCTTGTTACAATTTATGGGAGAGGCACTCTCCCATAAATTGTAACAAGGCAAAGACAGGTGGACACGTTGTGAGAATTCTCTCATTTAATTTTGATTGCTGTTGTTATTAGTTCTGTGCATCGATGCAGCAGTCGATAAGATATATTCGTTACACAGTTTGTTGGTGGCCTAACATGGTATATATGGTGTCAGTTAATTCCATATTGGACTCGAGCTTCGCTCTCGTCCAATATGAAATTAATTGACACCATATATACCATATTTGGCCACCAACAAACTGTGTAACTAATAATATAATTTGAAACCCCTTATTCATATAGCCACACTCGAATATGGACCCGCAGTATATGGGCAACACTTTTGTCTGCAGTCCTTTCTCACGGACTCTAAATATGGTACATGCAGTGCCTACATCAAAACCTTAAGTTGTGGTATGTGCATTTCATTTGTCACGCTTGGGTGTCTGTGAGGACATCTCTTCCAATACCCCCCAAATCACCCATTACTCAAGTGGCTACACATGCTGATGAAAACCCAATAGTAGGACCAGCATCTGACAGTACTAACTGAGAGAACAGTAATGTATGTATAAAGTTTATATCAATGGTCCTAGTTTTGGGATGAACGTACATGTTTTAGGATAAGACACACGTCTTTTTCATGGATGAAAGTAGTCCTAGGCGGAAAATTGTATTAACCTGCCACCATGTCTAGAATCAATAATCCCCAATGGGAAATCTCTAACTCAAGTAATGTTCGCAGCACCCCCCCCCCACCCCCCCCCCCCCCCAGACATAAGCAATGCCTTTAACAGAGAATCCTGAATTGTGTGAATGTACATGTTTAAAATACAATATCTATAGAATATATGTAACTGTTGTGCCCCCCCCCCACCACCCCCACACACACACCTCATCAATACCTATGTCATTAATGTTCTATGTTTATGTATGGAGTTCATACCAATGATCCTAGTTTTGGGATGAATGTACATGTTTTAGGATGGGACACATATCAGCAAATCCCAATAGGAAATCCCGTACTCGTGTGGCTACACATGCTGATGAACACCCAACTGAGGGACCAGCACTTGACACTAGCAATTGAGAGTACACTAATGTTTGTATCAACTGAGGTAACAGTGATGTTCATACCGAGGAATCTAGTCTTGGGTGAATGTACAAAAGTTTTCGAAGATTTTAAATTTTGTCTTCCATCGGTGACATTCACACCAAGGATTCTAGTCTTGGGTGAGTGGATCTGTGTTGGAAAATGTTTAAAGATTTTAAATTTTATCTTCCAACCCGCCCATACACTATAACAGCAATTTTAATGTACATCTTAATACATTATAGCTATAGAGTCTATGTAACTATTGTACCATATCCCCCATACAGACCGATTGTGCACCTGTACCCATACCAAACACCACGTGATGAGAGATTACAAGTTGTAGGGCCAGAATCTGTAGCTATACACCCCCACCCCCATAGACACCAGGTGTGGTATAAGTAATGCCTATTCGAGAAAATGCTGCAATGGATAAACACACAAGTTTAGAACATGCTAGTTTTAGAATATGTCACTGTTGTAACACATCACCCAACCTATTAACACAAACTGAGATAAAGCATATTATTACTTTCCAAAGTGTGATTTACTGGGATTTCACGGCTTGATTATAAACGATAACTTCACAAGTGAATTATGCAATCAATAATTGGGTCATGTATCCCTGCACGCAAACGAAGACGCTTTACCGTGGGTGTATGGGGACCTCATTGTTTTTTTTTAACCCTTTACCTAACATGAAAAGCAGACGACACTTGCAAAAAAAATTCTTGAATAACTATTATTTTCATTTTTGTCTCAAAAACATAGGTTATGCCCCCTCATTGGAACGAGCTCGACGAGCTCGTTCCAATGAGGTGTCATAACCTATGTTTTAAAGACAAAAAATGAAAAAATTATTTGGCGATTTTTGAGAATAGCGCTGGCCGGTTTTGGCCTTTACGTTGGGTAAAGGGTTAAATAATATAATTATCGTTAGTAATGAAAAGTAATAAACAGAGTAATCGCTTGACTGGACTTGTTACGTGAAATAATTCATTCGAGGCGAGGGACTATATTATAAAACACTCGTGGGTATTCGCGCACTCGTGTTTGTACAACGTCCTTCACCTCTCATGAATTATTTCACGTAAACCAGTCCAGTCAAACGATTACTCTCTATATAACTATAGAATACTTGTAACCGTTGTAGCACATCTCACCCTACTCCTCCATACATAAGCAATGCCTTTAACAGAGAATCCAGCATTTTGTGAATGTACATGTTTAAAACACAATATCTATGGAATATATGTAACTATTGTTACCCCTTCCCACACACACACCTCATCAATACCTATTCCATTTATGTTCTATGTTTATGTATACATTTCAGACCAATGATCCTAGTTTTGGGATGAATGTACATGTTTTGGGATAGGACACATATCAGCAATGTCTATACAAGAAATACTGAGAATTTTGTTCATGGATGAAAGTAGTCCTGGGTGGAAAATTGTATTAACCTGCCACCATGTCTAGTAATAGTAAACCCCAATGCGGATGCCCTTACTCAAGTAACTGTTGTAACACATCTCCCCACCCTTCCAGACATAAGCAATGCCTTTAACAGAGAATCCTGATTTTTGTGAATGTAAATGTTTAAAACACATTATCTATAGAATATATATAACTGTTGTACCCCCACCCCCCTTATACACACGCACACACACCTAATCAATACCTAAATCATTAATGTTCTATGTTTATGTATAAAGTTCATACCACTGATCCTAGTTTTGGGATGAATGTTCATGTTTTAGGATAGCACACATATCAGCAATGTTTATACCAAAGATACTGAGGATCTTGTTCTGGATGAAAGGAGTTCTGGGTGGAAAATTATATTAACTTGCCACAATGTCTAGTAATTGTAAACACCAATATGGGAAACCCCTTGCTCAAGTAGCTACACATGCTGATGAACACCCAACTGAAGGACCAGCATTTGACAGTAGCAACTGAGAGTACAGTAATATTTATATCAGCTGAGGTAGCAGTGGTGCTTACTCTGAGGAGTCTAGTCTTGGGTGAATGGACCTATGTTAAAAAGGTTTCACAGATTTTAAAGTTTGTCTTCCAGCCCTCCCATTCACTATAATATAATTTAACACTCCTCATTGATATAGCAACACCCAAAAGATAGCCCCAAGCGTATCAACAATTTTTATACCTAGGATTGTTGCCTTGTGTGAATGAATCTGTTTTTATGAGCTTTCAAATTTTTGGTGCATGCATTGCCAACACCAACACCTTTAATTTTGGTGTGGGCATAGCATGTGCCATACTTGGTGTCTGTGTGGACATCTCTTCCAATACCCCCAAAATTATCATCAATGTTTATATTAACTATTAAGAACTGTAACCCTGTGTGAATGTATCCGCCCTCACCACGAAAAACCACCCCTTATTCAAGGGGCTACACATGCTGATGAACACCCAATTTTAGGATCAGCACCTGATAGTACTAATTGAGAGAATAGTAATGTTTATATCAACTGAGATATCAATGATGTTCACACCAAGGATTCTAGTCTTGGGTGAGTGGACCTATGTTGGAAAATTTTCAAGGATTTTAAATTTTGTCCCATACTTGTGTACCATTCATGTAGCAACACCCAGAGATAGACCCGCAGTAACCTTAAGTTTTGGTGTGGGCATTGAGTGTGCCATACTTGATGTTTGTGAGGACATCTCTTCCAATACCCCCAAAATCACTCCTTACTCAAGTGGCTTCACATGCTGATGAACTCCCAATTGTAGGACCAGTATCTGACAGTACTGATTGAGAGAACAGTAATGTTCATATCAACCGAGATATCAGTGATGTTCACACCGAGGATTCTAGTCTTGGGTGAGTGGACCAGCTCACACTATAACAGCATTTTGAAACCCCTTATTCATATTGTCACACCCAAAGATGGACCCACAGTTTTGGGTAACACTTGTGTCTGCACCCCTTCTCTCAGACACCAGGTGTGGTACATGCAATGCCTACACCAAAACCTTAAGCTTTGGTGTGGATATTGAATGCGCCATGCTTGATGTATGTGAGGACATCTCTTCCAATACCCCCCAAATTATCAACAATGTTAAAATCTAGGATTGTAGCCCTTGCGAATGTATCTGTTTTTATGTGTTTTTTAATTTTATATTCCAATCTCACCATGAAAAATCATCCCTAAGCCCTAATCAGAAATACCATACTAATAGGGCAACATCTGCTAATGGACCCACATTATTTGGACAGCACCTTACCAGCATTACCACCCATAGATACCAAATGTAGTACATGTAGTACCTGTACCGCGTAATACCTGTACCAACGACTGAAGGTGTGAATGGATGTATATGTTTTGAACATGATAATGTTTTTAAATTTTGTATTTTATCCCTTTTATGAATAATAACCCTCACAATTTAAAAGTAGCACTGCTAGACCTGTTGGTGGTCCCACAGAAGTGAAATCGCACCTTTACTTGTATCTGTATTTCTTTTACATTGGTAATAAGTGCGGTGTATGTACTGCCTATACCCCGACCAAACATATACACCTAGTAGCAGGGAGGGCGAGTGCTAAAAATATTTGGGGCGAGAATGGGTGTCGGTGTAGATAGCAATTGGCAATCTTCCCAACCCACCTACGCCCCACTCCCTGGCGCCTCCTACCCAACCAGCAGCATGGGGGGGGGGGGATATCTATAGCATCGAAGGGAAAAGAGAGGTAAAAGTCCAGTATGGCGGCGCACTGATTTTAACACGCGGTCGCGTAGCAATAGCCCGGGGGGGGGGGGGGGGGCACACCCTCGCCGTCGCGGATTATCATGTTCCAAAATTGTAGTGGGTCCTTGTGGTTTTTAGCCCTGGCCAGTTCCATTCTTGTGGATTATTTTGATGCGCAACTTTCGGCTGCTTCCTCTCTCACGGCTGATGCTGTATGCAGCGAAATATTTTGTGTCGAAAACGTATCATTTAGAGATAAATGTAATATCATTTTATATCATGAAGTGTAAAAATACATGTCCCTGTATCTTACTTGGTAAGTTAGCTCTCTGTGGCAGAAACTGCGTCGGTGAGTACTGTTTCCTACATCGTGTCTGGAAACGAAATGGCGGGGGTGCGTATGCCTGCCGAAAATATGGAATAGGGGTTAAACCGACCCTCGCCCTTTGCAAGAACTGTGGTAGCGATTACGCCCGACTCAAAAGACGACGTTAACTGGTAGAGTGCTGAATTATTTTTGGGCATCAAATCTTGTACACATGTCGTTGCCTTGTTACAATTTATGGGAGAGTGCCAGCTGGCACTCTCCCATAAATTGTAACAATGCAAACCCTTACAGACTAAATAACATCACTTCAAAGATAATACAAAGCACATTCACTGAATATGAGCCTTCAAGTTGTGGTACCTGCACTTCAGAATAAAGCTCAAATATGGGCTTCCAGCACTCTACCAGTTAAAAATAAAGGGCTTTTAAAAAGGAGTTTCGTCGCTTTGGCAAAATATCCAACTAAACTTCCTATCAGATAAATATGATTTGCATATGATATACATAGCGGACGAATACATCGACCAGCTGTTGGCTGAAATGCCGGAGCCAGTTCAAAGTGTTGTGAAGGACATAAGAGGAGCTTCCTAAAAAACCCGGCCTATTCCTGTACCACAGACGGCATACGAAAAGAAAATTTTGACCCAATTCCTGTAACAAAGAAAATAATATCGATTCAGGACTATCAAAATGAGCTCTTGGATCTGTTCAATGTTGCGCAGTGGCAAAGAACAGACAAGTTAAGGTTACGGCAACACTTCGACTTGGATATCGAAGTCCCTCATCCGGTGAGGCTGCCAGATGATGAGAGTAGGTAATAAAGGCCGATTCTAGGCCACATGTACAAGATTTCGTACATGTACACGTACATCGATGTACACCTCCATAGGATTTAGTGTTAAAATCGTGAACAGGTACACGATTTGTCGTTTTTTATGGTGGCCTAGAATCGGCAAAGCCGATTCAACACCATTGGATTCTATATACAGAGTGAAAAAATGTATGAAATTTTAAGGAAAAAGAGATGTATCGTCTGGCCTAGAATCGGCAAATGGGTTTCCCCCATAGGATTCAGTGTTAAAAATCGCGGACAAAAGCGTGTTGCCGTTTCTGGGCCAGCGTCGAAAAAGTGGTTTGCCGATTCTGGGCCATCCGTGTCTGTACACGATTTTAACACCGAATCCCTATGGAGGCGTACACGGAAATCCATTTGCGGATTTTACATCAGAAATCGACTCGTGTACGGTACACGGAAGACCACCTGCCTTGAGAGACCACCTGTCTTGAGAGACCACCTGTCTTGAGAGACCACTGTGACCTGGCCCTGAACCGGCAAACCTCTCTGCCACGTTTCCCGAGGAAATAAAAAAAAAGTGATTGATATATATAGGAGAGAGAAAAAATATATAAATAAATAGTTATTTAAAAAATAAATATATCAAATCGAATAGATAATAAAAAAAAAAAAAAAAAAAAAAAAAAAAACCTAAATCATGAGCGCTTCCCAGACTATTAGAGCAAGGTTTCTTTTAAAAATGTTGATGAGAGCCTACGCATTCTGTGTGAACAAACAACTAGGTCGCCTCTTGTTAGAACGATGCGTCGGATGTCGGTATCACCTAGACTTCTATCACGAGAATCATTCGTGTCTGACGATGGAAAGGGAAGATATGGTCGTCAAGTATTTCGAAACGGCGTTCGAACGCGTTCAAATCGACGAAGTGATCGCATTTTGGAAGAGACTACTCTTCTGTAAGGATCAAAGCAAGCCCACAGTTTCGGAAGAACTGAAATTGGCGCGTAAAAGTCTGACTTTAGAAGACAAGGGATGCATCATGAAATTATTCTTCAATGAAGCATACGTCTAAGTTTTCTCGTTGATATAAAATAAGGGAGAATAGAAAATAAAATAAATACACACATAAATTTTTTATCTAATATTAGAAAGAAAAAGAAACACAAAAATGAGAACCAGAAGTAAATTGTATCCGACGTTAGATGACGACGAGGATGAAAAAAACACAAAAATGAGAACCAGAAATAAATTGTATCCGACGTTAGATGACGACGAGGATGAGAAGTCGAATGGCGTTTTGCCGACGGCACCGTCGCTAGAAGAAAAAGAAAGAGGAGAGAGGTATCGCATCGATCAAATCAGTAGAATCCAAGAGTATCTAACTCGAGAGAGAGATTCTCGCCGTTCTCTCAAGAAGAAGTATTCGCGTTTCGTGAAATTCGTCAATGCAATCGACACGACACTCATCACGATTTCCATGGGTTTACACGCGGCCGGCATCGGATTGTTGTCGACCGCGGTCGGCATTCCGATCATGTTGACCATAGAAGGAGTGGCTCTCGCCGCCGGATTGTTCAGCACGCTCGGAAACTTTTTGAGTAGGAAATTATATCTGAAGGCGAGGAAACACGACAAGATTCGCGTCTTAGCCGACTCCAAGATCGACAGGATATCCGAAATGATCTCGATGGAGTTGAAAGACGGTAGGATATCGGACGGAGAACACTTCACGATATTGAGCGAGAAAACGAAATACGAAGTCATGAAAGAAGCCGTGAGAATCAAGACTCGTCAGATCATCAAGGAAGAGATGAAGGATTCTCTCGTGGAAAAGGGGAGGAAAGAGACCAGGGAGGAATTCAGTAAGATGATAGAACTCATGAGCAGCGATTAAAAAAAAAAAAATTATAATATTAAGAACAGAATTTAAAAAAAAATATTAAATTTATATATAAAATAAAAACGAAATTAATTTAAATAACTCTTAAAAATGTATTGCGTAAAGTGTAAGAGAGTTATCGAGACGAGTAATTCTCGAGAAGTACGAACTAAAAACGACAGACAGATGCTTCGCGGAATTTGCGACGTGTGTGGTTCTATCAAGACTCAATCCATCCAAAAAAAGAACGCGAGCAAAGGTAAAGGCATCGTGAATAAAATGACCAATAATCTACCTTTCGAAATGCATATGCCTGGTCATAGTTTCATGGGACCCGGAACGAAATTGAACAAGAGACTCAACGCCGATCTGACTCCTAAATCTTGGAGCAAACCTGTGAATAGTGTGGACGCGGCCGCGTATGATCATGATCTGTGCTACGCCGGACATCCCGACACCAAGACTCGCAACGACGTCTGCGATAAAAACATGTTGGGGAAATTGAGAGGCATATCGAATCCGACCAGGAGAGAGAAGATAGAACGTTCGCTGGTCGGCAATCTGATCGGTGCGAAACGTCGATTCGGATGGGGCGTTCAAAAAAAAAAGTGCATCTGAAAAGAAGAAGAAAAAGAAGAAACGATTATTGACGAGCGAATTGGCCGAGGAGTTACACAAACCCATCGTGCGTAAATTTCGAAAGAGAATGGTGTTCGTGAAAGGTTTCGATGATATTTGGTCTGCCGACTTGGTCGACATGAGATCGTTTTCGAGGTGGAACGAGGCTGTCAAATATCTATTGACGGTCATCGACGTGTTTTCCAAATACGGTTGGATCAGAGCTTTGAAGAATAAATCGGGACCTTGCGTCGCCGAGGCTCTGAAGAGCGTGTTCGACTCGTCTTCTCGAAAACCGAGTAAATTGTGGGTGGATAAGGGAAAGGAATTCTACAACAAGCACGTTCATCGATTGGTCGACCTCTACTCGATCGAAAACGAAGAGAAAGCCAGCGTGGTGGAACGTTGGAATCGAACGATGAAGGAAAAGATGCACAGATACTTCACGGCGAATTCGACCAAGAAATACATATACGCTCTGAACGGTCTGGTCAAAGATTACAACAACACGCGACACAGATCGATCAAGATGACTCCTGTGGAAGCTAGCAATCCTCGAAATGAAAAACGGGTCTACGCGAATCTATATCCTGAAAGATCTAAGATTAGGAAGAAGTCTAGAACGCCGAAATTTGCGGTCGGTGATCGAGTGAGAATCTACGCTTATAAGAAGCACTTCGAAAAGGGTTATACTCCTCGATGGACCTCGGAAATCTTCGTGATAATCAAAATATTTCACACTGATCCGGTGACTTATGAAATCGAAGCTTTGGATGGAGAAGAGATCATCGGAAAGTTTTATGAACAACAATTACAGAAGACAAAGTTTTGATAAGAAAACAAATTTCTTTTATTTACTCTCTTTAACATTTTCTTGTTTACACACATATATATAGGAGAGAAAATAATAATAATAAAAAAAAATAATTAAAAACTATTTTTTAGATATAAAAAAAAGCAAGCTAATTAATAAACTAAAAAACAAAAAATCCTTTAAAAATGACAAATATACTAGATATAGCACAAAGCATAGTGAAAGATGAAAGTATTCAAGAATATGAGGTTCACGAATATGAACCGGCAACCGGAACGAGTTTGAACAATGCGGGAGAGATAAGAATCAACGTCGAAACTCAAGATCTATTCATACATCCTAGCGAGAGTTACATAGTGGTGCAGGGACGTCTCACCAAGGAAGATGGGAGCGACTACGCCGACGACGACACGGTTACTCTAGCCAATAATGGCATCATGCATCTATTCAGTAATATAAAATACATGCTATCCGGATAAGAGATAGAATCTGTGTTTCATCCCGGTCAGGCCACCACGATGTTTGGACACTTGACGTATCTTGATGATTTTTCGAAATCCAGAGGACTTAATCAGTTGTGGGTGAAAGACACCGTCGGCCCTGCTAGCGCCGGCGCCACCTTGATATTCGACTACGTCGTCAAGACGGCCAGACCTAAAGGAACGTTTTCGTTCAGGATACCTTTGAAACACATCTTCGGATTTGCAGACGATTACAACAAGATCATGTACGGATTCAAACACAATCTGACGTTGATTCGAAAAGGAGACGACGACGCAATAGTGAGACTCACTGCGACCAATGCGGGTAAGATAACTCTACACAAGATATCGTGGTTCATTCCACACGTGGAGCCTTCGATCGTGGAAAAAGCGCGTCTCTACAAGATCATAGAATCCAAGAGTAAATTACCCGTGGGATTTAGAATGAGACAGTGTGACACAGCTAGCATTCCTCTCTCCACGAATCACTTCGATTGGAGATTGATGGTGAAATCCGCTTCCGAGAGACCGCGTTTCATCGTAGTTGCATTTCAGACCGATAGGGACGGGTCTCAGGAAAAGAATGCGTCGCTGTTCGATCACTGCCATTTGAGAAACATGCAAGTGTTTCTGAACGCCACGAGATATCCAGCAATCGATAACAACGCGTCGTTCGACAAAAACGATTTCTGCAGACTGTACGGTGACGCCACTGATTTTAGAAAGAAGTATCACGGTATAGACGAATTGATGAGCAACCCTAACATATCTCCCGGCGAATACAAGTCGATGTATCCCATGTTCGTATTCGACGTCAGTAAACAGAGTGAACGACCCAAGAGTAGCGTCTTAGATATTCAGATCAAGATGCAATTCGATAGGAACGTGCCGAGAAAAACTGAAGCCTTCGCCCTGGTCCTGTCGGACAGAGAATTACAATTCGAATCGGATGGAAATAAGATGTCGATCATTCGATGAGAGATGAGTGTGAAAAAAAAAATAAAAAACAAAAAAAAAAAAAAAAAAGTAATGAGTAATTATTAAAAAAAACAAAAAAAACACAAAAAAAATAAATAAAGTAATGTGATCTAGAGAGACTGAACATCTTTCTAAATCTCATTACTTTTTTTTTTTGTTTTTAATAAATCACACATTATTTTTTTTTTAATTCATTATTTTCCATGCGTTCACTGTTTGTTCAAAGGAACTAGTTCGATCAGTAGACTTACCACGGAAGTGGCGGCTTCGGGATTATTGGTTTTCGTGTCTCCGGCGTTCACTTTGAGAGGCGTGCCAAACGTGCTAACATTCGCGCGTTGATTCTCAGTCTTTTCGATGCTGTATCTCTTATCGCCCTCTACTCCATTCACCATGAGATTGACGACCGCTCTGTTATTCAAATCCAAGGAGGCCAGACTCATTCGAAGGATTTCACCTCCCAGCGGCATGGGATATCCCACCTGACCATGTTTCGATCCGCTACCTCCATTTCCGAAAGATCACTCAGCTTTTCCCTCATCTAAGGTGCCGGCCTCCTCGGCCCACACGGTGATCAATTGTCTAGCATATTTGACTTTCTCCACCACCAAAATCAGGGTGCAGGCATCCGTCATGTTCACGGGATCCGGTAGATTCGTGAGCGCGTGTCCACCCATGTCTAGTTTACCTTCCATGATGTCGCCCTTCCTCCAGACCGAGTTGTCATCCACGTACTTCCTGCTGACTGCACTGGAATCGAATTCGGGATCGTGACTGAGTCCGAATAAATTCTCACCGTTCATGTTGATACCACCCTCCATAGTTCCACCAGATTGTTTGTTCAGGTAGAGATCATCCACTTGCGATTCTAGGTATTCTTGTGATCGTATCACGGCAGAATCTACGTAGCCCTTGTTGACTGCGGTTGAGTCCGCATCTGTGTCGTCAACCTTCGACAGATTCAATATCTTGTTGAATCCTGCATTCAGATCCGATTTCATTTCTCGTCTGTCAGACTTTCTCTGTTCCAGATCTACATAGTGTTTGGTCGCCACGTCCTTGGGATTCGTGGGAGTGGCCACGTTCGTTATCTTGTTAGAATTGGCGTTCAATTCCGAGTGCATTGTTTTCTGAACGTATCTATTTCTCAGGTGTTCGCTGAATCTCGCGTGAGAGTCATCCGCATATTTCTTGGTCATGGCATCCGTGGGATCTATGGGATTCGCGATGTTCACCAAACGTTTGGATTTCAGATCGAGATCGTCAGTCATGGTTTTATCCACGTAATTATCTAGCATGATTTGTTCGAAATCGGCGTTCCCCCTGTCAACGTATTTTTTAGTCGCATCATCTGCGAGATCTATCGGCTCGGGAAGATTGTAGAGCTTCTTATCATTCATGTTCAAAGGTTCCTCTCGAGGTTCGTATCTCCGAACGTAATGTTCGTCCAAGTTGGCAACATCGTAACCATCTTCGACTTCGAACAACTTCCTCTTCTTTCTTAGGTTGACTTTTTCATCGTCACTTCTACCAAATTTATCGACTGGCATGTTGTTTTGAGATTTTTTGGGTTTTTTTAAAAAATATATTTCAAAACGCAGTTTATTAAAAAATGAATTAGTTTATTTTTATTTTTCGTTTTTATTCGATTAAAAATTTTTAAAATAATTTTTTTATCTCTATATATACTATAAAAAAAAATCTCTCTCTAATGTAAATCATTGAGAATGTCTTGAAACCGATCTCCTTCTGACCATCTCTTGAGAACGTAGAGACAGAGGTGACCGCAAAACACTTGATCTGGTGATTGCACTCGTTCCGTGTTGTAACGAACCATCGATTTGTTGAAATAGTTCTTTATTTCTTCCGGCGGCGAGATTCCGTAGCTGTCGAAATAATAATTCTTCTTCCCGTTCTTGAACCACGCCACCCAGTGAGTGCCTTCACCCGATAAATCATCTAGATTTAAAATCCCACATTCCGATTGTCGAGGTCTTCTCTTCGGCAAGGCATCTCTGGAAAACACACCTAGAAAATCTTTGATTTTCAAATCCTTCGCCGCATTCGACAGACCGATGTTGGATAGGAGTTCGTTAGGTAAGACGACACCTTCTACGGATATCTCTATTTTCTTATTCATAAATGCGTATATATTTTTTTTATTTATTTATTTTATTATAATTCACTAAAATGCCGTTATTTTTTTTTATTTTTTTATTTTTCTTTTTAAACTAACTCTCTTTATGTCTCTATCGATTTCTATAATTTCGAATCCATCTAATTCCTCTTGATTTTCTGGAATCCTATCATCCTTACTCATATCTGGAATCCTATCATCCACAATCATATCTGGAATCTTATCATCCACAATCATATCTGGAATCTTATCATCTACATTCATATCGTCTCTAATTAGATCCAAAGCCCAATGTCCGGGTGCCAAAGTGTTTATTTTATCATCTAACATGAATCTCTTATCGTCGTCGGGCGTCAGCGAAATCTTGTTGACTATTGCGGTATACAAGTCATGATTTTTGCTTCGAATCGATTTCATAGTCTTATACACCGGACCACCTCCTAACAGACAATCTTTATACTCTTGGAAAGAGATGTTTTTCTTCACCACGCACGCTTTAACCCCTTTGCACTTCTTGATCTCTTCATCTTCTAGACGATAAGCATACAGTTTGGGTCTCAAGCCTACGAATTCGACGATTTGTTTACCGCCACTCTCGTCCTTAAATTTACCCAACACCTTCTTGTTATCGTTCGGTTGAATGTTGGACGGGTGATTGATGGGATAATTGCTCGTGTCGAACCACGCGGTCACGTCCGGAGATATATCTCAGTAGATGTCTTTCATCTCTATCTCGTAAACTAAACTGTCCGTGTCGGTGAACAGTAGTTTGGCTTTATCACCAAATTTTCGTTTCACATAATCGTAGTGAAACTCGTACATCAATCGCTTGCTGATATCTAAGATGATCGGTCCGAATAATACGGTTTGTCGAACTGCAGGTGCATCTTTTGCATGTGAACGGCCACTAGATTTTCGTCAAATATGTTTCGGTGTTTGTAATTGGGTTTCGCCACTAATTTTTTAGCTCTTTTCTCAGACGTGACGAGTCGAACGTCGGTTCTCTTCCTGATGTTTTCCATCGATTTACCGTACACGCAGTTGTTCATGAGTTTGAAGAAATCTTTTTCGAAATCGTTCTCGGCTTGAATTCTGAGATTCGTGTTGAGATCGATGTATCTTTTCATCCAAGGCTCTTCGTCGAATCGAATGATGCGATGTATGTCGACTAATTTCATCCCATAATCGACGTATTGTTTCAAATTCTCACTGTAGACGACGTAGTTATGTTTGTTAAATAAATTGGGAATGATTTTTTCCTCGTCTCCTTCATTCGGTTCCATTCGTTCGGGAGCCAGCGGATAATCGTTGTGTAGATCATGTAATTCTTCCGTATAGTTCAAATAGACTTCTAAAATGCAAGGATAGTCTCTCCATTTTTGCATCTCTTCCAGTTCCGTCACCCATTCGAAATTTCCAATCGGTAAAGGATGACTCATAGCCCAACTGTACAGATTATTAGCGTCCCAATACTGTATGTATTTATTCGATCATTTCGAATCGAAACATTCTTTCATGTAGGGATTGTTAGCTTCAGAATATCTGTGGGAGATCATCGAGACGCCACCTCTCGCAGCCCTTTCGAACATGAGCAACATATTCACATCGGATAATAATTCCAATTGGACTTCGGTGGTCTTCAACAGAGCGTCCCACGCCAGACCGGGTGCGGTGAAATACCAAGCGGGATCCAGATCGTAATTTCGATGACAGACGTCTCGAAAATTTTTGAACACGTCTGCCAAGAGCAGAACGTCAGTCTTCAGATAGAGATCATGATAATCTCTCATGGTTTTCATATCGAATGATTTCCACACGTTTTTGGCGTGTTCGTAATTCTCGTCGGAAATGTCGGATTCATATAATTTCGAATAAAAATCTTCTTTCAAAGGTAGTGCGGTGTCTTCGAATCTCTTTAGATCGTTCATGTAATCGTAAGGATAGACTCCTTTCCTCAACATGACGTCGACTCATTCTCCGAAATGTTCGCTCGTGATTTTAAATTTATCCTTACTCATGTTATTGACTAATTTGTCCAGAGCGGTCGACATGAATTTAAAACTGTCGATGAAACATATGCTTCTATGAATGGATTTCGTTTTTTCTTCCAACGTCTCTCCGTCGATTACTATTTTTTTCTCCATGAGCTCCCGTTTCGTGAAGGAAATGTATCTTTCTTCGCTGTTCGCGATGCAATTTAATTCTTTGTGGGAAGTGCCGAGATTTTTCACGAACAGATGACTGTCGTAACCTGAGAGATTGTGAAATATCACCAGATAGAAAACGGCATCTCGATATTTTAAATTACACTTGCTGTGAGCCGGACCGTGATACAGACCCGTGTATTGATCGTGGTCTGTGACCTTCTTATTTTCCTCCGAATTCTCGTCGAATGATTGTCTGCATATGTGACATTCGGTGGCTCTGTTATTTTCGTCCTGCTGCTCTCGCGTGATGATCATTTTCGCCGGAGTTTTGAATTTGGCGTATAACATTTGAATTTTCGATTCTAACTCTTCCACGAACCTTTGAGCCACGTCGTCGTCTTCGCACTGTTTCGTGTAGGTGAAGGGACCCATGTCGTGTTGCGAGTCGAATGCGCATTTCACGTAAATGCAATAGCCTGAAGGTATGTGTTTTTGATATCTTTCGACGTAACTTTGAAGAGCGTTGGGTTGACAGGAACTCATTTTCGCAGTGAAACATTCGAAATTGGCGTACACGACGAATGGTACTTTTAACCTTCGATTATGATTTTCAAACTTCACGATGGTGTTGGGTTTGGGCATTTCGACGGCAACACCTTGATTTTCGTTGCAATATTTCTGATGTTTCGCTAACGATTTTTCGCTCTTAAACATGTTCATGCAGTTGCAACATAAACATATCTTATGTTCATGTTTATTATTTTGTCTTGACAGTAATCGGCTCGGATGTTTAACCCAACAATAATGACGATTGTCACCATTCGAAATCAATAATAAAATAATCGTCTTTTCTCTTTCGAGATACAAAGTCTGTCTGAGAGGATAGATCGTTCGTTTTTCATCATCGTATCCCAAGACGTTCACCGCTACGGTGGGATTTTGAGCCTCGAAACGTTCGATGTGTTTTAACTCTGTTGGAAAAGTCACTCCGGTCCAATCGAGATTTTTAGAAGTCTCCTCGTGACATGAAACTCTATAGGAGTGCATTTTGACAGGGTATAAAGCGGAGGTGACTGCCCATTTAAAACACTGATCATCTTTATTTCTCACGTTGACCACGGATTTTCTTTTAGCCAAGAAATACGGTAATTCCATGTAGGAAGATCCTTTCAACGAATCGTTTTTAGTTATATGAATTTCGAGTTTCAACACCTCATCGAATGTCCAATTACTACCTTCATGTTGATAATTCACGAGAGACATCAACATCTTGTCTTTCATCTTTTCGAAAACATCTGATAAATCTGAACCTCGAAATACGGGTTCGACGTTAGATCTGAAATATGCATTTTTCACGATGCTCTCGCTGGACTTCACATCGATTTTATTCATCACACAATGGAGTATCATCTTAATTTTTACTCCCACGTTCATGTGTTCGCGAAACATATCCAATACGTTTTTCTTCACCCGTTCCATGAACAATTTCGGATCGATTTTCTTCAATGATGGAACCATGTCAAAAGTTTTAAAAATGCCTTTGATCACACTCTCCCGTTCTACAGGCTTCGATTGGAATAGTTCCGTGGCGAGTCGTGCTAGATATTCTTCTCCTTTCCCTTCGTTCATTGCTTGTCGAATTTCACTCGATATATCTCGTTTGTCTAGAATCTGAAGTGCATCACTCGTTTTCGTTTTAGTTTTTCTTTTCTTTTCTTTTGAAACTTGAAGTTCTTCAACGGCTTTTCGTTTAGTCGTCTTCTTATTTTTCACAATTGAAACGTTTTTGGGGTTTTTCGACGTCGGCATTTTGATTCCTTTTACTATCTTTTTCTTCTTCTTCTCATTTTTCACAACCGATGCATTTTTTGACGTTGTTGCTATCGACATTTTGTTTGCCTTTCCATTGTTTCGCAAATATTTCTGTATGACTTCAATTTTTTTTGATTTAGTTCTATGATTTCTGAAATGTGGAATTTTTAATAGTTTACAAATCTCGTTTAACTGAGGTACGGTTTTCTCATTTAAATTTTCCATTTTTTTATCTGTTTGCTCCATTTGTAAGAATAATTTTTTTTCAAATTTGTATTAAAATAATTTGTTAAAAAGTTTTGTTTTTACTCTTTATATATATATAAAAAAGTTTTTTAATTTCAATTTTTTTCTTTAATGTGAAAAAGATTTTTTTTTTTTTAATTTCAATTTTTTCTTTAATGTTTTTTATCCAAAACAATTTACGATCACTTTTATTTCTTGTTCGCAAAATGAACACGTTTTCTCGTCTTTAGAATAACATTCCTTACAATAACACAAATGTGCACACGGTAGAAACAAAACATTTGCGGATTTGTTTTTGCAAAGCAGACATGTGTTCATATCACCCGACTCCTTCTCAACAGATGATGATAACTCGTCTGCTTCTTTCATGAATCGAATCAAATCTTCTAAAGTCAAGAATTGAGATAACGTCTTGTTTGCGTAATTCAATGTATTATACAATTGTTCCTTCATGTATCCAGATTGTAAAATACCCCTTAATAAACTCTCATTTTTATTTCTTTCCCATTCTTCGTTTTCAATTTTAATCAATCCTAATGTCTGGATCTTCTTCAAATAATTGCAACGACCTTTGGTATTAGTTATGTGTTCTACCAAAGGTTTGTCATTAGGTTCCCAATTCATTAAATGTATGTTGCAACAAAAACATTTAACTCTGTCACTTTTACCCACATAAATGAAACTGGCAGCAGCTAAATCTTCGGGTTTTTGAGCAAGATGCGAAGGCCAATTTTTAAACGTTTGAAGTCTTGCACGTTCTAAACTATAATTCGGATGTTCGGACTTGATCATTGTTTTTACCTCAAAATTGGGTTTGTAAGATTTTTTTTTTTTCGAATTTTGTATTTAATGATAATTTGTTAAAAAGTTTTCAAATTGTTTATATATGTTTTAATTCCTTCAAAAAAAAATTAAACAATTTTATGTTCTTAATGTGAAAAAAAATTGAATTAATACGAGAAAAAAAAGGATGTTAAATTTAACTTTTTATTTATATATATAAAGAGAAAAAAACTTTTACAAAAAAAATTTTCACATTAAAGAAAATTAAAATTAAAAACTTTTTTTTATATATATATATAAAGAGTAAAAAAAAAAAACAAAACTTTTTAAACAAATTATTAAAATACAAAATTTAAAATATACATTATTGCAAGAATTCATAAAACAAAAAAAACTAAATAATCGATCATGACAGCAACACCTAAAAGATGCGAATTGAAATTGAAACGAGTCGAAACGTGTAAGAAATTCGGTTACAAAATCTATAGATTACAACAACGCGATCCCATCGAATTGAACAAGGACGAGATGAAGGACTTAGAGTATAAATACGACAAATATAAGATGTCTTTGAAATTGGATGAAGCCATGCTCAATTTGTTTTACAAGTACCAAAGCAATCTGCAGAAAATCATCATCGCTAAAGATAAAGAATTCGACAAGGTCGATTTGACGTTGTTCTATGGAAGTTACATATATCCAAAAATCTCACTCGAACTCGTGGACAAATCAGGTGGTGAGAGCGCGTTCACCAATGTAAAAAAACTCAAAAAAGTAAAGATAAACATTCAACACATTTTCGAAAAAGGAGAAGAAACGAGTGTCAACATGCTAATAATGGACTTGGAAATATAAACAATAGAGAGATTGATTTTTTAGCGAAGAAGAAGGAAAAAAAAAGTAATGAGATCATCTTTAGATCTCATTACTTTTTTTTTTTGTTTTCCTTCTTCACTATTACCCATATAATATAATAACGTTTCCTTTTTTCTTAAATTTCAGCGTTGATTCTTCTTTTCTTTTTTTTGTGATATGCTACGTTTTTTATAACAACACATTTGTTTATCCGAATCATAATTATGAACGAATGGTGTGCATCTCTCGGTAACACTCGCATCATTACCATTCTCTTCAGAAGATAGTGGTAACGGTGGAAAACGTCTCATTCTTTTAAATTTCAACCGCATATCCCGATCTTTATTTAACTCTTTTATTATTCCTTTCCTAAGATATCCATCATTAGCATCTAATAGTTTTTCCACAGCTTTTTCGCACTCTATCTCGCGATATTCATCATTATCGTCTAATTGTTTCTCCACCTTTTTATCCATTTTATATATTATTTTATACTTTCTATGATTTATATTTTATATAATTATATAATTTTTTATATTATAATAACATATTCAAAATCGGTATATTCTTAAATGGCGAATTCGCACCAAACAACAAACCCTTGCCGAGTCGCTCAACGTTCCGTCCACTCTTCAGATAGAGACCGTTTCCACTCAAAGAGTTGTCACCTCTAATGGGTTGTAGATACAATCTTTTACCGCTGTCGTCTACGTGGATGCGACACACGGCTCCTCCCTTCTTCAAAAACAGTCCGCTGCCACCCATTAATTTCTCAACTGCCGAACTCGCGAGTCCCGTGAGAGCTCCCACGCCGAGAGTCTTTCCAAGAAAGGGTAGTGCCTTTGCGGCAAAGGGTAATGCTTTTGCGTCGATTCCTGCCAATAGCGGTATGAAACCACCTTCCATTCTCAAATTGTATCTCAACTGAGCGGGACTCAATCTCACCGTCAACCCTCTTCCATCACGAATCACTTTCTCCATCCTTTTGATTTGACTTTTGGTCCAGGCGATCGAATCCTGACCGCCTCTCGTCAGATCTTCGTGAGTGAATTTGAATCTCACCGCCTCTTTCGAGTTCTTAACGCTCTCTCAAGTTTCTTCCTCTGTCCTGAGGATATGTTCACGTTTTTAGTCACGTGTTCTGTCATAATTCTTTTTTAAAATATATTTTCTTCAATTGTTTTCTTGTTTTAATGATAATTATTCATATTAAATAATTTTTGTAAAATTAATATTGCGTTTATTTTATTTTTGTTATTTATATATATATACACAATATTTTTTTTTTTTTTGCTTTTATATTTCTCTTTTGTGAAATCGTATCGTCACCCTCTCTCCGCGAAGATCTAACAGTTCACCATTTTGATCCATCAACGTGGTTTTGAGACTATACAACGTGTCTAAAATCACTGGTAGATAAACTAAATTTCGAGGTCGCTCCACGATCTTAAAACCCGGCGACACGTTTGGAAAGAAGGAATAGAACGTTGGTTGAGCGCTACCATTCATGTAGCTTCCAGCAATCACATCCACGTTCACCAGAATGCTATTGACTGTGAGAATGTCGACCGTATTTTCAGATGCCGCGTGGCCTCGATACATCTTTCGATCGAATCCCAGCATCTTGCCTATAGAATCGTCCGTGTTGAAATCCACTCAAAAATTATCTTCCAAATCCAACATCGTCTGTAAGGTATTAGGATTGGGAGCGAGTCTGATCTTGTTGCTTCCCTTTCCATCCGTCTTCATTCGCGTCTGAATGTAATTGTTCAAATCGTCTATGTCGTAACTTCCTTTGGGAATTCGAATCTCCAACCAATCCACTCCGTTGGAAAACAACAAACCCTTACCGAGTCGCTCAGCGTTCTGTCCACTCTTCAGATAGAGACCGTTTCCACTCAGAGAGTTGCCACCTCTAATGGGTTCTAGATACAATCCTTCACCGCTGTCGTCTACATGGACATGACACACGGCTCCTCTCTTCTTCAAAAACAGTCCGCTGCCACCCATTAATTTCTCAACTGCCGAACTCGCGAGTCCCGAGAGAGCTCCCACACCAAGAGTCTTTCCAAGAAAGGGTAATGCTTTTGCGGCAAAAGGTAATGCTTTTGTGGCGATTCCTGCCAATAGCAGAAGGAAACCACCTTTCATTCTCAAATTGTATTTCAATTGAGTGGGACTCAATCTCACCGTCAACCCTCTTCCATCACGAATCACTTTTTCCATCCTTTTGCTTCGACTTCTGGTCCAGGCGATCGAATCCTGACCACCACTCTCCAGATCTTCATGAGTGAATTTGAATCTCACCGCCTCGACTTGAGTTGTTAACGCACTCTTAAGTTTCTTCCTCTGTCCTGCGGATATGTTCACGTTTTTAACCACGTATTGTGTCATAATTCTTTTTTTTAAATATATTTTGTTCAATTGTTTTTTTTTTGTTTTAATGATAATTATATACATTAAATAATTTTTGTAAATTAATATTGCATTTATTTTATTTTCTTATTTATATATATACACAATATATTTTTTTTTTTGCTTTTTTATATTTCTCTTATGTGAAATCATATCATCACCCTCTCTCCGCGAAGATCTAACAGTTCACCATTTTGATCCGTCAACGTGGTTTTGAGACTATACAACATGTCTAAAATCACTGGTAGATAAACTAAATTTCGAGGTCATTCCACGATCTTATAACCCAGCGACACGTTTGGAAAGAAGGAATAGATCGTCGGTTGAGCACTACTATTCACGTAGCTTCCAGCAATCACGTCCACGTTCACCAGAATGCTATTGACTGCAAGAATGTCGACCGTATTTTCAGATGCTGCGTGGCATCTTGCCTATAGAATCGTCCGTGTTGAAATCCACTCGAAATTTATCTTCCAAATCCAACATCATCTGTAAGGTATTAGGGTTGGGAGCGAGTCTGATCTTGTTGCTTCCCTTTCCATCCATCTTCATTCGCATCTAAATGTAATTGTTCAAATCGTCTATGTCGTAACTTCCTTTGGGAATTCGAATCTCCAACCAATCCACTCCGTCGGAATACTTGAACGAGTTATTCTTTTCGGTGACGTTGGGAAAGGAATAATAAGTCTCCAGATTCACCAACGCCATCTCGTATCTTTTCTCTCTATTCAATTCGATGGAAGGTTCGAATTTCGTAGCGAATCGAGTCGAATCGCCACTCACCACGATTTGAATGGATTGTTTTGCAGCCGTATTCTCAGCTATCCATTCTAACAATTCTCCTTGTTCGAACATTATATTTTAATTTTATTTTTTTATTTTTTTCAAAACTAATTATTTGAAGATTTATTATTTTTTAAATTTTTTTTTTTTCACGCTCTATCTTATTATCATCAGAAACATAAAACTTGTCGAATCCGCACCGATATTTTCCGCAATTAAATTCGCTTGTCAAATCGATCACGACGAAATTGTAAAGTCCTCCATCCCAAACCCTCTTGCAGAATCTCCTGAATTCCGCCACGCTCATGTCGTTTGCGACGTAGTCGCCGTAGATGTGATTGAGATTCTTGAGATCTTGGCGAAAGAGACATAGAAAATTAGCGTTCTCCCTTATCGTCTGTCTGGGCAATCGAAAATAATTTTGCGACAGGTAGAAACAGTCCACGTTGCTGTATCGACCCCAAACGTAATACGAATCGCATCAGTTCTGTCTCTCCAAAAGCAGATCGTCGAAAATCATGAGATTCTTATCTTCTGATTTCAATTCTCTAGGATCCGGAACGTCGCTAGCGTTCTCATAAAATCGACACTCGACGTTCGAAGATGCATTTCTCTTCATCAGTTCCATCGCCACACCGTCCAAAATGGTCGAAAGTGGAGCTTCACTCTTGTCGAATTCCTCCCTACTGTCAAAGATTCTGGCTATGACGTCCTTGGGCAATCTACGATCCATGCACTCTCGAAGCAATCTGTATTCGGGTTGAAACAAGCTCTTGCCAAACACGAACAATCTGTCGTAATCCAACCAGTCGGGTCGGGACAACAGATTCATCAACAGATTGGTCTTTCCACAATTCGATTTTCCCACTATCAAGCCTCTTATGCTTTTGGGAAAGAACTCGTTATTCGACCTCTTGGTCGCGGCGTCGTTCCAAGACATATCTTTAATGTTCATCTTTGTTTTATTTTTTTTTTGTTATTTTAGATTCTTTCAAACACAATTTTTTGTTTTTCAAACTTAGTTTTTAATATTATTATTTATTTATATCACACCGTCGCGAGTTCTCTTCAATCCTGATCCACTCGTCATTATAGCTAAATCTTGTATGGGTACCACAGCATCCTTAAAATCTTTCCAACTTTTCGGCGTTCGCTCTAACGCAGCTCGCTTCGCCGGCGGACTGATCAACTTGTCGATCAATGCGTCGGCTGCCCTCTTGCCAGCCACAGAAGCTATCCTACCACTGGCTTCGGAAGCGGCTTTCTTACCAGCATCCAAAGCCGTCTTCTTACCGACCTTAAACGCGGTCGATGCAAGTTTTCTACCCGCATCGCTCGTGAACGCTCGCATTATAGAATCGACGATGCCAGAACCGCCTTGAACTTAAGTTCAACATATTTTTATTTTTATAATATATTTTGTTTCTTTTTTCACTGGTAAATCGTTTTGTTGTTTAAATACTTTTATTATTCTAGTGTAAAATTTACTGTTTTTATTTTTATATATTTTTGTTTGTTTGTTTGTTTCTCTCTACTTATTATATATACATCAATCCTTCAATTCGTTCATCAGCCTTTTATAATGGTTTTTATTCAAAAACTTCTGTCTTAACAATTCGTCAGATATAGTAACTATCTGATTATCTAATCCTGTGTTACCAGCCCGTCTGCTCGCCATCAAGAAACTCAATCTCTGAGACAGAGCGTCAGAATCGCTCGGAAGAAAAGTGGTTTTCACCCCTTTGCCAGTCACCGATTCGACGAACTTCTTATTCATATCCCATATGGGTTTCACCACTTTCGTCCACTTGTAACCTCTGTTGGCTTTGGGTCTCGTCTCTCTGGCATCGTTATTTCTCAGCATGACGTGGGTCTGAACCAGAATGTCGCCGTAATTGTCGAAATCCTGTTCCGTGTAATCACTAGGCTTGTCGTAAAGGAGCAATCTGCGCAGTCCATCAGTTAATTCGTATCTGTTCGAGCCTACGGTTAATTCATCATCATCTATTTCTACTTCTGTGTCGCCGATAAAAGTATTACCGTCCAAATCCTTATAAAATCCATACAACAGATCTCTCTTACCGCCATCCTCGGACGACGCGACGCTATCAGTGGTGATAGTCGAAGCTGTATCGCCACTCTCGCTCAAGTCGGTTTGAATCCCCGTGGAAACGTAATCCGGTGTAGATTGAACGGAATACCGATTTCCAAAACTACCGGGCAACGAACCCATTCTCAAAGAACTCTCTTTTATGGGTCTCAATTCTTTGACTATCTCCGTCCTGCTTCGCTCTTGACCCTCCGTCACGGGTTTAAATATTTTTGTGGCTTCGCGTTTGAGTTCAATATCACCAAGACGTCTGCTTCTGTCAGCCGCTTGAATGCCCTTCTTGGCACGTTCATACTCGTCTAAAATTTGATCTCGGCGCCTAGAATCCATCTGTAAAAACATTTTTCGTTTTTAATTGTTAATGTTCCTTTCAGTGTGCTAATGTGAGTTATTTATTATTTTCAAAATTAAATGTATAATTATTTTTTTATGTTTTAAGTAAATAAAAATCTTCTGTCTTTAATATAATAACTAAAACCAGTTAAGGAAAAACATAAAATAAACCTCTTTAAATGCGTTTTGCCCTCGAACGTGTTAAAGATCACATCAACAGTTATTTCCGACAATGAGAAACTTAGAGTTTAGTCTCAAATAAACATCTATAAATACAACGTTTTAAAGTGTTAAATCATACAGGTAGTTATTTCCTCACACTTGAAGTCATTCTCAAAATAATACTCCATGAATATCTTGTAATATTTAGGTTAAAACCGCGTTAGTACTCGCACGTTGAACAACGCTATTTCTCTAAAATTTTTACATGGAAATCGTTCAGTCAAAAAAACAAGAGTTGAAAAATATTTTTAAAAAATTCTCTGGCGAGAATTTTTTTGCAAAAAAAAAATGTATGGGAAAAAATAATACTCCATGAATATCTTGTAATATTTTGGGTTAAAACCGCGTTGGTACTCCCACGTTGAACAACGCTATTTCTCTAAAATTTTTACATGGAAATCGTTCCGCTTTGATCCATAGAAATAGTTTTTCAGATAAACCATTTAACTTGACATTAATCTCATTTGAATAAAAACCTGTAATACATCTCAAGCGTGACAAAATAGCGTTCTCAGTAAGTGTCTATACAGTAAATGTCACTTTGACATGCGACCTGCTTGTCAGTTTTGATAAAAACAGAGACTGACGATTGTAGACTGACATTCGAATGAAATGGTTTAACACGCCGAAGGCGCGCAGGAACGGTATGGGGAACAAGCCCCTTTCAACCCTCAGTGACCGAACAATAAAAAACCCACCGCCTCAAAACAATTGCGGATTCTAGACCACTGGCCCAGAATCCGCAAACCGGTTTTTTGATGCTGGCTCAGAATTCGCAAACCATTTTTTGCTCGCGTTCACCAACTATGGTCTGATCCGCGATGGGAACGTAGACAAAAAGTGTTTAAGTAAAAAACAAAAAGTGAAAATGTACAATTTTCACTTTTTTGAAAAAAACGTGTACATTCGACGTTCACCACGAGTATTTGAACGTTAAAAGTGCGATCTAGGAGTCTAAAAAAAAACAGCGGATTCTAGGCCACCCGACATTTTTGTGAACAAGCGTGCGATTTAACACTGAATCCCACGTTGGTAAACGCATCGTGTACGTGTACCGTACACGTACATGTACAAAGTGGCCGTGAATCCACCTTTATTACCTACTCATGTCATTGGAAGAGATTTAAAGGAAAGTTCACTCCGCTTAATTTCTCAAACTCGTCAGTAAATGTAACACAAAGTGAATGTGAATTTCATATACGAATTGGAATTTTAAAATGTTTGCGAAGTTGGATCATCGATGTGCCATGATTCACAAACCTCGGAGATTTGTTGTTGAATAGTATAAAAATACAGAAGCTGACTTTTTACAATTTCTTCTTTTCGGCAATCGGTGTGAGCGTTTGAATGTTATTCTTTGTTTAAACCTATTTAAAAATGCGTAAAGGGTGCTTTCATCATTTCTTGATGTTCTGTGACTTTTCTCTATTCATTATATTGAACACTATCTTTTACATTAACACTTTCGCTGCCGAAAGCGACTTTTGACACCTATTTTATAATGATTATCAGTACGTTCGGGTATCTGAAGACCAAACCTAACATCTGCTTATTTGTTGGAAAGGGCTCAAAGATCCCTTTCCATCAATTAATCAGATGATGGAGTATTAAGTATGTCATAAATTTTATTAAACTTTCTTACATAGAGGTACTCCATATAAGGATAAAGTGGGCGTGGCAGTCAAAGGGTTAATATAATAGTCTAGGGGTAAGATTTGATGGTTGTTTTGAGGGTAGAATAAATAAAATTACTGGAAAACACACTCGCTAAACAAAGACCCGTTAGTGGATAGTTACTTAGCTTTTTTTAAGTACCTTCCTATTGAAAGCCAAGTTCCCTTTTGTAACTTTTAATAAACGAAAACAAAAGACAGCTCCAAGAGCTGTCTGTTGATTTCGTTTATTAAAAGTAACAAAATGAAATTTCGCCTTATTTTCTACCAATGTCATATGAATTTCTCAACATTTTCATACTTCCAATTTGGACCTTCCTCGCCCGTCTAATAATTTTTATCGAAAGTCAATTTTCATGACGAGATATGTCAGGGATGGTAGGCTTTTTTACATTATTGATCGGCATTATCGTATTCAACCAAATAACAAAGCATAGCCTACTCCAGTAGCGTTTGATCGGCATTATCGTATTCAACCAAATAACAAAGCATAGCCTACTCCAGTAGCGTTCCGGTCAATTCCAAAGAAAACAGGTGTTACGAAATAGGAGCAATTAGATTTTTTAATTGGATGTAAATTATTTTCTTGATCCTGTAAAAAGCAATCAGATTGATAATCGTGTCTCTAAAAGAGTTTATCACTAATCAGTAAACGACACAAATTTCCACTGCGTCCGCTCTTGTCGAAGGTCAGACCACACATGGCAATTTTGTTTCCAACATATCCTTCCGACGATATCTGACAATACACTGACGACGAGTTTTACCAACTTCTTCCACAATTCCCCTTTCTGTATGATTCTTTGTTTTTTCATTAAAGTAGTATCCTTATCCTTTGGTAAGGCTATTCTCTTATTCTGATGGGTGTATGGAATTAGCTGAGATCTATCGGATTTGGTCATTGGTACATTATATTCCAATATGTTCCTAGCACAATCACATATGCATTCCATCAAAACGCCATTAGCTGTCTTGATCACGCTCTTGGCTTCATGTCGATCAGTATGAGAGCGAAATTGCAGAGTAAATAGAACCGCACAAGCGTTTGAATGGGTTAATGTTTATCGCACGAGTTTGGTGGGGCGCAATAATACCACGAGAGGCGAAGCCTCGAGTGGTATTCTGCGCCAAACCAAACGAGTGCGATAAACATTGACCCATTCAAACGCTTGTGCAGTTCTGTATTTATTACACACCTTCGCAAATTTCTAAAACAGGCCTTTTACAGTAATACTAAGTGAGAATTAACCTATCCTTCTGAGAAGTAAAGGAAATAAAATAAGACAAAAATCCAAATTATTCTTCACAAGCAGGAGACCAGTCTTATTGTTATTTCGTACGCTGATTGAACTTTCATTCATAGTTTCAACTTGCAAATTGTAATGCGTCACCACTTCGATCGATGAAACACTGTTCATCTGAAATACAGTTCACCGTCTTTTTGTGCCTCAATTTTACAGAGAGAATTCTGAACGGTTGATGTGATCCCCACCAAAAAAGTTACCACACATTCACAAAAAACAATACGTGTAAATTCGGAAAATCCATCAATGAGAAATTATAAAAAAAACTCACATGTTTATCTGACTTCCAAACTCCCTGCGACTGTTGTTACTCGACTTGTTGACAGACCGGTTAAGATTTTAGTCAAGATTACACTATTTACAGTAGCCATTGTCAATTCATCCCACGTAAATTAAATTTATATCCTTATTGTCCAAGAGAAATTATCGTATTGTTCACTATTCCTGCTCAAAATGTATTAAAGTTCGTGTTATAGCCTTTAACAGAGGTACAGAATCCATACCAATTCAAGTGAATATCGACAGGCAATTTGTTTTGGATTTCGATTTGGTGACCTAGAAACTTGCTCGCGCAACGTCATTCATTCGAAATGACGTCACTCATAGACGCATACTCTGTTTACATTGTTCTTTAGTTTGAACTGTATGTCAGTCATTTCCATGTCATACTTTAACCCATCGGGTTATTTAATCAATAGTCGGTCAGTATTGTTCACGTTAAGAAAATAAATTAGAAAGTTTGTTTTGATGGTCGGACAGTCATTACTGCATGAGTTTCTTCAGAAACAATATAAACGCAGATACTATAGACTGCGAACATCCACTTTACAACATCAAAATAAATGACCCATCGCATCGAAACGGGCCCATGTACTGTATCCCCAGAAATATGACTGGTTCCATTCTTACATTAAAAAAGTGCCAAAATCTGTATCCCACACGTGTGCAATAAAAGTTTATTTTTATCACACATCCTAGAATGCCGTGGACAAACCTTAATTTTAAATGGGTGTGTAATAACTGAATTTATTACACGCCTGTTCTATGTAATTCCCATCTACAGCGACACTAAACGATGCGGAGAATGACAATCTGTTCCTCACAGAACGGAAATCGTTGACGGACTATTTTTAAATAGAAGCTAAATTTCACTGGAAAAATCATGCAACGCAATTACAATTTGAATCGCTAGCGATAGTTGAAAATCGTAGTAGGCACATACAACACATTGGAACTCAGGGGACGAAATGGAAACATGGGTTCCCTTCGCAAATTTGGTTGGGCGATAAAATTTATTTTTGTTGATAGTTTTCAAATGAATTGCTGAGTGTCCTTTCAATAATTGGTTTTATAGACGTGGAGCCGTGTAATAAACACAGAACGACACGCGTGTGTGAATGGGTTAATCGATATCGCGAAAGGATAAAACTTGAGGCCTGCAGCCACTCGCTCTATCCATTCGCGCTGGAACTCGTGCCATATCGATTAATCCATTGAAACACGCGTGTTGTTCTGTGCATTTCTGTTCAGTCTTTCAGTACCTGTCTTCTTTCGTTTTTCGGATTGCCACATGGGGCAGTTATCATCTTCGTATCTGTGCATGTTGTCTGATCTGGAAAAGGCTTTTACACGTTATCTGCAGAATGGACTTGCATGTCTTCACTCGACGCCGGTCGGGGAACAAATGAACCTTCGGTGTCGTGTACATCGTTTTTATACTTTTCCCAGAGAAAAGAAAATCACATTTCCGTAACATATTTATTTTTTTACGGTAGAATCCATCATATGTCAGCAGCTTCAATACACTATATTGTACTGGCAGCTCATTATATTCCATTGCATTCAGTGGTATCCTGTGTTCGATCTGCATACACACACAATCAAATCTTCACAGGCTACTTGTAGAACGGCATTTGTCCCTTCTTTGGTCGTATCTAAAAAAAACTCCAAGGCTTCTATATTTCTCTTTACTTGCGGTCTTCAGTATCTCTTTGTGAATGTTACTTCTCATCTTGGAACGTTTTATTATCTCTTCCTGGACATATAGAATATACCCATAGCAGCTTGGTGTACCAAATGTTCACCACGAGTGGTGAAGTGGTGTTAACCGCGAGCCTTTGGCGCGCGGTTAACACCACTTCACCACGAGTGGTGAATATTTGGTGCACCAAGCTACTTTTGGTATATTTTATTTATACCATGATCGTCAGATTATTAAGTCGCTATTATTTTTTCTCGATTTTACTGAGCACCAGACGTACATACCAGCGAGTCTGTTTTTGTTTACACGAGCATCGGTGGGCGGTACTTCCGCTGTCAATATTATGGCGAAACGAAATGAAAAAAAGAAACTGAGCCTTTTTCGTTTTAATAACATAATAACATACTATTTCGAGTTATGCGTGCTTTATTAACATGAGACAATGCATGTTGTTATTTTTTGGCATCTTATGAGGTAAACCCATTTAAAAACGTGATAAATAATTGCCACTTCCATTTCACTCTTCGCGAGGCGACGTGCGATAAATTTAGACAAGTTTGCATTCAGGTCGACGTCATCAAAGGTCAACGGGGATGTAGTTCTACTGCAGGTGTAAATTTTTACTATTGAAATCCCATTGCTGGCGTGTTCATCACGGTTGGTGTATAATCTAAAATTTATGTCATAGGCTTTTCATATATAGTAGAATAGGTAATCATGGTATTAAATAAAGTTAGTCATGCCTCTTCCTATTGTTTGACCGGGAAACATTTTGGCACAATATATACAGAGCCGAGATTTCCGCATGTCTTCACTCGACGACGGTCAGGACACAATATCTCCGGTTACTCCCTTGCATACTCCACCTCTCGCATCATCGACGCTCTGCCCATATTTCAATGCCATGATCTCGAGGCCATCAAATGACCCTTGTCCAGTAAGAAATTTTATCCGGGTTCCGAAGTTCCTCTCGCCGGCCCTGGTTATTTATTTATTTATTTATTTATTTATTTATTTATTTATTTATTTATTTATTTATTTATTTATTTATTTATCGCACATCTTGTTCCAGAAGCAGGTTTACTATTGGCTGAAGACACGTGCACCACCATTGACGTGCCCCAACGTGGGCAATAGGGATTATGTGCCTTGTCCAAGGACACAACGCATTTACCCTTGGCCGGGATCGAACCGACGGTTATCATTTTGTTACCAGTTGACTACCAATGGAAGGCATCCTATATGGAAAGTGATGTGAAAGTGAAACATAAAAGCGCTATATCTGATATACACACGTGTAGGATTAACTGCTAAGGGGCTGACTTTTTATTGGTTACCAAAATTTATTCTTATTGTTACTATTTAAGGGAGAGTGCCTAGAGGCACTCTCCCATAAATTGTAACAAAGTTACACCATGCAGACTAAATAATTTCATTTTAAAGATAACATCCTCAGAACCTATATCGTCTTGAAGTTGCTGTATTTGCACACCAGAACAAAGCCCAAATATGGGCTTCCAGCACTCAATCAGTTAAGGGCAAATGAATTCACCTATTGGCTGACTCGCTATGGTAGTTACTGATCTTTTTCAAGACTAGCTAAACGTAAATTGTGAGGGAAGGGGGTTGGGAATTTATTTATTCGTGTTTTAACCCTTTACCCAACGAATCGCCCGCATCCGCCCGCGTAATATGCAAATTCAGCAGCTGAAAAAATATTATTTTTCGAAAAATTTCAACAAAACCATATCATGTGACCCCTCTTTGGAACGAGCTCGTCGAGCTCGTTCCAACGATGGGTCACATGATATGGTTTTGTTGAATTGTTTTGAAAAAAAAATAAAAAATGATATTTAAAATAAATTTTGATATCGTCTGCGCTGGGTAAAGGGTTAAGGCCACATATTTCTGCACAATGGCTACTCATTACCACGACAGTTTTACGGGTGGAGAAAGCCGAAGATCCCGAAGAGAACCACCAAGCAACGACGAGCAGCTGTCAGCACCCCAACATACTAACTCCACGCAAGCAGGGTTAGCATTGTTTGAAGACATGTGTGCCATTGACGTGCAGTACGCCTTAGAACACAACGCCACCGAGCACCCACGTGAGCAATGGGATGGGGGTGAAGTGTCTTGCCCAAGGACACAACACGGTTGCTGCAGATGGGATTCGAACCGAGGAAATTCGTCGTTAAGAATATCTATCAGTATCACACCTACCAACACTTTAGTTCTTTGTTAGTAGGTGATAATTGCGGATTCTAGGACAGGATTTACAAAAACTGTACACGTACACGTACATGTACGTGTGCCGCCATAGGGATTCAGTGGTAAATCGTGTACAGAGTGTAAAAAATGTCGTTTTTTCATGGTGTCCCACAATCCGCAAATGTTTTTGAGGCTCTCAGATCGCACTTTTGACGTTCAAACATCCGTTGGCGAACGAGTGAAATTCGAAACATCGCTCGGAAGGGAAAAAATGTATGAAATTTGAAGAAAATGTAAATTTAAAAAAATTTCTCACCGTTCCCATCGCGGATCAGACCTTCGATCTATCGTTGGTGAACGCAAGCAAAAAACGTTTTGTGGCTTCTAGGACAACATCAAAAAAGCGGTTTGCGGATTCTGGGACACCGACGTTTGCCAACGGCTGTTTGAACGGTCGAGGGTGCGATCCGATCGGTGAAACCCATTTGCGGATTCTAGGCCATGGAAAATCGACCTCAAAACCTTTTCCCGACGTTCACCAACGGTGAAAAGTGAGTGTAAAGTGTAGTTACTCATCGAGGATTTTTTTAAAATTTTGTTCCAAACCGATTTGGGCCTCCGGTACATCAAAAAATGCGGTCTGCCGGTTCTGAGACACCACCACGTTCGCGATCGCGTTCCGGACGGTCTAGGGTGCGATCCGATCGGTGAAAATGATTTGCCGATTCACCTCGCGAGTTTTGTGAGGTGACTAGTGATAGAATCGGTTTTGTCGAGAGGAAATAAAAAAGTGATTGATATATATACATAGGAGAGAAAAAAAATATAAATAAATAGTTATTTAAAAAAAATAATATCGAATCGAAATAGATAATAAAATATACGTAGATCATGAACAATTCCCAGATTTTGAGAGCAAGGTTTCTTTTAAAAATGCTGATGAGAGCCTACGCATTCTGCGTGAATGAACAACTAGGTCGCCTCTTGTTAGAACGATGCGTCGGGTGTCGGAATCATCTAGACTTCGATCACCAGGATCATTCGTGTCTGACGATGGGAAGGGAAGATATGGTCCTCAAGTATTTCGAACCGGAGTTCGAATGCGTTCAAATCGACGACGTGATCAAGTTTTGGAAGAGATTAGTCTTCTGTAGAGGGCGCGATAAGCCCATCAATTCAGAAGAAATGAAATTGGCGCGTAGAAGACTGACTTTAGAAGACAAGGGATGCGTCATGAAATTATTGCTGGAGGAAGCATACGTCTAAGTTTTCTCGTTGATATAAATAAGGGAGAATAGAAAATAAAAATAAATACACACATACATTTTTTATCTAATATTAGAAAGAAAAAAACATAAAAATGAGAACCAGAAATAAATTGTATCTGACGTTAGATGATGACGAGGATGAGAAGCCGAATGGCGTTTTGCCAACGGCACCGTCGCCAGAAGAAAAAGAAAGAGGAGAGAGGTATCGCATCGATCAAATCAGTAGAATCCAATTGTATCTGACTCGAGCCAGAGACTCTCGTCGTTCTCTCAAGAAGAAGTATTCGCACCTCGTGAAATTCGTCAACGCGATCGACTCGACACTCATCACGTTTTCCGTGGGTTTACATGCAGTCGGCATCGGATTGTTGTCGACCGCGGCCGGCCTTCCGATTGTGTTGACCATAGAAGAAGTGGCTCTCGCCGCCGGATTATTTAGCGCGGTCGGAAACTTTTTGAGTAGGAAATTATATCTGAAGGCTAGGAAACACAAAAAGATTCGCGTCTTGGCCGACTCTAAGGTCGACACGATATGATCTCGATGGTGTTGAAAGATGGTAGGATATCGGATGAAGAATACTTCACGATATTGGGCGAGAAAACGAAATACGATGCCACGAAAGAAGCCATGAGAATCAAGTCTCGTCAGATCATCAAGAAAGAGATTAAGGATTCTCTCGTGGAAAGGGGGAGGAAAGAGGCTAGGGAGGAATTCGGTAAGATGATAGAACTCAAGAGCAGCGATTGAAAAAAAAATATATATAATAAAAACAGAATTTTTAAAAAAAGAAAATATTAAATTTATATATAAAATAAAAATAAATACTAAACTAATTTAAATAACTCTCAAAAAATGTATTGCGTAAAGTGTAAGAGAGTTACCGAGATTGGTAATTCTCGAGAAGTACGAACTAAAAACGACAGACAGATGCTTTGCGGAATTTGTGATGGGTGTGGTTCGACCATGACTCGATTTGTCAAAAAAAAAACACAAGCAAAGGCAAAGGCATCGTGAATAAAATGATCAATAATCTACCTTTCGAAATGCATCTGCGGGTCACAGTTTCACGGGACCCGGAACGAAATTGAACAAGAGACTCAACGCCGATCTGACTCCTAAATCTTGGAGCAAACCCCTGAATAGAGCGGACGTGGCCGCGTATGTTCACGATCTGTGCTACACGGACATCCCGACACCAAGACTCGCAACGACGTCTGCGATAAAAACATGTTGGCGAAATTGAGAGGCATATCGAAACCGACCAGGAGAGAGAAGATAGAACGTTCGCTGGTGGGCAATCTGATCGACTCGAAACGTCGATTCGGATGGGGTGTTCAAAAAAAAAGCGCATCGGAAAAGAAGAAACGATTATTGACGAGCGAATTGACCGAGGAGTTACACAAACCCATCGTGCGTAAATTTCGAAAGAGAAGGGTGTTCGTGAAGGGTTTGGATGACATTTGGTCTGCCAACTTGTCGACATGAGATCGTTTTCCAGGTGGAACGAGGGTGTCAAATATCTATTGACGGTCATCGACGTGTTTTCCAAATACGTTTGGATCAGAGCTTTGAAGAATAAATCGGGACCTTGCGTCGCCGAGGCTCTGAAGATCGTGTTCGATTCGTCTTCTCGAAAACCGAATAAATTGTGGGTGGATAAGGGGAAGGAATTCTACAACAAGCACGTTCATCGATTAGTCGACCTCTACTCGATCGAAAACCAAGAGAAAGCCAGCATTGTGAAACGTTGGAATCGAACGATGAAGGAAAAGATGTACAGATACTTCATGGCGAATTCGACTAAGAAATACATATACGCTCTGAACAGTCTGGTCAAAGATTACAACAACACGCGACACAGATCGATCAAGATGACTCCTGCAGAAGCTAGCGATCCTCGAAACGAAAAACGGGTCTACGTGAATCTATATCCCGAGAGATCTAAGATCAGGAAGAAGTCTAGAACGCCGAAATTTGCGGTCGGTGATCGAGTGAGAATCTACGCTTATAAGAAGCACTTCGAAAAAGGTTATACTCCTCGATGGACCTCGGAAATCTTTGTGATAATCAAAATATTTCACATCAATCCGGTGACTTATGAAATCAAAGCTTTGGATGGAGACGAGATCATCGGAAAGTTTTACGAACAACAATTGCAGAAGACGAAGTTTTAATAAAGAAAACAATTTTTTTTTTTTATTTACTCTCTTTAACATTTTCTTGTTTACATATATATAAAGGAGAGAAAAAATAATAATAAAAAATAATTAAAACTATTTTTAGATAAAAAAAGCAAGCTAATTAATAAACAAAAAAAACAAAAAACCCTTCAAAAATGGCAAATATACTAGATATCACACAAAGCATAGTGAAAGATGAAAGTATTCAAGAATACGAGGTTCACGAATACGAACTGATAACCGGAACGAGTTTGAACAATGCGGGAGAGATAAGAATCAACGTCGAAACCCAAGATCTATTCGTTCATCCTGGCGAGAGTTACATAGTGGTGCAGGGACGTCTCACCAAGGAAGATGGGACCGAATACGCCGACGACGACACGGTTACTCTAGCCAATAATGGCATCATGCATCTATTCAGTAATATAAATACTTGCTATCTGGACAAGAGATAGAATCTGTGTTTCATCCCGGTCAGGCCACCACGATGTTCGGACTCTTGACGTATCCGGATGATTTTTCAAAATCCAGAGGACTTAATCAGTTGTGGATGAAAGACACCATCGGCCATGCTAGCGCCGGAGCCGCCGCGATATTTGACTACGTCGTCAAGACATCCAGACCTATAGGAACGTTTTCGTTCAGGATACCTTTGAAACACATCTTCAGATTCGCAGACGATTACAACAAGATCATGTACGGATTCAAACACAATCTGACGTTGATTCGAAAAGGAAGCAACAACACAATAGTGAGACTCTCCGCGACGGATGCGGGTAAGATAACTCTACACAAGATATCGTGGTTCATTCCGCACATGCAACCTTCGTGGACAAACGCGTCTCTACAAGATCATAGAATCCAAGAGTAAATTACACGTGGGATTTAGAATGAGACAGTGCGACACGGCTAGCATTCCACTCTCCATGAATCACTTCGATTGGAGATTGACTGTGAAATCTGCTTCCGAGAGACCGCTTTCATCGTGGTCGCATTTCAGACCGATAGGGACGGGTCTCAGGAAAAGAATGCATCGCTATTTGATCACTGCAATTTGAGAAACATGCAAGTGTTTCTGAACGCCACGAGATATCCAGCAATCGATTACAACACATCATTCAACAAGAACGAAATCTGCAGACTGTATGGCGATGCCGCAGATTTTAGAAAGAAGTATCACGGTCTAGACGAATTGATGAGCAACCCTAATATATCTCCCGGTGAATACAAGTCGATGTATCCCATGTTCGTATTCGACGTCAGTAAACAGAGCGAACGACTCAAGAGTAGCATCTTAGACATTCAGATCAAGATGCAATTCGATAGGAATGTGACAAGAAAAACTGAAGCCTTTGCCCCGGTTCTGCCGGACAGAGAATTACAATTCGAATCAGATGGAAATAAGATGTCAATCATTCGATGAGAGATGAGTGTGTGAAAAAAAAATAAAAAGTAATGAGTAATTATTAAAAACAAAAAAAACAAAAAAAAATAAAAGTAATGAGATCTAGAGATTGAACATCTTTCTAAATCTCATTACTTTTTTTTTTGTTTTTAATAATCACTCATTATTTTTTTTTATTAATTATTTCCTCGCATTCACTGTTTGTTCAAAGGATCTAGTTCGATCAGTAGGCTCACCACGGAATTGGCGGCTTTGGGATTATTGGTTTTCGTAATGAAATTAATCCTGTCTCCGGCGTTCACTTTGAGAGGCATGCCGAACGTGCTAACATTCGCCTGTTGATTCTCAGTCTTTTCAACGCTGTATCTCTTATCGCTCTCTACTCCGTTCACCGTGAGATTGACGACTGCTCTGTTATTCAAATCCGTGGAAGCCAGACCCACTCATATGATTTCACCTCCCAACGGCATGGGATATCCCACCTGACCATGTTGCGATCCGCTGCCTCCGTTTCCGAAAGACCACTCGGCTTTTCCCTCCTCTAACGTGCCGGCCTTCTCAGCCAACACGGTGATCAATTGCCTAGCGTATTTGACTATTCCACCACCGAAATCAGGGTGCAGGCATCTGACATGTGCACGGGATCCAGTAGATTCGTGAGCGCGTGTCCGCCCATGTCTAATTTACCTTCCATGATGTCGTCCTTTCTCCAGACTGAGTTGTCGTCCAGGTACTTCCTGCTGACCACGCTGGAATCGAATTCGAGATCGTGATCGAGACCGAATAAATTGTGACCATTCATGTTGTTGACACCCTCCATGGTTCCGCCAGATTGTTTGTTCAGGTAGAGATCATCCACTTGCGATTCTACGTATTCTTGAGACTGTATCACAGCGGAATTCACATAGCCCTTGTTGACCACGGTGGAGTCTGCATCCGCATCGTCAACCTTCGACAGGTTCAATATCTTGTTGAATCCCACATTCAGATCCGATTTCATTTCTCATCTGTCAGACTTTCTCTGTTCCAGATCTATGTTGTGTTTGGTCGCTACGTCCTTGGGATTCGTGGGAGTGGCCACGTTCGTTATCTTGCTAGAATTGTCATTCAATTCCGAGTACATCGTTTTCTGAACGTATCTACTTCTTAGATGTTCGCTGAATCGTGCGTGAGAGTCGTCCGCGTATTTCTTGGTCGCGGCATCAGTGGAATCTATCGGATTCATGACATTCCCCAAATGTTTGGATTTCAGATCGAGATCGTCGGTCATGGCTTTATCCACGTAATTATCTAGCATGATTCGTTCAAAATCCATTTTCCCCTGTCGATGTATTTTTTAGTCGCCGCATCTGTGAGATCTATCAGCTCGGGAAGATTGTAGAGCTTCTTATCGTTCATGTTCAAAGGTTCCTCTCGAGGTTCGTATCTCCGAACGTAATGTTTGTCCGAGTTGGCAACGTCGTAACCATCGCCGACTTCGAGCATCTTCCTCTTCTTTTTGGGTTGACTTTCGTCGTCACTTTACCAAATTTATCGACTGGCATGTTGTTTTGAGTTTTTTTGTTTTAAAAATATATTTCAAACGCAGTTTATTAAAAAATGAATTATTTCAATTATTTTTTGTTTTTATTCGATTAAATTTTTTTAAATAATTTTTTTACCTTTATATATATTATAAAAAAAATCTCTCTCTAATGTAAATCATTGAGAATGTCTTGAAACTGATCTCCTTCAGACCATCTCTTGAGAATGTAGAGACACAAGTGACCGCAAAACACTTGATCTGGCGATTGCATTTGTTCCATGTTGTAATGAACCATCGATTCATTAAAATAGTTCTTTAGTCTCTTTCAGCGGCGAGATTCCATAGCTGTTGAAATAATAATTCTTCTTCTTCCCGTTCTTGAACCACGCCACCCAGTGAGTGCCTTCACCCGATAAATCGTCTAGATTTAAAATTCCGCATTCCAATTGTCGAGGTCTTCTCATCGGCAAGGCATCTCTAGAAAGCATGCCAAGAAAATCTTTGATTTTCAAATCCTTCACCGCATTCAACAGATCGATGTTGGATAGGGGTTCGTCAGGTAAGATGACACCTTCTATGGATATCTCTATTTTCTTATTCATAAATGTGTATATTTTTTTTTATTTATTTATTTTCTTATAATTCACTAAAATGACGTTATTTTTTATATTTTTTTTCTTTTTCTTTTTTAAACTAACTCTCTCGATATCTCTATTGATTTCCATAATCTTGAATCCGTCTAATTCCTCTTGATTTTCTGGAATCCTATTGTCCTTAATCATATCTGGAATCCTATCATCCATAATCATATCCAAAGTCCAATGTCCGAGTGCCAAAGTGATTATTTTATCGTCTAACACGAATCTCTTATCGTCGTCAGCCGTCAGCGAAATCTTTTTGACTATTTCGGTATACAAGTCGTGATTTTCGCTTCGAATCGATTTCATAGCCTTATACACTGAACCACTTCCTAATAGACAATCTTTATACTCTCGGAAAGAGATGTTTTCTTCACCATGCACGCTTTAACCCCTTTGCACTTCTTGATCTCTTCATCTTCTAGATGATAAGCATACAGTTTGGGTCTCAAACCTACGAATTCAACGATTTGTTTACCGCCACTCTCGTCTTTAAATTTACCCAACACCTTCTTCTTGTTGTTCAATTGAATGTTGGATGGGTGATCGACGGGATAATTGCTCGTGTCGAACCACGCGGTCACATCCAGAGATATATCTCAGTAGACGTCTTTCGTCTCTATCTCATAAACCAAACTGTCCATGTCAGTGAACAGTAGTTTGGCTTTATCACCAAATTTCCATTTGACACAATCATAGTGAAACTCGTACATCAATCATTTGCTGATATTTAAGATGATCGGTCTGAGATAATAGGGTTTGTCGAACTTCAGGTGCATCTTTCGCATGTGAACGGCCACTAGATTTTCATCGAATATGGTTCTGTGTCTGTAATTGTGTTTTGCTACTAATTTTTAGCTTTTTTTCTCAGACGTGATGAGTCGAACGTCAGTTCTCTTCCTGATGTTTTCCATCGATTTACCGTACACGCAGTTGCTCATGAGTTTGAAGAAATCTTTTTCAAAATCGTTCTCGGCTCGAATTCTGAGATTCGTGTTGAGATCAATGTATTTTTTCATCCACGGGTCTTTGTCAAATCAAATGATGCAATTTATGTCGACTAATTTTATCCCATAATCAACGTATTGTTTCAAATTCTCGCTGTAGATGACGTACTTACGTTTGTTAAATAAATTGGGAATGAGTTTTTCCTCATCTCCTTCGATCGGTTCCATTTGTTCGGGTGCCAGTGGATAATCATTGTGTAGATCATGTAATTCTTCCGGATAGTTCAAATCGACTTCTAAAATGCAAGGATAGTCTCTCCATTTTTGCATCTCTTCCGGTTCCGTCACCCATTCGAAATTTCCAGTTGGTAGAGGATGACTCATAGCCCAACCGTACAGATTATTAGCGTCCCAATACTGTATGTATTTATTCAATCGTTTCGAATCGAAATCTTCTTTCATGTAGGGATTGTTAGCTTCAGAATATTTGTGGGAGATCATCGAGACGCCACCTCTAGCAGCCCTTTCGAACATGAGCAACATGTCCACGTTGGATAATAATTCCAATTAGACTTCAGTGGTCTTCAACAGAGCGTCCCACGCCAGACCGGGTGCAGTGAAATACCAAGCCGAATCCAGATCGTAATTTCGATGACAGACGTCTTGAAAATTTTCGAACACGTCTGCCAAGAGCAGAACGTCGGTCTTCAGATAGAGATCATGATAATCTCTCATGGTTTTCATATCGAACGAAATGACGTGTTCATAATTCTCGTTGGAAATGTCGGATTCGCATAATTTTGAATAAAAATCTTCTTTCGTAGGTAGTGCAGTGTCGTCGAATCTCTTTAGATCGTTCATGTACTCGTAAGGATAGACTCCTTTCCTCAACATGTTGTCTACTCATTCTCCAAAATGTTCGCTCATGATTTTAAATTTTTCCTTGCTCATGTTATCGACTAATTTTTCCAGAGCGGTCTACATGAATTTAAAACTGTTGATGAAACATATGCCTCTACAAATGGATTTTGTTTTTTCTTCCAACGTCTCTCCGTCGATTACACTTTTCTTCTCCATGAGCTTCCATTTCGTGATGGAAATGTATCTTTCTTCACTGTTCGCGATGCAATTTAATTCTTCATGAGAGATGCCAAGATTTTTCATGAACAGATAACTGTCGTAACCCGAGAGATTGTGAAATATCACTGGATAGAAAACGGCGTCTCGATATTTTAAATTACACTTGCTGTTAGCCGGACCGCGATACAGACCTGTGTAATGATCGTGGTCTCTAACCTTCTTATTTTCCTTCAAATTCTCGTCAAACGATTGTCTGCATATGTGACATTCAGTGGCTCTGTTATTTTTGTCCTGCTGCTTTCGCGTGATGATCATTTTTGCCGGAGTTTTGAATTTGTCGTATAAAATTTGAATTTTTGATTCTAACTCTTCCACGAACCTTTGAGCCACGTCGTCGTCTTCGCACTGTTTCGTGTAGGTGAAGGGACCCATGTCGTGTTGCGAGTCGAAAGTGCATTTCATGTAAATGCAATAGCCTGAAGGCGTGTGTTTTTGATATCTTTCGACGTAACTTTGAAGAGCGTCGGGTTGGCAGAAACTCATTTTCTTGGTGAAGCATTCGAAATCAGCGTACATGACAAATGGTACTTTTAACCTTCTATTGTGATTTTGAAAGTTCACGATGGTTTTGGGTTTAGACCTTTCGACGGTGATACCTTGATTTTCGTTACAATATTCCTGATGTTTCGCTAACGATTTTTCGCTGTGAAATGCCTTCATGCAGTTGCAACATAAACATATCTTTCCTTTATGTTTATTATTTTGTCTCGACAGTAATCGGCTCGAATCTTTAACCCAACAATAATGACGAATGCCACCATTCGAAATCAATAATAAAATATTTGTCTTTTCTCTTTCGAGATACAAAGTCTGTCTGAGAGAATAGATCATTCGTTTTTCATCATCGTATCCCAAGACGTTCACCGCTGCGGTGGGATTTTGAACCTCGAAACATTCGATGTGTTTTAACTGCATTGGAAAAGTCACTCCAGTCCAATCGAGATTTTTAGAAGTCTCCTCGTAACAAGAAACTCTCTCGGGATGGATTTTGATGGGGTATAAAGCAGAGGTGACTGCCCATTTAAAACACTGATCATCTTTATTCCTCACGTTTTTTTTTAGCTAAGAAATATGGTAATTCCACGTAGGAAGACGCTTTCAATGAATCATTTTTAGTTATATGAATTTCGAGTTTCAACACCTCATCGAACGTCATATTACTACCTTCATGTTGATAATTCACGAAAGACATCAACGTCTTGTCTTTCGTCATTTCGAAAACGTCTGATAAATCTGAACCTCGAAATACAGGTTCAACATTAGATCTGAAATATGCAACTTTCATGATGCTTTTGCCGGAATTTACGTCGATTTTATTCATCACACAATGGAGTATCATCTTAATTTTTTGTCCCACATTCATGTGTTCATGAAACAAATCCAATACTTTTTCTGAAATATGCATCTTTCACGATTCTTTCGCCGGAATTTACGTCGATTTTATTCATCACGCAATGGAGTATCATCTTAATTTTTTGTCCCACATTCATGTGTTCATGAAACAAATCCAATACTTTTTTCTTCACCCATTCCATGAACAATTTCGAATCGACTTTCTTGAACGAGGGAACCACGTCGAAAGTTTTAAAAATGCCTTTGATTGCACTCTCCCGTTCTACGAGATTCGATTCGAATGCTTCCCTGATGAGTAATGCTACATATTCTTCTCCTATCCCTTCGTCAATTGCTCATCGAATTTTGTTCGATATATCTTGTTTGTCTAGATTCTGAACCGCATCACTCGTTTTCGTTTTTTTTTTTTTTTGAAACTTGCAGTTCTTAGATGGCTTTTCGTTTGATCATCTTCTTATTTTTCGCAACCAGAACGGGTTTTTTTCGATGTCGGCATTTCGATTCCTTTTACTATCTTTTTCTTCTTCTCATTTTTCACAACCGAAGCATTTTTTGACGTCGTTGCTATCTACATTTTGTTTGCCTTTTCATCGAGCAAACTACGTATCTCCTCATGCATGATCTTTCTAATTTCATCACGCTCCACTTTTTTTCATTTTTTATCTTCAGGCATTACTGTCATCGGCTTTTTTTTTTCGCAATTCGAGTCTGTTTAAGTTTGTTCACTTCTGATCTTTCAATTTTTTTCTTTCCATCATTTCGCAAACGATATTCCTGTATGATTCAATTTTTTTGGATTTGGTTCTATGATTTCTGAAATGTGGAATGTTTAATTCTCTACACATCTCATTTAACTGAGGTACGGTTTTCTCATTTAAATTTTCCATTTCTTTTATTTGTTTGCTTCATTTGTAAGAATATTTTTTTTTTTGAATTTTGTATTTAAATAATAATTTGTTAAAAAGTTTTAAAATAGTCTTTATATGTATGTAAAAAGAAATTTTTTCACATTAAAGAAAATTAAAATTGATTTTTTTTTGTATATATATATAAAAAGAAAGAAACAAAACTTTTTTTAATAAAATATTATTTAAACATAAAATTCAAAAAATAAAAAAAAAATTAATCGATTTTTTATGTTCCTTAACATGAAAAAAATTGAATTAATACGAGAAAAAAAGGACGTTAAATTTAAACTTTTATTTATATATAAATAGAAAAAACTTTTACAAAAAAAATTTTACATTAAAGAAAATTAAAAAAAAAATTTATATATATATATATAGAGAGTAAAAAACAGAAACTTTTTTAACAAATTATTATTTAAATACAAAATTTAAAAATATATATTATTTGCAATAATTCATAAAACAAAACAAAAACCCAAATAATCGATCATGACAACAACACCTAAAAGATGTGAATTGAAATTAAAACGAGTCGAAACGTGTAAGAAATTCGGTTATAAAATCTATAGATTACAACGACACGATGCCATCGAATTGAACAAGGTCGAGACGAGGGTTTAGAGCACAAACACGACAAATATAGCATGCCTTTGAAATTGGATGAAGCCACACTCGATTTGTTTTACGAGTACCAAAGCGATCTACAGAAAATAAAATTGTTATCGCCAAAGATAGAGAATTCGACAAGGACGATTTGTCGTTGCCCTACGGAAGTTACATATATCCAAAAATCTCTCTCAAACTCGTGAACAAATCGGGTGGTGAGAGCACGTTCACCGATGTAAAAAAAATCCAAAAAGTAAAGATAAACATTCAACATATTTTCGTAAAAGGAGAAGACACAACCGTCAACATGCTAATAACAGACTTGGAAATATAAACAATAGAGCGACTGATTTTTAGTGAAGAAGAAGGAAAAAAAGTAATGAGATCTAGAGAGGTTGAACATCTCTAGATCTCATTACTTTTTTTTTTGTTTTTTGTTTTTCTTCTTCTTCTTCACTGTCACCCATATATATTATAATAGCGTTTCCTTTTTTCTCAAATGTCGGCATCGATTCTCCTTTTTTGTGATATATTACGTTTTTATAAGAACACATTTGTTTATCTGAATCATAATTATGAACGAATGTGGTGCACCTCTTGGTAACACTCACATCATTACCATTCTCTTCAGAAGGTAGTGGTGACAGTGGAAACGTCTAATTCTTTTAAATTTCAACCATCTATCCCGCTTTTTTCTTCAGTTCTTTCCTAAGATATCCATCATTAGCGTCTAATTGTTTTTCCACATCCTTTTCCCACACTATCCCACAATATTCATCATTAGCAACTAATCATTTTTCCACATCTTTTTTGCACTCTATCTCGCGATATTCATCATTATCGTCTAATTGTTTTTCCACCTTTTTATCCATTTTATATTATTTTTATACTTTCTATGATTTATATTTTTATATTTTATATAATTATATAATTTTTACATTATAATAACATACTCAAAATTGGTATATTCTTAAACGGCGAATTCTCACCAAACAACAAACCCTTACCGAGTCGCTCAACGTTCTGTCCACTCTTCAGATAGAGACCGTTTCCACTCAGAGAGTTGCCACCTCTAATGGGTTCTAGATACAATCTTTCACCGCTGTCGTCTACATGGACATGACACACGGCTCCTCTCTTCTTCAAAAACAGTCCGCTGCCACCCATTAATTTCTCAACTGCCGAACTCGCGAGTCCCGAGAGAGCTCCCACGCCAAGAGTCTTTCCAAGAAAGGGTAATGCTTTTGCGGCAAAAGGTAATGCTTTTGTGGCGATTCCTGCCAATAGCAGAAGGAAACCACCTTTCATTCTCAAATTGTATTTCAATTGAGTGGGACTCAATCTCACCGTCAACCCTCTTCCATCACGAATCACTTTCTCCATCCTTTTGCTTCTACTTCTGGTCCAGGCGATCGAATCCTGACCACTACTCTCCAGATCTTCATGAGTGAATTTGAATCTCACCGCCTCGACTTGAGTTGTTAACGCACTCTTAAGTTTCTTCCTCTGTCCTGCGGATATGTTCACGTTTTTAACCACGTATTGTGTCATAATTCTTTTTTTTAAATATATTTTGTTCAATTGTTTTTTTTTGTTTTAATGATAATTATATACATTAAATAATTTTTGTAAATTAATATTGCATTTATTTTATTTTCTTATTTATATATATACACAATATATTTTTTTTTTTGCTTTTTTATATTTCTCTTATGTGAAATCATATCATCACCCTCTCTCCGCGAAGATCTAACAGTTCACCATTTTGATCCGTCAACGTGGTTTTGAGACTATACAACATGTCTAAAATCACTGGTAGATAAACTAAATTTCGAGGTCATTCCACGATCTTATAACCCAGCGACACGTTTGGAAAGAAGGAATAGATCATTGGTTGAGCACTACTATTCACGTAGCTTCCAGCAATCACGTCCACGTTCACCAGAATGCTATTGACTGCAAGAATGTCGACCGTATTTTCAGATGCTGCGTGGCATCTTGCCTATAGAATCGTCCGTGTTGAAATCCACTCGAAATTTATCTTCCAAATCCAACATCATCTGTAAGGTATTAAGGTTGGGAGCGAGTCTGATCTTGTTGCTTCCCTTTCCATCCATCTTCATTCGCATCTAAATGTAATTGTTCAAATCGTCTATGTCGTAACTTCCTTTGGGAATTCGAATCTCCAACCAATCCACTCCGTCGGAATACTTGAACAAGTTATTCTTTTTGGTGACGTTGGGAAAGGAATAATAAGTCTTCAGATTTACCAACGCCATCTCGTATCTTTTCTCTCTATTCAATTCGATGGAAGGTTCGAATTTCGTTGCGAATCGAGTCGAATCGCCACTCACCACGATTTGAATGGATTGTTTTGCAGCCGTATTCTTGGCTATCTGTTCTAACAATTCTCCTTGTTCGAACATTATTTTTTTAATTTTTATTTTTATTTCTTCTAAACTAAATTATTTGATGATTTATTATTTTCTATTTTTTTGTTTTCGCTCTCTATCTTATTATCATCAGAAACATAAAATTTGTCGAATCTGCACCAATATTTTCCGTGATTAAATTCGCTAGTCAAATCGATCACGACGAAATTGTAAAGTCCTCCATCCCAAACTCTCTTGCAGAATCTCCTGAATTCCGCCACGCTCATGTCGTTTGCGACGTGGTCACCATAGATGTGATTGAGATTCTTGAGATCCTGGTGAAAGAGACACAGTAAATTACCGTTATCCCTTATCGTCTGCCTGGGCAATCAAAAATAATTCTGCGACAGGTAGAAACAGTCCACGTTGCTGTGACGACCCCTAACGTAATAGGATTCGCATCGGTTCTGTCTCTCGAAAGCAGATCGTCGAAAATCATGAGACATTCGAAGATGCATTTCTCTTCATCAATTCCATCGCCGCACCATCCAAAATGGTTGAAAGAGAAGCTTCACTTTTGTCGAATTCCTCCCTACTGTCAAAGATTCTGGCTATGACGTCCTTGGGCAATCTACAATCCATGCACTCTCAAAACAATCTGTATTCGGGTTGAAACAAGCTCTTCCCAAACACAAATAATCTGTCGTAATCCAACCAGTCAGGTTGCAACAACAGATTCATCAACAGATTGGTCTTTCCACAATTCGATTTTCCCACTATCAAGCCTCTTATGCTTTTGGGAAAGAACTCATTATTCGACCTCTTGGTCGCGGCGTCATTCCAAGACATATCTTTAATGTTCATCTTTGTTTATTTTTGTTATTTTTAGATTTTTTCAAAGACAATTTTATGTTTTTTCAAACTCAGTTTTTATAAATATTATTATTTTTTATATTACACCGTCGCGAGTTTTCTTCAATCCAGAGCCACTCGTCATTTTGGCTAAATCTTGTATGGGTACCACAGCATCCTTAAAATCTTTCCAACTTTTCGACGATCGATCTAACGTAGCTCGCTTTGCCGGCGGACTGATCAACTTGTCGATCAATGTGTCAGCTGCCCTCTTGACAGCCACAGAAGCTATCCTACCACTAGCTTCGGAAGCAGCTTTCTTACCAGCATCCAAAGCCATCTTCCTACTGACCTCAAACGCGGTCGATGCGAGTTTTCTACCTGCATCGCTTGTGAACGTTCGCATTATAGAATCGACGATGCCAGAACCGCCTTGAACGTAAGTTCTAACGTATCCCCTGTTCTTTATCTCCAACATATTTTTATTTTATCATATATATTTTGTTTCTTCACTGGTAAATCGTTTGTTGTTTACATACTTTTTATTATTTTCTAGTGTAAAATTTACTGTTTTTATTTTATATATTTTTTGTTTGTTTGTTTGTTCTCTCTACTTATTATATATTTATCAATCCTTCAATTCGTTCATCAGCCTTTTATAATCATGTTTATTCAAAACCTTTTGCCTTAACAATTTGTCGCATATGCTCACTATCTCATTATCTAATCCAGTGTTACCAGCGCATCTACTTGCCATCAACAATCTCAATCTCTGAGACAGAGCGTTAGAATCGCTCGGAAGAAAAGTGGTTCTCACTCCTTTCCCAGTAACTGATTCGACGAACTTCATATTCATATCCCATATGGGTTTCACCACCTTCGTCCACTTATAACCTCTATTGGCTTTGGGTCTCGTTTCTCTAACATCGTTATTTCTCTTCATGGCGTGGGTCTGAACCAGAATGTCACCGTAATTGTCGAAATCGGGATCCGTGTAATCTCCAGGCTTGTCGAAAAGGAGCAATTTGCGCAGTCCAGGAGTTAATTCGTACCTATTCAAACCGACGATTAAATTATCATCATCCTTTTGCACTTCGGTGTTGCCTATAAAAGTTCTACCGTCAGAATCCTTATAAATTCCATACAACAGATCTCTCTTACCACCATCCTTGGACGATGCAACGCTATCAGTGGTGATAGTCGAAGCCGCACCGTCGCTTTCACTCACGTCGATTTCGATCCTCATGGGAACGTAATCCGGCAATGATCTTTGAAAGGAAAACCCCCTCGTAAAACTGCCGGGCAACGAACCCATTCTCAAAGAACTTTCATTTAAGGGCCTCAATTCATCAATGATCTCCTTTTTACTTCGTTCCTGAACCTCCGTCACGGGTTTAAATAAGTTTGTGGTTTCACATTTTAATTCCATTTCTCCCAATCGCCTGCTTCTGTCAGCTGATTGAATACTCTTCTTAGCACGTTCATATTCGTTGAGAAGTTGATCTCTCCGCTTGGAATCTGTGATGTGTAAAAACATTTTTTCGTTTTTAAAATTATTAATATTTCCTTTAGAGTATGCTAACGTGAGTTATTTTATTATTCTCAAAATTAAATGTATAATTATTTTATGTTTTATGTTTTAAGTAAATAAAAATCTTCTGTCTTTAATATATAATAACTAAAACCATTTGAGGAAAAACATTTTACAAAATAAAACCTCTAAAATGCGTTTTGCCCTCGAACGTGTTAAAGATCACATCAACAGTTATTTCCGACAATGAGAAACTTAGAGTTAGTCTCAAATAAACATCTATAAATACAACGTTTTAAAAGTGTTAAATCATACAGGTAGTTATTTTTCTCACACTTGAAGTCATTCTCAAAATAATACTCTTAGAATATCTCGTAATATTTTGGGTTAAAACCGCGTTAGTACTCGCACGTTAAGCAACGGCATTTCTTCTATATTTTTACATGGAAATCGTTTCTGTCAAAAAACAAGAGTTGAAAAATCTTTTTAAAAAAATCTCTGGCGAGAATTTTTTTTGTAAAAAAAAATATGGAAAAATAATACTCCATGAATATCTCGTAATATTTTGGTTAAAACCGCGTTAGTACTCGCACGTTGAGCAACGGTATTTCTTCTATATTTTTACATGGAAATCGTTTCAGTCAAAAAAAGAGTTGAAAAATCTTTTTAAAAAAATTCTCTGGCGAGAATTTTTTTGTAAAAAAAAAATATGGAAAAATAATACTCCATGAATATCTCGTAATATGTTGGGTTAAAACCGCGTTAGTACTCACACGTTGAGCAACGGTATTTCTTCTATATTTTTACATGGAAATCGTTTCAGTCAAAAAAAGCAATAGTTAAACAGCACATTGAACACAATTTCTGATTTAATACTTAACATACTTAGAGGCATTCACAAAATAAATCCATTGATAAAATGCATAGCCCTCGGCGATTATTCTCACCTCCATATCATCAAAGAACAAAATACTGTTTGAAGTAAACAAAAACAATTTATCATCAAAAGAACAAAATACTGTTTGAAGTAAACAGATGCACTTTTGTGAATAGGAACAATTTAGAAGTGTGTCTCGTCAAAAGGTGTTTTTATTGATGTCTCTTGAACCGAGACATGAGTCAACTAAAATTTCAATTTACCTCTTAAAACCTATTTAAGTGGAATGCAATTTTACCCTTTGATTCTATTACGATTCACCTCACAAAACTCGCCAGGTGAATCGGCAAATCATTTTCACCGATCGGATCGCACCCTAGACAGTCCGGAACGCGATCGCGAACGTGGTGGTGTCTCAGAACCGGCAAACCGCATTTTTTGATGTACCGGAGGCCCAAATCGGTTTGGAACAAAAAAATCCTCGATGAGTAACTACACTTTACACTCACTTTTCACCGTTGGTGAACGTCGGGAAAAGGTTTTGAGGTCGATTTTCCCTGTCCTAGAATCCGCAAATGGGTTTCACCGATAGGATCGCACCCTCGACCGTTCAAACAGCCGTTGGCGAACGTCGGTGTCCCAGAATCAGCAAACCGCATTTTTGATGCTGTCCTAGAAGCCGCAAAACGTTTTTTGCTTGCTTTCACCAGCGATAGATCGAAGGTCTGATCCGCGATGGGAACGGTGAGAAAATTTTTTAAATTTACATTTTCTTCATATTTCATACATTTTTTCCCTTCCGAGCGATGTTTCGAATTTCACTCGTTCGCCAACGGATGTTTGAACGTCAAAAGTTCGATCTGAGAGCCTCAAAAACAATTGCGGATTGTGGGACACCATGAAAAAACGACATTTTTTACACTCTGTACACGATTTAACACTGAATCCCTATGGCGGTACACGTACATGTACGTGTACGTGTACAGTTTTTGTAAATCCTGTCCTAGAATCCGCAATTATCACCTACTTTTGTTAACCCTTTAACTAACATGAAAAGCCGACGACACTTAAAACAAGATTATTGAATAACTATTTTTTTTAATTTTTACGTCAAAAAAATAGCTTAAGACTCCTCATTAGAACGAGCCCATCGAGCTCGTTCCAATGAGGGGTCATTAGCTATGGCTTTGAGAAAAAAAATTAAAATAATGAAATTGAAAGGTGATTTTTGTGAATAGCGCTGGCCGGGTTTGGTTCGTTACGTTGGGTAAAGGGTTAAACGAATGTGTTTTACAGTAATTTGCAAGTTTTCATTCTTCCCAAGAAAAAAATATGAGCAAATCTCTCCTCCAAGCTGTTTGTATTAATGGAAAGAACAGTGTCTGTATCAGATGTCACGATGTGCACACTGTTGATATGATGAACAGGAAAAAGTTACAGAATACCAAAAGATGGTGAAAAGGCCGTTTTCTTATTTTTAAATGGGTTTCAACAGAGAATAATAGCCATAAATTGTAAACAGCCATCTACTGTATTTTTATACTCTCTAAGAGAAAATGTTTGAAGTTTGTGAAATCATGCGCACATCGATGATACACATTCGATAACATTTTGAAATTAAATTTTTATATTAAATTCTCATACTCTTAGTGTTAAATTTACTGACAGCTTTAGGAATGAGCCTCCCGATTCGATTTGATTCGTTACGGAATCGAAGTGATGCGATCGAATAGAACTGGCAGCGATGCACAAAGGTCGTGCCAGGTGTTTCAAGTTTCCTCCCCCTTCTCATTTCCTTCTGTGAACGGTACATCTTTATCTCGCGTGATGCTCGAATATCGACACGACGTGACAACGATCATTCGCTGGACCATCTGCAACCGATTTCTGCATACTTCGCAGAATGCACATTGAAGTCATGATGTCGTTATCTATGCAGCTTATTTACGTTACAAAAAAATTAACACGGAATATCCCTGAAGTTTTCGTGTGAATGATACAGGCGCGGCTGCTATTACAAGTTATCGGCGCCGATTACAAGTTATAAGATCAATTATTTCGACAGGGGGCACGGTGGCGCTATAGTACTAAAGCGTAATGCACGTTGAATGTGCACCTGTCTTCAAGCAATACTAATCCTAGTTGTATGGAGTTAGAACGTCGGGGAGTCTGACAGTTGCTCGTCGTTACTCGGTGGTTCTCTCAAGGTAGCCCAGCTTCCCCAACCGTAAAACTGTCCGACACGAGGTGATCCTGACTGTCGAAAGTGTCGTTAAACCCAATAAATAAATAAATAAATAAATAAATAAATAAATAAATAAATAAATAAATAAATAAATAAATTCCACTTCCCCAAAATTGTACAGAAATGTTTTTTTACTGTTTTACAATACTGTCTTTATAAAAGCGGACAAGGAAACCTGTGTCGGCCTCTCTACGTACAACACTGCAGAAGCATAGCTATTGAAAAAGAAAAACTATGGATCTCATATGCTGGGGGCAAGGTGGCACAGTAGGTAGAGGTGCAGGTTGTAAGCCGAGAGGTCATCGGTTCGAAACTCAACTGCGGCAACAGCGTTGTGTCCTTGGGCAAGACACTTCATCCCCATTGCCCACGTGGGGGCACGGTGAGGTTGTGTAATAAGGCGTGCTGCAAGTCGATGGTGCACTTGTCTTCAACCAATACTAACTCTGCTTGTGTGGAGTTAGTATGTTGGGGGAGCTGACAGTTGCTCGCCGTTGCTCGGTGGTTCTCTCCGGGTACTCCGTCTTCCTCCACCCGTAAAACTGTCGTGGTCATGATTAGCCATTGTGCAGAAATATGTGACCTTAAACACCAATAAATAAATAAATATCTCATTTGCCAATTTCATTTGCTTTTATTGACAGTCTCGATCTAACAATATTTTATTATGAAATCTCTGTCGACAAGAGTAAATGCAGTTGAAACTAGACTTTATGATTCTGGATATTCATGGCTTTTCCCGATGAGATTCCATGATTTTTCATGACCCCACAGTGTCTGATGAATTGTTTTTAACTATCTCACTGAAGTTCCTTCATTGATGTTATGAGAAAGGTGAGTATAGTAGTCTCAGGTGACTCAGTTTGATAAACAAATTGTTTAGGTAAAAACCATCATTAACGGTGGGGTGGGTTAATGTCAATATCGTCGTACAACAAGTCAATGACCGACAAAAGGAGTTATGTTTGTTTGACGCATACCCACTGAGTGCTGTGTCTATTTGAAAATGGTCCATTTTATCTCAAATGTATCCAAATATTGATGTCTGGCAGCTTGTAGAGGGTTAACAAGTGCTAACAGGAATATTTTTTTATTCATGCAACTTGTAATGTCACACCAAGAACTGCGAATGGCCATTTTTCTTTAAAATCTACATGATGTTTTCAGAGAAATCCAGGGAGAACATGAATTTTAAGCTTTTGATGGGTATGATTGTTTATCCATCCCTTTAAGTGTTGTTTTTTGAATACCCTTATTACTTCCCCCAAAAATTCTCAGTGAATTCTACTTCCACTTCTGTTGATCTCTCCTTTTAACTTTGGGTTCTGTTGGTATGCAAACACAGCCCATTTTATCAAGATTTTGATGTTTGAAAACCTGCAGAGGGTTAACAAATGCTTGCTGGAATATTTTGTACATGCAACTTGTAATGTCACACTAAGATCTGAGAATGGCCATTTTTTCTTGAAAATCTACGAGTTGTTTTTAGAGAAATCCTTGATTAACATGAATGTTTAACTTTTTGAGGGGTATCGCTCTGTAACCAGCCCTAAACGGGTTAATGCTTGGTTTTGTGAATACCTTCATTACCTACAAAAAATATCCTCGTTCAATTCCACTTCCAATGAAGGTGGTTATGTTTATCTCGCACGTACAAATTGGGTGTTATGGGTGAACAAGAACAACACATTTTCTCAAAATGTCTATGCTTGGCAGACTCGAAAGGTTAACAAATGCTTACCGGAATATTTTGTCCATGCAACTTGTAATGTCACCTCAAGACCTGCGGATGGTCATTTGTTCTTGAAATTTTTTTGGGAGAAATCCACAGAAACTGGAATTTTAAGCTTTTGAGGGGTATATCTCCTCTTCCAGTCAAAAATGGGTTAAGACCTGTAGAGGGTAAATCAATGCTCACCGGAATATTTTGTCCATGCAACTTGTAATGTCACACAAAGACCTGCGAATAGCCAATTTTTCTTGAAAACCGAGAAGTTGCTTTTAGAGAAATCTACAGACAATGGGAATTTTAAGCTTTTAAGGGGTATCTCCCTTCAACCAGGCCAAAATGGGTTAAGACTTCGACTTTTGAATACCCTTACCACTTACAAAAATGTTTCCCCATCAATTTTGCGTCCGATAAAAGAAGGTACCTTTCTCGATGGTACACCCAGTGGGTGCTGTTGGTGTCCAAATGCAGCCCATTTTATCACAACTTTTTCGTTTAGCAACCCGGGGAGGGTTAACTAATGCTGACCGGAATATTTTATTCATGCAGCTTGTAATGTCACACCAAGACCTGGGAGTGACCAATTTTTCTTACAAATCTACAAGACTCGTTTAGAGAAATCCACGGAAAACATGAATTTTGAGCTTTTTGGGGGGGGGGGGGTATTGCTGTTTAACCAGCCCAAAACGGGTTAACGCTTGATTTTCTAAACACTCTTATTCCTTACAAAAATGATCCTCGGTGAATTCCACTTCCAATAAAGGAAGTTATGTTTATCTCTCGTGTATCGTTTGGGTGCTGTGGGGGCCCGGAATCAGCCCCATGTCATCGAAATTCCGATGTTTGGCAGCCAGTGGCGGGTTACCATATGCATCGCCTAATATCTCTTGTGTATCAATGGTCGTATCACAGACAGGTCTAGCAATGATGAATGTTTAAAAAAAATCTACAAGACGAGTTGCGAGAAAGTGCCTATAAACCCCAATTTTGACAGTTTTTTGCCAATTCGGGCGAAATAAGGGTTAAATCGAAAATTCCTCTTCGGTACATTTTTAGATTTTGTGCCCCTTTATACAAAATCGGTTCGAAAATGGCTTCTGAATCGTGCGGACAAAATGTGTGGAAAATAAAAATAAATAAAATAATCCGTAGAAAAACAATAGTCTTTTCCAGAGGGAAAAGCCTAACAGGAAGTCCTGTCACTGTATCGTGCGCTGTTTTGAAGTCATAGCGCGCTGAGTTAGTGCACTTTATGTCCCTATCAAGCTCAAACTGCCCCATTAGTGTAACTCAATTCCTGTAGAAAAAAACAGTGTGCCCAACAATTCTGTACTAGTAAATAGAGACCATTAACATCATTCATAACCTCTATTGGGATGCATGTATATGTAATGACTTAAACAGATATGAAAATTTCGACTGAATTTACAGAATGAAAAGAGTTGATTACTACTTAAACGCAGCGCCATTTATTCTCCAATCGAAACGTGTTTGTAACTGCTCAGAACAGCACGCGAAACACTTGCAAACTTTCATCACATGTCCCATGAAAGTTTGCAAGTTTCTCTTGTGTCTTGTCCTCATTATTTATTATTTATTTATTGGTGTTTAAGGTCACATACTTATGTACAATGGCTAATCGTGACCGTGACAATTTTACGGGTGGAGGAAGCCGGAGTACCTGGAGAGAACCACCGAGCATCGACTAGCAACTGTCAGCTCCTCAACATTTTAACTCTGTTCAAGCTCCGCTCAAACAGGGTTACAGTGGATGAAGACATGTGCACCATCGACGTGCAGTACGCCTTAGTGCATGGCGTCATCGTGCCCCCATGTAAGCAACCGGGATAAAGTGCCTTGCCCAAGGACACAGCGCGGATCGTCCAGGACGGGGATCGAACTCGGGACCTGTCTTGTTCTCAGAAATTGTAAATAATTACTGAGTGAAAAATTTATCCCACAGCGATTTAGCAGTAAACCACGTTCCGAATACTGTAGTCTCAATATTTTCTTTCTGTTTTATGGTTCAGTTTGTGATTTCACTACCGACCTCGCTAATAGCATTATATTTTAAATTCTACAGAGTAAACGTTCTTGTGTATTCCAGACTACTTCATTCTTCTGCTGCAAGGAACGCATTAACTAACGAGTATTTTTCTGCGCGAATTGTGACAGGATTTCTGGTTTCAACTGTATGCCCTGACTAGATTACAATCTGATCGATAAAAACTGCTTTTGAATTCACAACACTATATATTTGAAAAAGCATGATGGATGAATTAAAGTTTTCCACCTCCAAGCCTGTTTCCAACGGTGTTGTTTGATATGGACTTCGAAGGAAGCCCGTTGTCACAGTGGTTAGAGCATTGGACTTTTAAATCGAATGGTCGATTGTTTGATCCTGACCTGCGATAACTGCATTGCATCTTTGGACAAGACACTTAATCCCGAATGCACGCGCGGAGGCGTGTTGGTGTTGTGTACTAAGGCGCACTTCACGCAGCTGGTGCAACCGCTGCTAACTGCACCTATGCCGGGTTAGTAATTGGAGAGCCGCGCGGTTGCTCGGTGTTGCTTTGTGGTTCTCTCCGGGTACTCCGGCTTCCTCCGCCTGTAAAATTGTGCCACTCGCATCTAATGGTTATATAAGTCCCACTGCCGTCGCGTCGAATTTATTTAACCCTTTACCTAATATCAAAAGCAGACGACACTTGAAAAAAAATTCTTGAATAACTAATTTTTTTCATTTTTTGTATCAGAAACAGGTTATGGCCCCTCGTTGGAACGAGCTCATAACCTATGTTTCTGGGACAAAAAATGGAAAAAATAATGAATTTTTTTTTTGAGAATAGCGCTGGCCGGTTTTTTTCCGTTACGTTGGGTAAAGGGTTAATTGGAATTAATTGCATTCGATGTGACGGTAGTGTGAATTATAACAGACCTAAACGAACTAAATTAGACTAATATCATCTTGCCATGATGATATTTTTTTATTACTATCCAAAGTGTGATTTACTGGGATTTCCGGGTTTGATTATAAACGATAACTTAACAAGTAAATTATGCAATCAACAATTGGGTCATGTATCCGTGCGCGCAAACGAAGACGCTTTGCCGTGGGTGTAATGGGGACTTCTTTGTTTTTTGTTTTTTTAACCCTTTACCTAACATGAAAAGCAGACGAGACTTGCAAAAATTCTTGAATAACTATTATTTTCATTTTTTGTCTCAAAAACATAGGTTATGACTCCTCGACGAGCTCGTTCCAATGAGGGTCATAACCTATGTTTTAGAGACAAAAAATTAAAAAATAATGAAAATTAATTGGAGATTTTTGAGAATAGCGCTGGCCGGTTTCGGTCGCTATGTTAGGTAAAGGGTTAAATAATATAATTATCGTTAATAATGAAAAGTAATAAACAGAGTAATCACTTGACTGAGAGGTGAGAGACGTTGTACAAACACGAGTGCGCGAATGCGCGCGAATGTTTTACAATATAGTCCCTCGCCTCGAATGAATTATCTCACGTAACCAGTCCAGACAAGCGATTATTACTCTATATATATAGGCCTACGATGCTCTAAACATGAAAAACAAATCAGAGAAACACACCGCTGAAACTTCGCCGGTAATAATATATGTAAAACAAAGAATGGGGATTGCGCCATGCACAACGCACGAACACAAAACCATGATGTCATGATTTTCATTCATGGAAAAATCAATTCATAGACGCTGAGTGATTGTCGTAACAGACGCCGTTAAAACTACACCCAATCCCTTCACTATGCGAACAAGTCAATAAAGGGGGAATATTGTAAATTGGTTATTACCACCATGTGGGTTTCCGGGGTGGCGTATTGAAGTCTTGACCTCGCCTATGGGTCATATATCGGCTCATCCGAACAGACGTGACCGTTACCAATCGAACTGGGGGTATTTCATGGATTTGACCATGTCCCGTGCGTTAAGTACCACCAAGACGCGTAGCGGCGAGGTGTTACGGGCGGGACAGTTTGTTCAAATTTATGAAATACTGACGGCGATGTTGGAAGCTAACTCACAACATGTCCTTTGTTCAGTCCACAAAACGCGCGGTGTCGGGTATGCTCATTGGACCAAAGATATTCAAGTGACGTCACTTGAACATTCGGTCTTTTGTTCTATCGAGTATCCACTATCCAAATGGCTTGCATATCCCAGAAAGATAAGAGATCCATGGTGTAAGATAAGAACATGTGCGTTTCCGAGATGGCACATTGAAGTCTCGATCTAGCCTCTGCTCATATATCGACCAGTGGCGTGGCCACGGGGTGTTGGGGGACACGCCCCCTCCCTCCCACTTTCCTTCAAAGCTGGTCCTCGAAATATGTCCAAACATGGCATAAAAATCGTAGGGGTGTAAGGTCCATGGGGGTTAGATTGTAGATTTGTAGATTGCTTGTCCTAATATCTTTGTCGGTGAAAAAGTAGACAGTCGTCAATACATGAAAAACCTCAAAATATCCGCTCAGATGCAAAGAGATGGGGGGTTTTTAACCCTGGAATTCAAACTTTTTCTACCACGGGCCGAACCATGGTCGGCCCGTGATAGAAAAGGTTTGAATTCCAGGGTTCAAAAACCCCCCATCGACGACCCTTGACCGCCCCATATCGGACACATGTATTTCCCTTTAGTGGAAACCCTGATTATTGTTACCTTGGTTATCCAGCTCAAACTTTAGTGACGCAAAATTCTGAGATGTGAAGGCTTGGAAAGCTTTTCCCGCATACACGACCCCCACCCCCTATTAAAATGGAGCTAAGCTCTCCGGGGAGGGTTAACTAATGCTGACCGGAATATTTTATTCATGCAGCTTGTAATGTCACACCAAGACCTGGGAGTGACCAATTTTTCTTACAAATCTACAAGACTCGTTTAGAGAAATCCACGGAAAACATGAATTTTGAGCTTTTTTTTGGGGGGGGGGGGTATTGCTGTTTAACCAGCCCAAAACGGGTTAACGCTTGGTTTTCTGAACACTCTTATTACTTACAAAAATGATCCTCGGTGAATTCCACTTCCAATAAAGGAAGTTATGTTTATCTCTCGTGTATCGTTTGGGTGCTGTGGGGGCCCGGAATCAGCCCCATGTCATCGAAATTCCGATGTTTGGCAGCCTGTGGAGGGTTACCATATGCATCGCCTAATATCTCTTGTGTATCAATGGTCGTAGCACAGACAGGTCTAGCAATGATGAATGTTTAAAAAAAATCTACAAGACGAGTTGCGAGAAAGTGCCTATAAACCCCAATTTTGACAGTTTTTTGCCAATTCGGGCGAAATAAGGGTTAAATCGAAAATTCCTCTTCGGTACATTTTTAGATTTTGTGCCCCTTTATACAAAATCGGTTCGAAAATGGCTTCTGAATCGTGCGGACAAAATGTGTGGAAAAAAAAAATAAATAAAATAATCCGTAGAAAAACAATAGTCTTTTCCAGAGGGAAAAGCCTAACTGGAAGTCCTGTCACTGTATCGTGCGCTGTTTTGAAGTCATAGCGCGCTGAGTTAGTGCACTTTCTGTCCCTATCAAGCTCAAACTGCCCCATTAGTGTAACTCAATTCCTGTAGAAAAAACAGTGTGGCCAACAATTCTATACTAGTAAATAGAGACCATTAACATCACTCCTAACCTCTATTGGGATGCATGTATATGTAATAGCCCAAGAACATTAGGTTTCACTAGGGAAAAAAATCGGAGAAAGCTGATTTTTTCAGGGAATGTCGAGTACATGTCACTGAACGATTAGACAAAAGTCCCCTAAAATCCCAGTTGAGCTTTTTTTTCTACAGCTTTTTTTCGAAAACGCGTTTGAAAAAAATCAAAAAAAATCGCACGAACTTTGTAACCTCGAATTGATCCAACTGTATTTTTTGTTTACGCGTATTTCGAGCTACATAATGTCTAATATACATTTACCTAGAGGAAAATGTGCATTCTGTGACAATTTCTGCGAAAAATTATTGAAAATTCACAAAAAAAGTATCGGATTTACGCAAAAAATGACGATTTTCCTAACGGATTTGCCCAAAGGGTCGTAGTACAGAACGGGATGTTAGTTGGACAGACGATAAAAAATCCACCACCATTTGAAGACTTTTATCATTGCTTACAAAATAGACATTATGGAAGACCCCCTCTGCTTCTGGCCGAGTTCCCCTTTTGGCATAAAATTCGTCAGCATGAGAACTCAACTATTTTCGAGCTTGGGACCGAACAGACACGTCTGTGTCTGGCAGCATTAGATCAATAAATAATATTTACAGAATGTACAAAAATCAATAAATAATATTTACAGAATGTATAAATCAATCAACATGGATTAAGTTACATTGACTATTATCAACGCTATATACAGAAATGACATGACCTATATACATATTATTCATCGAACTCAGAAATTTCCGACAGGACAGTGTTTCTGTGGTTGTTACAAGAATCCGAACTGCAATTACACAAACCTGAGCAAGAGAGTCCTGCCTTCTTACACCCACACCTTTTTGTACAAGCACTCTTGCAACCACAACTGATCAGATTCAGTAGGTTATCGGGGGCACTTGGCTTTGTGGCTGCAGTCGGTACAAGAAGTCCATTGTCTAGCGACCACCCCCAATCCGTCGGAGGAAGCGAAGTGCCCAGCCATTGTTGGACCTGGAGATAACATCTGTAGACATGTTGTTGTGCAGCATCGCTGCTTGGTGGGAGTGAGGCTAGGTCGATGGGTTTATTCAGTTTAGATTTTGCTACATAACGCTTGTAAGTGACATATCTATATTGGTCGAGAGAGGAAACAGTTTTACTCCCGTATAAGATCAGGAGAAGTTGTTCCCCGGCAGCGGCTACTGCACTTGGTGTACTGTCATCCGCCAAAATTGTGTTGACATACTGTTGTGAGTCGCTAGTAACATCGGAGACAATTGTACTGAATACTTTCTTCTTACCAACTCGAAAGGGTGCAGAAGTAGTGTCACAACCACTTATAGAATGTGCTACAAGGAGGTTGCTTCTATGGCCACCCATTTTGGTTGCTATTTCACTAACTGAAACTAGTAAGTTTGGGGTAATGGAATACATCATGTGAATATTACATCCCGGTTGAACTCGAGAGGTAAGAATGACTAACAAGTCTGTGTCTGTTCCCACAACGACAACATTGTTGTCATCTTGAGCGATGTCAAGTGCAGTTTCGGCTATCAGTACATCAGCATCAGCCTCGGCCTGCTTGGACTGAATATTGATAGCAGATAGCTCCTGCATTACAAGATCGATCAGTTGGGTTTTGTTCTTGGCATTTGCAAGGAAATCGGATTGGGGTGTGGTGGCTGGTAACTCGGGTGAGATATTGATATCAATGGAATACCTGTCTTTAGATCTACGGGCTTGTTCCATGCCCTTTGTCGACATTGTACAAGCATAACCATCAAAAACAACCACCACGTTCGCCCCAAAATGTCTCACTAGATAATTGGAATATGATGTACATATGTCCTTATATGACGACTGTTTAGGCCATACAACTGCCCTCAATAAAAATCCACCATCTACAACAAACAGAGAATGTTCTGGGATTTTAGTTTGCTCGGAACCGTATGTTTTGAGGATCTTACCGAGCGTGCTTTTCTGTGTCTTCCTCATTCCAGCAGAATCAAACAATGCTGGTGGTTTCGGGGCGAGTTCATATTTGAGATACTCTTCCATCTCTGCTTGTGACTGAATAACACATGTGATGCGGTTGAACAGAATTGTGGGGTCAATCACTACCTTACTTCCACGGACTTTGATGCTATTTGCCATCGATGCGAAAGACTTCACAGTGTCAACACGTCGTAGTTTGATGCTGTTGAACGTTTTGCTTACAACATTCGATACGCAACATTCACCAATTTTGCGAACTTGGTCACAGTTCACAGTTTCGTCGGCCACAAGCTCGGTCGCTTTTGAGACTAATCGTAGTGGATCTCTATTCTGAAAGGGGGAATGCACTCTGAGCCAGTTCAATAATTTGGTGATATCATTGGCATCAGTCAATTGTGAACTTTGACGGAGATCCCGATGTTGTTCGCCATGACCAGTGTGAACATGAACAAAATTTTCGAGAGCATTACATATCGGAAGGCAAAGAGGTAGTCCATGTACCCATTTCGCAACAGTGCTATCGGTTATTCCCCTGCCATGTGTGAGACCACCAGGGAGCTTGAACATTCTCATTAAACACTGCTCTATGGTCTGATCAGAATATATCCCGTCCCAGAATTTATCTGAGCGCCTTATGGTAAAGTAACCTTTCTCAGTGAACAACTTCAAATCATCCTGTTGCATTATTTCTGTTAGCTCATTCATCTGCTGCAAATAGAGATGAGAACTTTTTGCGTATGCAAAATGACCACCTGCGTGAAATACTGGAATCATATTGCGAACACAATATGTGTGGAGTTCCCAGTCGCCTGTGCGCTCTGCTCTCAAGAACAACTGGAGAAGACCTATTTGCTCGTAGTATTGTACCCAAAGCTTTCCTGTGCGTCCTACGGACGCATTCTGGAGCAGTTCGTGTAATTTTGACAGTAGATGGTTGACACTTTCTTGATTGACAGCGTCAGCTGTTGTACAGTCACCTCTGGCAAGTCCACAGAATATTTCATTAACTTCTGTGCAGTCTATGTTATCTAGTGTTCGGCTTTCTTCAAACACAAGTTTTGTAATGGCAATTTGTGTTAGCAAACGGGCACGAACTGCTCTTGAATATGCATGACCACTGATCAAATGATGGATTGACCCACCAGCATAAACAGTCCCCCAAAGTTCATCCAAGCCGCTACCAGCCATGATCGAACCAATTGCCTCTAAATATGACATAATCATATGGAAGCCGCAGAGTCTAACGAAAACTTTTGTCAACCTATCTGACGAAGACACAATCTCCACTGCTTTGATATAAAGTGGTTGGTCAAACGTCACTGGACAAACGTTCAGTCCCTGTTTCTCACATTCAGTTTGCGCAAACGTTTGAATTTGAGTTTAGGGGGTATGGTTAATATTTCACACGTTTCACCAGTTCATTATGGAATAAATGACTATTGTTATATATCATTATAAAGCCACTGCTTTTCTGCAATTTTTTATATATAATTTAACTCCCAAAGTAGTCGTAGATTTGATTTAATGGACGTTGTGCACCGTTGTGTGTATGAAAACAATAAAAAAAATTTCGTAATTTTGTACATTTTCGTGAATATTTCACCACTGAGTGTGAGGATTGGTACAAAGTTGGCATTTTCTGTTGGGGATATGTATTCTCAATATAATTCAGCACGATATTTATGATTCTCACCCTACTAAGGCGAATAAGAATGAGAAATATGGAGCTGGGTCGAATTTTTTTTTAATTTTTTTTTTTCATCAAAACAATGCTATAACTAAAAAAGCTCAACTCGGATTCGCGGGGACTTTTCACACTTTATCCGCAATGTGTGTCCCGGAAACATATAAAAAAATCAGCTTTCTCCGATTTTATTCCTTACTTTCTCATTTTTATGTCTAATGTGCCTGGACTATAATGGCTTAAATAGATATGAAAATTTCGACTGAATTTACAGAATGAAAAGAGTTGATTACTACTTAAACGCAGCGCCATTTATTCTCCAATCGAAACGTGTTTGTAACTGCTCAGAACAGCACGCGAAACACTTGCAAACTTTCATCACATGTCCCATGAAAGTTTGCAAGTTTCTCTTGTGTCTTGTCCTCATTATTTATTATTTATTTATTGGTGTTTAAGGTCGCATACTTATGTACAATGGCTAATCGTGACCGTGACAGTTTTACGGGTGGAGGAAGCCGGAGTACCTGGAGAGAACCACCGAGCATCGACTAGCAACTGTCAGCTCCTCAACATTTTAACACTGTTCAAGCTTCGCTCAAACAGGGTTACAGTGGATGAAGACATGTGCACCATCGACGTGCAGTACGCCTTAGTACATGGCGTCATCGTGCCCCCATGTAAGCAACCGGGATAAAGTGCCTTGCCCAAGGACACAGCGCGGGTCGTCCCGGACGGGGATCGAACTCGGGACCTGTCTTGTTCTCAGAAATTGTAAATAATTACTGAGTGAAAAATTTATCCCACAGCGATTTAGCAGTAAACCACGTTCCGAATACTGTAGTCTCAATATTTTCTTTCTGTTTTATGGTTCAGTTTGTGATTTCACTACCGACCTCGCTAATAGCATTATATTTTAAATTCTACAGAGTAAACGTTCTTGTGTATTCCAGACTACTTCATTCTTCTGCTGCAAGGAACGCATTAACTAACGAGTATTTTTCTGCGCGAATTGTGACAGGATTTCTGGTTTCAACTGTATGCCCTGACTAGATTACAATCTGATCGATAAAAACTGCTTTTGAATTCACAACACTATATATTTGAAAAAGCATGATGGATGAATTAAAGTTTTCCACCTCCAAGCCTGTTTCCAACGGTGTTGTTTGATATGGACCTCGAAGGAAGCCCGTTGTCACAGTGGTTAGAGCATTGGACTTTTAAATCGAATGGTCGATTGTTTGATCCTGACCTGCGATAACTGCATTGCATCTTTGGACAAGACACTTAATCCCGAATGCACGCGCGGAGGCGTGTTGGTGTTGTGTACTAAGGCGCACTTCACGCAGCTGGTGCAACCGCTGCTAACTGCACCTATGCCGGGTTAGTAATTGGAGAGCTGCGCGGTTGCTCGGTGTTGCTTTGTGGTTCTCTCCGGGTACTCCGGCTTCCTCCGCCTGTAAAATTCTGCCACTCGCATCTAATGGTTATATAAGTCCCACTACCGTCGCGTCGAATTTAATTAACCCTTTACCTAATATCAAAAGCAGACGACACTTGAAAAAAAATTCTTGAATAACTAATTTTTTTCATTTTTTGTATCAGAAACAGGTTATGGCCCCTCGTTGGAACGAGCTCATAACCTATGTTTCTGGGACAAAAAATGGAAAAAATTATGAAATTTTTTTTTGAGAATAGCGCTGGCCGGTTTTTGCCGTTACGTTGGGTAAAGGGTTAATTGGAATTAATTGCATTCGATGTGACGGTAGTGTGAATTATAACAGACCTAAACGAACTAAATTAGACTAATATCATCTTGCCATGATTATATTTTTTTATTACTATCCAAAGTGTGATTTACTGGTATTTCCGGGTTTGATTATAAACGATAACTTAACAAGTAAATTATGCAATCAACAATTGGGTCATATATCCGTGCGCGCAAACGAAGACGCTTTGCCGTGGGTGTAATGGGGACTTCTTTGTTTTTTGTCTTTTTAACCCTTTACTTAACATGAAAAGCAGACGAGACTTGCAAAAATTCTTGAATAACTATTATTTTCATTTTTTGTCTCAAAAACATAGGTTATGACTCCTCGACGAGCTCGTTCCAATGAGGGTCATAACCTATGTTTTAGAGACAAAAAAATTAAAAAATAATGAAAATTAATTGGAGATTTTTGGGAATAGCGCTGGCCGGTTTCGGCCGCTACGTTAGGTAAAGGGTTAAATAATATAATTATCGTTAATAATGAAAAGTAATAAACAGAGTAATCACTTGACTGAGAGGTGAGAGACGTTGTACAAACACGAGTGCGCGAATGCGCGCGAATGTTTTACAATATAGTCCCTCGCCTCGAATGTTTTATCTCACGCAACCAGTCCAGACAAGCGATTATTACTCTCTATATATATAGGCCTACGATGCTCTAAACATGAAAAACAAATCAGAGAAACACACCGCTGAAACTTCGCCGGTAATAATATATGTAAAACAAAGAATGGGGATTGCGCCATGCACAACGCACGAACACAAAACCATGATGTCATGATTTTCATTCATGGAAAAATCAATTCATAGACGCTGAGTGATTGTCGTAACAGACGCCGTTAAAACTACACCCAATCCCTTCACTATGCGAACAAGTCAATAAAGGGGGAATATTGTAAATTGGTTATTACCACCATGTGGGTTTCCGGGGTGGCGTATTGAAGTCTTGACCTCGCCTATGGGTCATATATCGGCTCATCCGAACAGACGTGACCGTTACCAATCGAACTGGGGGTATTTCATGGATTTGATCATGTCCCGTGCGTTAAGTGCCACCAAGACGCGTAGCGGCGAGGTGTTACGGGCGGGACAGTTTGTTCAAATTTATGAAATACTGACGGCGATGTTGGAAGCTAACTCACAACATGTCCTTTGTTCAGTCCACAAAACGCGCGGTGTCGGGTATGCTCATTGGACCAAAGATATTCAAGTGACGTCACTTGAACATTCGGTCTTTTGTTCTATCGAGTATCCACTATCCAAATGGCTTGCATATCCCAGAAAGATAATAGATCCATGGTGTAAGATAAGAACATGTGCGTTTCCGAGATGGCACATTGAAGTCTCGATCTAGCCTCTGCTCATATATCGACCAGTGGCGTGGCCACGGGGTGTTGGGGGACACGCCACCTCCCTCCCACTTTCCTTCAAAGCTGGTCCTCGAAATATGTCCAAACATGGCATAAAAATCGTAGGGGTGTAAGGTCCATGGGGGTTAGATTGTAGATTTGTAGATTGCTTGTCCTAATATCTGTGTCGGTGAAAAAGTAGACAGTCGTCAATACATGAAAAACCTCAAAATATCCGCTCAGATGCAAAGAGATGGGGGGGTTTTAACCCTGGAATTCAAACTTTTTCTAACACGGGCCGAACCATGGTCGGCCCGTGATAGAAAAGGTTTGAATTCCAGTGTTCAAAACCCCCCATCGACGACCCTTGACCGCCCCATATCGGACACATTTATTTCCCTTTAGTGGAAACCCTGATTATTGTTACCTTGGTTATCCAGCTCAAACTTCAGTGACGCAAAATTCTGAAATGTGAAGGCTTGGAAAGCTTTTCCCGCATACACGACCCCCACCCCCTATTAAAATGGAGCTAAGCTCTCCGGGGAGGGTTAACTAATGCTGACCGGAATATTTTATTCATGCAGCTTGTAATGGCACACCAAGACCTGGGAGTGACCAATTTTTCTTACAAATCTACAAGACTCGTTTAGAGAAATCCACGGAAAACATGAATTTTGAGCTTTTTTGGGGGGGGGGGTATTGCTGTTTAACCAGCCCAAAACGGGTTAACGCTTGGTTTTCTGAACACTCTTATTACTTACAAAAATGATCCTCGGTGAATTCCACTTCCAATAAAGGAAGTTACGTTTATCTCTCGTGTATCGTTTGGGTGCTGTGGGGGCCCGGAATCAGCCCCATGTCATCGAAATTCCGATGTTTGGCAGCCTGTGGAGGGTTACCATATGCATCGCCTAATATCTCTTGTGTATCAATGGTCGTAGCACAGACAGGTCTAGCAATGATGAATGTTTAAAAAAAATCTACAAGACGAGTTGCGAGAAAGTGCCTATAAACCCCAATTTTGACAGTTTTTTGCCAATTCGGGCGAAATAAGGGTTAAATCGAAAATTCCTCTTCGGTACATTTTTAGATTTTGTGCCCCTTTATACAAAATCGGTTCGAAAATGGCTTCTGAATCGTGCGGACAAAATGTGTGGAAAATAAAAATAAATAAAATAATCCGTAGAAAAACAATAGTCTTTTCCAGAGGGAAAAGCCTAACAGGAAGTCCTGTCACTGTATCGTGCGCTGTTTTGAAGTCATAGCGCGCTGAGTTAGTGCACTTTATGTCCCTATCAAGCTCAAACTGCCCCATTAGTGTAACTCAATTCCTGTAGAAAAAACAGTGTGCCCAACAATTCTATACTAGTAAATAGAGACCATTAACATCATTCATAACCTCTATTGGGATGCATGTATATGTAATGGCTTAAATAGATATGAAAATTTCGACTGAATTTACAGAATGAAAAGAGTTGATTACTACTTAAACGCAGCGCCATTTATTCTCCAATCGAAACGTGTTTGTAACTGCTCAGAACAGCACGCGAAACACTTGCAAACTTTCATCACATGTCCCATGAAAGTTTGCAAGTTTCTCTTGTGTCTTGTGCTCATTATTTATTATTTATTTATTGGTGTTTAAGGTCACATACTTATGTACAATGGCTAATCGTGACCGTGACAGTTTTACGGGTGGAGGAGGCCGGAGTACCTGGAGAGAACCACCGAGCATCGACTAGCAACTGTCAGCTCCTCAACATTTTAACTCTGTTCAAGCTCCGCTCAAACAGGGTTACAGTGGATGAAGACATGTGCACCATCGACGTGCAGTACGCCTTAGTACATGGCGTCATCGTGCCCCCATGTAAGCAACCGGGATAAAGTGCCTTGCCCAAGGACACAGCGCGGGTCGTCCCGGACGGGGATCGAACTCGGGACCTGTCTTGTTCGCAGAAATTGTAAATAATTACTGAGTGAAAAATTTATCCCACAGCGATTTAGCAGTAAACCACGTTCCGAATACTGTAGTCTCAATATTTTCTTTCTGTTTTATGGTTCAGTTTGTGATTTCACTACCGACCTCGCTAATAGCATTATATTTTAAATTCTACAGAGTAAACGTTCTTGTGTATTCCAGACTACTTCATTCTTCTGCTGTAAGGAACGCATTAACTAACGAGTATTTTTCTGCGCGAATTGTGACAGGATTTCTGGTTTCAACTGTATGCCCTGACTAGATTACAATCTGATCGATAAAAACTGCTTTTGAATTCACAACACTATATATTTGAAAAAGCATGATGGATGAATTAAAGTTTTCCACCTCCAAGCCTGTTTCCAACGGTGTTGTTTGATATGGACTTCGAAGGAAGCCCGTTGTCACAGTGGTTAGAGCATTGGACTTTTAAATCGAATGGTCGATTGTTTGATCCTGACCTGCGATAACTGCATTGCATCTTTGGACAAGACACTTAATCCCGAATGCACGCGCGGAGGCGTGTTGGTGTTGTGAACAAAGGCGCACTTCACGCAGCTGGTGCAACCGCTGCTAACTGCACCTATGCCGGGTTAGTAATTGGAGAGCCGCGCGGTTGCTCGGTGTTGCTTTGTGGTTCTCTCCGGGTACTCCGGCTTCCTCCGCCTGTAAAATTGTGCCACTCGCATCTAATGGTTATATAAGTCCCACTACCGTCGCGTCGAATTTAATTAACCCTTTACCTAATATCAAAAGCAGACGACACTTGAAAAAAAATTCTTGAATAACTAATTTTTTCCATTTTTTGTATCAGAAACAGGTTATGGCCCCTCGTTGGAACGAGCTCATAACCTATGTTTCTGGGACAAAAAATGGAAAAAATAATGAATTTTTTTTTTGAGAATAGCGCTGGCCGGTTTTTGCCGTTACGTTGGGTAAAGGGTTAATTGGAATTAATTGCATTCGATGTGACGGTAGTGTGAATTATAACAGACCTAAACGAACTAAATTAGACTAATATCATCTTGCCATGATTATATTTTTTTATTACTATCCAAAGTGTGATTTACTGGTATTTCCGGGTTTGATTATAAACGATAACTTAACAAGTAAATTATGCAATCAACAATTGGGTCATGTATCCGTGCGCGCAAACGAAGACGCTTTGCCGTGGGTGTAATTGGGACTTCTTTGTTTTTTTGTTTTTTTAACCCTTTACCTAACATGAAAAGCAGACGAGACTTGCAAAAATTCTTGAATAACTATTATTTTCATTTTTTGTCTCAAAAACATAGGTTATGACTCCTCGACGAGCTCGTTCCAATGAGGGTCATAACCTATGTTTTAGAGACAAAAAAATTAAAAAATAATGAAAATTAATTGGAGATTTTTGAGAATAGCGCTGGACGGGTTCGGCCGCTACGTTAGGTAAAGGGTTAAATAATATAATTATCGTTAATAATGAAAAGTAATAAACAGAGTAATCACTTGACTGAGAGGTGAGAGACGTTGTACAAACACGAGTGCGCGAATGCGCGCGAATGTTTTACAATATAGTCCCTCGCCTCGAATGAATTATCTCACGTAACCAGTCCAGACAAGCGATTATTACTCTATATATATAGGCCTACGATGCTCTAAACATGAAAAACAAATCAGAGAAACACACCGCTGAAACTTCGCCGGTAATAATATATTTAAAACAAAGAATGGGGATTGCGCCATGCACAACGCACGAACACAAAACCATGATGTCATGATTTTCATTCATGGAAAAATCAATTCATAGACGCTGAGTGATTGTCGTAACAGACGCCGTTAAAACTACACCCAATCCCTTCACTATGCGAACAAGTCAATAAAGGGGGAATATTGTAAATTGGTTATTACCACCATGTGGGTTTCCGGGGTGGCGTATTGAAGTCTTGACCTCGCCTATGGGTCATATATCGGCTCATCCGAACAGACGTGACCGTTACCAATCGAACTGGGGGTATTTCATGGATTTGACCATGTCCCGTGCGTTAAGTGCCACCAAGACGCGTAGCGGCGAGGTGTTATGGGCGGGACAGTTTGTTCAAATTTATGAAATACTGACGGCGATGTTGGAAGCTAACTCACAACATGTCCTTTGTTCAGTCCACAAAACGCGCGGTGTCGGGTATGCTCATTGGACCAAAGATATTCAAGTGACGTCACTTGAACATTCGGTCTTTTGTTCTATCGAGTATCCACTATCCAAATGGCTTGCATATCCCAGAAATATAATAGATCCATGGTGTAAGATAAGAACATGTGCGTTTCCGAGATGGCACATTGAAGTCTCGATCTAGCCTCTGCTCATATATCGACCAGTGGCGTGGCCACGGGGTGTTGGGGGACACGCCCCTCCCTCCCACTTTCCTTCAAAGTTGGTCCTCGAAATATGTCCAAACATGGCATAAAAATCGTAGGGGTGTAAGGTCCATGGGGGTTAGATTGTAGATTTGTAGATTGCTTGTCCTAATATCTGTGTCGGTGAAAAGGTAGACAGTCGTCAATATATGAAAAACCTCAAAATATCCGCTCAGATGCAAAGAGATGGGGGGGGGGGTTTAACTCTGGAATTCAAACTTTTTCTACCACGGGCCGAACCATGGTCGGCCTGTGATAGAAAAGGTTTGAATTCCAGGGTTCAAAAACTCCCATCGACTACCCTTGACCGCCCCATATCGGACACATTTATTTCCCTTTAGTGGAAACCCTGATTATTGTTACCTTGGTTATCCAGCTCAAACTTTAGTGACGCAAAATTCTGAGATGTGAAGGCTTGGAAAGCTTTTCCCGCATACACGACCCCCACCCCCTATTAAAATGGAGCTACGCCAGGCTCTGTGAGTTTGCCCCCCCCCCCCCCCCCCTCAGCCACTCCACTTGTTTGGGCTGCCTACGCCACTGATATCGACTCGTCCTAACGGACTCGTCGATATATGGCCAGAGACGAGATATCGGAAACCAACACGCTGGTAATAACCCATATTACTCCAACGTCAGTAAATTCTAGATGGGAACAGTATAATTACACATAAGCATCTTCCATAACAGCCTTTTTATCTGACACTTTTCAATCAAATGTGGGGTTGGTTGGAATCGAGGGATAAAGAGAACATAAAAATATAGATAAAAAATGACAAAAATTTTATTTTTATAATTTGTGTGTTTTATAATATAATATATGTAATTTACATGCATTTCACTTTGTTAACTATTCATATTCATTTCATAATATCACATTTAGATTTCAAATGACCTTTTTTCATAACTTGAAGCAGTTGGAAAAATTAATATGGTTATTTGAAAGGTAGTGGAAATTCATGTAATTGAAAATGTTGTGACACTAACATTGACAGGCCGTTCTTTGGGTATGATCTGCATAGGTCCGGAGCCCTCGACCTTAGAGGACCCCAAGTGATAACAAAAATGAGGAGATGAAAACACTTTATGCACTTAAATGGTCAGGCCTGCAGGGACCTTAAACTCGCCTTAGCCTTCAAAGGTCCGATGACATTAGCTCAGAGAGACTTCTTTCATCATTATCAATCAAACACTCTGAACATCTATACAGAGTCTAACCCCGGTCTCAGGGAGCGCAGTGACTCACTGGTTACGGGACTGCACGTCAAACGGAAAGGACTACGGTTCGATCCCCACCAGGAGTGATTACGTTGTGTCCTTGGTCAAGGCATTTAATTCCCGATTGCCAACGTGGGAGCGCGGTGGCTCTGTGTGCTAAGGCGTTCTGCACGCCGATGGTGCACTTGCCTCCTGGTGGGTTCAGGTGCCTCACACACCAGAAAGTCCGGGGTGGGCAGACACGCTTGGCCCGTCACTGAGTCACACGAAACTAAAAGAGGTATTTTTGTAAGATTATTTAGTTATTCCTTAATCATGACCACGACAGTTTTAAGGGTGGAGGAAGACGGAGAACCCGGAGAGAACCACTGAGCAACGGTGAGTAACTGTCCGCTCCACAACATACTAACTCCACACAAGCAGTGTTAGCATTGATTGAAGACAAGTGCACCATCGGCGTGCAGTACGCCTCAGTACACAACGCCACCGTGCCCCCACGTGGGTAATGGGGTGAAGTGTCTTGCCCAAGGACACAACGCGGTTGCCGCAGGTGAGATTCGAAACTGGGACCTCTCGGCCTGCAGCCTGCACCTGTACCTACTCTGACACCCACCCACCCCCCCCCCCCCCCCACCCCCCTCCATTTTTGTAAGACGATGAAACATAAGCTATGGTAGATCAGCCTTGGACATCCATTAATTTAATGTATCGCACTGATCAATGTGGATCTTCTCATCGTAATCTTGGGTTTATAATGCATTTCTTGTATGTTAAAATTACTTTTCTCTTGCAGCGATTAGCAAAAACTCATTTTTGTTTAGTCCCAGAACGGCTCTTGCATACAACATAATTTATGCAGTTCACATACAATTGACATGGGTTGGGGCGAATACATTGCAAATGTACTGAATACGAATACTTTGAAATTTTATGAATATAAATACAAAAACACAAATTCCAAATGTATTTGAATACGAATACAAATACTTAACAATGTACTTATGAATACAAATATGAATACTTGAATACTTTTCAAATTATTTCTTCCATTATTTATTTGTTTAATTATTTAGGTCACATACTTATGCACAATGGCTAATCGTGACCGTGACAGTTTTACGGGTGGAGGAAGCCGGAGTACCCAGAGAGACCACCAAGCAACGACGAGCAACTGTCAGCTCCTCAACATTCTAACTCTGTTCAAGCTCCGCTCAAGCAATGTTACAGCGGTTGAAGACATTTGCACCGTGCAGTGCGCCTTAGTACACGGCGTCATGGTGTCCCCGTGTAGGCAACCGGGATACAATGCCTTGCTCAAGGACACAACGCGGGTCGTCCCGGACGGGGATCGAACTCGGGACCTCTAGCATAGAAGTCCAACAGTCTACCACTGAGCCACCGCGCTCCCAATTATTTCTTCTCAATGGATGATAGTAAATTAACTCTTAACTCGCCGAGTATTTTCAAAATGTTTTTCGTCAAATCTGGTCCCGGCTACAATGAAGCAGCCATGACTAAATTTCATGAAAAATTCATCTTAATTTAACTCACGAAATCATTGGTCAAACCATCCATTGAATTTTCAGGGAAAAAATTTAATTAAATGTGCCAAAACTATGCTCATTTAAGGAATCCTGGATATCCTTTGTAATAAGAATAATCTGAACAATTACAATTTTTTATTGATTTATTAAGGTTTAACGACACTTTAACAACAAAGATTAAAGTTAAAGTGACGGTGACCGTTTTACGGGCGGATGAAGCCGGAAGTACCTGGGGAGAACCATCTAGCAACGACGAGCAGCTGTCAGCTCCCCAACATCGTAACTGCGCTCTGCAGCAAAGGCAGGGTTAGAGTGTTTGAAGACATGCGCTCCATCGACGTGCAGTACGCTTTAGTACACGGCGTCATCATGCCTCCATGAGAACAATCGGGGTTAAGTGCCTTGAACAAGGACACAACGCGGGAGTCCGAATTGGTCGCTCAAACGGTCACCCATCTAAGGCCTAACCGGGCTCGACGTTGCTTAACTTCGGTGATTTGACGAGAACCGGTTAGCGCAAAGCCACCGCACCCCCTGAACAATTACAATACAATGAAAGAATATGGACCTGGTATGTATGATGTACCGTCTTTACATTCCACATTTATAGTACCAGATGGATTATATGGCATTTTGTAATGGATGAAAACTAATGATTTGTTTCTAGATGACATCTTAGACATTCCTAATAAGTAAATCAAGAGAGAGTGAGAAATTGAATTTGAGTAAACTTATATATACTTAGTGCCCAGGTAAACTGTAAGGTTAAAACAACACAATATTTCTTTGACGGTCAACACAAACCAGCTATAATCAATTAGTCTTTCATCTAACCATAATTTAATGTTTTCAAATTTTATTTTAATGTATTAAAAAAACAGGTACTTCAAATGTACTAGTTTAATTCTTGACAATTCTCTGATATTGATAATCACAATTATGTTTTACAAAATACTCTACAGTTAAAACTAGAAGTCCTGCCATGAACTGTGCGCTTATCTAGGCTTAATTGCGCGTAGTAATTGTGCGCAATTGTCATATCGAATGGCATCCAAAGCACGGCAGGTTCTCCTGGTTACTCATAGCAAACACAGGCAATGTTTCTGCCAATGGACCTCCGGGTTACCGGGAGGTCCATTGGCTGAAACATTGCTTGTGCACAGGATATATGTACATAATTTTATAGCCTTACTATGGTCATAACGCGTAGATTAACGCACAGATCGACGTGCTATTTGTGCGCATTTAATGACAGGACTTCTAGTTTCAACTGTATTTATTAAAAATAAGAAAAGTATTCAAAAGTATTCATGAATACACCTCAAATTTTACTGTATTCGAATACATATACGAATACTTAAAATTGAATGAATGCTGAATATATAAGAATATTTGAAAAAAATGTATTGAATAAGACTGAATACCGAAAAGGAATACGAATACCGGAACACTGCAATTGACTGCTTTTAAAGCGATCCTTGTCCAATCGCGTGAATCTTGTGTGATCGCAACTCTGCCAATCGAAGCTACCACAACAGAGTACTTCGCTCCATACATCGTGATTTTTCTGCAATTACAACTTAACATTTTTACATTCTTTCTTAACCTCGGTAAACTGCATAAAAGCATCGATTGTTGGATAGCAAGCAAGAAAACGGTCTATCAACACTTTAGAGTGATCAGTGATCATTTAATCCAACAGCCCCAGGGGCGGCGGTGCCTGGTGGGGGCACGGGGGGGTGCCCCATCCCACTTTTTTTCACCAATTATAGGTACCCGAGCGGCATTTTCCAACATAACACACACAACCCCTATGGTTACTACACATCGCCTATACATATTCGACCACATTGATTTTCAAGATTTACTGAATAAAAATAGAAAGCTCTAAATGGAGCATAATATTTCAAAGGGCGGTTTCAAAGTTATGATTATCCCTTTGAACCCGAGAGGCCGCTTTTCCGGCCCATGCACATGATACTTTATAAATTCATTAAGTATGATAGCTGGTAAGTAAATGTGTGGGGAAGACAATCAATATTTTCAACGTGCAGCCCTGGGGCTGCACGTAGAAAATATTAATTGGTCTGCCCACAAATAAAGAATGTAGCCTTTTCCAATTGCTGCCATTGAATTGATATGGAAGATACCATCGGGCTACTAAGAGTTAAGTAAAAACGAAACAAAAAATCCGCTGAGGTTAGTGTCTTAAATAGAGTGGGTTGAAGGGTGAGGGGTAGCGTATAAACTTTTATATATTTTGCATGAATACACCGCCCCAGCATCATTGCCCGCCCCCCCCCCCCTCCTTCGAAGAAAAATTATTTTCATCCTACACCCTTTCGGTACCCAGAAAGATGTGACCCCCCCCCCCCCCCCCCCCCCCCCCCACATACACACACACACTTTTTGGAGCTTTCGTCGCCTCTGAACAGCCCAGTTGGCATGTTCAATTAAATTATTATTGAACCTTCTTTCAAGTACAAAGAAGATACCTTCTGTTTTGAACAAGTACAAGATTTATCTTATGAGTGATTGCAAGGAAATAAAAATTTAGCTTTCCTTGTAGTCACTAATCTGAAACAGACAAAAGTTCACTGATCGGATTCGAGTACGATGTTTATCCTCGAGTGTGGTGCGCGGTGGATCATTTCACGAAGCGTTAGCCGAGTGAAATAATCTACGCGGTCTACAAGGAAATAAAATCGTACTCGAATCCGAGCAGTGAACGTTTGTATTTATTTTATTTTCTCCTTATTTCTTTTCCCAAAACAACCCTTTATAATTGACTCCGTGGTTACTTTTAAAACATGCCAAAACAAATTATCCGTCATCGCTGAGAGTGGCATACGATGTTGGGAGTACAATACCATTTTCGGCGGGTATGAGTGGGGAAAACGATATCTTTTTTTTTTTTTCCTTTTTTGGGGAGGATAGGGGGTGGGGGAGGGGGGGTAAAACGAATGAAAATAAAATAAAATTATGTTACCCACTCAAAAAGTGGGCATTCATTATATTATACGCGTTGAAATGTTTTAATTGTAACAAGAAAACTTAAGGTGCTTTTTAAGTAGGGAAACACAATTTACTATGAAATTCCCAAGCCCGTAATTCCACAAATTTCAAAGAAATATACACAAATTATACATCAAAATGAAGGTTGTGTGTTACAGAACCTTCCTGAAAATTTGGAGAGGTATATAAACATGAGTTGGGTTTAGTTGAGTCCTTTGGGAGGGGGGGGGGGGGGGGCAGGCGTACCCCATGAGCTCCCGGGCTACTTCCTCCACTCTCAGCTCAGCTGTCCATACGTCTCGACTTCCCTACTGGGGAAACATCGACACTCTGATAGCTAAAGTACCTCTTCTCCCACTTACCTAAAGAAAGATATTTATTGGATTCCACAGACGTTTTTCATAACCGGTTTCTCCAAGTGGGTTTCCGCAAGAAGGATATCTATTGGAGAATATCTATTTTAGGATTGTTATGGCACCAAGCACCTTATCAGCTTCTGGTTTCTATTTATTTATTTATTGGTGTTTAAGGTCACATACTTATGCACAATGGCTAATCATGACCGTGACAGTTTTACGGGTGGAGGAAGCCTGAATACCCGGAGAGAACCACCGAGCAACGACGAGCAGCTGCCAGCTCTCCATCAGCACAGGCAGGGTTAGATTGGTTGAAGACATGCGCATCATCGACGTGCAGTACGCCTTAGTACACGGCGTCATCGTGCCACCGTGTGGACAAACGGGGTTAAGTGCCTTGCCCAAGGACACAACGCGGAAGTCCGAATTGATCGCTCAGACGGTCACCCATCCGAGGATTAACCGCGCTCGACGTTGCTTAACTTCGGTGATCTGACGAGAACTGGTTACCGCGACACTTCTTGTTTCTAGACCGCCCCACACCTTTATAGGTCTATAACACTACTCCTGGCAACTACTCTAATAGACTTGTACGATTACATTACTACAAGTCAGGGATCTGGGATTTTTTCGAATCGAATCGTGTATCTGATCTCGATATCGAATCGAATCTCGAATCGAATCATAATAGACAAGTTATTTCATATTGCACCAAACGGAAGTTACGGTACACTGTCATGGCCCTTCCAAGGCTGACTAACACCTTAAGAACCAATAAATAATAATTCTTTGTAGCAACGTCGCCGAAATAGCTATTACCCATCGTTTTAGTTTTTGAAGGCTTAACTTGTTACTATTCATTACGAACATGAATAGTAACAAGTTAAGCCTTCAAAAACGAAAACTATGGATAATTCTCTAGAGCATAGGAAAAAGATTAAGCTGATATCACCACCTGTTGAACTATGCCAGGATTCGTGTAACACCTGCAAGGTTTTATCTTTTGACTCAGCAAGTGATACCCCCATACCAACACTTTTGACGCGTGTAAAAAGGTGAACCGTAAAACAGAATTTAATTTATTGTTTGGTGTGTGAGGTTTGTCACTCAGCGGTATACGTCGGAGAGACTGTGAGGACCTCTCACGAGAGATTAAATGGACACTTCAGGGACATTAGCTTGCACGACCAATGTCCAGTTACAATAACTTTTCCAGACCGGGATATTCATTGAAATACGCTTACTTCAGTATTTTTGAAAAGGTAAATGGTGGTAAGCAACTCTCACGCGAAGATTACTGGTGTATGAAACTGTAAACGCGAAGGGGTCAGGATTTAACACAATTAACAACAAAGATTACATTCTCTGATGCTAGAATTACGTAAAGGGTGACGTCTTTTCTCTGCCTTCATTGTAAAAATTACTACTCCTGCAGATGCTACACGAATCCCAAAAGAGTAAAATGGGTGGTGATATCCGCTTACTCGTTTTCCGATGCGCTAGAATATCACAGATGTTGCTGTCTCTACGGTATGATATGGGGGCGGCTCTTTGAATACTTCCTTCATCCAACTGAGAATGTAATTTATTGTTTTGTGTGTGAGGTTTGTCACTCAGCGGTATACGTCGGAGAGACTGAGAGAACACTTCAGGAACATTAGGTTGCACGACTGTATGCCCAGTTACAATCAATTTTCCAGACCGGGACATTCATTGAAAGACGATTACTTCAGTATTTTTGAAAAGGTAAATGGCGGTAAGCAACTCAGACTCTCACGCGAAGATTACTGGTGTATGAAATTGGAAACGCAGAAGGGGCCAGGATTTAACACAAGGAACAACAAAAATTACATTCTCTGATGCTAGAATTTCGTAAAGGGTGATTCGACGTCTAACGTCCTTTCTCTGCCATGATTGTGAAATTTGCTTTCAACCGAGTATGTAATATTTTCTGAAGATGCAAAACTGATGAAGGCCTTTGGCCAGAAGCTTTTAATAGAGCAATTTCTCCATTTATTTTCAAATGGATATCCGCTCATAAGTTTCAATCGAAACTTTAATTCACCCACGAATACTGGAGTACTTGATCAGCTTCTTTGTGGAGAGAGCGGCCCTAGGTCAATAGTAACTCAAAGGAAAACCGAACAAGTACAGAAACCACCGAAACAAATCGAGTATGCATTGAAGGAAACTCTTCTCACGACTTTCGACTTCAAGTTACCACGTGAATGTACAAAAACACCGAAGGAACAGGGAAGAGTCAGATTCGTCATCTTGGAAGCGAAGATAGAACCAGGCATGGTAACCCGTACCTGTACCGGTATCGGTACCGCCGGTTCCTTTATGCTCCAACCGGTAACGGCTCTGAAGCTTTTGTCCCGCCGGTACGGGGACAAAACTAATTTATGCGGAAATTCCTAATTGAACGAGTGTAAACAGACTGATAATCGTGTATGGTACACTTGCACCACATACTTTCCACTTATTTGTGAATAAACATATTAAAACACTCTAAAGGTGCATGTTCCGTATGCACAACGACCTCGATAAGGTCGACCATTTTGACATTTCAAACCTGGCATCAAAAACAATGAAAGCGTCGTCATCGGTTACTTCATAGAAATTATTCTGCGGCGACATCAAAGTATATAATCATAAAGCACGATTTTCGTGCTTTATGATTACTTTGATGTCGCTGCAGAATAATTGTACTATGCCATGTTTGTCTTTGCAATCTTGGGAACTGGGTCAGTTTAAATGCAAATTTCTCCCATCTGATTGTGATATGTCACCCAATTGTTGATTCGTCCCGGTATCGGTACCGGTTTCGGCTGGACATGTGCTGTCCCGTCCCAGTACCGGTTATGTTGGCACCAGCGCTACTTTGACATGCCTGGATGGAACTGAATCTTTTCACTGTGTTTCTGGGATAATAAAGATGGTGTCCTACAAGAACATGGAAAATATGCTTCAGCTTGTTATTACATTCATAATTTACCATCAGAATTCATTGACGTCGAAGAAGTTCAAGAACAAGTTCCAAGAAGATAAGATTCACAGAAGATGAAATGTTGTGTCTGCTTCTCAGCTGAAGACAATGTCGCTCCGTGACCATGTAATCATTTGTGCCTGTGCAAAAACTGTTGCAAACCATTGAGAAGATGTCCAATCTGGCGGAAGACGGTTTAGGAATATCTGACAATCTATAAACCATAGAAGAGTGTTTCCACAAATAGGAGTTTACCAAGAAAAAAATGTTTCATTGTTATCTCAATAAAAAAAATTAGAATTTTAAAAAAATGTTATTTTTTTTTTACACCCAAAGCATGAAAGCTTGGGTGAGAACAAGAAGGACCTTCATCGCACGTCTAAAAAATTCAAGGGAGGTAACTTTTTATGCAGAGGAAGATTGAAATGCAGAACATAATGAACATATCAACACAAACACAAATCAAAACAATAACAAATGACAAAAATGGCGACTTTGTGAACATTTGTATACAGGTTGTGAGGGTATTTATATAGCATGTATTAATATATATGGTTAATGTATACTTTCCATTCTAGACCCATTGGTCTTGCAGAATAGTTCCTTTTTCTCTTTGAAGTTTGACCGCCAGTCAGTCAATGGTAGTTTCAATCTGAATATAACAAGACTTCTGGATTATTTTAGTGGTCCAAATGCCAAAGTTTCGTAATATGCAAGAGAGTTTTTAACCTTCTACCTAACATGAAAGCAGACGACACTTGCAAACAAATTTTTGAATAACTATTTTTTTTAATTTTTTGTCTCAAAAACATAGGTTATGACCCCTCATTGGAACGAGCTTGACAAGGGGTCATAACCTATGTTTTTGAGACAAAAAATGAAACAATCATGGAAATCAATTGGCGACTTTTGTGAATAGCGCTGGCCGGTTTTGACCGTTACGTTAGATAAAGGGTTAAAAAAAACAAAAGGAGACAAACGAACGTAAAACACTCTGTCAACACTCTACAAGGAAAAAAACCTCTCGGGTATTTCTTGCATATCTCCATCATGGATTAAAACTGTTTTCTATTTTTTACATGTGAGTCAGGGGCGGGGGAGTCGGAAAAAAAACTGCGTGAACATCAGTAGGGGAGGGTGGTCAAGTGCCAAACAAAATGTGCGAAAGCAGTTGATTCATGTTTTTCCTTTTTCGCTGTTATGTCTTCTTTTCTGTCCCAAACTGTAACAAAATGTCACCAATTGACCATAAAAGGCTATTTACAAGCATCATTAACAAAAGTTGCCCTATATACCATAGGCGAGTGTTTCCACAAAGAAGCGTGTACCAAGAAGAAACCATTAATTAATTAATTAATTAATTAATTAGAATCAGAATGTTAAAAAAAAATTGTTATTTTTTTTGCTATAACCAAAGCATGAAAGCTTGGGTGAGAACAAGAAGGACATCATTGTCCTCCTGTAGAGGAAGTAGTCCTTCCACTAGTCCTTTACCCAACGTAACGGCGAAAACCGGCCTGCGCTGTTCTCAAAAATCGCTAATTAATTTTAATTATTTTTTCATTTTTTGTCTCAAAAACATACGTTATGACCCCTCGTTGGAACGAGCTCGCCGAGCTCGTTCCAACGAGGGGTCATAACCTGTTATTGAGACAAAAGTGAAAAAGATGAATTATTCAAGAATTGTTTTTGCAAGTGTCGTCTGCTTTTCATGTTAGGTAAAGGGCTAGTCCTTGGATGAGAACACGAGGGATTAGACAAAGCACGAATAGGCCTATTATTGGAAATGAATGTGTCAATGACACTGCAGCTTAACTCGAATGGGTGTAGTGTTTAGTGTAAAGGAAAATTTTCAATGTTTATGAAAGGATTATGAAATAAAACAAGGATTGTGATAATTGAGAATATGTTAAATTCTGTACCCTACATGCTATGGTTTCAACAAGAATAATTTGAGGTGTCTACTCTACTAAACACACGAGGCCTGGGTTGATGTGACCCTCACAGTTCACGTATGTCAACCAAAGTTACAAAGTTACAGTAAAATCATTAAAAAAAGCTACCTGTGGAGTGTGGTAGAAGAATTAGGTCTGAGGCCTGGGGCTCTGTACGGCTCTCATGGTTGATCGATCTGAACCAAAATAAGAAATTCATTCGGGTATTCATTTAGAAATCCATCTGGACATCACAACAACAATTTACTTAACCAAATTGTGACGAAATTGCCTCATAAATACGGCCGTATGCCGTGTCGAAGGTTTTAAGAGTAAGGGCTCATGAGGCCACCACCGTTGACCAATATGACCAATTTAGACCAAAATACATGTAGGATGTTCTCATCTAGTCATCAGACCAAGCCATACTACAAAGTTACAATGAAATTGTTTCATACACACGACCTGCAGACTGTGGTAAATAAATACTTTAGGATTCGAATCCGCACAGCTGCACGCTGGTCATCCGATTACCACATTTGCGGTGCAGTTCCTCGTTTGCGGTTTAAAAAGGACGGAAAGGGTTGAAGGTACGTGTCATAAAATATGGTATAACTGCTATTAACTAGCGTATATCACTAAAAAATGTAATCTGGCGATCTATGGAATATTATTGTATTTGTGTACATGATGTCGGTGTGTTTTATGAAGTAATTGAGCTATGTTATTGAAAATACATTAGCGTTCATCCTCATTCTTCCGGAAATTTTCGACAAAATTTGTTCTCTCCGTGAATATCAAGGACATAGAAGGTCAAACCTTCGCTCCATTGTTGCATCAGACTTTTGTCTTTGAGTTTAGGTTAGCTACGGCTTTCATAAAAAGTCCTGTATTCGCCTTATTTGGCAGCTTCGACGAGACGTGTTGAACTTTTAGAATACCTGATTTGCGGTGTTGCCCTTTTAATGAGTACCTTCATTTGCGATTCACAGTATCTCATTTTGCGAGGTCAATCTTTCAATATTACTAACGAAACATGACCCTGGCCCTTCAATTTTATATGTACAGACGTCTTGAATTATTTCGACGTGCGTAGTATAAATACCCACACTAATCAATCAAAACCAGTGATCTAATGAGCATTCTGTCAAGTCGAAAGGGTTCATCAACCGTGTCTGGTGAGAGCTGGGGGAAATAACCCGTGTTTCATTTACTGACCCGCCGTGTGTTGATTGAAAACAGAATTACCTTTGGGGGCTGGATAGACCGTTGTTTGGACCAAGTTTAGTACTCTTTTTTATAATAGTACATAGATACAGACAACATTGTGTGCTCCGAAATACATTTAGTTTATGCCATCAAATTAATGAAAGGTCCGAGGAATTTGAAACAGTTGTGACGTATTGAGCTGATAAGAGTGGTTTATGCGCAGGGTGTATATTCCACATTTTATATAAGGTGCTATACATAAGTAATGGAAGTAGCGGAAATCGGTTTACTCTGAGTCTGATATTCCGTAATATATGAATCACATATACACAAAAAAAACGAAAATAAAGGTTATGATACATAGAACACGAAACATATATTCGTCCAACGCACAACAATGATTGCAGGCATCGGTGATTTCTGGAAGTCTGCGATCCTATTCGTACGAGAACTGGCTATCAAATAAAATTTCGCGAGAACAACTCGTGAGAACAACTCGTGGCCAAATATACTTCAAATATTCAAGAACGAATCTGGGAAATCGAAATACTTCAAAACGCAGAGACAGGGATGCTTTAAGATGAATGTCAAACCATTTCGTTTGTTTACATTCATCACAATGTGGAGGTTCAGGTCAACGGGACCAAAATACATCGATAAACAATATCGTTCAAAATGAAATAATGGGACTGATCGTCCTCGCCCTACCTACTGTCATGATGTGGAGATTGCACAGTTACCACATATAAAATACTTCCATTACCCATGAAGGTCTTCAAAAAAATGCAGGCAGTGTTGGCATTTTTGCAGACTAAGTTCTGTCGCTGCATTATGAGGAGGTTTGATTGCCTAGCGTTGTTCGCGGAGGTATGAAGCATTTGTAGCCCCGAGATGTTCTCGTAAAATATTGTTTGGTTGTCGGTTTTCATACGAATACGATCGCAGACTTCCATGAACCACAGGTGCTCACAATCAGCACTTGTGGGGTAAACGAATCAGTTTCCCGTGTTCTATCCACCATAACCTCCATTTTGATGTATATTTTTAATACAAATTTATATTTTGTAATTTATATATGGAATATCAGGCCTCGCAAATTCGGAGTAACCTCATTTCCATAACTGATATCGCACCTAAAATAAATCCGCGCAAAACCGTCGAGATGGGGCGGTGTAGTAATACTGGAGTCCGGCATTTTTCCAGAATTGCTTTAGAGCAGGATTCCATTACGGTCTTACCTGTGAGGACAGCCAGGCCTTCACTGCAAGTCAAATCCTGTCTAAGAGAATCCTGTCTTGAGGTAATTAGCCGAAATAAGAAAAAATCGGCGAGGCTCCTATAATGCCGGGCAAGGTTTCCAAAACTAACACTATGTATGTGCATTCACAAAACCTAAATGTTTTGCTTGCGCACTAAGTTACAAACTTTCACTTTCAGAAGCCTTTCCTAGAATTTTAGTCGAACTTCGACTAAGATTCTAGGAAAGGCTTCGACAGTAACCGGTCCCCCAGGTTATTCTCTCTGTTCCCTCATTACAACACCATTGCCGATTTTGGAATATCAAGGGTCAAAATGCTGTTTTTGATGTAAAGTGATAATTTTTGTAATTGTTAAGGATGAAAATGTTAATATGTTTTCACTTGTTTGTTTGGGAAAATTGGCTTTTTGAACGAAAGAAGTGAGTAAATATTTGGTTTCACACTGAATTAATTATAGTAATTGCTCATGAAAAGTTTCTTCAAGACATCAAGTCGAATCATTGATGATAATCGCCAGCGGCCATTCTGTACATGTAGGGTGAATTACTACCAAATCGTGGGAAGGTGGATTTTCCACCCGACACTATTGTTTTATTACAGGTGACCTTATATCGCATTATTTGTGATTTGTAGGGCTGATTGATTGAATAAATAAATAAATTCCCATTGCCCTTTATTCCAAAACATTTTCTCTGAAATTTACTTTGAATATATATGTTCAATTAAAACTTTAACTATACAGAATTCACAATTTTGAGATGCCATCCTGTAAATATCTGTGTTGCAGATGACATTTTTCTTTCTTAATCGTTGTTATTTACAATTCATAGAAAAGCTCTCTGATAGAGTTTCTCGGTGATTTGTAAGTTACGATGATTATGTGATAAAACGTACCATAATTTGAAAAATGTCTCTGTTTTGTAAGTGATCAATTATCAAAGGGCTTTTTCTAAAAAAAAACAAGACTAGTACCAGTCTGAAACTGCGTCCCTGCATGCAATTTTTCAGTGGGTATAGTACAATTTCAAATTTTCGGCAAACAGGAACTGCATGTGCGACAGATCTGGAAATTGCTTCCACGGTACAACTCAAAATATCAAGCGCCTGACCAAATAAAACATCAATCCCTTTTATACAAGCCAAGAAAACTTCAACTGATTTTTTTTATATTCAGTGGGTACAGTACAATTTCAAACAATTGGCAAGCAGGAAGTGGCTACATGGAAGATCTCAAAACTGCTTACACGGTACAATGAAACATTATCAAGCCTCAAGCCAAATATAAAATCATTCCCTTGTTACCAGCCAAGAAAACTTTGACTAGAAATTGCAACCCAAAGTATTTCGGAGTGACTGACGGACTGACTGACTTACCGACGGACTGATTTGAGGGCTTACTAGACCTGCTTACCACTGGAGATGCACGCGAAAAACAACAACTTGCGGTCTGGATAATCAATAAATGTGAATTGGCCCAATACATGATACTTGTTTTCGGAGCTTCAAAGACAATACAAGTGAATCAATGTCCAACTATAGGGATAAACATATCATAAATGCTTGGACTTATCGAACAAAGGCTTTAGAGTTAATTGTATACAGATCAGAGAGAACAAAGGTGTCCAGATAAGGCAACATTTTAGTAAAAGAGTGACCCGATTAAATGTTTCGCACCGCAATTGTGGTACACCCAGCAGACACCGAAACCGCAAAAGGTTGTACTTTACACCGCAAATAAGGTATTCATAAAAATCAATTACCCCCCTCGATAAATTCAGTTTAAACATGTTTTCACAAAAGGCTCACAAACGTAACTTACACATTTGGCTAAAATAAGACAATTCTCTATACGGATGCTGCTCTAAGGACTCACAATAGCATATTTTAAATATAATTTGCAGTTCAAACCCAACAACTGGAATTTTTATCTCCATATTTCCACTTTAAAATACTTCAAAAAATTTGTTTTTTATTTCTCTCATGAAAATATTTCTTGGATGAAAGTTGTGGTGATTAATACCTACTCTGAAAGAGTTTGCAACACAAGTAGGCTTGTTGAAATGCGTGTACGTTCCAATTTTCCAACTTGTATGAGCAACAACCTCCGTCTTTTTTACACCGCAAACGAGGTACTGCACCGCAAAGGTGGTAATCGGATGACCAGCGTGAGCTGTCACAGCTGATAGATCATGACCAAACTAACATGTTTTCATATAGACATCATACAAAAGAACGGATGTTCCATGTTTATGAAAGGATTATCAAACACGACAAGAATTGTGACAAACGACAATATGTTAAGTTCTGTATCTTATAGTTTATGGATTCAGCAGGAATAATAAGAAGTGTAGACTGTGTTAAAGGAATTTAGACTCGATCTCGCGCGGCCTTCATGGTCGGCCGATCTCAACAAAAAAGACAGGGCTGCAGGATGAAATAACTAGATCTCATACCGAGTCATTCTACCAAGCTACAATGAAATCCCTTCATAAAAACGACCTGCAGAGAGTGCTAAAGGAAACTAGGTCACGTGCTCAAGCGGCGGTAAGGCTGATCGGTCGTGACCAAAATATGGCAGTCTCATGTAGACATCATTCCGAGTCATCCAATCAAGTTACAATGAATAGCTTCATAAATATGAACTGTAGACTGTGCAAAACAAATCTAGGTCACGTGCCGTGACGCCGTCACGGTTGACCGATCACGACCAAAATAGGACTTTGTCATCTAGATATTATACCGAGTCATCCTACCAATTTACAATGAAATCCTTTCATAAATACAACCTGTAATAATAACACTTTGGCCGTCCGCTGATTTGTCGCCTGTAGGCTGTGCTAAAGGAATCTAAATCACGTGTCCCTGCGGCCGTCACGGTTGACCATCTAGACATGATCCCGAACCTGTACATTAAATTTAGTGATGATCGAACAAGAACTACAGGGTTTAGCCTGTGCTAAAGAAAATGTGAACAGACTCACAGACTCACAGACTTCCGCATACGTGATGGCAATAGCTTGTCTTGACTTTGTCAAGTAAAGCTAAAACGGAAGATTCTGGGAAATCCATTTCAGTAGTTTTTGTGGGAATTTTGGTGATTTGGAGGGATGTTCGTGTCTGTTTCAGTAAGTCTGTGAAATAAACGAGGCTTCCGGGTAATTCCGTTAACTCTCATACCAAAAGTCCTATATTGTGGCTTCGCCAAGTCCGTTTCGGTTATGTTTGGTGATTTGGGGGGATAGTTGGGTCTAGTTTGGTAATTCTACGAAGTAAACGAGGATTTGAGGAAAATCCGAACCAGAAAACTACTTCAGTTTAATCGAACGCGCCCTCCGAATACACCCTCATCCTATTGTATGCCTTTGGATTACATAGTAACCACAGAAACCAAGATTGCGGCCCCGGTATACAAAATAGACGACACAAACACGCGTCACCCGAATTACCATGGAGATAGTGCGGTTTACCATGCAACCAAACATGATGTAACTAGCTCGCGTGACTTTGAAGACACATATGAGATCTCCCATGAGAATCCCCGATGGCGGACGTTCGAGTACATGATATTCTGCTTATTAGGATATACGCCAGAGGTAGTGGATGTTCGTGTGTTATTGTGAATAATACCAAACTCCTTGCATACTGCTGTAGCACCTGTGTGGGCCTCCTGTTGTATGGGTAGTTAAAACTTCGCTTTCATTTGTCAAAATCGATTGTATATAAAAGTGCTGAAAAATCTTAGTGGTCATGTAAAACGAAGCCACGGGAAAGCCACACTGACCTTCCATTGTCCAAAAGTTTGCCTTCGACCCTGCCGACGAGAAGCATACCTCCTCCCGTGCATGCTCCCAAATTGCTGCTCGTACCATGACCCATAATTGGAAATGCGCAGCCCCAAACTGTCCCATCCCCAAATTGTGGATCTGTCACTGGGTATAGTATGTTTTTGTTTGATAAGAGGCAGACTGATCTGGGAATTTAGCATCTCCGCCCCCTCATTGATTTGGGGTCAGACTCCAACCTCAATCTCCACTCACTCTTAGTTTTTTGGATATGCTCCTGAGCAGTCCCGCACCTAGTATGGGTGCCGGTGGTCGACTCTCCCAACACCCCCCCCCCCCACCCCAAATATGTCTGCTGGATATTTTTATTGTCCGTCGGAAAAAAACTGTTGGCCGCTCGAGCGCCAACATTTAACATTTTCTCTGAAAGCCAAGAATGGGTAAGAATGTTGCCTACTTGGCGAACCACCGTTTTTATTATGCACAAATGCTTTAAGTTTCATATATCCTTGGTATGAAAGCGCTCGCAAAATGCATATGGCAATCAGCTAGTCCTGTACAAGAAATAATTCGTGAATTATTATTAGTTAAATAATTCATTTCGTTAAATGGAAGAAATTCTTTAAAATAATAATAATAACCGAACTCTTCCGATGTATCGTACCTTCAAGGTTTCATATTCTGTGGTTCACATTTTCGTTGAAGAGAATTTATTTCACATGTGTGGATTTGCCTTGTTACAATCTATGGGAGAGTACAGGCGAAGAGGCGTAAATACATTTTGTCAACCAAAATAAAAAAAGAAAAAGGATTAACCTTTTACCTAACGTAACGGCCAAAACCGGCCAGCGCTATTCTCAACAATCGACAATTAATTTTCATTATATTTTCATGTTTTGTCTCAAAAACATAGGTTATGAGCTCGTTCCAACGAAGGGTCATAACCTATGTTTTTGAGACAAAAAAAATGAAAAAATTAGTTATTCAAGAAATTTTTTTTGCAAGTGTCGTCTGCTTTTCATGATAGGTAAAGGGTTAAGCACTCTTCCAGGTAAGGATGTCTATTGAGTTAGGTTTCAAGTTTGTACCGACAGTCAAGGACCAGGGAACACTGCCGGAAAATTTTAACTCTTGCCCTACCATGTCGGAAAATTTTGAGATTCTGTCTAGGGTTCTATAAAAATGTAGGGTTCTTCGGAGTTCTCCTTCTCAGTTTTTGTGTTCACTGCGTCGCCTGCCCACGAACCATCAAAAAATCCTTCGCGTAAAATATTCATGATCACCTGGTTGAACGGGTCGAATGAGAAACGACTCGTTAAAGTTATTTTGATCAGCTATTTATCAACGGCGCAGATGTAAATCCGTTTCCAACTACAGCGAACGTCGTGCATTAAATAATTGGATTTTTTCCTCAGCGCAATACAATCTTGATCTTCTCCGTTCGGAAACTGTCTATTACTTGGTTGATCTTTATTCCAATGTGTTGGAAAAATCATCTGACCATCCCACTTTCGAAACGTTCCTTCTTCGACTTTGTCTGAGCCGTCCACCCAAATCAAGTTTACATCTTGCCGTGTAAAGTTCAAATGGTCAGTTATTTTTTTCCATTTGTATTCAGAATCAATGGTTACCAAATGCGCATTGTCAAGCTGACAAACTCTTTCAGCTTCCTCGTGCGTTAAAACTTCTGTTGACACGTGGAAACAAAACTCTTCGGAATCACACTCATATTTTCGTTGACGTTTACATATATAACCAACTGAATTGACAGATGGTATACACACTTCTTCCTCCAAACAAGGTCTTTTCAAACATGACACTATTCCAGTTGATCCTGTTGCAACAGTCATTCTATTTCCCATTTCCTTTGATAAAACACATACACCACGAGCTCCGTCGTAACGCCAATATGTACAGTTCAGTGTATATAAACATATCTTCTCACAAGATGGGGGGTTTGTTGTTTTCAGTATCAACGTAGTCTCCCCCATAGCGGCACATGTTATTGCAAACAAGATCAATTTCATTTCACGAAAGAGTATGCACACGTAATTTGGATAATAATTCAAAAGTTTATGTGAGCCACGAATTTGTCCAAGATCGTTTCCTCAAATGTTTGTCCTGGACCACAAAACGACTTCCTCTGACAAAGATAAAAAAATATACTGTTAGTCAATACACCAGAGGGCGTCGTTAATCATAGTGCCATCTACGTCTGCTGTGTCGAACATGTGCAGCCAGTAAATATGGGCAAGATAATAATCTGTAAACCATTCCCCTTGTTCTGCAGGTTGAACCCAACAGAATTGAAATGAAATATTGAATATGCCTTTCCAGTTTTACTACGCAAGCTAATTAATCATTAATATGTCACTTAAAGTAACACATATATATATATATATATATATATATATATGTGATTGGATAAACCGTGAGTAACCTGATGGCAGGGAGAGCAGAGAGGGCAGGCTGGCATGCCAGCCACTATAATATATATGTTATTTTTTGTATTTTTTATTTCCCAAATATAATTTATCTAAATATTATTAACTGAGAGTTGTCCCCTGCGTCCGTCTTCTGTCCGTCTGTATGTCCGTCCGCAATAACCAGCTGGCAGGGAGGTGGGGAGGGCTGGCTGGTATGTCAGCCATTCTAATATATATATTGTGTAAAAAAATCTACATGTGAATGATTCATCTAATAACTGTTGATTAGCAAAACGAGCTAATGGACCCTTTCTCTAACAAGATTTCAGACAAACCGATAATAGACTGTAAAGCAAAAAACGTCTGAACCCTTTTTGGAAGCCTTATGGCATAAAAGGGGTGCATATTTGGGGGACCCCGGAGAGCATCACTATACTTCCAAAGGCACCATCTAGAAGTATGGATAATACCAAGCAGATTGCCCCTTTCACTAATAAACAGTGAGAAACACTGATGATAGCCCACAGAACAAATTATTTCTCTTCCTGTTTGGGATGCTTTCTGGACACAGAAGGGTGCAAAATTTTGGGGGGCCCGCACAGAACCATTGTGGTTAGCACCACACCTACTATTCATTTTAGGAATACCGAGCTAACTGACCCTTTCTCTAACAAGATTTCAGACAAACCGATAATAGATTGTAAAGCAAAAAAACGGCAGAACCCTTTTTTAGAAGCCTTATGGCAAGGGGGGTGCATATTTTAGAGGGCACGCAGGGCACCACCGTGCTTCCCAAGGCACCATCTATTTATCTGGAGAATATCAAGCAAATTGCCCCTATCACTAACAAACAGCGAGAAAAACTGATAATAGCCCATATAACAGAAATATTTCCCTTCCTTTTTTGGGGATGCTTTGTCGACCCAGAACTCTGCAAAATTAGGGCTGGGACGCAGAGAACCACCGTGGTCAGTAAGACACATACTTTCATTTCAGGAATATCGAGCTAATGGACCCTTTCTTTATCAAGATTTCAGATAATAGATTGTAAATGACAGGACCACTTTTGGGAGCTTTATGGCGCTGAAGGGGTGCATATTTTGGGGGGTCCGCAGAGCACCACTATGCTTTCTAAGCCACCATATATAATTTTGGAGAATACTAAGCAGATTGCCTGTTTTGCTAACAAACAGCGAGAAAAATTGATAATAACCCATATAACAAAAATATTTCCTTCCCTTTTTTGTGGACCTAGAAGGGTGCAAAATTAAGGGGGACCGCAGAGAACCACCGTGGTCAGTAAAACACCTACTGTTTATTTTGGGAATACCGTGCTAATTGACCCTTTCTCTAAAAAGATTTCAGACAAATCGATAATAGATTATAAAGCAAAAAACGACAGAACGTTTTTGGGAGCCTTATGGCAAAAAGGGGTGCATATTTTGGGGGCCCGCAGGGAACTACCGTGCTTCCCAAGGCACCATCTAAAAATTAGGAGAATACAAAGCAGATTCCCCATTTCACTAACAAACAGTCAGAAAAACTGATAATAGCCCATATAACAAAAACATTTCCCGTCCATTTTGGGGATGTTTTGTGGACCCGGAAGGGTGTAAAATTTGGGAGGACCGCACGCAACCACTGTGGTTAGCAAGACACCTACTGTTCATTTTAGGTATACCGAGCTAATTGACCCTCTCTCTGACAAGATTTCAGACAAACCGATAACAGATCGTAAATCAATAATGACAGAACCCCCGTTGGGAGCCTTATGGCGCAATAGGGGTGCATATTTTGGGAGCCAGCAAAGCACCACTATCCTTTCCAAGGCACCATATATAAATTTGGAGAATACCAAGCAGATTGCCCCTTTCGCTAACAAACAGCAAGAAAAACTGATAATAGCCCATAGAACAAAATATTTCCCTTCCTTTTTTGGGATGCTTTGAGGACCCAGAGGGGTGTAATATTTGGGGAGCCCGCACAGAACCACTATGGTTATCAAGACACCTACATTTTATTTCGGGAATATCGGGATAATGGACCCTTTCTCTAACAAGATTTCAGACAAACCGATAATAGACTGTAAAGCAAAAAAACGACAGAACCCTTTTGGGAGACTTTTGGCACAAAAGGGGTGCTTATTTTGGGGGGCTCGCAGAGCACCACTATACTCCTGAAGGCACCATCTATAAATCTGGGGAATACCAAGCAGATTGCCCCTTTCGCTAACAAACAGCAAGCAAAACTGATTATAGCCCAAAAAACAAAAATATTTCCCTTCCTTTTTGGGGATGTTTTTTCGACCCGTTAGGCTGCGAAATTAGGGGGGGGGGGCGCAGAGAACCACTGTGGTCAGTAAGACACCTACTCTTTATTTCGGGTATATCGAGCTAATGGACTTTTCTCTAACAAGATTTCAGAATAACCGATAATAGACTGTAAAGCAAAAAAACGATAGAACCCTTCTTGCGAGCCTTATGGCAAAAAAGGGGTTTCGCTAACAAATAGCAAGCAAAACTGATAATAACCCAAAGAACAAAATAATTCCCTTCCTTTTTGGGATGCTTTCTGGAAACAGAAGGGTGCAAACTTTGTGGGGCCCGCACAGAACCACAGTGGTTAGCAAAACACCTGCTGTTCATTTTAGGAATACCGAACTAATTGACCCTTTCTCTAACACGATTTCAGACAAACCAAAAATAGATTGTAAATCCAAAATATACAGAATCCCTTTTGGTAGCCTTATGGCGCAAAAGGGGTATATATTTTGGAGGCCCGCAGAGCACCACTATACTTTCCAAGCCACCATATATAAATTCGGAGAATACCAAGCAGATTACCCCTTTCACTAACAAACGGCGAGAAAAACTGATAATAGGCCATATAACAAAAATAATTCCCTTCCTTTTTCGGGATATTTTGTGGACCCAGAAGGGTACAAAATTTGGGAGGCCCGCACAGAATCACTGTGGTTGGCAAGACACATACTGTTCATTTTAGGAATACCGAGCTAATTGACCCTTTCACTAACAAGATTTCCGACTCACCAATAAAAGATTGGAAATCCAAAAATGACAGAACCCCTTTTTGGAGCCTTATGGCCCGAAAGGGGTGCATATTTTGGATGGCCGCTAAGCACCACTATGCTTTCCAAGCCAACATATATAAATTTGGAGAAAACCAAACAGATTGCCCTTTGACTAACAAACAGCGAGAAAACCTGATAATAGCCCATATAACAAAAAATAATTCCCTTCCTTTTTAGGATGCTTTGTGGGCCCAGAAGGGTGCAAAATTTGGGGGCTCGCAGAGCAGAATCACTGTGGTTAGCAAGACGCCTACTGTTTATATGGGTAATACCGAGCTAATTGACCCTTTCTCTAACAAGATTTCAGACAAAACCGATAATATATTGTAAACCCAAAAATGACAGAGCCCCTTTTTGGAGCCTTATGGCACACAAATGATGCAGATTTTGGGAACCCACAAGAACCACCATGCTCCCCAAGGCACCATCTATACATTTTTAGTATCCGGAGGATATTGTTCCTTTCTCTGACAAATTCTCAGAAAAACTGATAAATAGGCCATATAGGAAGACAATTTCGGTACAAATTTTGGGAGCTTTGAATCTTCAAAAGGATTCTATATTGTGGGGCCCTGCAGAACTCCACTTTCGTCATCTGGGAGCGGTCTGTAAATGTCTAATATATTGTGATGACAGACTCTTCCTCCAAAACGTAGTTCGGGAAAGCAATAATTTGCCTTTCTGCAAAACGTCTGAGAACTCTTTTTCGGAGCCTGGTGTCACTAAAGGGATGCATATTTTGGGTGCCCACAGATCACCACCATTCTTCCCAAGACTCCATCTATAAATGTGGAGAATACCAATCAGATTCCGTCTTTCACTGTGGTTAACAAGACGCCTACAGTTTATTTTGGGAATACCAATCAAACTGACCCTTCATCTAACAAGAAATCAGACTAGCCGATAATAGAGCCTATAGCAAAACATGTAAGAACCCTTTTTGGGAGCCTTGTGCCTAAGGAACCATCTATAAATTTGGTAAAATCGAGCTGACTGCCCTTTCTCTAACAAATAATATCCCATTTAGCAAGATAATTTCTGTACAATTTTTGGTAGCTTGGTGGCCCCAGGAGGGTGAAAAATTTCGGTGGGGGAAGGGGCGCTTTGGTCAACAAGTCACCCTCTATTAACTTTGGGAACTCCGAGTTAATTGACCCTTCCTTTAACAAGCATTCACAAAAACCGATAATCAATATAACAAGAAAGTGTAAGTACCCTTTTTGGGAGCTTTGTGGCATCAAACGGTTGCATATTTTGGGAGACCCGCAGTACATTACCATGTTCAGCACGGCACGGTTTATAAGTTTTTGAAATATTGAGACGATTGATCCTTCCTCCAATAAGTGAAGATGATCTTTTGTGGCAACGTACACTTGCCAACGGATGGGGCTGGGGCAACTACCCTTGCAACAAATTTTTACTCAAAGGGAAACTTCGGGTGATTTTCATGATGCACCAGTAAGGTTCTTGTATACGAAAATGGAGAATAATGTAACGCCGGTTGGTTGTCACCCCGTGACATTCACAACTGTGACGTCCTTGACCATGCTCAAGTTGGGGCGAAGGTCTCTACCGGTAGTGGTGTAAACCCAAATTTTTCGGACCGACCAACAGGATTTTTTGACAGATTTTGGACTGGTAAACTGAATTTATATCGTTTTAACACCCAATCTGGTTAGTTATCGAAACTACAGTCTAAAGCATGTTTGAGAAAGAACATCAATAATTAGTTTGCCTGTATGGTTACTTCTTTCTTGTTCTTCTTTTTCACCCAGGAATCATTGGGTGCATTTCTTCAGAATTGCTGGAAATCTCCTTTTATGACCTCCTAATGCATTGTAGAGGTTTATACATGCATTTTATTTTTTTACATGTATTCTATACTCAAAGAATGGGTGGGAGCCAACAATTTTGAAAGTGAGTTGCACTCATAGTGTCAAGGTGATAGCTTAACTTTACGATTTTGATAGTTTAAAAGTGTATATATGATCAGTCATCTAATTATTTTGTTATAAATTCCGATAATCTCCTAATCATATGTAGCGCACATGCAGTGCCTGTGTTGTATGGACATCTTCACTTTCACATAGGGGATTGTCACAAGTGTCAATGTATACCGAAGATACGATTCCTTAAAAAATTTGAAAGAGAATTATAAATTAAGACAGATCTATAGCAGCCAAGTTCAAGAGAAGCAATTAAAGTGGGAGTTATTGGCCTTGCAATTGAATAAAAGTCAGATGATTTCTAGTAAATTTCATTCCGGTCTCAAGGCGTGTAAGACTATGGGTCGAAGGCGAGAAGCTGGTGAAGCTCCGTGCTATTGGCTAGAGGAGGCGCCGCATTGGTGCAAAATGTAAGTGAAGCCACGGTGCTCATATTTGGAGTAGGAATAGTTGCGGGCCAAGTCGGTGGCCATATAAATTTGTGAGAATAGGAAGTATGAGATCTCGGAGCTGAGGAATATTGGCATTCAGGTAGACGGTATTACCTGTTATATAAGGCAAGCCACCCGTAGACAGAGTAGACTTTGCCTGTATGAATATTAGTCTGAGGCAGTTAGAGGGAAGCAGTTAACTCTCGAAGTAGCAGCTGTTAGAGTAAAGGTGTCCAGTAAAGTGACAATACGTTAGTATACGTGCGACTGCGGTGATAGAGTGACATTCCGTTATATGTTCATGAAAAGGCGACCAGAGTCCAGAAACACTACATTGTGCTGAGAAGCTCAAACACCAGTTACAAGGAAGAAGGAACCATCGACAACAGAGAACACGGACCCGCAAGGCCACTCAAAAACGGTGTGGTTGGGGTGTGGTTTATTTTTTCTGTTTCATTTACTGGATTTCACGTATCTCACTAGTTACTATATCTTTTTTAAATGTATTAAAATTGTAATTTTCAATGTAGCCCTGTTTATTGTGATTTTTGCTGAAAAGTCACTACCGCTTCAGAAAAAGAACCACCTCAACAGAAACAAAGCGGGCGGGTTCCGCACCGGTGAGACGGACATTCGTGCACAGGATTCCGGTGACACTCCTTGAGTCTAGCCTGAACACGCGACATGCATCTATTTCTTCCAGCAACGACCATGTCCAGTTCCCGGCAAGCCCCAGAAAGGAACTAATTTCTTGTTGCATCGTCTGCGGGGCGGGGGGTGGGGGTGCTCGCATTGCGGATCCTCTCGAGCTTGTCGTCGTCAATCTCTACCTTGTCTAAGCCCTATCGGACACGTTGAGGGTTTCACTGTTAGCCCTGTCTCCTTGAGCACCAGAAACAGCACACAAGAGCTAACATATTCTCCGCGCATGTCTTTGGTTTACAGATAATATCGTCCATATAGTGGGCGATATCCCGGAAGTTGGCCAATAGCTTCCGCGTCATCCTATTAAAAGTGGCAGAAGCGTTTAGGGATCTTGCGGAGAGCTTACAGAACTGGTAACAGCCGTCCGGAGTCGTAAATGCAGTCATATATCCATCTTCTGGTCTGACTGGGATCTAGCAGCAGCTTTTACTCAAATCAATCTTACTGAAATACTTGGCCCTTGTACTCCTGTAAGTATGTCTTTCATATTTCGCAAGGACTCATTGTCACACTTTGCCCTGCTGTTGAATAATCTAAAATTAGTACAAAATCACACACCGTGGTCCTTCTTAACTAAAACAATGGGAATTGCAATGTTCGATGACTCCAGCGTCCAACATATTCACCTCCTCCCTCATTTCCACTCTCTTGGCGTAGGGGGTGGGGGTGAGGCTGAGGCTGAACCCGCACCGGCACGGAAGTAGTGAGCTCGATTTTGTGCTCCTCGAGATCCATAGTCCCTGGACTCTCAAAAAACACATCGCTGAATTTCTTCAGCAAACCCCGGACTTGGTGATGCTCCTTCTCTGATAGGTTATCAGAAATTTGCCACTTTCCTGTACGTCTCTGCCCCGCTTAGCTTCCCAAGATCTAATAAATTATTATGATCAACGACTCCCATGTCGATCGCCTCATCTAGCTCCATGATGGCAATACCCACCGCCACCTTCTCTGCATCGCGTGGATTGGAGTTGCCTTGCCATGCCGTTCGCGAGGGTTCGACTTTCTCCCTTTCCTGCTACAACTTCAGGAGGATGGCATGGTATACTTTTGCCTTCCCGTTTACGTCCACCCGGTCATCCATTTCCCCAATCCTTCCTTGAAAGCGTAAGGCCCCTTAGACTGTAAAAGCAATCTATTTTGGCAGGTGGGTAACAGGACGGTTACCTTCTGACCTACTTGAAACTTCCTCTACTTCTTTCTACAGTCATTGTGATATTTACGTTGACTCTCCCGTGCCAGCTGGCATCTTTCCTCTACCTTGGTATGTGTTACATACTGGGGATGTCTCCCCCTCTGACATTGGTTGACGTGGAGGTTTGACACAGTTTTGGTGGTCACATGCTATAAAAGCGACGCGTTCCGTTGGTGGAGGTCTTCATTGCATCATTTCCCGGCTTGCAAACATTCAGAGTCAGACGACAAAACGCTCGACAACTGTATTACAAATTAAAGGTAATTTCCAAGCGAAATCGGAACGAAAACAACACCACATGCAGTGAACATACACTAACAATTACGCAACGTCAGAAAACCACAATTATTCGATTTTATATCGAATCCTGGCTCTGTTACTATCCGTACTACAAATACTATGAGCATTCTATGATTGTTTGCATGCAAAACGTGCGTGGGTGATCACGCAGTAGTATTTGAAGTATTGGCTTATAGTAAATATACCGTTGTTCACGGCACTAAAACAAGTTTGGCTTACACAAGAAATACATTGGATCAATCCCAGCATGATATATTACGATAGTTAAAATTATTAAAGTGTGCACCAATATCCACAGTAAACATGACTTTTGCCAGTATTTTAACAACCACCCGAATACCCAGTATTAAAAATACTAACCTGGCTACATTACCATCCAGATGGTGAATCTAAAATACCTAATGCCATCCATGAAGCAGACCATCCATCTTTGTTAATAAATATTTTGCTATCGTGTTACTATGTCTTTGAGTTGATTCCATATTATTGTCACAGTACAATATTCCCATAGAATACCACATTGTGTAACTAACTGTGTCTGTATGCTTAAATAATCTTTATGTATGTGCATTTATTCTGAGCTCTTGGAGCTATTATTCAGTCAGATTATTTGTACATCGAGTAAGGTTATCTTGGCATCTAAAATAGTTATCCAAACTCCAGCCTGAACACCTACTCCTAATTTTGGTATATTCTGGTCTACGGAGTAGCCCAGTAATAAAAATGGGGGTAGTCTGGAAGAGTGTCCCCAAGTTCAAAACAGATTCAGCCATATACTATCAGAAGCCAGAAGGAGAGAACACTGCTGTATTGTAACAAAGAAATAATCCTGGTGACCAGGCATGAATCAGCTCATAATCTATCTACATAAGATGAGTTGAACTTACCTCTATATTCTTATTTATGGTGTATCCAAATACTAGAGGTAAAACTTACCTGAAGACCCACTATCCAATATATCTATAGGAAGAGGTGAATCAGCCCTTCTCAGTACTCTACCAGTATATTATACACATACACAAACAGAACCGCAAGGTATTACCATCTCTTTAACATATATTAAAGGGGGCTGAAGGTTAGAGGACGTTCAATATTCAACGGGTGACCCATGTCTCACAATTTCATTATAACGGGTTTAGCTTCCCTGGAGGCCTGGCCCATTACATTTTGGTTGTAGAGGTGGGATATAAATTAACCCAATTACAAGAACGTCACTTGATTCTATTCTAAAATAGCCCAAGGGAGAATAGATCAACAATATTGGAAACTAGGTTTTCAACATGTCTTGGGCACTTAGAAATGGTAAGGTGGCCCCGGTAAATGATGACAATGAATTCCACACTGATGAGATGAGCACGACTGGTCAGTTGAGCATTTCTCAACCACAAGACTTGGTTACCAACACAGTTACTGATAATGACAATATTAATAATGGACATGTTGGTAATGGCTCTATGCAAGGTACCGACAATAGAATTCGACATGTAGAAAAACAACTGACCTCAATGAAGGACTCAGTGAATTATATGATGAGCATGCTCAATCAGATACTGAACCAAGGAGAAAGGAGGCAAGATACTAGTTACAACTACAATGTTAATACCAATGGTAACAATGTTACACATGATACTATAAACGGTATCGCAGATGCTGAAATGACTGTTTCATCACACAATGGCGATCGGGCAGTATATACTAAACCTGACTATTATTACAGAAAATCTAGCTGGACAGATTTAAATGGTAGCCGATTTAAACAATTAGCAAAATGTAGAAATAGCAATGCGATTAGCTACTTGCTTAAAGGGGAATGCTAGAAGCATACTAACTGATTTAAAACCTGAACAATTACGAGATTACACTCAACTGAAATTCAGCTTGACTCAAAGGTTTGAACCTAAAAATCAGTGTGAAGTATACAGAACGCAGCTAGACAGCCGACTTCGAAGGAAAGGTGTGTCACTGACCGAACTTGTGCAGGATATAAAGCGATTGTTACGCTTTGCATACCCAACTGCTTCGGATGAGGTGAGAAATAGTCTTGCCTACAAATGCTTTAGAGACTCACTCCAAGATAGAGACATGGAATGGGCTGTCTGTCAGAGTTCAGCAGAAAATGTAGAAGAAGCATTGAATTTGGCTTTAAAATATGAAGCCTTTATGGTCAGCCAAAATCGAAAAAGTAGCGTGAAATTCAGTAACTTACGATCTCATACAATTGATGGGTCATGCTATGACAACACATCTGATACTGGTAACACGGACTACACTACTCCTACACAAGCAAATGCCTTGTGCCAGCTTACTGAGAGGATAGCAAAGCTAGAAGAAGAGAAACCTCCTCACAGTATGAGGGACAAGAAGTGCTTTTATTGCCAGAAACAAGGACACTATAAAAGGGATTGTAGGAAATACCATAGGGATCAGGAAAAACTAGGAAATAAAATACCTAGAAGAAATATTGGATCCAAGCAATATATAGTGAACGAGAAGGGCATTCAAACACAAGTTCAGGAAAACTGAACACGGCTGATTCTGAGGGTCGAGGTTCAGAAGTTGAAGAGCATATTAGACCCCAACAAATGTTTCAAATGAAAACTAACAATGATGGTTTATTTTTATCTGTTAAATTAAATGGAAAGAAAATCAATTGTCTTGTTGATACTGGAGCTACAGTGTCAGCATTGCACACTAAAATCTATAATAGACTATCCGAGGAGTCAAGACCTTTGTTAAATAGTACATGTGGAAATCTCCGAATGGCTGATGGAAAATTGGCAATCCCTGAGGGGGCTGCAACTTTCCTACTTGATATAAATGGTGCAGTTACTTGTTGTTGTATGATTGTTGCTGATATTGATTCATCAGCAATATTAGGATATGACTTTATGAAGAAAAATAACTGCACTATTAATATCGCTGATGCAACAATAACAATCAATGGATTAGTTTTGAAATGCCACTTAGAAAGTCAACTACAGTCTACATTTAGAATTGCTATAGCAAAAAATGTGATAATACCGCCATCAAGCGAAATGATAAAACCATGTACAACAGTATCGAATTCAAACATACCATGCAGTCAAACTGCTATGGTAGAAACAGCGAGTAAAAGTTTAACAAAGAAGGGACTGTTAGTGGCAAAATGTCTAATAGACCCAAGTGAAAAAGATGTACCCTTGAGGATCCTTAACCTATCCGATGAATCACAGATGTTGTACAGGAAAACATGTGCTGCTGAATGCAACTTGGTACATTCAAGCCTTAGAAATATTGAATATCCCATTAATGAAGTTGGTCTAAACAGTGACCCAATGAAGCGACCGGAGGTCCAAGACAATGGTTACTCATCTGAGCACTTGAAGGATATAATGGAGTCCATAAATAATAATCCATCTTATGATGACCACAAAAAGAGACTATTTGTAAATTATTACTGAAACATAATAATGTTTTTGCAAAGAATAAGGATGACCTTGGTAGTACTGATGTGATATTTCATCACATTGACACGGGCAATGCAAAACCAATAAAGCAAGCACCTAGGCGGGTACCTTTATCGCAGAGAAAAGAAGTAGAAAATGAAGTAGAGAGGATGCTAGCTAATGGTGTAATCGTACCTTCTAAGTCACTATGGGCATCACCTATAGTGTTTGTGCGAAAGAAAGATGGAAATATCCGTTTCTGCATCGACTATAGTAAGGTCAACAGTGTCACAATAAAGGATTCATATCCTTTACCTCGCATTGGTGACTCACTCGATGCTCTTAGGGGTTCGAAAATATTTTCTACACTTGTTTTACAAAGCGGATACTGGCAAGTGAAAATGGACCCCAAAGATAAGGAAAAGACTGCATTTATAACATCTAGCGGTCTTTTCGAATTTCAAACAATGCCATTTGGCGTTTGCAATGGGGCTCAAACACTCGAGTGACTCATGGAAATTATATTGCATAGACTACAATGGCAAACTTGTCTGCTATATATAGATGATATAGTAATTTTCTCAGATGCATTCGAGACACATTTGAAGAGACTCGATGAAGTATTAGAAAGGATAGGTACAGCAGGATTGAAGATATCCCCAAAGAAATGCCATTTATTTAAACAGAAAGTCGAATTTTTAGGTCATGTTGTATCTGAGAAAGGCATAGAAGCAGCACCAGGGAAGACTAATGTAGTCAAGACCTGTCCAACACCCAGGAATGTTACTGAACTTAGAAGCTTTCTTGGCACCTGTTCTTACTACAGAAGATTTATCAAAGACTTTGCTAAAATAGCTAAACCCTTGACTAGACTGACCGAAAAAGAAGCAGAACTCACTTGGAATAATGAGTGCCAACAAGCATTTAATGCTTTGAAAGGGTTATTATCGTCAAGCCCAATTCTAGCATACCCAGACCTCAACAAAACTTTTATTTTGGACGCCGATGCCAGTGGCCACGGGATCGGATGTGTACTATCACAAACAGATGATGATGGGGAACATGTGATAGCATTTTACAGTAAAACCCTGAGCAAAGCTGAACGGAAGTACTGTATAACAAGGCAGGAATTATTAGCAGTAGTTACTGGGATTAGGCACTTTCACTATTATTTATACGGTGTAAAATTTCTAGTTACAAGTGATCATGGTGCATTGAATTGGATAAGACAATTCAAGAATGCTGAATATCAGTTGGCCAGATGGCTTGAACTGTTAGAAACCTACAATTTTGATGTTCAACACAGACCCGGAAAGCTGCACAGTAACGCTGATGGTTTATCAAGGAGACCTTGTACAATAAAGTGTGAATATTGCAACAAGAAAGAAGACAAAATCATTATAAAGGGTTAAGAGACTAACCAAGAACTTGAAATTACTAGAGCTATAAATATCACCAACAAAAATAAGTCCACGACACCGCAAATACATTGTATCAATAACACACACTCATGTGATGGTGACAATGATGACATGGAAGACTCAGTAGAATCTGAGACCTGGCTGAAAGCCAAAACAATAAACGAACTGAGAAGTGCTCAACTAGATGATAATGTGTTATCGGTAGTCATCGGATGAAAAACACCCGATAACTGTAAGAAACCTTTGTGGGCCGATGTATGTCATTGATCAAAGGAACTTGAAGCTTATTGGGCACAGTGGGAGAGGATTTCTTTGGTGAATGGTGTTTTATTTTGCAAATGGCAAAATTGTATTACTGGCGGAAATTCCTGGCAGTATATCGTACCAAAACGTTTGGTAACAGAAATATTGAGATTATTACATAGTGAACCAGTGTCAGGTCACTTGGGAATTACATGGACGGTTGCAAGAGTCTGGGACGTTTCTTCTGGGTGGATATGAAAAATTCAGTTAGAAACTTTATATTTAGGTGTCAGGTGTGCCAGGGAAGAAAGAATCCATCTCCGCAAATATGTGCTCCAATGAAGCAATATTTGGTGGGAGAACCACTAGAGAGGATAGCATGTGATATTCTGGGACCACTGCCCGAGAACAAAAATGGGAATAAATACATATTAGTGGTGACAGATTATTTTACCCAGTGGGTGGAAGGTCACCCAATGATGAATCAGGAAGCAAGTACAGTTGCTTCCATATTACTAGAAGACTTTATCTGTCGATGCGGTATCCCCATGCAGATACATACTGACCAGGGGAGGCAATTTGAATCTGAGCATTTTACTACTATGTGCAAAAAGCTCAACATTAATAAAACTAGGACCACAGCCTATCACCCACAAAGTGATGGCCTAGTTGAAAGATTTAATAGGACTGTGGAAGATATGCTTAGTAAGGTAATTTCAAAAAGTCAAAGAGACTGGGATACTTATCTACCTTTGGTTATGTTTGCATATAGGTCTTCTATACATGAAAGTACTGGCGAGTCTCTCTGTATGATGATGTTAGGGAGGGAAGTCACATTACCCATAGATTTAATATATGGTGCACCCAAGCAAAATAAAATGGTAACAAAAAATGAATATGTACAAAACCTGCAGCAGAAGATGGTTAAAATTATGATGTCATACGAGACCGCATGCTGAAAGCAAGTAACTGTCAAAAATCCACATATGATTTGAAGGCTGACTTAAAAGGTTATCAGGTTGGTAATGTTGTATACCTACATAACAAAGGGCGACCCAAAGGTAAGGGTTCAAAGTTACAATCCTACTGGGAAGGCCCTTATACTGTGACAGAAGTTGTGACTGACCTGCTGTACAAAATACAGAGGTCAGCAAAAGCTGTTCCCAAAATTGTACATGTCAATCGGTTGAATCGTTATGTTGGTAAAGTATCCAGATGGTTTAATCCACTACCAGGACCAATAGCAAGGTCTAAATTAAAGAACATGTAATGTAATGATATATAGAAAATACATGTACATGTAGAATACAATTATAAACTCACCTCCAATCAACAAGGTTTTAAGGAATGTTTTTTTATTGTTAATTCCAGATGGGTGATCCACAATATCAGTGCACAGACTGTGGACGAAGGTATTTTGAGAGAGAAAAACTGAGGAGGCACCAATGGGACAAACATGGCGAAGCAATAGAGTGTCCGTATTGTTCTTACAAAGTGAGCTACTCCCGCCGAGACACCATGAGCAGACACATTAAACGCAAACATTACCATCTAATAAAGGAGCATGCAGCCAAAATAGTAAGATCAACTGTAACAAAAGTTGAAAAACCAAAATCAAGAACAGATGACAAGAAGAAACCCGAAAAGATAGCCACAGTTTTGAAATCTTGTAATCCGAAGGATGGTCAATTCGAAACCGACCTAGATAAACTGGCAGCACAGTGGGTGGAACCAAACACAATTACATTACTGCCTTGTACACCAATATGCAATATACAACCAATGTCAGATCAGCCTGCCAGAGAAGAAACTACCAAACTGAATCTCTGTACCTCTCAACCTGAAACACAAATGAAAACGGCAAATGAACTGGATGAAATTATCCTTGAACTTTTTTCAGACAATACCGTGTGTGAGACAACGGAAGAGCAAGATCGGCGGCAAGTAGAATTACAAGACAAGGAAGAATCTTATCAACCATCGGACCTTCGAGAACCTATGAATCTTGTAACTTCTGGGACCAGCAATGAAAACGAAAACTTACCGGAATTACCATCACCTTTTAACCCTTTACCCAACGTAACGGCAAAAACCGGCCAGCGCTATTCTCAAAAATCGCCAATTAATTTTCAAAATATTTTCATTTTTTGTCTCAAAAACATAGGCTATGACCCCTCGTTGGAACGAGCTCGTCGAGCTCGTTCCAACGAGGGGTCATAACCTATGTTTTTGAGACAAAAAATGAAAAAAATTAGTTATTCAAGAATTTTTTTTGCAAGTGTCGTCTGCTTTTCATGTTAGGTAAAGGGTTAAGTCTTTCAATACACTAGCAGCTGACCCAAGATTTAATTTCATTGGAGCACCTAGTTTCTACATGGAGGGGCGCCATGCACAACTATTGGCGACAACCTGAAGAAGCTGCGGAAAACATCTATATAATTATAAAAGACGCTATGTTCCATATGGGTACTTAAGCATAAAGAAAGAAGAAACAGTGAGATTGCCTAACGGGAAAACATATATGCTAACAGATTTTTGTTGTGAAAGACCCAGAGGTTAAGACCACTATAAATGTGTCAACTCAAACAGATGACTTCCAGGTACCTACTTTCAAAGGACAAGAGCAATCAACACCAATGGACTTATCCCGGACCAGTGAGGAATAGAACCGAATTAAATGTGATATAAACAATCAAGGAACCACCCACACTACTATAATTAATAAAAAAAAATCAGTGCTAGAGATGAACAAGGAATTACTGTTATAAAATCCAATTGCTGATTTAAAGGATATTTTATGCATGTTAACGGTCCAAGAACAAGAAACGGGGAGAGAAAAGATATTTTATTTTTATAAAATAATTTATTGTAAAAATGGGAAATGTGTTTTGGGAGATGTTGGTCACCAAGCTATTTTTATTTTATTTCTTTGGAATCAAAATTATAATTTTTTTTTACTGTTTGGGACAAACATTTTTTGTTTTAGACGGAGGGTAGTGTAGCCAGCCGGCCTAGCCATAAAGTTAAACCAAATTAAATTATAAGGATTCCTATCACCAAAATCCAACGGTAAAATAATTACCCAAATCACTAAATTTTCAGTGTTAACTCAATCATTAAATAAACTGTAAATAAAAACAAAGGCCAAATGCCATTAAATAATCAACTCGTAATTAGTAGAAACTAGCTACTATTCGGTACATTCAATCATAATTTCAACTGTTCAAGAATAATTAACATTCAAAACTAATCTCGTACATTTACTCACTTCAGTCATTATCGTAACCTATTTCCACGGTATTCATTCCACGTGATTTTCCCCCGCCTCAGTTTTCAAAATCGTATCATTTCATCCGTTTAACGTTACTATCGTCATTAAACACATATGTCAACTAATCGTACATAATCTCACTACTTTAAATCGCATGTTAATAATAGTTGTTACAGTCATAAACACTAAATCTTTGCTATTAATCACGTTGGTTTGTGTTAAACGTTTTCTTAAATATCCGCCATTACTGGCACTTCTCGCTAAGAATGCTGGGAGTACCACCGCTGCTTCTCTCAGCTTGTCGTCCAAATATAGAACTTGTTGACATTACCATACTCTCCTAATATGGCAATTGTGGTAATAGTTTCCCACGGGTGTTTAACAACCACCGATTCTCATTGGTTGACGTGGAGGTTTGACACAGTTTTGGTGGTCACATGCTATAAAAGCGACGCGTTCCGTTGGTGGAGGTCTTCATTGCATCATTTCCCGGCTTGCAAACATTCAGAGTCAGACGACAAAACGCTCGACAACTATATTACAAATTAAAGGTAATTTCCAAGCGAAATCGGAACGAAAACAACACCACATGCAGTGAACATACACTAACAATTACGCAACGTCAGAAAACCACAATTATTCGATTTTATATCGAATCCTGGCTCTGTTACTATCCGTACTACAAATACTATGAGCGTTCTATGATTGTTTGCATGCAAAACGTACGTGGGTGGTCACGCAGTAGTATTTGAAGTATTGGCTTATAGTAAATATACCGTTGTTCACGGCACTAAAACAAGTTTGGCTTACACAAGAAATACATTGGATCAATCCCAGCATGATATATTACGATAGTTAAAATTATTAAAGTGTGCACCAATATCCACAGTAAACATGACTTTTGCCAGTATTTTAACAACCACCCGAATACCCAGTATTAAAAATACTAACCTGGCTACATTACCATCCAGATGGTGAATCTAAAATACCTAATGCCATCCATGAAGCAGACCATCCATCTTTGTTAATAAATATTTTGCTATCGTGTTACTATGTCTTTGAGTTGATTCCATATTATTGTCACAGTACAATATTCCCATAGAATACCACATTGTGTAACTAACTGTGTCTGTATGCTTAAATAATCTTTATGTATGTGCATTTATTCTGAGCTCTTGGAGCTATTATTCAGTCAGATTATTTGTACATCGAGTAAGGTTATCTTGGCATCTAAGATAGTTATCCAAACTCCAGCCTGAACACCTACTCCTAATTTTGGTATATCCTGGTCTAGGGGGTGGCCCAGCAATAAAAAGGGGGTAGTCTGGAAGAGTGTCCCCAAGTTCAAAACAGATTCTGCCATATACTATCAGAAGCCAGAAGGAGAGAACACTGCTGTATTGTAACAAAGAAATTATCCTGGTGACCAGACATGAATCAGCTCATAATCTATCTACATAAGATGAGTTGAACTTACCTCTATATTATTATTTATGGTGTATCCAAATACTAGAGGTAAAACTTACCTGAAGACCCACTATCCAATATATCTATAGGAAGAGGTGAATCAGCCCTTCTCAGTACTCTACCAGTATATTATACACATATATAAACAGAACCGCAAGGTATTACCATCTCTTTAACATATATTAAAGGGAGCTGAAGGTAAGAGGACGTTCAATATTCAACGGGTGACCCACGTCTCACAATTTCATTATAACGGGTTTAACTTCCCTGGAGGCCTGGCCCGTTACAACATGATTGAGAAAAAACGTTAATAATTAGCTTGCGTGTATGTTTTTTTTACTTCTTGTTCTTCTTTTTTCCTGATCTTCTGTCCTCTAACTACCTCCTTGTCCACCCAATAACACGAAAACAATTCTTTCAATATCGCTGCCTTTTGGCATACATACAGACAGTCAGAAGTAATCGGTCAACTATATTGTTCAGGTTCATGGGGCATTTGTGTGTCCGTACTTTTGTTTTGAAAGTGGGTCACGCTGATATCTGGAACATGGCGAGAACGTCGGGCCTAGTACCAATACCAAAACGAGTCGAAACTGAATGGGGCTCCAAAATGGGGGCCAATGTCACTGAGGTCACCCAGGGATCATTGAATGCATGTTTTTATAATTGCTGGAAATCACATTTTATGACCTCCCAATACATTTCAGAGGTTCATATATGTATTTTACATTCAAAAAGTGGATGGGAGCAGACAATCAAAGTGAGTCACGCTCATAGTGTCAAGGTGATGGGTTAACTTTACGATTTTGATAGTTTAAAAGTGTATATATGATCAGTCATCTACTTATATATACTATTAAAAAAAAGTAGGGGATATTTGATAAAAGTGAGATATATGAAGAAATGTATTTATATTTTCATCAAAAAGACAGTTGAGGCATTGCACTGTGACATCTGGTAAATGATTTCAGCGATAGATGGGTGTCTGACAAGCACACATTCCACGCACTGAACTGTAGAAGACATGGACGGCTAGTCAAAGAATTTACCACATTCAGTCCAAGACCTCAATACCTTGTAAATCCTCCTCGGTTCGCGAGACAAGCGCGGATCCGACGTGGCATACTGCTTACCAAACGTCCAATATCATCTTGTCTGATGTTATTCCATTCTTCCTGCAGTGCAGCGGCGAGTTACTGGACATTGGTAGGGGGGATTTGGCGTTGTCGTAGGCGCCTGCCAATCATATCACAGACATTCTCGATTGGTGAAAGGTCTGGACTTAGTGATAGCTAAGGCAGTGTAGTGATGTTCTGCTCCTGGAGGAACTCTGTGGCGACACGGGCCTTGTGTGCTCTTACATTGTCATCTTGGAAAATGAATCGACGACCGTAACGTCGCACAAATGGCACCACATGAGCTACTAACATGTTGTCACAGTAGTAAAGCTCAGTGACACGTCCTTGGATGACATGCAATGCCCTTCTGCTTGTCATGATTATGCCTCTCCACACCATAACCGATCCACTACCAAAACGATAGTGCTGCCTAACGGTTACGTCATGGTATCGATCGTTCTGCCGCAGCCACACTCTGTTTCGCCTGTCGTGGAAGTCGAGAGTGAACCTTGATTCATCGGAAAACATGACGTTGTTCCACCGACGATTGTCCCAGCGCTCTAGTGTTCTACACCAATTACGCCTTGCTGCGATGTGACCTTCAGTCAAACGCGGACTTATTCGAGGTCGTCGAACGTACAAATTCCAGCTGTGTAGGCGATTTCAGATACTCTGACCACTAACTCGCACATATGTCGCTCGCTGAGCACCATCCTGTACAGAGAAGCACCCTCTGTTACATTAGGGAATGTCAAGCTAATTTCCTATTTCTCTAACAAGTTGTCAAAGAAACCGATAATAGCCCATTTAGCCAAGAAGAGTAAATACCTTTTAAATTCCATTTTTTTCGAGCTCGGTTACACCGAATGGGTGCATGTTTTGTCGGTCCCACAGAGCACCACCTTATTCAACTACGCCCCGTGTATAAATTTTCTTGTTATCCAGCAATTGTGCCTTTCTCTAACAAGTTGTCAAAGAAACCGACAAAAGCCAAGCAACAGAGAGTAGTAACTCCTTTTGGAGCTTGGTGCCACCACAACGACACACACTCTGTTTGGTAATCAACTCGCTATAAATTTCGAGAGTAACGAAATGAAAGTGTAATTATTTGTTTGGTTTCGATATGGTTCGAAGAGGGTGCTTATTTTAAAGGACTGTTAGTTGAAGGAAAGTGAAGGTGAAGATTTTAGATATAGACGTCCAATACTCCTTAGTACACTGCGCTACAGTGCCCTTACGTGGGCATTGGGTATTAAGCATCTTAGCAAAGGACGTAGTTACCGCTGGCCATAGTCGAACCACCGACCTTACTGTTTCAAGTCCAATGCTCTGACCAGTATGCCACCATGCTCCCCAGGAAACCTGTGCATACTGTTAGGGGGTAGGTTGCGGAGTGCACTGAACTACCCTGCAATCACCCTATCATAAATTTTGAGAATACCAAACTGATTAATACGTACTCAGAGAAACTGATAAGATCCCATAGTGCAAGAACGTGTAATTACCCATTTTTGGTAGATTCGTGGCACAAAATGAGTGCGTATTTTAGTGTCCCGTAGAGCAACACCTTGTTTAACAATAATATCTGTATAGTATTTTGAGAATCGTGGGGTGATTATTTTTGTCTTCAAAAATCAGCCCGACAAATATTTAATAGCTTGTAAAGCACTGATGTATAAAAATGATCTTTTGTGGCAACGTACACTTGCCAAGAGTCGGGCTGGGGCAACTACCCTTGCGACAAATTTTGACTCAAAGGGAAACTTCGGATGCTTTTCATGATGCAACAGTAAGGTTCTTGTATATGAAAATGGTGAATAATGTAACGACGGTTGGTTGTCACCCCGTGATATTCACAGCTGTGACGTCCTTGACCATGCTCAAGTTGGGGCGGAGGTCTCTACTGGTAGGGATGGAAACCCAAACTTTTCGGACAGACCAACAGGATTTCTTGAGAGATTTTGTACTGGTAACTGAATTTGTATCATTTTAACACCCAATCTGGTTAATTATCGAAACTCCAGTGTAAAGCATGTTTGAGAAAGAACATCAATAATTAGTTTGCCTGTATGGTTTCTTCTTTCTTGTTCTTCTTTTTCACCCAGGAATCATTGGGTGCATTTCTTCAGAAAATCACATTTTATGACCTCCTAATGCATTGTAGAGGTTCATACATGGATTTTATTTTTTTACATGTATTCTATACTCAAAGAATGGGTGGGAGCCAACAGTTTTGAAAGTGAGACACGCTCATAGTGTCAAGGTGATAGCTTAACTTTACGATTTTGATAGTTTAAAAGTGTATATATGATCAGTCATCTAATTATATAGTTATAAATGTCGATAATCTTCTAATCATATGTAGCGCACCTGTGTTGTATGGGCATCTTCACTTTCACGCAGGTGATTGTCACAAGTGTCAATGTATAGCGGAGATACGATTCCTTAAAAGAATTTGAAAGAGAATTATAAATTAGGACAGATCTACAGTGGCCAAGTTCAAGAGAAGCAATTAAAGTGGGAATTATTGGATTTTTTTAAAGATACGTCAGCGAAAAAGATGCCTTGAGCAATTGAAATGTATACTGTGAACGCAATAAAAATGAATGAAATGTTATATATTGCGATTTTTTATCAACTACCCAACAGAAGTACCCGGCTGTAGCATGAAGTACCCGGATGTAAAGTTTCTACAACAAGTATCTTATAAAAGATGTCCTCCAATAATACAATGTCGGGTATTCTCGAATACCGAGATCAGACTAAGAGAGATGTTAAATGAGGCCTCATAGTGGGATTTCTCATGCCCCTCATGGTCTCAAAAGAAAATGAGGCTAAGAGGGATAATAAATGAGACCTCATTGAGGGCTTTCTCATAGCCCTCATGGCCTCATACGACTAAAAAGGGATTCTCCAGAAAGTATCCTCGATAGGTATCCTCTAATAATACAATACCATACCATAGGTATCCTCAAATACTGAAATGAGGATAAGAGGGACAGTAATTGAGGCCTCAAAATAGGCACCACTTTTGTGCCATAAAGCTCCCAAAAAGGGATCTGTCGTTCTTTACTTTACAATCCACTATCGATTTTTCTGAAATCTTTTTAGAGAAAGGGTCAATTAGCACGGTATTCCCAAAATAAGCAGAAGGTGTCTTACGGACCACAGTGGTTCTCTGCAGGCCCACTAATTTGCACCTTTATGGGTCCACAAAGTATCCCAAAAAAGGAAGGGAAATATTGTCAGTTTTTCTTGCTGTTTGTTAGTGAAAGGGGCAATCTGATTGGTATTCTCCAAAGTTATACATGGTGCCTTGGGAATCACGGTGCTACCCTGCGGACCCCAAAAATGGTTCTGTTATTTTTAGCTTTACAATCTATTATCGTTTGGTCGAAGTCTTGATAAAGAAAGGGTCCATTAGCTCGATATTCCCGAAATAAACAGTAGGCGTCTTGCTAATCAACAGTTATTCTGTTTTCTGTCCCCCCCCCCCCCCCCACCCCCACAAAGTTTGCACACTTCTGGGTCCTCAAAGCATCCCCAAAAAGGAAGGGTATTATTTTTGTTATATGGGCTATTGTCAGTTTTCTTGCTGTTTGTTAGTGAAAGGGGAAATCTACTTGGTATTCTCCAAATTTATATATGGTAGCTTGGCAAGCATAGTGGTGCTCTGCGGGCCCTCAAAATATGCACCGCTTTTGCGCCATAATGTTCCCAAAAGGGGTTCTGTGATTTTTTTATTTGCAATCTATTATCGGTTTGTCTGAAATCTTATTAGAGAAAGGGTCAATTAGCTCGGTATTCCTAAAATAAACAGGATGTGTCCTGCTAACGACAGTGGTTCTCTGCGTCCCCCATCCACCCATTTGTGCACCCTTCTGGGTCCACAAAGCATCCCCAAAAAGGAAGGGAATTATTTTTGTTGTATGGGCTATTATCAGTGTTTCTCGATTAGTTTTAGTAAAAGGGGCAATCTGCTTGGTATTCACCAAATATATATATGGTGGCTTGAAAAGTATAGGGATGCTCTGCGGACCCCCCACAATAAGCACCGCGTTTGCACCATTGGACTCCCAAAAGGGGTTCTGCCATTTTTGGATATGCAATATGTTATCCTTTTGTCTGAAATCTTGTTAGAGAAAGGGTCAATTAGCTTGGTATTCCTAAAATAAACAGTAGATGTCTTGCTATCTATAGTGGTTCTCTGCCGGCACCCTCAAATTTTGCACCCTTCTGGGTCCAGAAAGCATCCCAAAGGAAAAGGAAATATTTAATTCTATGGGCTATTATCAGTTTTTCTTGATTGGTATTCCCAAAATTTAGAGAGGGTGCCTTCGGAAGTATAGTGGTGCTCTGTGGGCCCCCAAAATATGCACCCCTTTTGTGCCATAAGGCTCCCAAAAAGGGTTCTGTCGTTTTTTGCTTTACAGTCTAATATCGGTTTGCCTGAAATCTTGTTAGAGAAAGGGTCCAATAGCTCGATATTCCCGAAATAAACTGTATGTGTCTTAATGACCACAGTGTTCTGTGCCCCCCCCCCCCCCCCCCAAAACAAAAAAACAATTTTGCACCCTTCTGGGTCCACAAAGCAAAAGGGAAGGGAAATATTTTTGTTACATGGGCTATTATCAGTTTTTTTCTCGCTGTTTGTTAGCGAAAGGGGCAATCTGCTTTGTATTCTCTAAATTTATATATGGTGCCTTGGAATGTATAGTGGTGCTCCGCGTGCTCCTCCCAAAATATGCAGCCCTTTTGCGCCAAGAGGCTCCCAACTAGGCTTCTGTCATTTTTTGGAATTACAATCTGTTATCTATTTGTCCGAAATCTTGTTAGAGAAAGGGACAATTAGCTCGGTATTCCTAAAATGAAGAGTAGGTGTCTTGCTAACCACGGTGGTTCTGAGCGGGCCCCCTAAATTTTACACCATTCTGGGTCCACAAAGCATCCCCAGAAAGGAAGGGAATTGTTTTTGTTATCTGAGCTATTATCAGTTTTTCTGACTGTTTGATAGTGAAAGTGGCAATCTGCTTGTTATTCTCCAAATTTATAGATGGTGCCTTGTTAAGACCGGTGGTGCCCTGCGAGCTCCCCAAAATATGCAGCCCTTTTGTGCCATAAGGTTCCCAAAAAGGGTTCTGTCTTTTTTTCTTCAAAACCTATTATCGATTTGTCTGAAATCTTGTTAGAGAAAGGGTCAATTAGTACGGTATTCCCGAAATAAACAGTAGGTGTCTTACTGGCCACGGTGGTTCTCTGCGGGCCCCCTAATTTTGTACCCTTCTGGGTCCACAAAGCATCTCAGAAAAGGAATGGAAATATATTTTTGTCATATTGCCTATTATCAGTTTTTCTCGCTGTTTGTTGGCGCTGTTTGTTGGCGAAATATGCACCACCTTTGCGCCATAAGGCTCGCAAAAGGGGTTCTTTCACTTTTGGATTTATAATCTATTATCGGTTTGTCTGAAATCTTGTTAGAGAAAGGCTCAATTAGCTCGGTATTCCTAAAATGAACAGTCGCTGTCTTGCTAACCACAGTGGTTCTGTGCGGGCCCACCATATTTTGCACCTTTGTGGGACCGCAAATTATCCCCAAAAAGGAAGGGAAATATTTTGTTATATGGCCTATTATCAATTTTTCTCGCTGTTTGTTAGCGAAAGGGGCAATCTGCTTGGTATTCTCCAGATTAATAGACGCTGTCTTAGGAAATGTAGTAGTGCTCTGCGAGCCCCCAAAATATGCCCCCCTTTTGCGCCATAAGACTCCCAAAAAGGTTTCTGTCATTTTTTGCTTTACAGTCTATTATCCGTTTGTGTGAAATTTTGTTAGAGAAAGGGGTCAATTAGTTCGGTATTCCTAAAATGAACAGTAGGTGTCTTGCTAACCAAAGTGGTTCTGTGCGGGCCCCCAAATTTTGCACCCTTCAAGGTCTCCCTGTTTGTTAGCGAAATGGGCAATATGCTTAGTATTCTCCAAAATTATATATTTTTGCTTGGAAAGCATAGTGGTACTCTGCCGGACCCCCTAAAATATGCACCCCTTTGGCACCATAAGGCTCCCAATAGGGGATTCTGCCATTTTTGGCTTTACAATCTATTATTGGTTTGTCTGAAATCTTGATAAAGAAAGAGTCCATCAGCTCGATATTCCCGAAATAAACAGTAGGTGTCTTACTGATCACGGTGGTTTTGCACCCTTCTGACCCCACAAAGCATCCCAAAAAAGGAAGGGAAATATTTCTGTTATATGGGCTATTATCAGTTTTTCTCGCTGTTTGTTAGTGAAAGGGGCAATCTGTTTGGTATTCTCCAAATTTATAGATGATGCCTTGTGAAGCACGTTTGCGCCCTGCAGGCCCCCAAAATATGCATCCTTTTTGACAGAAGGCTCCCCAAAAAAGGTTCTGTCGTTTATTGTTTTCCAATCTATTATGGGTTTGTCTGAAATCTTGGTAAAGAAAGGGTCCATTAGATCGATTTTCCCGAAATAAACAGTAGGTGTCTTTCTAACCACAGTGGTTCTCTGCGGACCCCAAATTTTGCGCCCTTCTGGGTCCTCAAAGCATCCCAAAAAACGAAGGGAATTATTTCAGTTATATTGGCTATTAACAGTTTTTCTGACTGTTTGTTAGTGAAAGGAGTAATCTGCATGGTATTCTCCAAATTTATAGATGGTGCCTTCGGAAGTATAGTGGTGCTCTGCGGGGCCCCCAAAATATGCACCCCTTTTGTTCCATAAGGCTCCCAAAAAGGGTTCTGTCGTCTTTTGCTTTACATTCTATTATCGGTTTGTCTGAAATCTTGTTAGAGAAAGGGTCCATTGGCTCGATATTCCGGAAATTAACTGTAGGTGTCTTGCTAGCCACAGTGGTTACGTGCGGCCCTCCAAATTGTACACCCTTCTGGATCCACAAAGCATCCCAAAAAAGGAAGGGAAATGTTTTTGTAATATGGGCTATTATCAGTTTTTTTGACTGTTTGTTAGTGAAAGGGGCAATTTGCTTGGTATTCTCCAAATATTTATATGGTGCCTTGGAAGGCATAGTGGTGCTCTGTGGGCTCCCAAAAATATGCACCCAAAAAGGCTCCCAAAAGGGCTTCTGTCATTTTGGGACTTACAATCTATTATCGGTTTGTCTGAAATCTTATTAGACAAAGGGTCAATTAGCTCGGTAATCTAAAATGATCAGTAGGTGTCTTGTTAACTACAGTGGTTCTGTGCGGGCCCACAAATGTTACACCCTTCCGGGTCCACAAAGCATCCCCAAAATGAAGGTAAATGTTTCTGTAATATGGGCTAGTATCAGTTTTTCTGACTGTTTGTTAGCGAAAGGGGCAATCTGCTTGGTATTCTCCCAAATTATATATGGTGCCTTTGGAAGCATAGTAGTGCTCTGTGGGTCCCCAAAATATGCACCCCTTTTGTGTCATAAGGTTCCCAAAGGGGGTTCTGTCATTGCTTGCTTTGTGGTCTATTATCGGTTTGTGTGAAATATTGTTGGAGAAAGGTTCAATTCGCTCGGTATTCTCGAAATAAACAGTAGGGGTCTTGCTAATCAACAGTTATTAGGTGAATCATACACATGGAGAATTTTTTTTACACAATATATATATTAGAATGGCTTACATACCAGCCAGCCAGCCCTACCTACCTCCCTGCCAGCTGGTTATTGCGGGCGGACATACAGAGGGACTGAAGACGGGCGCAGGACAACTCGCAGTTAATAATCATTAGATCAATTATATTCGGGAAATAAAAAAATATAATATATATATTATAATGGCTGGCATGCCAGCCTGCCCTCACTGCCATCGGGTTACTCACGGTTTATCCAATCCCATATATATATATATTTCGTCCATTTGTCGCCAGGTTCGAGAGATTACTCCCTTCAAAGCGGCTTTCATTGTTGACTAATTCTTACTCCGTTACATTTAGTGCCGTACCAATGTGTACCGCGTCATGGGAAAGTGAAATTTAGCGTCACGCTTAACCTAATTGTTAAATGGAAAATTGTTCGAGATACGCATACGGTCAGGTCGATTTATTACTTGGTAAGTGTCCGCCTAGCTCCTAATCACGAACCCATTTATTAAATCACTGTTCCATATCTTCCTTGGATGGCAACAAGTAAAGATATGTTCCGCGTTTCACGTTGTACTCTGTATTCAAGTGTAAATTATGCACAAAGAATACCGTATCTTAATCCAGAGCTACCTTATATTTCTTTTGTTCTCTGTCTTGAAAACAAGCCCTATAAAATCACACCAAGTACGGTTTTGTTGAGAACAGCTCAGTGAAACAGTACCAATATCTGGATATTGGGACGGTTTTGAAACAGTCCCAATAACTGGATATTTGTACGATTGTCACGGTACTGTAATCATAACCATTCAAAAGTAAAGATGCAATAAAGGAGGTGTGAAAAACTTTCTAACATATGGATTATCGACAAGCTTTTCTCGACAGAGCTACTGAATTGAGTGTGCATCGTGTCCAAATTATAATGTACTTTTTAATTTTTTGCTGCTTTTAATAACCAACAGCCCTGGTAACCTAAAAAGGACTCCTGTGGAAACCTCGGAAGTGAAGCAGTGCTTGTTTGCTGTGGTAAATAAGTTCAGTTTTACTGGTAAAATAGGACCTGGTCACCAGTGCCCGGGGTAAAAGTGCCCTAAAATGGGCAGAATGGGTGTAAACGATTGGATAAACTTGACTTTACACCTTTTTGCGGTCACAATTAGCCATAGCTGCAGAAAAGTGACCTTAAACACCAGTAAATAAATAAATAACCTAAAAAACCGCCCTTTTTCAAATATTAAGACGGCAATCAGGCATCACCACCCGCCACCCCTGAGGGAAAGCGAACCTCTTCTTCAGATAAAAAAAAGAATTATTCTTCCAAATGCTTTAAAAATGAATGATTATTAAATCTATCTGCAGCACTTACGATGAGGGATTGAATTAGTGTTCCACCCTTGAGCTGAGACATTATATTAGCGGGAGAACAAATTACATCATGATGTGAGTTCACTTCGAAGCCACAGATCTGTTCACAATATCTGAACTCCTGATGCGTGTCATAACTTCAATAGACTTTCTGGCAAGCAAACAATGGGTTATGCCCATTTTGTTTTTCGGGGGTAGAGCAAGCAAAATGTGTTTTAAAATGTGGTTTTACTCGTGTCAAACTTTCTAAAATATAATTTTTTTGACTTTGAGGGACTGTGGATTAAAAATCACATATATCACTATTTTGTGTACTATATGGGTACATAATTGTACAGTTGTGCAGGTGTCCTCTAATATCTCCGGACACCTGCGCAACTGTACAATTATTTACCCATATAGTACACAAAATAGTGATATATCTATTACTTATCTTCCTTGGGTGGCAACAAGTGCAGATATATTCCGTGTTATTACGCGCAAAATTTGTTCTCAGCTTTAGAATTACGGGCATTGAATCATTTATCTCAACCTCGCCTTGGTAACAGAGGCAGAGGCGAGTTCGCATACAATATTCAAGCATCCAACCATTCCTTGACCCAAATCGCGTTGTTCTCCATATTTAAGTGTATTGCTTGCAAAAACACCATATCATATCTCCCTTGGGTGGTAACGAGAAAAGATATGTTCACCGTTTCACATTGTTCCCCGTATTCGAGTCTATTACGCGCCAAATAACCGTATAACATCTTCCTTGGATGGCAACAAGTAAAGATATATTCTGCGTTATTACGCAACAAGCTAATATAAATTACACACTATTGCTAAAACCTCGCCCTGGTAACAGAGGCAGAAGCAAGTTAGTTCGTATACCGTATTCACACATCCAACCACTCCTTGGCCCGAATCATTCAATCACTCAAAAGCGCGCCTCCATATCCCCGCCCCAATACCCAATCCACGTCAATCAGACATCAGTACCGCTAATGAAAAATATAATCTTTTTGTATCTTCCTTGCGTAGTAATAAAGCTCCCCCTCCGCCCGATCCTTCCAAAGTGTGTAAATGTCTTGTCCCACCCGCTTTTGCTGCATGTATATGCCCCCCCCCCCCCCCCCACACACACACGCCACTGACCTATATGTGGCCCTGCTATAATGTCTACACTAACCGTTATAGGCTAGGGTGTCCATGCATCTCCATTCAACCCCTAACCCCCTCCCATACGCATGATGTACGCACCCACATATACACAATGATCATAATCTCATAACATATACACGTTATGTTCAACACCAACGCGCCTTTAGGTGTAATTGCTTTTCACTCTAATCCCCCCTCCACCCCCCCCCCCCCCCACCCACACACTCCTATCAGCAAGTTTATAAATGAGAATATTTGGAATCATTCTTGCCTATTGAGCCCATTGTGTTTTAGTGTTTGAAGTTTGTTAATCCAAAATGCTTCACGCCCCCTTTTGTACAGGAAAGCTGTATTTTGTTGATTAATTTGTTCAGTCCCAATAATCTTAAAATTGTTTATACTATGGTTTTCGGTCAGAAAATGATGCGGTATCGGTTCACTCTTCACCTCAAGTTTTTTTCTATTCAGATGGTTTTGCATTCTCTCATACAATTTTGTCCCCCGTCTCTCCCACGTACACAACTTCATTGCGCTTGTCGCAGAGAATCCCATATACCATATTCCTGGACATGCAAGTAATTTTCTGGCCAATGTAGTAGGCCGTTCAGTTCTTGTCTGCGAATTGTTTTGTTTGGAGCATAAACCCACAGATTGCACAATTTCTCTCGCATCTACCAGATCCCGTCTTTTGATTGTTGAACATTTTATTATGCTTGCTGTGGACAATATCTAATAAATTTTTCATCAGTCTTTTGTACGAAATCAGGAGAGGTTTTTCGAATGCCAACTTCATGCGTTTTGAGCGGTGTAAAATAAGAAAACGGCGTTTTAGCATCTGCTGATGTACTGTGACATTTTTCTGTTCATTATATCAACAGTGTGAGCATCGTGACATATTTTACAGACACTGTCCCTTCCATTAATATACTGTCCAAAACAAGTTAAGCCCCACCCCCCCCCCCCCTCCGTAATACCAGTGGGTGGGTATACGAATAGCTCATATTGTGACGTCCTGCATTCCGCTGTCGGATCGGGCATACATCCTTAAAACAGGTGAATATTTGCTGGCTATTGCCCACTTCACTGCCGTGTGCTTATAGAGAAATGAGACATCACAGTGAGAGAAATTCGGAAGATCATGGACAGCATGCCACACTGATTAACCCTTTACCCAACGTAACTGCCAAAACCGGCCTGCGCTATTCTCAAAAATCTTCAATTAATTTTCATTATTTTTTCATTTTTTGTCTCAAAAATATAGGTTATGATCTCGTCGAGCCCGTTCCAACGAGGGGTCATAACCTATGTTTTTGAGACAAAAAATGAAAAAAAATTAGTTATTTAAGAATTTTGTTTGCAAGTGTCGTCTGCTTTTCATGTTAGGTAAAGGGTTAAGATGTGTTTGATATTCTCGAGGCTGTTCCACCAGGTACTGAACAACGTGACGTTTTTTAACGTTGTGATGACGTCGGCGGTGCCTAATATTCATTCAATAAAAAAGAAAGCTCAAGAAACCCTTGCTTCACTAAATATAGAATAAACGTATAGTGTTTTCAAGTAAACAATTTATTCTGCGAGTAGGATTAAGAATGTACGGAAGCGTATTGCTGCCACGTGGAAAAAAAAATAAATTGTTTCGTTTAAACGAAAACTTTTTCGTTTAAACGAAACCACTTTCGTTTAAACGAAAACTTTTTCGTTTAAACGATAACTTTTTCGTTTAAACGAAAACCTTTTCGTTTAAACGAAACCACTTTCGTTTAAACGAAAACTTTTTCGTTTAAACGAAAACTTTTTCGTTTAAACGAAACCACTTTCGTTTAAACGAAAACCTTTTCGTTTAAACGAAAACTTTTTCGTTTAAACGAAACCACTTTCGTTTAAACGAAAACTTTTTCGTTTAAACGAAAACTTTTTCGTTTAAACGAAATCACTTTCGTTTAAACGAAAACTTTTTCGTTTAAACGAAACCATTTTCGTTTAAACGAAAACTTTTTCGTTTAAACGAAAACTTTTTCGTTTAAACGAAACCACTTTCGTTTAAACGAAAACTTTTTCGTTTAAACGAAAACTTTTTCGTTTAAACGAAAACTTTTTCGTATATACGAAACCACTTGTTAGGGCCGTCTTCTGCTTTTTAACATGCAATACCATTACATTCTTTAGGCACGAGTGATCCTATGGGAGGTTTGCTGGAGGGTGATGGAGGTGGGGGTGGGGGCTCATTATTTTTATCTGGGAGGAGAAGCTTGCCCTGCCTTCCCACCCGTTCGGAGTGCTTTTAGGGTAAATTCCACATATTTGGACCTATGGGGATACAAAAGAGACAGTGCGTGCATGCGAGGGGAGAGGGTGGATGGATGCGTGTGTGAGGGACATAATGTATAGACAGTGACAAGACACCATTAGGAGTTAAGCTTCCGCACACCTGTATCACATCCTATAACTTTGTCGGACATTATTATGTCCCTTGCCATCGTGGGAGGGGATATACGAAAGGGTTCCGTCAGGCCTTCTTTCTTCCAAATATGGGTTCTTCTTCACTACGGGGGCACCCTCTAATTTCCAATGCAATCGAACATGCCCTTTATAGGCCCCTAACACTCCGCGTTAGAATGAACAGGAGTCCTGTTCGATTATTTTCTGTCATTGTCGGGTTTACAATGCACCGCAGTATGACACCACTCCCCCCCCCCCCCCGGCTAGCCCTTCGGGATATTCCCACGGCATAGTGCCCCCCCCCCCCCCCCCCACACACACACACTCAATTGGAATTCTCCCCTCGACTGGGCCGGATTCTCATACATGGTGTTGGTAAGTAGGTCTAGCGGACCTGTCTGTTGGGAGGTCAAGACCATATCTCACAAAAAATAATCCGTGCGCATGAAAGAATAATCCGTGCAAACAAATTAACAATCCGCGCGCGCGGATTATTATATCGTGCGCACGGATCATTTTGGGTAAAAAAAACATATGGTTCTCTCGACACCCCCCCCCCCCCCCCCCCCCCCGCCCACTGTCCGAACATTCAGACCCTCAAGGCAAACTTACCAACGCCATGCAAGGGAATCTGGTCCAATGGCGGAATTAGAATCTCTACTTGTGGGGGGGGGAGATTGCAATTGGGGGCGGGGCGGGGCTGGGCGGGGAGATGGGTCGATATGCCGCAGGTGGGGAGGATTGCAAGTGGGGATGGGGGTCCATATGCCACAGGTATATCCCGAAGGCCGGAGAGGAAAGGTATAGGCCGGTGTATCACCCCTTCCATTGGGAGACCCGGGCAGAGGAGGCTCCGGAGATTTTTTCCGCAATGGGGTGGAGGAGGGGGTTGTGCAAGTAGGGCACATGCTTTCCATTAATGGGGGGGGGGGCATAAAGTATTATATCATTACATTCTTGAAGCAAGAGCAAACGTAGGAGGTTTGCTGGAGGTTTTTTTCGGGATGGGGGATTCAATTTCTAATAAATCGGGGAGAGGCCCACCCCACGGGAGGAGGGGGGGATTCTACTCCCAGATAAAAAAATCAGATGAAATCTTCTGGTGCTTTTAGGATAAATCTTCACATTTTTGGACGTCGAAAATCGAGATACGCTTCCCATATTTAAAAAAAAATACGTTTATGAACGTACATGGCTCAAAAGTATCTGCATCCGAACTTGCAAATGGATATGTTCATCAGCTGAGTTTTGTATAGAAATAAAGAAAAGAGAATCAGTGTGTGTGTGTGTTAGAGAGGTGTGTGGATCTGTCACTGATGGACAGGTGGAAAATGGGGGAGGGGCAAAGTCAATGTTTTGGGGCAAATGCCCTCCCATACACCCCCCCCCCCCCCTACACACACACACTGTAGCGGCGCTACTGGATCCGAGGCCCCTTCCTTGAAATATAATTATTTAACTCTGTCGGCGATTCTCATTCTGATGCCTCCTGAGGGGAAGGTGAAACCATTGATAGGTGTCCGGATGCCCTCCCTTGGTAAAATTTTCAAGCAGTGAAGCGTTGAGAGCAATTCTGAAGCCTCCTGAAGAATAATGAGGCCATTGGACCGGTGGGAGTCTGGGTCTATCCAAAATGTTCTAAAATTCCGAAGCACCATCAAGGGTTTTGGAGTCTCCTAAGGAAAGACGGGGGCTGGAAATCCTTAGTAGCTGTTTGAAATTTATTTAGCGGTGGGTGGGTGGGGCGGGATGGGGGCAATGTAGGCCTAATTATTTGGGGCGGGTGGGGTGCGTTTCTCCAGACCACAGCCACTGACCCCATCCTACCCAGGTCTTTCCACCTTGGAGTCCAAGATTGTGCCTGTAGCGGATAAGCATAGGCCTATATTGCCGCCCGACCAAGCTCAAGTGACGCCCCATCCTCAATCTCCATGCATTGTTAAACATTTTTTATGGCTGGCTTTATAGGCTCAAAAGACATCTGAATTTCATGTCTTTACTAACATCTTTATGCCCCCCCCCCCCCCCGAGATGCATCCCATCCCATCCCCGCCACGCACATACACCTGCTGACAGCAACAGGTGTGAGGTCTTGCGCAGTGATGTGGGGCCTTGCGCATATTTCACTTCGTCCTAGGTTATCAGCCATCTTTGGTGGCACGTAGGTGTATTGCATGTTAAAAAGCAGAAGATGGGCCTAACAAGTGGTTTCGTATATACGAAAAAGTTTTCGTTTAAACGAAAAAGTTTTCGTTTAAACGAAAGTGGTTTCGTTTAAACGAAAAAGTTTTCGTTTAAACGAAAAAGTTTTCGTTTAAACGAAAAAGTTTTCGTTTAAACGAAAGTGGTTTCGTTTAAACGAAAAAGTTTTCGTTTAAACGAAAGTGGTTTCGTTTAAACGAAAAAGTTTTCGTTTAAACGAAAAAGTTTTCGTTTAAACGAAAAAGTTTTCGTTTAAACGAAAGTGGTTTCGTTTAAACGAAAAAGTTTTCGTTTAAACGAAAGTGGTTTCGTTTAAACGAAAAAGTTTTCGTTTAAACGAAAAAGTTTTCGTTTAAACGAAACAATTTATTTTTTTTTTCCACGTGGCAGCAATACGCTTCCGTAAGAATGAAACCGACGAGCCTCTGGCGGAATCCAAATTTTACGGACTCGGATAGGAATCTCAATTACAGAATGCTTTATATGTATACACTGATTGAACATCTTGAAGGCTTGAGCAAGGAAGTAATGGATGAGATATGGGGCCAAAGCTCCAAGGCCACTACAGGGTTATGGTCTATCTGTCCTATCATTAGCTTCTACAATAGGTATCCTCCAACAATACCAGGCCATAGGTATCCGCAATTTAGTATCCTCAAAAGGTATCCTCAACTGATACGTAGCCATGTCATAGGTATCCTCAAATACTGAAATGAGTCGTCGAGTCGTTCGAAGAGTCACACGATCGAGCAATTGCTCGTTGGCCCATTTGCTCGATGGGATTCGAGTCGTTCGAGCAGTATGTCGAGTCACTCGATCGAGCAGTTGCTCTAAGGTTCATTTGCTCGATGGGATTCGAGTCATTCGAGCAAAGACTTTTCAGTAACTGCTCGATGGCTTATAAGGGATATTTGGGATAGGTATGTCTTGTGGTACAGGTAATACTATCCTCAGATAAGTATCCTAGAAAAGGTATCCTCGATAGGTATCCTCAAATAATACAATACCTGGGCCATAGGTATCCTCAAATACTGAAATGAGTCGTCGAGTCGTTCGAGTCACTCGATCGAGCAATTGCTCGATAGCTCATTTGCTCGATGGGATTCGAGTCGTTCGAGCAATATGCCGAGTCACTCGATCGAGCAATTGCTCGTTGGCTCATTTGCTCGATGGGATTTGAGTCATTTGAGCAATGGTTTATCAGTAACTGCTCGATTGCTTAATGGGTTTGGGGATGCTTTTGATATACACAAGGGAGATAACTGCATTATTGGAAATCAAGCACTTGTGACTATAAGACTTGGACGAGAGAACCAGAGATAGTTTGGACTGGATAGACTGTTAGTGATAGAGAAACATATGCAATAGGCATTAAAAATGGGATTCTGGGAAAATCAGGCCCTGTACTCCTATTCAATAGAACATACCCCATGTACTCCTTGGTACTATAGCATAACGTGTTATTTTTATATTCCCAAAATGGGGCTTCACATGTCCCTTTGGGTGGTTTGGTGGAGATTTTAGTGGCCTGTAAGGGTGGTCGGGTCTATTTGGGTAATTCTTCGAGAATTCTGGAGGAGTTGTAAGTCAGAAAAATACTCTAGATCAATCGAACGCACCCCCAGGGGACCCCTTGGTACTATAGCACTACGTACTACTATTATAAGCCAAAATAATGGCGGTCTTAAATAGGATTCTGAAAGAAATCGAAATAGTACTACCTGTCGGGTTGTTTGTGGTAATTCTACGAATCGGAAAAATATTCCTATTCAATCGAACATACCCTCCGAACATACCCCGTCCTATTGCAGAAAAATTGGGTAACATAACAACCACTTGCTACCATAGAAACCGAGATGGCGGCCTCCTGTATACAAAATGTATGACGGAAACACATATCACCCTAACACCACGTATCACTATGGGGATGACGTCACAACATGGCCGCTCACGCGGGTTACCATGACAACACAACATGGCGGCACTGGGTCACGTGACATGACGTCACTTCCGGGGTCATCCACCGGGGTCATCCAAACCGGGGGTGAAACATACGAGACATACTACTAATGAGCAATCTATATCCTTTTGTACTGGCATTGTGTAATAGTTTCAAACCTTTCAAAGAAAACAACAAATGAACTGTTAATTATGCTACATTACAACGCGTTCATGTAGCATTGAGTGGGTGAGAGAAATTGGGCCACTTTCAAAGCAGGCCACGAATGTCAGTTCATTTTTGCATGTTGATGTTTAAAGTGATAACGTAAATACTTCCGTGAAATAAACTATTCAATAATATGCTTGGATTCGAGAGGCCAGTCTGCTGCAAATGGAAGTCGTTAATGTTAACACTTGTGCCACCATTTCCGACGTTCTAATGAGGAAATAGTTATTGCGGTTACCCGAGATTCGTGTGTGGAAGCCATGGGTTCAACAGCACGTGATACAGGTGTGTTCAAATTATTTTGACAATGTGTGAATTCACTTGTATTGGAATTGTGCCGAGTGTACTTCGTGTTACGCGTTGCTGTGCTGGGAGGAGAGGTAAGGTTACTCATAATTAAAGAACATCGTTCACGTTGTATCTCTACTGAAACAGAATAATTGTTTATCATTTATCGATGCGAGGTACCGCCCATCGAGCATATGAACATCCCCAGGCAAAATCCAAATTAACACTACACCAGTCACTACTGGTATTAGATATTTCAAAATCGAGTTTTATTTTTGAATACTTTTGTTAATTAATTATGAGTATGTATTCTTTATTGTTTCCTCGCAATGAACATGCGGCATATAATGTCATACCGGTAAAACTCATTTAATTACGTTTAAGTGATGACCGTTGCTTCGTTTCCGCAGATTTCTGATGTGCGTAAATCAGGTCAAGATATCCCGACCTTTCAAATGGAACGCCGGAGGTCAACATAGTATAGTCCGTTTCCAACTCCCTACTAGGGTGATAAATGTTTCGTGTGTTAAACCTAAGGGGAAAATTTATCACCCTACTAGGTAATTAAAGCAAAAATTTATCAAAGGCCTTTATTGTTCGAATAAATGGTCATTTATGGGATAATAAGGCATATTCCCCCTACTGCAAATAGCTGGTTTTCTCGGGAGATTTGCACATTTACTGTATACCCACTGGTATTATAGGGAGGTGGGGGAGGGGGGGGTCTTAACTGTTTTTTGGACAGTACAAAAGTCTAGGAGGTGAGATTTGCATTTTTTTTTTTCCTGGGAACAGGAAAAACGAAAATCTGCAATATACTGTAAAAACGCATTCGCCAAAGAACTAATGTTCGCGGTTTCTTAGTGTTGGTGGGTGTGATACTGACAGATACTCTTAATTATCTGTGAGGTAGTTGCTTCTAATTTGCTTACCATAAAACGCCAAGTCTCCTTTTGTAACATTTCATAAACGGAAACAACAGACAGCTATAAGAGCGTTCTGCTGTTTTTATTTATTAACCCTTTACCTAACGTGGAAAGCAGACGACACTTGCAGAAATAATTCTTGAATAACTAATTTTTTTCATTTTTTGTCTCAAAAACATAGGTTATGACCCCTCGTTGGAACGAGCTCGACGAGCTCGTTCCAACGAGGGGTCATAACCTATGTTTTTGAGACAAAAAATGAAAAAAATAATGAAAATTAATTGGCGATTTTTGAGAATAGCGCTGGCCGGTTTTGGCCGTTATGTTGGGTAAAGGGTTAAACGTAACAAAAGGGAACTTCGCTTTATTGTCAACTTATGTAACGAGTGTTCTCTCGACAGCTGCTTACCTCTTAATTGGACCTTAATCGCACGTCTAATAATTTCAAGGGAGATAACTTTTTATGAAGATAAAGATTGAAATGAGAAACGAAATGAACATATCAACACAAACGCAAAACAAAACAATAACAAATGCAAAAAATGGCGACTTTGTGAACATTTGTATACAGGTAGTGGGGGTATTTATATAGCATGTATTAATGGTTAATGTATACTTTCCATTCTAGACCCATTGGTCTTGCAGAATGGTTCAGTTTTCCCTTTGAAGTCTGGCCGCCAGTCAGTATTTATTCATTTATTTATTGGTGTTTAAGGTCACATACTTATGCACAATGGCTAATCATGACCGTGACAGTTTTACAGGTGGAGGAAGCCGGAGTACCCAGAGAGAACCACCGAACAACGACGAGCAGCTGCCAGCTCCCTAACATCATAACTACGCACTGCAGCACAGGCAGGGTAAGATTGGTTGAAGACATGCGTACCATCGACGTGTAGTTCGCCTCAGTACACGACGTCATCGGGCCTCCGTGAGAACAATCGGGGTTAAGTGCCTTGCCCAAGGACACAACGCGGGTTATTTTAGTGGTCTAAATGCCAAATATACGTAATATGCAAGAGGGTTTTCCAAAGTACAAAAGAAGACAAAGGAACGTAAAAGATCTGTCAATACTCTACCAAGAAAAAAGAAACCTGTCGGGTATTTCTTGCGTATCTTCATCATGGATTAAAATTGGTTACCATTTTTTCACAATGACAATAGCAGGCATGAGTATCAAGTACAAACAGTGTTTATCTACATTATACAAGTGTTTGTTATTTCTGCCCATCGTTCCCGTGTAGTCATGGACTTTTTGGTTGATGTTCAAAATGGGGTGGGGGGATTTGAATTTTACGATAAAGTATAAATTCTTCAATGAAGGCTCTGTAATTTAGTTTAAACAGTATTTATTGCAAAAAAAAACAAACGATAACAGATAAATTGCCAACATTAATGAGAATTCGGCAGTAAGCTGAAAGCTTATATAAGGCCGTTTCCACCTACACAAGATCACAAAGAATCGTCGATGACAATAGCAGGCATGAGTATCAAGTACAAACAGTGTTTATCTACATTATACAAGTGTTTGAAAAACGACAGTAACTAATCTTGTATGGAAACAGTCAGAGATGGGTTGAGCTGCAAGAAAAGTTGGAAAGTGCGGGGTGAATGCATTCATTGCGCAGAGTTATTTATTTGTGTCTAAAGTCACACACCTATGCGAAATGACTAATCGTGACGTAAGATAGAAGTATAATCAAGGTAACTCCAGTTATTTGCCACCCAAGACGCCCATTTAGAGGACTTTCACCCAAGCATTGATAACAGAGTCACGGTTGATCAGTAGGGCTTCGCCTGTTTACCACTGTAATCAAGTGTAGCTTAATTTACAGGCATTCCCACGGAGATCATCTTGATATTAATTGTGGGTTAGTATTAATTATAGTAAGTATATAAAATGGGCTAGTACTACATTGGGGTTAATTAATGAATCGCTTACTTGATAAAATAAAGTCGTGTACCACTTCAAAGATAAGGCGGTTGTCGTCATTACTCAGGAATTCTGAACCGAATAGAAGTGTAGAGGAGTCCGCTCTAAACGGAAGGAGATTAATTGAATAATTACGAGCATCGGAGAAAATTGGACAATGCAGGAGAAAATGAGCGTGAGTCTCTTCCTCTCCACACTGGCATAGAGGGGTTGGTGATAACTGGTTGCGATATAAGTGAAAATTGAGGTTACTACATCCTAGTCTCAATCTACAGTGATATATTTGGGCTGTGCGAGATTTTGATCTACAGTAGAACCTTGGCGGTCGTCGGTTGCCATCGTTTAGAAAAGTCTTGAGGTTCGTCAATGATGAGTTTTCACGCACGGACAAGGGCAAATTATTCCATTGGTCAGTAACGCTGGGTATGAAGGAAGATTTATACAGCTCAGTCCGACAGAACGGAACACGGTGGTTTTGACCTGATCGAAAACTTAGTGAAGGATTGGTCGAGGAAGCACGTGGCGGGATTTTACTGGAGATGTGCGGGGGAACCATACGGTGGTACATTTTAAAGAACTGGATTAACTTGTGTTTGTAGCGTCTATCTTGCAACGGTTCCCATCCTGTTTCCGTATAAAGTAAGGACTTACTATAGCACTGACGGTTGCCCCAGTAATAATCCTTGCCGCAGCAATCTGGATTTTTTCCATTTCCTCCACTTTAGTTACAGAGCAATTATCCCAAACAGTATCGGCGTATTCAAGGAGGGGCCTGATAAAAGCAAAATATATTTTTTCTAAGACACTACGGTCTAAGTTAAATTTGTGCTTCCTAAGTAAGTCTAACCGGGACCAGGCCTTTGTGCAAATATGGTCGATATGGTCATTCCATGTACACGTGCTATTTAATATGACTCCCAGATGTTTATGATTAACGACTTCAGATATCTGAGAACCGCTAAAGAATAATGGTGGATGGAAAGTAGGGCTACTTTTTCGAGATATTAGCATACTCTCAGTTTTATTTGGATTGAACTCTACCAACCATGTTTTAGCCCAATGTTCAATTGTGGCCAGATCTTGATTAATTATTGTCGAGGCTTGTTCAGGGTTTTCTATAGTTAGATATAAAGAAGTATCGTCTGCAAATAGGCGTATACTGCTCAGAAGATTTTTGGTTATATCGTTGATATATATAAGGAACAGCAATGGACCGAGAATAGACCACTGTGGAACGTCTGTATTTATGGTTCTCCAGGACGAAGTCTCAGACGATATCACAACTCGTTGCAATCTATCTGTAAGATACGATTTGAGAAACAGCAGAAGTTCACCCGAAACACCAATACTTTCCAACTTGTGGATAAGACCTACATGCCAAACTTTGTCAAAGGCCTTGCTGACATCACAGAAGACAACCCTAACTTCTTTGCCATCATCAAGGGCGTGACAAAATTCATCGTATATGTCAGTAAGCTGGAGGACTGTTGAATCACCGGGTGTAAAACGTGACTGAAATTGGCTGAGAACTTTATTGTCAATCAAAAACTCCCAGAAGCGTTTGAATACACATTTTTCAAGTAATTTTCCAACACAGCTAATCAAAGATATTGACCGATAGTTCGTCACAGAATTGGAAGGGTGTTTTTTCAAAATTGGGGAGACATAAGCTTTTTTCCACGATGATGGGAAATACGAGTTGTTCAATAGTATATTGAATAAGATGGAGAGTGGCTCACATAAGGATGATTTACATTCTTTTAGAAGACGCGGGCTAATTAGATCTGGACCGGACGTCTTAGAAATTTTTAACGATTTCATTGCTGTATGCACTTCATCACAATGTAAAGTGATACAATCAATAATTGCAGAAACACGTGTTGATGCGTATGGCAAGGAAGCATTCGAATCATCAACTGTTGAGATAGAACTGAAGTATTCGTTAAACACTTCAGCTTTCTCAACATTTGACGAGAATATTTGGTCGGAATGGGTGAGAGTAGGAATTCCAGAGTAACTGCTCTCGACTGCTGTTTTCAAGGTCTTCCACCACTGTGATGGCGGCGTTTTACTACTTATTAGCGTGGACTGGATTTTCGACAAGTGTAAAGCTTTGGACTTCCTTATAGCAGATAAAACATTATTCCGTTTTAGTTTGTAGTTTGTCCAGGTATTCGGGGTATTGGTACGTTTAGCAATGCGATATAAACGTTTTCGCTGTCAGAGCAGTAATCGTATTTCATTGTGCATCCATTTCGGCTGGTCTATTCGCGTGGTAATGAATTTGTTAGGTATGTGGGCGGATGCAGTTTCAAGTATTTTGTCAGTAAACTTGGACACTATGTTATCGAGACATGGGTCATCAAAGGGGGCATTCCAATGGGCATGGGAGAAGGCCTCATTCAACGCTTCATACTTACCCTGGAAATAAAGCCAAATTCTCCTCTTGAATGATAAGGTTGGTGGTTTCAAGAATTCTACTTCGAGTGAGATTGGACAATGGTATCGGATCATGTCTGGGATGATTGGTTCAAGGACCTCACAGGTTTTCATGTTTATTGAATCACTGAGAACAAATAGATCTAATAACGAAGCCGAAATCTCGGTGAAACAAGTCGGCTCACTCACGACTTGTCTCAGATTGAAATAGCGGAGTATTTCAGAAACGCCACTTCTTGAGGGAGTCATTTGATTGCCATTAAAGTCCCCTGTTATAATTAGGTCGGCAATTGAGGAGTCTCGGGCTTTTTCAACGGATCCTGATATGGCTTACCATGTTTCGCGGGGACTGTTTGGTGGCCGGTAGAACACACCCAACAGTAACGATCTAGTTCGTTGTGTAAACACCTCCGCCCACAGGCACTCTGTGTTCGAATTATGTAGGTCTGGTCTCGGTCGAAATGATATTCCATCTTTGATATAAATAGCTACCCCACCTCCCCATGTCGAACGGTCAAGTCGCAATGGCTCCTGAAACCCATGAACAAGAATATCGGATGTGGAGTCATTATCATCCAACCATGTCTCAGACAAAGCCACGACATCAAATGATGCAAATTCATATTGGATAATGTCAACTTTGGGTTTTAAACTCTGAATGTTCAGATGTGCAATTTTTAAGGTATTCTGGTTGTAATCGAAGTTGAGAGAATTTGGGCCAGGGTTAGTTTCAATATCACCAGACAGTATAAGAATCACAGTCACGTTGAACAACGAAATGACAAGGAGGGCAGAAAGTATCAGTACATGTACTTTCCTTATGAGTACAGTCGTTGAAACTTCAATGCTGTAAGGATATAAAGTTTCATCCAGAGGATTATCTAAGTGCGATATTAACAATTTATCGGACAGTCCAAAGAACAAAGTGACCACAACATTAAGGCTTTGATGCAGCTCAACCCACTGAGGCGCAAGCAAAGATAGATTAGGACACAAATAGATCTCTTCTTCGATAAGAAGAACTTTGAACTCCAACAAAAAACTTTGAAGTTAAATGTACCAATCCAAGCACGATAAGATTCAAGGGAACACACGGTGAGCTATTCGTAACTAGGTGACGCAGTTAAGGCAAATTGCTTCTTTATAAACAAGATTGTATTCAGGCTGGCAAATAGTGCAGATAATGTATGACAAACTCTGTTATGCAATTGGAAGACAATAGTAACTTATTTAAAAGTATGATAATAAACAAGATTTTAAAAAAAAATATAAAGAGTCAGGTAAGAACTATAAAGCACTACTGACTTGGATGATAAAGATACTGGGAGCTTGTGGGGCAATGTCATTGGTCATTTTCGGGCAAGCCAAATGAATATTGATGCGAATATCGTTTCTAGTACGAAAATGATTGCGAATATCGATGGCGATTAAAGTTAAATATGATATGTTTTCATTGAGTAGATGACAGTGTCGAACAGCTTGGATATTCCTTTTGTTAATGGTGATCAGGTAAAATTTAGCATTTACCATGCTGCAACACAGAGATTGCACCGCGGAAAAAGCTTTTGCACACGAAAGAAATATTGGATTTAGTTATGGATGAGGGCAACCAAGTAATGTGTGAAGCTGTGTTTGTTTACCGAGGTGAACAAACACTACCCCACCCCAAGGGGTTCCCACTAGCTCCATATCATACCGTTGACTTTATTGACCGATTTGAACTGACATGATTCACAAATCTCTCGACTAACATGAAGCAGACTCTGCAACGAGAAGAGGACGTACGAGAAATTTGATTATCACACCATTGCCTGACGCGGCCGAGCGAATCATCATAAAGAAGCATGGTTTAATTGATAATATATATTGACCGACTTAAGCCACAAATCAGGGTCAGTAGTCAAGATGGAGAAACCAGTTGCCGTTTGCATTCCTTACGAGTTTTGATCCTCTTATGCTACGTGCTTCGTTAGGCGTAGGATAATATGCAGATGCACTGTTCAGGAAAGAGTATTGTATGGTGTGTCCGAAGTAAATACTATCCCAATGAAGCTAGAGTTTACTTTGAACATATGTCAAACACAACAATGATGACATGTTGGGTTGGGTGGGTGGAGGGGGGGGGGGGTGCAGCACACCGAGGTGTCTCATTCATTCAAGCATTATGTCTGCAGTACGATCTCACCCTACCCACCAGTGTCATATTGCTCTGTAATTTGGTTTGCATCCCCCCACCTTATAGGAATTAATGTATTTTTTAAAGAAGTATAAGAAAACTTATTATTTCCTCATCTGTATTTCTTGGAGCGGGTTCTCTTATAAGAACAAATTCTGGTGTAAGTGAAAATGACATATTATAATAATTTATTATTTTCCAAAGTGTGATTTACTGGGATTTCCGGGTTTGATTATAAACGATAACTTCACAAGTGAATTATGCAATCAACAATTGTGTCATGTATCCGTGCGCGCAAACGAAGACGCTTTGCCGTGGGTGCAATGGGGACTTCATTGTTTTATTGTTTTTTTAACCCTTTACCTAATATGAAGAGCAGACGACACTTGCAAAAAAACTTCTTGAATAGCTATTTTTTCGTCTCAAAAACGTAGGTTATGACACCTCCTTGGAACGAGCTCGACGAGCTCGTTCCATTGAGGGGTCATAACCTATGTTTTAGAGACAAAAAATAAAAAGTAATGAAAATTAATTGGCGATTTTTGAGAATAGCGCTGCCCGTTACGTGGGGTAAAGGGTTAAATAATATAAATATCGTTAATAAGGAAAAGTAATAAACAGAGTAATCGCTTGACTGGACTGGTTACGTGAAATAATTCATTCGAGGCGAGAGACTATATTGTAAAACACTCGTGCGCATTCGCGCACTCGTGTTTGTACAACGTCCCTCACCTCTCAAGAATTATTTCACGTAACCAGTCCAGTCAAGCGATTATTTTCTTTTAAATTATCTTTATATGGACGCAATCAAAGAAAAGGTGCAAAACAATCTCTAGTGTATTACACAGAAGATACATTATTTATTTATTTATTTATTTATTTATTTATTTATTTATTTATTTATTTATTTATTTATTTATTTATTTATTGGTGTTTAAGGTCACATATTTCTGCGCAATGGCGAATCATGACCGTGACAGTTTTACGGTTGGAGGAAGCCGGAGTACCCGGAGAGAACCACAGAGCAACGGCGAGCAGCTGTCAGCTCCCCAACATACTAACTCCACACAAGCAGGGTTAGCATTGGTTGAAGACAAGTGCACCATCAAAGTGCAGAACGCCTTAGTACACAACGCCACCGTGTCCCCACGCAGGCACTGGAGATATATTGATATATTGATATATATTTTATTCACCAGCATACAAATTTACAAAAGGCTAAACATAAAGTACATGAAATCAGAACATTTACAATATATAAATACAGTTGACACTATATTACAAATCCGTCAATACTTCATTCGTATACTGGTAGGGTAAGGCATAGCCAGATTGGCTGTCTTCCTGCCTTCCCTTATGTAGGAAAGAGAAAGAGCATTGAGATATAAAAGAGGAAAATAGAGTGAAATAGAAAGACCAAGGGGTAGAAAAAATGAAGAAGTTCTAATGCAACATGGTAAATTCCCATTATCTTCTTTTAAGAATAGCTCGAATAAATCATGTGTTGGTGATGCGAGTTGTGGTCGGAGCCCAGTTGAGCTAGGCACATGAAACGGGCTTCACCATTCCTTTAATTTATGCGTATACAGAGTGAGAGGCAAACTGCTAAAAAAAAAAAAAAAAAAAAAAAAAAAAAACCATAGGGAAGACCGAATCAAAAGCCAGCAGGGACGAGAATGCCAGACAAATTACATTGAGAATGAGTTTCCAATACATCCTGAGAGCTTGTTAATCCAGGTAGTATCCTGGTGATGAGTTGACGAAAGTCGGTATAAACTAGTGAGAGGTGGTACAAAACCGGGGATGCAACTAAATAGCACAATCTGGGCAGTAGGGATTAGAACAGGAGATATTGTTTGAGTATGTCGAAAGCAATCTTGTAAATAGCGTTTTTTTGAACTTCTTCCTGTTTTTTATTGCCCTGATATCCCTTTCTAGTTCGTTCCATAGTTTAGGAAATGCAAAGACAGGCAGCTTATCTAAGGTTTTTGTTCTAGTTCTGTGTATATATAAAAGGCCCGTTTTTCGTGTGCTGACATTGTTTTGGTTATTTTCAGAAGGAAAAAAATTCGCAAATGATGCCGGGAGATTTCCATTTTGCCAGTCAAACATAAACAGAGAGACATGCAAATTATACAAATCCTTTATCTTTAAAATTCCGTCTTTAGTAAACAGTGGGTCAGTATGAGCATTATATTTCTAATTATTTATGATTCGTATTGATCGTTTTTGTAGTTTAAACAGTCGATTACAAGCTTTAGAGCCTCCCCATAACGGAATTCCGTATATAAAGTGACTTTGTATTAAGGTAAAATATAAAGTTTTCATAACTCTGTGAGGAAGAATTTCTTTCACTTTACTTAGAATGAGATTGGCAAAGGCAACTTTCGAGCAGATTTGGGATATGTGTCCATTGTAGGTTAGATTTTCGTCAATATTTATGCCCAGGAATTTTACTGATTTTTCGTTCTGCCTGTTGCCAACTTTGTCGATAATCTGATTATTAATACATATATTCTCATGGGAAGTATTTTTTTTGTGGGATGGATTGATAATTATATATTTCGTTTTCTTCGGGTTCAAAACTAAGTGGTTGGCGGAGCACCAATTGAATATTTTTTGCAGTTCCTCGTTGAATTCTTCGATCAGCTGGTTTATCTCTACTCCAGACTTGTATCCCGAGGTGTCATCTGCAAACGATAGAACATTTAATGTTGTTGAATTATTTATATCGTTTATGTAAACAAGAAAGAGGATGGGGCCTAATATTGAACCTTGTGGTACCCCACATGTTATTTCGGCTAAGTTCGATTTACTGTCACCAAGGAAGACATACTGTGTCCTGTTCTGAAGGTAGCTTTCGAACCAGTGATTAGCATTGCCTCTTATTCCATAATGTTCTAATTTTTGAAGTAATACCTCGTGGCTTATAGTATCAAAGGCCTTAGAGAGATCCAAGAATAAGGCTAGTGTACTGTCTTTACTAACTTTGTTATTTTCTGTGGCTATATGTTTTAACAAATGCATAACAGGGTGCATTGTACTGTGATGTTTCCTAAAGCCGTATTGGTGAGGATAGAGAATGTCGAATTTGTTTAAAAAATTTGTGAGTCTTATAAACATAATTTTTTCTAGGATTTTTGAAAAAACAGGCAAAATGCTGATTGGTCTATAGTTCGTGAAATTGTTTTCATCACCTGCTTTAAAAATTGGGGTAACCTTAACAATTTTCATCCTGTCAGGAACTGTACCCTGGTTGAATGAATTGTTCATAATATGCGCGAGTGGGGTGGCAATGAAGTTTATTGAGAGTTTGAGGATACTCGTCGATACATTTTCACAGTCTTGGCTTAATTTAGGTTTCATTGAATTTACGATATTCGTTATTTCAGAAGGCGACGTCGGTGTAATAAATATGTTTTGGGGTTGTCTAGTATTCAGGTACTCGTCAAATGACTTTTGGGGGTTGGATATCAGTTGTGAAGTCTGATTGCCTATGTTTGCAAAGAAGTTATTAAATTCCTGTGCACTGTCCCTCGGCGTATCTATTTTTTTGTCACCAACATTGAAGAAAGAAGGTGGGGATTTCTTATTTTTGTTCCTATTTAATGCATTATTCAAAACTTGCCACGTTTTACGCATGTTGTTCTTGTTTTCGATGAGGATTTGTTCATAATACATAGCTTTGCTTTGCTTTCGAGTTCTGTTAAATACCCGGCAGTAATTTTTGTAATTCCTAACATTAAATTCTGAGGGAGATCGCAACTTCTTGTTGAAAAATTTATTTTTGTTATTGGATGACACTAAAAGACCTTTGGTCATCCACGGCTGTCGTTTTATGAATTTCTTATTTGGTTTGAGGCTTTTTAAAGGGAAGGCTGATTCGAAGGCATTCAAGTAGATTTTCAAGAAGTTATCATAAGCTATATTGGGACAGTCTGCCTCCATACCTGCAGAAAAGTCGCTTTGAGACAGCAACGACTTAAAAAGTTCTATACTTCTGTAATTTATTTTCCTGGAGAGAAGGGGTTTTGAACATTCAGGTTTTGTATGGGCTAATTCAATATAAAAAATTCCAAAGTGGTCTGAAACATCGGTTAGGAATATTCCAGATTTGAAATGATTAGAAATAGAGTTGGTAAAGATGTGGTCTATCAGCGTTGCTGAACGATCTGTTACTCTGGTTGGTTTGGTGATAACAGGTGTGAAGCCTTCACTAAACATCATGTCAATAAATAAGTCTGTTTTAAGATGAGAAGCTACTTTTAAAAGGTAAATATTGAAGTCGCCCATAATCAGGGATGTTTTCTTTTCCTTATTAATTATATCAGTTAAACAGTTCATTTTTGAATGGAATAAGTCTATATCTGCTTTTGGTGCCGTATTTGGTCTGTATATTACGCCAATTATTTTTGACGAAAGTTTTGACTTTAATTCAACAAAGATAGACTCAAATACATGAGGTATAAAAACGGACAGATCTTTACGAACACTGAATGAAATTTCACTTTTTATGAACAGCCCAACACCCCCACGCCTGTCGTCGTCATTAGGCCTTGTGTTTGTTAATAAGGGGTGATATCCTTTTAGATTGTAAGACACATTTGAGGGGACTTGAAAGATTTGCGTAAGTCCAATGACATCGAATGTGTTTTCTTCATTATTCAGGTCGGAGAGTAGGTGAAGTAGTGGATCCCAATGGGCATTTAGACTTTGGCAATTGATGTGAAATGCCGAGAAAGATCCACGCACCCCACCAAGTTCACTAACCAATTCACTAGGCAGGAGGTACTTACATTCTGTATTGTTAAAAATGGACGTAGAGTCATTGTCTTCGGGAGACCTCCCAATTTTATCATTCAGTAGGAGACCAAAGTCATATTCGGGATTAGTCTGGATCTCGTCCAAATTGATACTACCCGCTATGATATCCAAACCGACCACCAACACCACGAACGCACGAGCAAAAGAGAGGGGTTAGTACAGATGCAACTTCATCGAGCACAATGTATTTAGTACCTGGTCTGGAGAAGATAATGTGATTCAATATTTCATCAGTACCGTTAAATGATAATAACCGTTGACACAATGTTGCATAATATAGAGCAAAGGAAAATATAAATAAAAAATATGTACAAGAGGTAATTTCTAGCATTCAAGGATGGTGTCCTGAATATGAATGTTCTCTGGTTTTTCATATACGAGTCAACAATGTGGCCATTAGGATAATACCTGATTACTGATTTCCGTTTCACATTTTCTATTTGTGCCAATGTCAGTTCTCGTATTGGTGTCATCCTAGTGGCTGCTGAACGGTTATTGCATTGACTATCGTGGGATGAGGATTGCAAAAATGTCGTCACTTCTCCTTATAGAGGTGTTTTGTACATCTTTTTAATTACAGTGTCTTGGAGAGTGCCACACAGTTTATTGGGGAGGGGGTAGTGACATCACACATTATCCACCAGACATCTTTACAGAAAACTTTTTATGCAAAATAGTATGGTTACAATTTATTTCGGGGGGAGGGGGGCATCACACATTATCCACCAGGTTGAAGAAAATGATATCAGTTCTCCATATAGGGGCGATAGATTGTGTTGAAGAGTACAACAAAATACTCTCCACCACAATGGCACAGAACAATTTGCATAGCATATCATAAGCAATGACGTACTTGTTGATTTTTTGCATAATTTTTTTTTTTTTTTTTATGTAAAAGTGATAGATTATAATTTATTGGGCACATCACCCAGTATCCACCAGATTACAACAGTGACATCAGTTCTCCACATGGAGTTTTTTTTTTCTTTTTTCTTTTTTTTTAAATATGATTGTTCACTTACAGTGCATTGGAGACTGCCACAAGACACTCTCCACTGCACTGGAACAGAACAATTTGCACAGCATATTAGCCACAATGACATACCCGTAGATTCCTTACATAGTTTTGGGTTTTTTGTAGAAATATTTTCTTACAATTATTTTTTTCAAGCGGGGGGTGGGGGGGGCATCACACATTATCCACCAGGTTTGTTGGAGAAGTTGGTTACAATTTATATTATCCACCAGGTTGCACAATTTACTTGGTGGGGTGGGGGGGGGGGGGGACATCACGCAGTATCTGCCTGGTTGCAAAAATGACATCAGTTCTTCATATAATGGTGTGTTGTTTATGTTTTCTTCAGTTGGAGTGCATTGGAGAGTACAACAAGACACTCCCATCCACAGCGGAACAAAACAATCTGCACAAAATTAAAAAAACAGTGAAATACCTGTGGATTCTTTACAAAACACTTCCTTTTTCATTTGCGAAAACTGCTCCGCCCCACCGCAGACGAGAATGTCCGTTGCACTCTTCAATGCTCCAATGTTTTATTGGGGGGGGGGGGGGGTGGGAGGGGGTGTGGCACACATTATCGACCAGATTTTATCAATAACATCAGTTGGATCAGAAACAAAATAAAAAAAACAGTGAAATACCTGTAGATTCTTTACAAAACACTTCCTTTTTTATTTGCGAAATTGCTCCGTTCCACTGCAGACGAGAATGTCCCGTTGCACTCTCCAATGCTCCAATGTTTTATTGGGGGGGGGGGGGGGGTCTGGCACACATTATCGACCAGATTTTATCAATAACATCAGTTGGATCAGAAACAATATAATACCAGTACATTCTTTTCACACAACCCTTTTATGTAGAATTGTTTGGTTACAATTTATAGTGGGGAGAGGGGTGGTGGCATCACACATTATCCACTAGATTGCAACAATGACATCAGTTATCCACAGAAAAGGTTACATTTGTTTTGAGGTGTGGGGGGGGGGGGGGTCATCTTCGGTTATCAAGCAGGTTGCAACAATGACATCAGTTCACCCAATAGTGATGTTCTGTGCATAATTGTTCAGTTCCATTGCCCCGAAGAGTACAACAAGACACTCTCCACTACATTGGAACAAAACAATTTTCACAGCATATCAGAAACAATCATATACTAGTACATTCTTTATATAAAACTTGTTTATGTAGAAATGATAGTTACGATGTATTTTTTTATGGGGGCAGGCATCACATACCAGTACATTCTTTATATAAAACGTTTTTTATGTAGAAATGGTTGGTTACAATGTATTGGGTGTGGGGGCATCACACAGTATTCGCCTGGTTCAAAAATGACATCAGTTCTCCATGTAGTAGTGTTTTGTATGTCTGTTCAGTTATAGTAGTGTATTTGAGAATACAACAAGACACTCTCCACTACAATGGAACAAGACAATCTACACAGAAACATTGACAAAAACAATGACAAAATTGTTTGCATAACCTTTTTGTAGACATTGGGAGGGGGAGGGCATCACATATTATTCATCAGGATAATTATTACTTATCAGGTATTTTGTAGAATTTGGGAGGGGGAGGGTGGGGGGCTTCACATATTATCCATCAGGATAAATATTACCTATCAGGTTGCAGAAATGGCATCAGTTCTCCATGTAGGGTGTTTTGGTATGTTTGTTCAGCTACAGTGTCTTGGAGAGTGCCATAAGGCACTCTCCACTACGTTGGAACAAAACAATTTGTACAGCATATCAGAAACAATGACATGTCTGTTGATTCTTTACATAATTTTTGTTTTATGTAAAACTGTATGGTTCCAGTTTTTATTTTTATTTTTATTTTTATTTTTTTTTTTTGGGGGGGGGGGGGGTGGAACATTACACACCATCCACCAGGTTGCAGCTATGACAAAGACATCAGATCTCCATACTGAGGTGTATTGTGTGTAAATGTTCAGTTACAGTGCCCTTTAGAGTAGAACATGACTCTCTCCACTTGTCAGCTTTGACAAAGACATCAGATCTCCATACAGAGGTGTATTGTGTGTAAATGTTCAGTTACAGTGCCCTGGAGAGTAGCACATGACACTCTCCACTACACTGGAACAGAACAATTTTCACAGCATATCAGAAACAATGATATACCAGTCCATTCTTTACATAAATCTTGTTTATGTAGAATACAACAAGACACTCTCCACTACAATGGAACAAGACAATCTACACTGAATATCAAAAACAATGACAAAATTGTTTACATAACCTTTTTTGTAGACTTTGGGAGGGGGAGGGCATCACATATTATCCATCAGGATAATTATTACTTATCAGGTATTTTGTAGAATTTGGGAGGGGGGGGGGGGGGGGCTTCACATATTATCCATCAGGATAATTATTACCTATCAGGTTGCAGAAATGGCATCAGTTCTCCATGTAGGGTGTTTTTGTATGTTTGTTCAGTTACAGTGTCTTGGAGAGTGCCATAAGGCACTCTCCACTACATTGGAACAAAACAATTTGTACAGCATATCAGAAACAATGACATGTCTGTTGTTTCTTTACATAATTTTCGTTTTATGTAAAACTGTATGGTTCCAGTTTTTATTTTTTTTTTTTGGGGGGGGGGGGAGGGGATGGAACATCACACACCATCCACCAGGTTGCAGCAATGACAAAGACATCAGATCTCCATACAGAGGTGTATTGTGTGTAAATGTTCAGTTACAGTGCCCTGGAGAGTAGAACATGACTCCCTCCACTTGTCAGCTTTGACAAAGACATCAGATCTCCATGCAGAGGTGTATTGTGTGTAAACGTTCAGTTACAGTGCCCTGGAGAGTAGCACATGACACTCTCCACTACACTGGAACAGAACAATTTTCACAGCATATCAGAAACAATGATGTACCAGTCCATTCTTTATATAAATCTTGTTTATGTAGAATTGGTTGGTTACAATGTATTTGGAGGGGGGGGGGGGCATCACATACCAGTACATTCTTTATATAAAACTATTTTTTATTTAGAATTGAATGGTTACAATGTGTTGGGGGGGGGGCATCACACAGTATCAGCCTGGTTGCAAAAATGACATCAGTTCTCCATGTAGTAGTGTTTTTGTATGTTTGTTCAATTACAGTAATGTATTTGAGAATACAACAAGACACTCTCCACTACAATGGAACAAAACAATTTGCACAGAATAGCAAAAACAATGACATAATTGTGTACAGAACTTTTTTGTAGACTTTGGGAGGGGGGGGGGAGGGCATCACACATTATCCATCAAGATAATTATTACCTATCAGGTTGCAAAGATGGCATCAGTTCTCCATGTAGGGGTATTTTGGTACGTTGGTTCAGTTACAGTGTTTTGGAGAGTGCCATAAGGCACTCTCCACTACACTGAAACAAAACAATTTGTACAGCATATCAGAAACAATGACATGTCTGTTGATTCTTTACATTATATTTGTTATATGTAAAACTGTATGGTTCCATTTTTTTTTTTTGGGGGGGGGGGGGGAGTGGTCATCACTCAATATCCACCAGGTTTCAACAGGTGTTTATTGTGTAATTGTTTATTTACAGTGTATTGAAAGAACAGACAATTTGCGCAGCATATCTAAAAAATGGCATACCTGTAGATTCTTTACAGTTTGTTTTTGAAGAAATGTTTTATTGGGGGGGGGGGGGGGGTGGCATCACACATTATCGACCAGATTTTATCAATAACATCAGTTGGATCAGAAACGATATAATACATTTTGTTTTTGTAGAAATGTTTTATTGGGAGGGGGGAGGGGGGTGGCACACATTATCGACCAGATTTTATCAATAACATCAGTTGGATCAGAAACAATATAATACCAGTACACTCTTTTCACACAACCCTTTTATGTAGAATTGTTTGGTTACAATTTATAGTGGGGAGAGGGGTGGTGGCATCACACATTATCCACTAGATTGCAACAATGACATCAGTTATCCACAGAAAGGTTACATTTGTTTTGAGGTGGGGGGGGGGGGGTCATCTCAGGTTATCAAGCAGGTTGCAACAATGACATCAGTTCACCCAATAGTGATGTTCTGTGCATAATTGTTCAGTTCCATTGCCCCGAAGAGTACAACAAGACACTCTCCACTACATTGGAACAAAACAATTTTCACAGCATATCAGAAACAATGCTATACCAGTACATTCTTTATATAAAACTTGTTTATGTAGAATTGATAGTTACGATGTATTTTTTATGGGGGAGGCATCACATACCAGTACATTCTTTATATAAAACTTTTTTATGTAGAATTGGTTGGTTACAATGTATTGGGTGTGGGGGCATCACACAGTATTCGCCTGGTTCAAAAATGACATCAGTTCTCCATGTAGTAGTGTTTTTGTATGTCTGTTCAGTTACTGTAGTGCATTTGAGAATACACAAGACACTCTCCACTACAATGGAACAAGACAATCTACACAGAATATCAAAAACAATGACAGAATTGTTTACATAACCTTTTTGTAGACTTTGGGAGGGGGAGGGCATCACATATTATCCATCAGGATAATTATTACTTGTCAGGTTTTTTTGTAGACTTTGGGAGGAGGGGGGGGGGGGGGGCGTCACATATTATCCATCAGGATAATTATTACCTATCAGGTTGCAGAAATGACATCAGTTCTCCGTGTAGGGTGTTTTTGTATCTTTGTTCAGTTACAGTGTCTGGGAGAGTGCCATAATGCACTCTCCACTACGTTGGAACAAAACAATTTGTACAGCATATCAGAAACAATGACATGTCTGTTGATTCTTTACATAATTTTTGTTTTATGTAAAGTTGTATGGTTCCAGTTTTTATTTTTTTTTTTTTTGGGAGGGGGGGGTGGGGGCGGGGATGGAACATCACACACCATCCACCAGGTTGCAGCAATGACAAAGACATCAGGTTTTTTTTGTTTTGTTTTTTTTTGGGGGGGGGGGGAAGGGATCATCGCTCAATATCCACCAGGTTTCAGCAGGTGTTTATTGTGTAATTGTTTAGTTACAGTGTATTGAAGAACAGACAATTTGCGCATCATATGTAAAAAATGGCATACCTGTACATTCTTTACATTTGGATTTTGTAGAATTTTTTTTTTGGGGGGGGGGGGTGGGGGAGAGGGGAGTGGCATCACACATTATCCACCAGATTTCATCAATAGCATCAGTTTGATCAGTAACAATGTTATACCAGTACATTTTTTCATACAACCCTCTCATGTAGAATTGTTTGGTTACAATTTATTGTGTAATTGTTCAGTTACAGTGTATAAAAAGAACAAACTATTTGCGTAGCATATGTAAAAAAAAAAAAAATGGCATACCTGTAGATTCTTTACATTTTGTTTTTGTAAAAATGTTCGGTTGTGGGGGGGGGGGGGAGTGGCATCACACATTATCCACCAGATTTCATCGATAACATCAGTTTGATCAGAAACAATGTTATACCAGTACATTTTTTCATACAACCTTTATATGTAGAATAATTGTTTGGTTACAATTGATACGGGGGAGAGGGGTGGTGGCATCACACATTATCCACTAAATTGCAACAATGACATCAGTTATCCACAGAAAAGTTACATTTGTTTTGAGGGGGGGGGGGGGTGCATCACACATTATCAAGCAGGTTCCAACAACGACATCAGTTATGAGGGAGGCATCACATACCAGTACATTCTTTACATGTATATAAAACTTTTTTTATGTAGAATTGATTGGTTACAATGTATTGGGGGTGGCGGCATCACACAGTGTCTGCCTGGTTGCAAAAATGGCATCAGCTCTCCATATAGTAGTATTGTTCTTATGTCTATTCAGATACAGAAGTGTATTTGAGAATACAACAAGACACTCTTCACTACAATGGATCAAAACAATTTGCAGAGAGTATCAAAAACAATGACATAATTATTTGCATAACTTTTTTGTAGACTTTGGGAGGGGGGGGGGGAGCATCACTCATTATCCATCAGGATAATTCTTACCTATCAGATTGCAAAAATGGCATCAGTTCTCCATGTAGGGGTGTTTTTGTATGTTTGCCCAGTTACAGTGTTTTGGAGAGTGCCATAAGGCACTCTCCACTACATTGGAACAAAACAATTTGTACAGCATATCAAAAACAATGACATGTCTGTTGATTCTTTACATAATTTTTGTTTTATGTAAAATTCTATTGTTTCAATTTATTTGGGGGGATGGGTCATCACTCAATATGTAAAAATTGTATGGTTCCAATTTATTTGGGGGGGGAGGGGTCATCACTCAATATCCACCAGGTTTCAACAGGTGTTTATTGTGTAATTGCTTAGTTACAGTGTATTGAAAGAACAAACAGTTTGTACAGCATATGTAAAAAAAAAAAATAAAAATAAAAATAAAAAAAAAAAAAAAAAAAAAAGAGAAAATTCTTTTCATATAACCCTTTTATGTGGAATTGTTTGGTTACAATTTATAGGGGGGAGAGAGGTGGTGGCATCAAACATTATCCACTAGATTGCAACAATAATACCAGTACATTCTTTTCATACAACCCTTTTATGTAGAATTGTTTGGTTACAATTTATAGGGGGGGGGGGGGGTGGCATTACACATTATCCACTAGACTGCAACGATGACATCATGGAGATGAAGTGTCTTTCCAAGGACACAACGCTGTTGCCGCAGGTGGGATTCGAACCGAGGACGACCTCTCGGCTTGCAGCCTGCACCTCTACCTACTGAGCCACCGCGCGCCCAGAAGATACATTTACATTTAAAAAGCTTTGAATTGAAATAAAATACAATGTCGGATTTTATATTAGATTAAACATATTTTTATTTGCCATTAATAAATGCAAATCAGGATTAGAGAACAAGTGCTAGTCACTTAGAAAACTCTCCGCTCCTGTACATAGAATAACAGAAATACAATGGCAGAACAAAATTATGAAAAACAAATTAGGATAGATAAAAAAAAAGACTTAATTAGATAGTGAAAAAGTTACCAATAAAAAGGAAAAACATAAGGAAAACAGAAAGAAAGAAAAAACCTGCTCCATACTACACTATATACATATAGTGATGATGCCCTCCCTTCACACACCCTGCTTCCGGTGTCTCTGGCTGATGCAGTGCCGCAAGAAACAGTATCAACTACATGTATAAAACCAGTCGGTACGTCATGTATGTTGTGCCACCTGACCCGTATTGAACGTTATTACCGTCATATCCTACATGGTTGCATCTATGCGCCGTGGTCTGGGTTAAACCGGAGTGAGTCCCGAGTAAATTTCTGAACAGACAGGAAAATACATGCATTACTGTTGAATGACAATGATGGGCTCCCATAAAGTAACAAATCTGTTGTAGCCCTGTCACTTGTTACTCGTCTCAATTCGTCAAATAGGGTTTGACGAATGTCGTCATAGTTGGTGCAGTGCAGAAAGTAATGTTCTGCATCCTCAACGCCTCTGCCACAAGAACAGATTGGGGAAGTACCAATGTAATTATTATATTTATCACCATTAAGGTCACTACAACCAGTCCGTAGCCTCGCGTGGATGATGTTATATTTACGAGTTCCTGTCGCAAAATGAGAAGGTGGTTTGAAATTGGCTGGTGAGATCAATCTTTTGAATTCGATTAGTGAAGTGCTATTGCGAATGGCATCGGGCAGATTATTCCAAATTTCAGTACAGGAAGGGAAAAAAGATCGCTTGAATAGTTCCGTTCGACAATGATAAGGGGCAAAATTTGATGCATCGCGTAGACTATAATGAGATCTGTCGGAGACACGTTGTGGTAGTAGGTGATGTAGAAAATTCGGGGCTGTTCGATTAACAATTTTATAAAAAGTACACATTTTCTGAACATGACGCCTACTTTCCAAACTGTTCCAACCTACTTCCAGCAGAAGTCGTTCTTTTGAAACAGACCTTGTAAGTCCTGTGATTATTCGGGCAGCGTCACAGTGAACATCGTCCACTCGTTTGAGTTGGTACTCGGGAGCGCAGCTCCATACTGAATTTCCATATTCTAAAATTGGTAAGATAAAAGCAAGATACAGTTTTTCAAGGATTTTCCTATTAAAAACATATTTCAATTTTCTTAACTGGGATAGCCTCGCGTAAGCTTTTTTACAAATACTGTCAATATGTTCTGACCACGACAGGTTTGCTTGCAATGTTAGGCCTAAATGGCTGTGGTGTTTACAGAATTCAATTTCTTCATTATTAAATATAATTTCTAGTGACGAAATTGTCTTGCTTAGAGTGAACAGGACAGCTTTAGTCTTTTTCGCGTTGAATGAGACTAACCAAGTTTCGGCCCAATCATTTATCTTTTTTAACTCAGAGTTCATTTTCAACTCAATATTACTAGGATTACTGGATGATTCAGTCAAGCACGTGTCATCCGCAAAAAGGCGTGTGATTGAGTCTATTTCGTCAATAATGTCATTTATGTATACTAAGAAGAGGAAAGGCCCAAGAACTGATCCCTGTGGTACTCCTGCTGTGACTTCTTCATAATTGGAATAAGAGCTGTTAATTTTAACTCTTTGTTTTCTAGATGATATGTAGCTATGAAACCATTTAAGTAAACTTCCCGAAACTCCATATACCCTTAGTTTAAAAATAAGCCCTTGATGCCACACTCTGTCAAACGCCTTCGATATATCGCAGAAGACGCCGCACGTATGCATACTTCTGTCTACAGCTTCGCAAAGGCGGTGGTAGACTTCCAACAGCTGGAATACAGTACTGTTATTTGGAAGAAAGCCAGATTGTAAATGGTAAAATAGATTGTTCTCATTAAAATGATTGTAAACGTCTTTGAACACCACTCGCTCCATGATTTTTCCTATGCAACATAGTAAAGAGATAGGTCGATAATTATGAGGGTCTTGGCGGTCTCCCTTTTTATACAGTGGAATTACATCAGCGTGTTTCCACTCTGATGGAAAAACAGCCAAGTCCAATGATTTTCTAAATAACAGAAATAGGGGTCTGCTAACGCTAGATTTCGTTTCCTTCAGCATTCTATGTCCGATGCCGTCATGGCCACTACTTTTGCTGGTTTTGAGAGTTTTGATTATTTTGACAATGTCTTCCTGCGTAAAAGTGACGTCAGCTATTGATTTAATTGATCTGTGTTTGAAGGGTGGGAATTGTTTGCCCTTAGAGTCCAACAAGCTAGTCTTGATAAATGTTTCATTCAGGAGTTCAGCTTTCCCAATATCGGTTTCTAAGATATCAGAATAGGCACCCACGGTCTTTCTAAGGGCTGGTATACCTGGTTCAGACGCAAAATTGTTCTGAAACATTTTAATAACATGCCAGAATTGACGTTGATCATGATTTTCAGATATCAGATCATCAATTTTTTCGAAGTATTGTTCTTTAGCAAATTTCTTCATGTTATTAACTTTATTCCTAGCTACTTTATATTTTATATTGCAAGCTTTTCAGATAAGAATCATCAGTAAATGAGAATGATTTTCTGTATATCTGTTACCAGTCGTCGAACATTTGTAAAAATAACAGATAAAAGGTCTGGCAAAGATTTTGATCTATTCTTAAAGTATCTAAATTTGAGCTATGTGTTGTTTCTAATTGTTCACATTCTTTTAAACCAGCTTTCCATGAATTAGGTTTACCGTTGGGTACAGTGAAAGGTGTTGTTATGTCGTATTCTACACGAAAGTCTATATGAGATAGAAATGTTCGATCAGTACCGAAAAGGTCGTTGACGAAAGAGATTTCTTTATCACACGAAGTTTTGAAAAAAAAGAACTTTTTGTCAACCTATGTGTTTTTGTTATAAAAGGGCGGCACTGAAAGTATTTGTGTTGGAGTGTTTAACACTTTTTGTATCCAAAAGAGACGATGCCTTTATGACGTCACTCCACAATGAGTTTGTACAATCACTTACTTTACTTAACCACTCTGTATGCATATAACAGAGTTCTTTACTTCCAAAACATTCGAAATCGTCCAGAACAGGTGTTTTCCAAGGCGCTAGCACAGCAGGATTTATTAGTTCTTCATCCAGGACATTTTAACCCTAGTCGTATGTCATGTACCCGAACAGGACTCATTTGGATGACCTCGGTGGATGACCTCGGAAGTGACGTCATGTCACGTGACGTAGTGGCGCAATGTTGTATTGTCATGGTAGCCCGCGTGAGCGGCCATGTTGTGACGTCATCTCCATAGTGATACGTGATGTGAGTGCGCATGCGCAGCGCGTGTTGTTAGGGTGATACGTCTTTCCGTTGTCCATTTTGTATACTGGAGGCCGCCATCTTGGTTTCTATGGTAGCACGTGTGTGCTATGTTACCCAAGTTTTCTGCAATGGGACGGGGTATGTTCAGAGTGTATGTTCGATTGAATCGGAGTAAATCTAATTACCACAAACAACCCGACAATCCTTCCAAATCACCAAAATCCACCCCAACTTTCACTATTTCGAATTCTTTCAGAATTCTCTGCTTCTATCTATATATGTAATAGTTTTCCTCTACCTAGGATTGTTCCTTTGTTCCGGAGTATACTCCAGTAGCGTAGAAGAACCTATTAGTTGGAACAGTTTACCTTATTATTACTATATTTAGCAATTTCTGGTTATTCTTGTAAGTTCTGACCCTATTCCAAGTACTCTTGTTGTTTCATTTATCTAGATCCTATTTATAGATCATAACTAACCAATCAGATTGCTTGATTTCCCATAATCTGTATGCAGAGTTATCTCCCTTCTGTATAATGAAAGACTATATCCAATGGCCATATCCCATGGAATCCCATTTTTGGGAAACACCCGTGGCTATGGGATCCCTTTCTTGTCGTATGAGGCCATGAGGGCTATGTAAAAGCCCTCAATGAGTCCTCATTATTATCCCTCATACCCTCATTGAATATTGAGGTTATGAGGACCTTGAAAAATCCCTCAATGAGGGAGAATTTACTACGACTCTTAGCCTCATTTCTGTATTTAACAGATATATCCTATGGAATCCCATTTTGGAAAACGCCCGTGACTGTGCAATCCCTTTTTTGTAGTATGAGGCCATGAGGGCTATGTAAAAGCCCTCAATGAGTCCTCATTTATTATCCCTCGTAGCCTCATTGAATTTTGAGGTTATGAGGACCATTAAAAATCCTTCACTGAGGCATAATTTACTACGACTCTTAGCCTCATCTCGGTATTTAACAGATATATCCTATGGAAGCCCATTTTGGAAAACATATGGTCTTCGGCACCCCTTTTTTGTCGTATGAGGCCATGAGGGCTATGTAAAAGCCCTCAGTGAGTCCTCATTTATTATCCCTCATAGCCTCATTGAATTTTGAGGTTATGAGGACCATTAAAAATCCCTCAATGAGGCATAATTCACTACGACTCTTAGCCTCATCTCTGTATTCGAGAATACCTGACATTATATTATTTGAGGATACTAGTTGGAATTTAGATCCGGGTACTTCATACTACATCCGGGTACTTCTGTTGGGAAAGGTATAAAAAGGGTGTTGGCATGAAAATAAATTCATTTGTGTCCTGACCGTCGTCGAGTGAAGACATGTTACCAGTTTGATGCAGATACTGTTCCAAGTTATTTTCAAGATCAGATATTGCCAGAAGACGCCAGAAGAACCATCATCGGCTCCACTGCAGATATTGTACGAAGATGTTTACCAGATCATTCAGTGCTCGTAGGCATGAAGAACATAACTGTCCAAGAAGAACAGAAGAGGAGAGAGATACTGGACTGACTGACCAGAATAAAGCACTTTTAGAATTTTTACGGGATGCCGACAAAGTGGAAATCGATGCCGTTCTACGTGCTGCTGATGAAGATTTGATTACCTGTTTATGTAAATGTGCTACCAACATTCTCGAAGATAAGATACCACTGAATTTAGCTGAATTTGATGACCTGCGAAAATACGAACATGTATTGAAGCTGCTAACAGATGATGGAATTTCTCCAGATATCAAAAGATGTATACTACGAAAGAGTTGCTTTCTCTCGGCGCTTATCAACCCAGTCCTAGCTCTGAAAAAAGTATAAAAGGGGGTGTTGGTGTGAAAATAAATTCATTTGTTCTACGACCACGAAAGAGTGAAGTCATGAAAGTCCATTGCTGCAGATATTGCGAAAAGGCCTTTTCCAGATCAGACAACATGCACAGACACGAGAATGCTTACTGCCCTTTGAGGAAATCGGAAACATCGAGCAACACTACAAGATTAGAGAGAAATTTAGATACACTGCGAATCCTCTCTGATGCGGATCGATATGAAGCCAAGACTATGCTGAAGATGGCTAGTGATGATTTGATACAATGTTTATGTGATTGTGCTTCAAACATCTTGACGGGCGCTGTACCTATAACCAAATCTGAGAGAGCTAAGCTGATTCCACACAAGTACGAAATAAGGAGAATTGCCTCACCAAAGACAGAACTATCTTATCGGAAAAGAAGACGGATCATACAGAAAGGAGGATTTTTAGGAAAGTTGATCAAACCCGCCATCAATGCACTGTCCGATATTCTATAAAAGGGTCGTGCTCATAAGAAATTTGTTATTTGTAATCTGACCTTCGAAGAGAGCGGACACAATGCAATCCAGCTGTGCACCAAAACACTGGTCAAGAGATTCGGACTCTGATGAATCGTCGGAACTATCAGAAGATATGGAATATGAAGAAGCCGAAGAAGAAGACGTTTCTATGATGGGAGGTATCGTTCAAAGTGCCTTTGACAAATACCAAAACGATTTTGACAACCTCATGAACAAATATATCGAAGATGGAATGGATAGTGAAGATGCAGTTGAAACAGCATATAGAGCACTTCAAAAGAATGTTAGAGAAGCCATTAGTGAGAAATACATTCATACCCTTGTGTACATTCGAAATTTTTGCAACGACGCAATTCACAAGAAAATTCAAGAAACTGCCAAGCGTCTTCGTGAAGAAGAGGATTTTGACTTTGAAGAATCCCAGAAATATGCCTTGGAAAAGCGAAGATTTCTGTTCGACAACCTTATGATAAGCTACTCAGAGTAGATGATGATGAAGAAGAAGAAGAAGACGATTAGAAAAGTATAAAAGGAGTGTTGGTATAAAAATAAATTCATTTCCGTTTTGAACGTCGAAGAGTGAAGATGTCTGTGTCAACAACAGTGCTCAGATTCAAAGATGACTTACATATACAGATCTTCAAGAATGATGCTGGATTAAAGCTGACTTCCCAGGAACTGACCCAAGTGAATCGTGTGGTAAATGCAGCCAAGAGAAAAAATCTAGACATGGATGCTGGTGGAAAGAAACAAAGATGTGTGGATACTGGCCGATCAGTAAACAAAAGAATAAAGACAGAAGAACTGACTCCCAATACAAACGAGAAAGAAGTTACTACTGCGAACAAAGTTTCTACAGAAACAAAGAAAGATGTTTCCATTAAGAACGAAGTTTTTACTGAAGACAAGAAAAAGATGCCAGCTCCCACAAAGAAAGAAGTTTCCACTAAGAACGAAGTTTCTACTGAAGTCAAGAAAAAGATGCCAGCTCCCATAAAGAATGAAGTTACCACTAAGAACGAAGTTTCTACTGAAGTCAAGAAAAAGATGCCAGCTCCCATAAAGAATGAAGTTACCACTACGAATGAAGTTACTACTGAAGCTAAGAAGGATGTTTCCACTCAAACCACAAATGAAGTTACTACTAAGAAGACTGAAGTTACTACTATGAAACAGCTAGAGAAAGAGGAACCCAAAGATGCCAGACAGGAAATTAAAGCAACCAACAAAGCCAAGTTATCAAGTGAGAGAATGTGTTTTATCAAGAACCTAGCCATGCGATGGGAAGTAGCTCCAACCCACAAGAAGATGAAATGGTTAGCCCATGCAAGAAGAACTACAAAGAGAAATGCCTTGAGACATTGAATTGTATACATGAATAAAAATGAAGGAAATGTTATTTATCTACTTTATACGTAAAAACAGTAACGTTTTATCTTTTATCGTTATCGAAAACTCGCCGTCAATAAATCTTTTATCGTTACTGCAGTAAGAATAAAAGTCACGTGATATCGCAAGAATACAACGTTCACGCCCATCTCATTTCCATGACGTGCTATTTCATTCAACACTTTGAATAACTAATTATCGCTGCCGCGGATCGAAACAAATAAAACGGGGCGTATTTATCGAAATGTATTGAATAACAAAGAAGGCCATTAATTAAACTTACTGAATTGTAAAAATAAAATTTGACGGAAAAGAGTAAAAATTAGTAACTTACACTTTTTCAAATGAGATTATTTCACCCTTCGAGACTTTAATTATCCTGACGTTCAAACGTCACTGGGAATTCAGTTTCTTCAACATTTTTCAAAATGTGACGTCAAACGTCGGAAAGTACAAATAACCAGATATTTTTCACATTAGTGATTATCTGGTTGAAGGCTAGATTATTTTTAGTGGTCTGCATTTGTTAATCAAAACTTGTTTTATTACGGGAGTGGGGGAGGTGGGGTGTAGATAAAAGGGTTATATACACATGGTGTTTGTAAAAAATCTTTTATCGCGACTCGAGCGTTTTCGGGGGCTACATAGCTACTCGTCGCTGCGCGACTCGTAGCTATATATGCCCCCGAAAACGCTCTCGTCGCGATAAAAGATTTTTTACAAACACCATGTGTATATAACCCATATATATTGTTGTTTGTTTTTTATACCTTTCCCAACAGAAGTACCCGGATGTAGTATGAAGTACCCGGATGTAAATTCCAACTAGTATCCTCAAATAATATAATGTCAGGTATTCTCGAATACCGAGATGAGGCTAAGAGTCGTAGTAAATTATGCCTCATTGAGGGCTTTTACATAGCCCTCATGGCCTCATACGACAAAAAAGGGATTCCACAGTCACAGGCGTTTTCCAAAATGGGATTCCATAGGATATATCTGTTAAATACTAAAATGAGGCTAAGAGTCGTAGTAAATTCTCCCTCAATGAGGGATTTTTCAAGGTCCTCATAACCTCAAAATTCAATGAGGGTATGAGGAATAATAAATGAGGACTCATTGAGGGCTTTTACATAGCCCTCATGGCCTCATACGACAAAAAAGGGATCCCATAGCCACGGGTGTTTCCCAAAAATGGGATTCCATGGGATATGGCCATTGGATATAGTCTTTCATTATACAGAAGGGAGATAACTCTGCATACAGATTATGGGAAATCAGGCAATCTGATTGGTTAGTTATGATCTATAAATAGGATCTAGATAAATGAAACAACAAGAGTACTTGGAATAGGGTCAGAACTTACAAGAATAGACCAGAAATTGCTAAATATAGTAATAATAAGGTAAACTGTTCCAACTAATAGGCTCTTCTACGCTACTGGAGTATACTCCGGAACAAAGGAACAATCCTAGGTAGAGGAAAACTATTACATATATAGATAGAAGCAGGGAATTCTGAAAGAATTCGAAATAGTGAAAGTTGGGGTGGATTTTGGTGATTTGGAAGGATTGTCGGGTTGTTTGTGGTAATTAGATTTACTCCGATTCAATCGAACATACCCTCTGAACATACCCCGTCCCATTGCAGAAAACTTGGGTAACATAGCAACCGCGTGCTACCATAGAAACCAAGATGGCGGCCTCCAGTATACAAAATGGACGACGGAAACACGTATCACCCTACCAACACGCGCTGCGCATGCGCACTCACATCACGTATCACTATGGATATGACGTCACAACATGGCCGCTTACGCGGGTCACCATGACAACACAACACTGCGCCACTACGTCAAGTGACATGACGTCACTTCCGAGGTCATCCACCGAGGTCATCCAAATGAGTCCTGCCCGGGTACATGACATACTACTAACCCTTTACCTAACATGAACAGCAGACGACACTTGCAAATAAAATTCTTGAATGACTACTTTTTTTAATTTTTTGTCTCAAAAACATAGGTTATGACCCCTCGTTCGAGCTCGTTCCAAAGAGGGGTCATAACCTATGTTTTTGAGACAAAAAATGAAAAAATAATGAAAATTAATTGTCGACTTTCGTGAATAGCGTGGCCGGTTTTGGCCATCACGTTGGGTAAAGGGTTAAGAGCGTAAAAGTAGGACTCAACAGGCAGGAGTTGTATGCCTCCATTGTCTATTGTGTTAATACTTACCATACGATTGTTTTTATTTGTTTTTTTCTGACCACAAAAAATTATAGAACAAAGTTTGAATTTTTTGGAGGCTATTCTCAGGCGGATTTGGTTCAGCCGTTAAGACCTCTGTTTGAGTGGCAAGGGCATGGACTTTTAGCACTGCCTTTTTCTGAAGAATATAAGATGCCTGGAGGACCAAGCATTAAATGGCTTTTCAACTTTTGTTAATATTTTGGAGTAGTTTCTTAAACAGTGGTTTTCGTTAAATATGTGGTACTCTATTCCATGATTTGTAACGGCTCTCCGTGGCTCCAAGTTAGTTTGGTCTTGTTTTAGTTTCTTCACTCGAATACGTTTACATTCAATCCATATAGCTTGCATTTTTTCAAAATTTGCTTTAAGGACTGAAACGTTTGAAAACATGTTTATTGACTCCAATGTTTCATTTAATGAGTGGTCATCGTATTGACGAAACAGTGTCATATAGTCAGCATATTGGTTTTAATACCATGCTCGCATATGTTGCTACCCTTGAAAAGCCTTATGTTAAATTTAACTTTTAACCCCACAAACAGTGTAAAGCTTCTACTGCGATTAAAAGACATTTACACCTATAGTCGGAAGTTCATCCAACTTCACCTTTGGCATGACGCAATTTGCCAACTTCGATACATTCACACTTCGCGATGTTTTATTCAAACATACGACATTTTGCAGTACTATCTACTGCGTGCAATGACTTAATATGTTCAATTAAATATTTAAAATAAAATTTAAGATTTGTTAACAATAATTTGTCTGAAAAAGCAGGGTAACATCAATCATCTTTGACGATGCGTCAAGCTGTCAATCAAGCATTCATGTGCAGTCGGTAATACTGCCCACCGGCGCAGATGTGAACAAAACACACCCGTGTGTTTACAATAGAAAGTGTCGTTTTTTCTCCATTTTAAGTGACAAAGTCCATTATTTATTAAGAGCATGGTATAAATAAAATAAATGGGTATCAGGATCGTTAATCAGATTTAAACCACCCGTAAAATAAGGGATTTAACCACTCGGCAAGCCGAGTGGTTAAAACCCCTTATCCTACTCGTGGTTTAAATCTGATTACCGGCCCTAGTACCTATTTATTCTCTGTATTAAATAGTCGGAGCTATGTACTCCTAATCCGATTACATTTCGATTATAATCTATGTACGCACTAAGAATTAGATAGGGCGAGAGAGGGTCTCCCTGACTAACTCCTCTTTGTAGGTCGAAATGTTCAGAACAGTGGACATTATTTAGAACAGAACTGAAAATATTTGTGTAAAAGGGTTGAAACCATTGAATAATGGATGTTCCAAAGCCGAAGACATTTAGAGTTTTTTCTGTGAATGGCCATTCTAAAGATCACAAACTTTTTCGAAATCTAGATAGATAAGTATTCTAGAAAGATTCTTATTTTCGCACTTTTCAGTTAAATCCGGGATCAGTCTAGTAGACTCCCCAATAAATCTGCCTTTCATGAAGCCTAGTTTTTGGATTGGAAATTAATTTCGGTAAAACTCTCTTAAGGGGGTTTGCAGTGACATTTGATCTTATTTTAGCATCCACATTTGTCGAAGAAATATGTCTCCAGTGTCTAAGTACAATTTTGATTTATTTCGCTTGGGTAAGCAGAATATCATTCCGGCACTTTGTGTGACAGAGAGTTCTCCATACCTTTAACCATGGTTTAAAGAATTTTATTAAATAGCAGCCGACTTCGTTCCTGAAAAACTTATAAAACTCTGGCGTGAAACCAGGAGATAACTTTATAGAAGGTTGATTTTCAGACTATATAAATCACGGCAGTATAACGATCTGTTCTCGGAATTTCGGAATCTACAATTTTCGATTCATTATGAGCCAGGCGCAAGGTTTTGAGAATCGATTGCAGTGTTGAAATGACAGACGTCATTGTTGCGATAGTCACCAGGGGCGGCGGAAGCTCGACAAAAGTGGAGGAGCACAAATTTACAATGCTACCACAGTTCGACCCAGTGTGAGAATGGTTACAATCGTATATCGGTAAATGTACCATGCCGCGCTATAGTCTCTCGTTTTGATGAATATGTCGCTGTGTGGTCACTGGCCTGTCCGTTTCTTCTACTTCAACCATCTTCCAACCCGAAGGCCAGCCTTCGGTTTGGAAGATAGTTCAAAGGGAAGAAACGGTCCGAAAGATTAAGTGAGATTCTTTGGCTAAATATTGTTTGGATTTGCAAATAATGTTACAGGAATGCCTGTAAATATTGACACGTTTGCAAGCGCCCATTTTAGCTCATTGTGTAACTGCGAAACATATCTGTGGAAAAAAGTGGAGGTACACGTGCTCTCCGAGCCCCCCCCCCCCTCCCCCCCCCCGCCCCGGCTCCACCGCCTCTGATAGTCACAATATCGCAATCATAGAAGGTCAAAGAAAGCTCACATCACTATCATAGGCGAGGTGACCAACCGTGACAACGATCTGACGGATTTCCTGGATCAGAAATGATTGGTGCGTTGACGATTTTAGATTTTCTTGTTATTTAATTGAGCAGAAGATTTTGGGAGTGTTGAAACGTGTTCAAATTTCAACTCAGGATATTCAACACACCACCAGTAGAGCACCCGATGAAGGAAGAGATATACGTTTTGTTGTTTTGGGTTTGTTTTTTTATTTTTATTTTTTTTTTTTTTTTTGGGGGGGGGGTGGGGGGGTTATTGGTTTTTTGGGTTGGTTTTTCTTTTATTTTCTTTTTTGTTTTTCTTTTGGTTTTGTTGTTTATTTTACGTCGTCGCGGCGTTTGATATGGTGTGGAACAGGAGGTAAATGTATAAATAAAAAAGGAAATAACTGGTAACGGATTCAAATGATTTTAGTCCTACCCAGCAACAGAAGAAACAAAAGGAAAACTTTGTTTTATTTTCTGCTGATGCCATAGGGGTTTCCCCAACAATTACGTGCCTCTTAATTAGATCTTCCTCGCTCATTCAATAATTTCAAGGGAGATAACCTTATCGAAAGTCGCTTTTCATGACAATATGAGTCAGGGATGCCCAAGAATTAGAAGGTCAGTGGCATTGACGACATTCTTAACATTATTGCTGTAGTAGTGAGCCATATAGAAAGGACGATGGATAAAATATATCATACTTACACATACGTGAAGGAAAAAAAAATGCTCTATGTAATTGGCTTGGAAGCATACGGCTCCTGGACGGAAAACGCTCTGATGTTTGTGCTGCCTGATAGGCATGTTGTCCATTCTATGAGAGAGTCAAGATGAGTGCAGTGACCCAGCTATCAAGTATCTCTTGACATAAAGGGAATATCATTGACCTTATAACTAACGAATCGTCCAAACACACGCGCGTAATTTACAAATTAAGCAGTCGAAAAAAAATATATTGTTCACAAAATGTCAACAAAAACAGTTGTCCCTATATCCAGATAAATTCTGCATTTTGATTGGTAAGAATGCCTTGGACAAATAGCCATGGCAAAGGGTGCACCCAGCATCCAAGGTATATGAGAGCGTGCAACATCCAGGGTATAAACGCACGCGAAACATCGGGAACAAATGGTTTAAACGAAAGATTTCCGCGTTTGCTCGCCTCGATATAAAAATCGAACCAAAAAACGTAAAATAGTCAAATAATTAAAATGAAACAACTTGAGGAAAATAAAATAAGAGCAAATAATTCATCCCCTGGGTAACAATGTGTTCTCTGTGCCAGTAGGCACAGAGAACACATTGGAACTCAGGGGACGATACGTCAACTAAATACTGTTAACTCGTTTCCTTAACGAGCCAAGGTATGTAACTCTATCTGCTGTCTTCTACGTTTGTAAAAACAAAATATTTAAACACGAATTTGGTCCAACTTTTTACGGAGCGTGAGAAACGTGTCCATAAATTTTTCTCTACTATGTTTCTATTGAGTTTCAAACGAGACACAAACGTTATCTCCGTCAACATGTATGGTATATGGAGATCTAATACCTGGATGTCTCATTTAAATACCTCGCCTGCGGCTCGGTGTATAAAAACCGACATTCAGGTATTAAATCACCATATACCATACATGTTGACGGAGATAACTTATAATGTTACCCCTCATTGGAACTACTTTATCGAACTCGTTCCAATGAGGGTCACATGATATGGATTTGTTGAAATTTTCGGAAAAGTTTTAAAAATAATAAACTTTGATGCGTTGGGTAAAGGATTAAAGTGCATGTTATAGAGTTTAACAACGGCACAGGATCCATACGAATTCCAATGAATATCATGATGCAGCCGTTAGACATACATTTTCTTTTGTAATTGGAGTTTGATGATTTAAACCTTTGCTCGCGCGACGTCATTCACTCGAAGTTTCGTCGTTCAAGGACCCTTTCAGATTGTGCCTACATTGTTTTGTTTTTTCCCAAATCTCTTAGAAATTTTCAAATTGTCCTACTATTACAGGTATCAGAAAAGTTCATAGTGATTTGGATATTAACACTGAAATCTCCATAGGTGAAAACAATATGTGTTAAAAAAGACTAGAGTATCCGTATTCCAATTTCGTTTTGTGTGAAATTCGTATTCTAAAAGAATGGCCAAAATTGAATTGGAAAAGTTAACACTTTTTGCGGAATAACGCAATACCTTAGCGAATTAACGCAAAACTTTGCGAAATAACGTAAACGGTTTGCAAAATAACGCAAACAGTTTGCGAAATAACGTAAACGGTTTATGAAATAACGCAAAAGTATTGCGAAATTACGCAAAGATTTTGCGAAATAATGTATACATTACACGTTCAAAAAAAAGTGACTATTCGCATTTGACCGTTATGGGCTTCCGTAGAAATATGCTTGTTGCTTCGACTTTTTTGTTAGCGTTAATCGAAGCGGAAGAAAACTTAATCCATTTTCCGCTCGGCCAATACAGCTATTACCGGACGCACTGACAATGATGTATCCTTTCGATTGTTTTGTTGATGGCCTTTATTTATTTATTTATTTATTTATTTATTTATTTATTTATTTATTTATTTATTTATTGGTGTTTAAGGTCACATATTTCTGCACAATGGCTAATCATGACCTCGACAGTTTTACGGGTGGAGGAAGCCGGAATACCCTGAGAGAACCACCGAGCAACGGCGAGCAACTGTCCGCTCCCCAACATACTAACTCCACGCAAGCAGGGTTAGCATTAGTTGAAGACAGGTGCACCATCGACGTGCAGTACGCCTTTGTACACAGCGTCACCGTGCCCCCGTTGATGGTCTTTGAGGTTTACAATAATCAGCGGGAGGTGATGAGATATAGAGAGACAAAACAAAGAATTAATGAGATGGTCGATCATGAATGAAATATGTTTGTAAACTGTTTTATACATTCGCGTCAGGTCTTTCATTGTTTTTTGACAGAAACCTCGAGGAAATGAGCTCGCCAAGTGGCTTAAACGGATATAATCCACCTATGTTTTTACCATAAGTTATATTATATGTCGCAAAAAATACTGATCCTAAATGCAATATTGTTTCCATTATTTTTTTTCTGTGTGTGTAATTTTTTTCTTTGAATCAAGTGAATCAAAGTAATCCACAAATGTTTTTGTTTGTTTGGTTTTGGGGGTTTTTTTGGAGTGTTTATCGAAGCGAAAAGGTTTTTGCTCAAAATTTCCACTTGAAATATTCCTTCACCTTGTGAAGGGTAAAGGGATCGATTGTCATTGTAATGACTGTTCTGGGATGCATCGACCCTGTATCGCATAGTCAAGAGAAAAGACTTGATTGATTAATTAATTAATTGGAAAGCGAGAATTGTAATTTATTAGCGACTTCCTCTCTTTCTCTGAGTTCTTCAGTAATGACAGCGATGGCAGAGAAGGTATTGCCAAAAAGAGGAATTTTAGCGATGAATCTCTCTCCATCGTCATATGGGCAAATCCGGTCTCTTTTTACAGTTTTGGCATGCGCCAATGAGATCGAAGGAAGATAATCCACCAGTAATGCTGTACAGTATGTGGAGAGTTGATTGTGACTAAATCACCCGTGAAGTGGAGTTACAACCCAAAGTATCACTTTCAAATTATCTACATCTGGACAAAAATCACAAGCAATGTTTCAGCCAATTGACCTCCGGGCTTAACGCGGAGGTTCATTAGCTGGAACTTTGCTTGTGATTGTCATGCTTTGCAACAGATTAGCAATTATTGATCAGGTGACATTTTCACTCCGCGGGAGATTTAGTGATAATACACTCTCCACGTACTGTATATGCGGGTTCCAGGCCTTACCAAAAATTACAACGTGCAAAAACCAGGAATTTATGTCAAACGGACACACCTTCGGTATAACCGTTAGATTTGTATGTGAAACATGAGGAGATTTGTAGGGAATTTTCTCTTGACCACTCGCATTTTGCTGAAATTCAAATGCTGCAGGTTTTGGGAAAAATCTTTTTAAAAAAAAAAATACGAGGTGACTTTAGGCAGTTTTAAAGGATTTGTTTTCGTTGATGATAAGGACAAGGGAATTGGGCTTTCGCACCACCCACAAATGTGCAGACTTTGTAAAAATTACATATTGACTTGAATTGGAAACTGTCTATTAAACTTTCAGTTTAAAATCTAAACCACACATTAAAAATTCGTGCATTTTACACATTAGCATAATTTTGTTCTGCTCAAAAATTTCTCAACATTTCCTATTCCCTATAGAAAATTACATGTTAATGAGCAAACCAGCTAAAAGGAGTATGGGGCATGGGATTTTCAGTGTTAGCTTTTGCACGTGTGTGTTATTTGCCTGCTCACATTTAACATGCGAATCCCGGTGACGTTTTCTTTTTCTTCTTTTTTTTTGAACAGGTTTTGAAATTAACACTGAAATCTCCATAGCGAAAAACATTTGTTTTAAAAAAACGTATTTTCATACCAACGAGGGGGTCACATAATATGGTTTTGTTGAAATTATTGGAAAATGATTTAATTTTCAATTTGATAGAAATGCTTGTCATTTTTGATGAAGCTGTCTGAGGCTGTTTTGAACTTTTACGGCCCTCGGATGAATTTATCGCGCGCTAACATGTTCGACATTCAGAAAGAACTCTGCGCTTTAACAGAATAACTACGTGTTACTCCAGTCTGAACTTCCAGTGATTTAGTCTTTCTCTCCCTGTCCGTCCGTCCGTCCGTCCGCATCCGTCCGTCCGTCCGTCCGTCCGTCCGTCATGGCAATAATACGGGACTTATGAGTTTTTGTTTTGCCCGGACAGGCATTATGAGCTTACTTCCAGATTATGAGGTTACGTACAAATATTATGAGGTTAATGTCTAAACTATGAGACTTATGAGGCAAGAATCGATTTGTAGCGATTTTTCTGGGTTTATGTTAAGGTTTATGGTCAATTAACGACTGGGGTTAGCGTTGTCCCCTCTTCCGTCCGTCCGTCCGTCAGTCCGTCCGTCTCTTTCTTCCCCCTTTCTCTCTCTATCTCCCCCTCCCTCTCTCTTTCTCCCCCCCCCCCTTCTCTCTCTCTCTCTCTCTCTCTCTCTCTCTCTCTCTCTCTCTCTCCCTCGCTCTCTCTCCCCTCTCCCCCTCTCTCTCTCTCTCTCTCTCTCTCTCTCTCTCTCTCTCTCTCTCTCCAAAACGTACAAGGTCCCCCGCAAACGCGATTTGAAATCGGGTAATATTCTATGAATATTAACGTAAAGAAATCGTAACAAAACACGCGGTTGTATTATACAGCTGCAAGATACAGATTTTGTATTATAGACCCTTGATACACGTTGTATTTGGATAATTACGGCCCCAATACATACATATTATCAGATTAATGATATATAGAATAAATAGGTACTAGGGAGGGTAATCAGATTTAAATCACGAGCTGGATAAGGGTTTTAACCACGAGTAGGATAAGGGTTTTAACCTCTCGTTCAAGTAATTACTCGATGGCTCATTTGCTGCATTGGATTCGAGTCGTTCGAGCAATCCCTGTTCAAGTCATAACTCGATAGCTTATTTGCTGGACAAGATTCGAGTCGTTAAAGCAAGCAGACTGTATATGACTGTTAGAAGTAGTAGAAGCCAAGTACGACAATGGTGTGAAGTGATACCCGTAGCGGTAGTAGTGTAATGATAGGTACTGTGTGTTATGGATACAGAATTCAATAGTAATGTTACAAGGCTGCAAAGATGGTAGAACTCTATAGTAATGGTGAATACAACAGAGGCCAATCATAGGGTAGACAGCTGATGTTGTGATAGAAGCCGATGGTAAGACTACCACGACGGCACGACCTGTACTGAAGCTTGAAATTCCACTATGAAATCGCACTTATCAATTAATCAATTAATCAAGCATCAATCAATCTTTATTCATCAATGTACCTGGATTTAACAATATTGTACACAAAGAATAATTTTAACATATAACATTTTAATATCTTTAAGCTTGAGTATATTGTTACTTTTAAATAAAGGATCTGTATGGAAGTTATGTTTTTCATTGCTAATTATTCGCATCGCTCGTTTGTGTTGGAGAAATTACTTGCTTGCTGCCTTAGTGTTACCCCAAATCTCAGTTCCATAGACTAAGTGACTGTGTATCAGAGAGAAGTATAGAGTTCTTAATGCGGATTTGGGAAGCACGTTTTTTGCCTTGTTAATTGCATAAATTGTTTTAGATAATTTTTTACCTACCATCTCGATGTGTTGCTTGAAGTTTAGGTTTTCGTCTATTTGTATGCTAAGAAATTTGGCAGAAAGCTCGGTATGGTTGTTGCCAACTTGTTCAATTCACTGTTGTTGATTGAGATATTTCTACTATTAGAGTTATATCTGCTATTTGTTGGTTTGATAATTATCTATTTAGATTTGTTGGCATGCTTAACATGCGCTTAAATTGGAAAATTCTGCGTTTATATGGTTGAAAAAAGACTCAATGTTATGATGTGAATTATGAACCGCTGTGTATCATCTGCGAAAGATAGTAAGTTCAAATTTGTCGAAGATAGTAGGTTCAAATTTGTCGAGTAGGAAATATACACCACATTAAATAGTCTTCTTGTCAGATTTAGAACCTAAATACTCTACATACCGTTACCTCTCCGATAGATAACCTTTGACCCATTCATTATTAATTCCTCTAACGCCATATGACTCTAATTTACTGAGTAATATATTGTGGTTTATTGTGTCGAAAGCTTTTGAAAAATCTAAGGATACGACCAATGTGCAATCTTTAGTTGCTTTGTCATAATTGTCGGCTACTTTATGGAGTAGCGGCAATACTGGACGAGTTGTTGAATGATTCGCCCTAAATCCATATTGATGTTCATATAAAACTTCAAAACTGTTTTAAAAATTACAAAGTCTCCTGCATGCTTCTTTTTCAAGCCGCTTTGAAAATATGGTCAGTATACTGATTGGTCTAAAGTTATTGATATCCTTGGGGTTGCCAGATTTGAATCCTGGGGGAACTTTCGCAATTTTCATTTTGTTAGGCACAATACCAGTCGCAAATGCCGTGTTTATTATATGGGCTATATAGGGCTGGCGACTTCATTGATGCTTAACTTCATAATTTTACTTGAGATATCATTACAATCTTTACTTATTTTTGATTTCATATTACCTGGTATAGAAATCATTTCCTGTGGTGCCGTAGGTGTCATGTAGAATGTATGAGGAATTACTTTGTTTATATATTTTGTGTAACTCGTTTCTGAGGAAGGAACCAGGACACTTACATTTTGGAAAAGGATTTATTAAATTCCTGTGCAATTTCAGCGGCGTTGGAAATGTGTACACCATCGACATCAAAGCCAGAAAATGGGGCGGAAACGGGTTTGCTCGCGTGAATAGCATTCCTTAATATATCCCATGTTCTCTTCAAATTATGTTTATTTTCCAGCAGAATCCGATCGAAGTATAAGGTTTTGTTTTATCTGTTGAAGATTTGACAACATTGTCGATAATTGTATTTCTTTATTATAGGAGGGGAGTTTAACTTTTTACGATATAATTTATATTTATTGACCAATTTTTGTATCAGACCATCAGTCATCCATGGCTGTCGCCTGATGCACTGGTGTTTCACGGCCATGGTTTTGAGTGGACACGGGGTATCAAATATCGTTAAGTAAATGTTCAAAAAGCTTCCATAGGCGTTGTTTTGGACATGTGCAGTTTAGGACAGACGAGAAGTTGCAGGTTGACAATAGTTGTTTAAATGCGGCTATATTTCTTTCACTAAATATGTGCTTAGAAACCTTGTGAACACATTTGGTCTTGATGCTGCTCGGTTCACAGTAAAATGTACCAAAATGGTCCACGGCTTCAACAGTGATAATACCTGATTTAGAGCCTAGAACAGGATTATTTCTGTGAATATGAGTAGGTAATAATTGCGGATTGACGACCACTTGTACATGTACGTGTACAACATACGTACACGATGCGTTCACCAACGTGGAATTCAGTGTTAAATCACACGCTTGTTCACAAAACTGTACAATGGTCTTGAATCCCCTCCATGTTTTTTGTGACTCCTAGATCGCACTTTTAACGTTCAAATACTCGTGGTGAACACGCGTTTTTTAAAAAAAGGGTGAAATTGTACATCTTCATTTTTATCTTGTACTTAATTTTTTGTCGACGTTCCCATCGCAGATCAGACCATCGAACGCGAGCAAAAGGAAAAAAATTCTGGGTCATCATCAAAAAACGGTCTTGGGGATTCTAGACCAGTGGTCCAGAACCCGCAATTGTTTTGAGGCAGTGGTCCAGAACCCGCAATTGTTTTGAGACGGTGAGTTTTTTCCCATTTATGACATTATTAGGGGAATTCCCCACTATGAGAAATTCCCAAACTCAGCTAATCGAGCGATCGGATCGCTCGATTCCCCACCAATCGACCGATCGGATCGCTCGATTCTCGTAAACTCGATCATACAGAGTTATCTCCCCTCGTCGTGGGGTGGGGGAATATCCTAGGAAATAAATAAAAGTGATCGATATATATAGGAGAGAGAAAAAAAACTATAAATAAATAGTTATTTAGAAAATTAAATATATCAAATCGAATAGATAATAAAAAAAAATACGTAAATCATGAGCGATTCTCAGACTATTAGAGCGAGGTTTCTTTTAAACATGCTGATGAGAGCATACGCAATCTGCGTGAACGAACAGCTACGTCCCATCTTGTTAGAACGATGCGTCGGGTGTCGGGATTATCTAGACTTCGATCACGAGAATCATTCGTGTCTGACGATGGAAAGGGAAGATATGGTCGTCATGTATTTCGAACCGGCGTTCGAACGCGTTAAATTCAACGATGTGATCACGTTTTGGAAGAGATTAGTCTTCTGTAAGAATCGAGACAGGCCCACAGATTCGGAAGAACTGAAATTGGCGCGTAGAAGTTTGACTTTAGAAGACAAGGGATGCATCAAGAAATTATTGCTGAACGAAGCATACGTCTAAGTTTTTTTTCGTTGATATAAAATAAGGGAGAGTAGAAAATAAAAAAAATAAATACACACATAAATTTTTTTATCTAATATTAGAAAGAAAGAAAAAAACACAAAATGAGAACCAGAAATAAATTGTATCCGACGTTAGTGGACGACGAGGACGAGAAGCCGAACGGCGTTTTGCCGACGGCGCCGTCGCTAGAAGAAAGAGAAAGAGGAGAGAGGTATTGCATCGATCAAATCAGTAGAATCTAATTGTATCTGACTCGAGAGAGAGATTCTCGTCGTTCCCTCAAGAAGAAGTATTCGCGTTTCGTGAAATTCGTCAACGCGATCGACACGACACTCATCACGATTTCCATGGGTTTACACGCGGCCGGCATCGGATTGTTGTCGACCGCGGTCGGCATTCCGATCGTGTTGACCGTAGAAGGAGTGGCTCTCGCCGCCGGATTGTTTAGCACGCTCGGAAACTTTTTGAGTAGGAAATTATATCTGAAGGCGAGGAAACACGACAAGATTCGCGTCTTGGCCGACTCCAAGATCGACACGATATCCGAAATGATCTCTATGGCGTTGAAAGACGGTAGGATATCGGACGGAGAATGCTTCGCGATATTGAGCGAGAAAACGAAATACGATGCCATGAAAGGAGCCGTGAGAATCAAGACTCGTCAGATCATCAAGGAAGAGATGAAGGATTCTCTCGTGGAAAAGGGTAGGAAAGAGGCCAGGGAGGAATTCAGTAAGATGATAGAACTCAAGAGCAGCGATTGATAAAAAAATATATATATATAATAAGAACAGAATTTAAAAAAAAAAATATTAAATTTATATATAAAATAAAAAAACGAAATTAATTTAAATAACTCTTAAAAAAATGTATTGCGTAAAGTGTAAGAGAGTTACCGAGACGAGTAATTCTAGAGAAGTGCGAACTAAAAACGACAGACGGATGCTTCGCGGAATTTGCGACGTGTGTGGTTCTGTCAAGACGCGATTCGTCAAACAAAAGAACGCGAGCAAAGGTAAAGGCATCGTGAATAAAATGATCAACAATCTACCTTTCGAAATGCATCTGCCCGGTCACAGTTTCACGGGACCCGGAACGAAATTGAACAAGAGACTCAACGCCGATCTGACTCCCAAATCTTGGAGCAAACCCGTGAATAGGGTGGACGCGGCCGCGTATGATCACGATCTGTGCTACGCCGGACATCCCGACACCAAGACTCGCAACAACGTCTGCGACAAAAACATGTTGGGGAGATTGAGAGGCATATCGAATCCGACCAGGAGAGAGAAGATGGAACGTTCGCTGGTCGGCAATCTGATCGGCGCGAAACGTCGATTCGGATGGGGCGTTCAAAAAAAAAGCGCATCTGAAAAGAAGAAGAAACGATTATTGACGGGCGAATTGGCCGAGGAGTTACACAAACCCATAGTGCGTAAATTTCGAAAGAGAAGGGTGTTCGTGAAGGGTCTGGACGACATTTGGTCTGCCGACTTGGTCGACATGAGATCGTTTTCGAGGTGGAATGAGGGCGTCAAATATCTATTGACGGTCATCGACGTGTTTTCCAAATACGGTTGGATCAGAGCTTTGAAGGATAAATCGGGACCTTGCGTCGCCGAGGCTCTGAAGAGCGTGTTCGACTCGTCTTCTCGAAAACCGAGTAAATTGTGGGTGGATAAGGGAAAGGAATTCTACAACAAGCACGTTCGTCGATTGGTAGACCTCTACTCGATCGAAAACGAATAGAAAGCCAGCGTGGTGGAACGTTGGAATCGAACGATGAAGGAGAAGATGTACAGATACTTCACGGCGAATTCGACCAAGAAATACATATACGCTCTGAACGGTCTGGTCAAAGATTACAACAACACGCGACACAGATCGATCAAGATGACTCCCGCGGAAGCTAGCGATCCTCCAAACGAAAAACGAGTCTACGCGAATCTATATCCCGAGAGATCTAAGATCAGGAAGAAGTCTAGAACGCCGAAATTTGCGGTCGGCGATCGAGTGAGAATCTACGCTTATAAGAAGCACTTCGAAAAGGGTTATACTCCTCGATGGACCTCGGAAATTTTCGTGATCATCAAAATATTTCACACCGATCCGGTGACTTACGAAATCGAAGCTTTGGATGGAGAAGAGATTATCGGAAAGTTTTACGAACAACAATTACAGAAGACGAAGTTTTGATGAAGAACACAAAAGTTTTTTTTATTTACTCTCTTTAACATTTTCTTGTTTACACACATATATATATAAGAGAGAAAAAAAAATAATAATAAAAAATAATTAAAAACTATTTTTTAGATAAAGAAAGCAAGTTAATTAATAAACAAAAAAACTAAAAATCCTTTAAAATGACAAATATACTAGATATAACACAAAGCATAGTGAAAGATGAAAGTATTCAAGAATATGAGGTTCACGAATACGAACCGGTAACCGGAACGAGTTTGAACAATGCGGGAGAGATAAGAATCAACATCGAAACTCAAGATCTATTCGTACATCCTAGCGAGAGTTACATAGTGGTGCAGGGACGTCTCACCAAGGAAGATGGGAGTGACTACGCCGACGACGACACGGTTACTCTTGCCAATAATGGCATCATGCATCTATTCAGTAACATAAAATACATGCTATCCGGACAAGAGATAGAATCTGTTTTTCATCCCGGTCAGGCCACCACGATGTTCGGACTCTTGACGTATCCTGATGATTTTTCGAAATCCAGAGGACTTAATCAGTTGTGGGTGAAAGACACCATAGGCCCTGCTAGCGCAGGCGCCGCCGCGATATTCGACTACGTCGTCAAGACGTCCAGACCTAAAGGAACGTTTTCGTTCAGGATACCTTTGAAACACATCTTCGGATTCGCGGACGATTACAACAAGATCATGTACGGATTCAAACACAATCTGACGTTGATTCGAAAAGGAAACGACGACGCAATAGTGAAACTCACCGCGACCGATGCGGGTAAGATAACTCTACACAAGATATCGTGGTTCGTTCCGCAAATGGAGCCTTCGATTGTGGAGAAAGCGCGTCTCTACAAGATCATAGAATCCAAGAGTAAATTACCCGTGTGATTTAGAATGAGACAGTGCGACACGGCTAGCATTCCTCCCTCCACGAATCACTTCGATTGGAGATTGATGGTGAAATCCGCTTCCGAGAGACCGCGTTTCATCGTGGTTGCGTTTCAGACCGATAGGGACGGGTCTCAGGAAAAGAATGCGTCGCTGTTCGATCACAGCCATTTGAGAAACATGCAAGTGTTTCTGAACGCCACGAGATATCCAGCAATCGATTACAATGCGTCGTTCGACAAGAACGATTTCTCCAGACTGTACGGCGATGCCGCTGATTTTAGAAAGAAGTATCACGGTCTAGACGAATTGATGAGCAATCCTAACATATCTCCCGGCGAATACAAGTCGATGTATCCCATGTTCGTATTCAACGTCAGTAAACAGAGTGAACAACTCAAGAGTAGCGTCTTAGACATTTAGATCAAGATGCAATTCGATAGGAACGTGCCGAGAAAAACCGAAGCCTTCGCCCTGGTCCTGTCGGACAGAGAATTACAATTCGAATCGGACGGAAATAAGATGTCGATCATTCGATGAGAGATGAGTGTGTGAAAAAAAAATAAAAAACAAAAAAAAAAATAAAAAGTAATGAGTCATTATTAAAAACAAAAAACACAAAAAAAATAAATAGAGTAATGTGATCTAGAGAGATTGAACATCTTTCTAAATCTCATTACTTTTTTTTTTGTTTTTTTTTTTTGTTTTTAATAATCACACATTATTTTTCTTTTTAATTCATTATTTTCCACGCGTTCACTGTTTGTTCAAAGGATCTAGTTCGATCAGTAGCCTCACCACGGAAGTGGCAGCTTCGGGATTATTGGTTTTCGTGACGAAATTAATCCTGTCTCCGGCATTCACTTTGAGAGGCGTGCCGAACATGCTAACATTCGCGTGTTGATTCTCAGTCTTTTCGATGCTGTATCTCTTATCGCTCTCTACACCATTCACCATGAGATTGACGACCGCTCTGTTATTCAAATCCGAGGAAGCCAGACTCATTCGAAGGATTTCACCTCCCAGCGGCATGGGATATCCCACCTGACCATGTTTCGATCCACTACCTCCATTTCCGAAAGACCACTCAGCTTTTCCCTCATCTAAGGCGCCGGCCTCTTCGGCCCACACGGTGATCAATTGTCTAGCATATTTGACTTTCTCCACCACCGAAATCAGGGTGCAGGCATCCGTCATGTGCACGGGATCCGGTAAATTCGTGAGCGCGTGTCCACCCATGTCTAGTTTACCTTCCATGATGTCGCCCTTTCTCCAGACCGAGTTGTCGTCCACGTACTTCCTGCTTACCACGCTGGAATCGAATTCGGGATCGTGATCGAGACCGAATAAATTGTGACCGTTCATGTTGATGCCACCCTCCATGGTTTCGCCAGATTCTTTGTTCAGGTAGAGATCGTCCACTTGCGATTCTAGGTATTCTTGTGATTGTATCACGGCAGAATCTACGTAGCCCTTGTTGACCGCGGTTGAGTCCGCATCGGTGTCGTCGATCTTCGACAGATTCAATATCTTGTGGAATCCCGCATTCAGATCCGATTTCATTTCTTGTCTGTCAGACTTTCTCTGTTCCAGATCTACATAGTGTTTGGTCGCCACGTCCTTGGGATTCATGGGAGTGGCCACGTTCGTTATCTTGTTAGAATTGGCGTTCAATTCCGAGTGCATCGTTTTCAGAACGTATCTATTTCTCAGGTGTTCACTGAATCTCGCGTGAGAGTCGTCTGCGTATTTCTTGGTCGCGACATGAGTGGGATCTATGGGATTCGCGACGTTCACCAAACGTTTGGATTTCAGATCGAGATCGTCGGTCATGGTTTTATCCACGTAATTATCTAGCAGGATTCGTTCGAAATCGGCGTTCCCCCTGTCGACGTATTTTTTAGTCGCAGCATCTGTGAGATCTATCGGCTCGGGAAGATTGTAGAGCTTCTTATCGTTCATGTTCAAAGGTTCTTCTCGAGGTTCGTATCTCCGAACGTAACGTTCGTCCAAGTTGGCAACGTCGTAACCATCATCGACTTCGAACGTCTTCCTCTTCTTTCTTGGGTTAACTTTTTCGTCGTCACTTCTACCAAATTTATCGACTGGCATGTTGTTGTGGGATTTTTTTTTTTTTTTTAGAAAAATGTGTTCAAAACGCAGTTTATTAAAAATGAACTATGTTATTTTATTTTTCGTTTTTATTCGATTAAAATTTTTTTAAAATAATTTTTTATCTTTATATATACTTTAAAAAAAAAAATCTCTCTCTAATGTAAATCATTGAGAATGTCTTGAAATCGATCTCCTTCAGACCATTTCTTGAGAATGTAGAGACACAGGTGACTGCAAAACACTTGATGTGGTGATTGCACTTGTTCCGTGTTGTAACGAACCATCGATTTGTTGAAATAGTTCTTTATTTCTTTTGGCGGCGAGATTCCGTAGCTGTCGAAATAATAATTTTTCTTCTTCACGTTCTTCATCCACGCCACCCAGTGAGTGCCTTCACCCGATGAATCGTCTAGATTTAAAATTCCGCATTCCGATTGTCGAGGTCTTCTCTTCGGCAAGGCATCTCTGGAAAACACTCCTAGAAAATCTTCGATTTTCAAATCTTTTGCCGCATTCAACAGATCGATGTTGGATAGGGGTATCTTTTTCTTATTCATAAATGCGTATATATATTTTTTTATTTATTTTATTATAATTTACTAAAAATGATGTTATTTTTTTTTCTATTTTTTTCTTTTTCTTTTTCAACTAACTTTCTCGATGTCACTATCGATTTCTATAATTTTGTGTTCATCTAATTCTTCTTGATTTTCTGGAATCCTATCATCCACAATCGTATCTGGAATCTTATCATCCACAATCGCATCCAGAATCCAATCATCTCCATTCATATCGTCTAAAATTAGATCCAAAGTCCAATGTCCGAGTGCCAAAGTGCTTATTTTATCGTCTAACATGAATCTCTTGTCATCGTCGGCTGTCAGCGAAATCTTGTTGACTATTTCAGTATACAAGTCGTGATTTTCACTTCGAATCGATTTCATAGTCTTATACACCGGACTACTTCCTAACAGACAATCTTTATACTCTTGGAAAGAGATGTTTTTCTTCACCACGCACGCTTTAACTCCTTTGCACTTCTTGATCTCTTCATCATCTTCTAGATGATAAGCATACAGTTTGGGTCTCAAGCCTACGAATTCGATGATCTGTTTACCGCAGCTCTCGTCCTTAAATTTACCCAACACCTTCTTGTTGTCGTTCAATTGAATGTTGGACGGGTGATCGACGGGATAATTGCTCGTGTCGAACCAATCGGCCACGTCCAGAGATATATCTCGGTAGACGTCTTTCGTCTCTATCTCGTAAACTAAACTGTCCATGTCAGTGAACAGTAGTTTGGCTTTGTCACCAAATTTTCGTTTGACGTAATCGTAGTGAAACTTGTACATCAATCGCTTGCTGATATCTAAGATGATCGGTCCGAGATAATACGGTTTGTCGAACTTCAGATGCGTCTTTTGCATGTGAACGGCCACTAGATTTTCGTTGAATATGGTTCGGTGTTTGTAATTGGGTTTCACCACTAATTTTTTAGCTCTTTTCTCAGACGTGATGAGTCGAACGTCGGTTCTCTTCCTGATGTTTTCCATCGATTTGCCGTATACGCAGTTGTTCATGAGTTTGAAGAAATCTTTTTCGAAATCGTTCTCGGCTCAAGTTCTGAGATTCGTGTTGAGATCGATGTATTTTTTCATCCAAGGCTCTTCGTCAAATCAAATGATGCGATGTATGTCGACTAATTTCATCCCGTAATCCACGTACTGTTTCAAATTCTCACTGTAGACAACGTAGTTATGTTTGTTAAATAAATTGGGAATGAGTTTTTCCTCGTCTCCTTCATTCGGTTCCATTCGTTCGGGAGCCAGCGGATAATCGTTGTGTAGACCGTGTAATTCTTCCGGATAGTTCAAATCGACTTCTAAAATGCAAGGATAGTCTCTCCATTTTTGCATCTCTTCTGGTTCCTTCACCCATTCGAAATTTCTAATCGGTAAAGGATGACTCATAGCCCAACCGTACAGATTATTGGCATCCCAATACTGTATGTATTTAGTCGACCGTTTCGAATCGAAACCTTCTTTCATGTAGGGATTGTTAGCTTCAGAATGTCTGTGGGAGATCATCGAGACGCCACCTCTCGCAGCCCTTTCGAACATGAGCAACATGTCCACGTCGGATAATAATTCCAATTGGACTTCGGTGGTCTTCAACAGAGCGTCCCACGCCAGACCGGGTGCGGTGAAATACCAAGCGGGATCCAGATCATAATTTCGACGACAGACGTCTCGAAAATTTTCGAACACGTCTGCCAAGAGCAGAACGTCGGTCTTCAGATAGAGATCATGATAATCTCTCATGGTTTTCATATCGAATGATTTCCACACGTTTTTGGCGTGTTCGTAATTCTCGTCGGAAATGTCAGATTCGTAAAATTTCAAATAAAAATCTTCTTTCGAAGGTAGTGCGGTGTCTTCGAATCTCTTTAGATTGTTCATGTAATCGTAAGGATAGACTCCTTTCCTCAACATGACGTCTACTCGTCCTCCAAAATGTTCGCTCGTGATTATAAATTTATCCTTGCTCATGTTATCGACTAATTTTTCCAGAGCGGTCGACATGAATTTAAAACTGTCGATGAAACGTATGCCTCTACGAATGGATTTCGTTTTTTCTTTCAACGTATTTCCGTCGATTACTCTTTTCTTCTCCATGAGCTTCCATTTCGTGAAGGAAATGTATCTTTCTTCGCTGTTCGCGATGCAATTTAATTCTTCGTGTGAGGTGCCGAGATTTTTCATGAACAGATGACTGTTGTAACCCGAGAGATTGTGAAACATCACCGGATAGAAAGTGGCGTCTCGATATTTTAAATTACACTTGCTGTGAGCCGGACCGCGATACAGACCCGTGTAATGATCGTGGTCTCTAACCTTCTTATTTTCCTCTGAATTCTCGTCGAACGATTGTCTGCATATGTGACATTCGGTGGCTCTGTTATTTTCGTCCTGCTGCTCTCGCGTGATGATCATTTTCGCCGGAGTTTTGAATTTGTCGTATAACATTTGAATTTTCGATTCTAACTCTTCCACGAACCTTTGTGCCACGTCGTCGTCTTTGCACTGTTTCGTGTAGGTGAAGGGACCCATGTCGTGTTGCGAGTCGAAAGCGCATTTCACGTAAATGCAATAGCCCAAAGGTATGTGTTTTTGATATCTTTCGACGTAACTTTGAAGAGCGTTGGGTTGACAGGAACTCATTTTCGCGGTGAAACATTCGAAATCGGCGTACACGATGAATGGTACTTTTAACCTTCTATTGTGATTTTCAAACTTCACAATTGGGTTGGGGCATTTCACAATTGGGTTGGTGTTGGGTTGGGGCATTTCGACGGCGACACCTTGATTTTCGTTGCAATATTTTTGATGTTTCGCTAATGATTTTTCACTGTGAAACACGTTGATGCAATTGTAACATAAAGATATCTTTCCTTTATAATTATTATTTTGTTTCGACAGTAATCGGGTCGGATGTTTAACCCAACAATAATGACGATTGTCACCATTCGAAATCAATAATAAAATAATTGTCTTTTCTCTTCCGCAATACGAAGTCTGTCTGAGAGGATAGATCATTCGTTTTTCGTCGTCGTATCCAAGGACGTTCACCGCAACGGTGGGATTTTGAGCCTCGAAACGTTCGATATGTTTTAACTCTGTTGGAAAAGTCACTCCGTTCCAATCGAGATTTTTAGAAGTTTCCTCATAATGAGAAACTCTATCGGTGTGTATTTCGACAGGGTATAAAGCAGAGGTGACTGCCCATTTAAAACACTGATCATCTTTATTTCTCACGTTGACCACGGCGTGTTTCTTAGTCAAGAAATACGGTAATTCCAAGTAGGAAGATCCTTTCAACGGTTCGTTTTTAGTTATGTGAATTTCGAGTTTCAACACCTCATCGAACGTCCAATTACTACCTTCATGTTGACAATTCGCGAGAGACGTCAACATCTTGTCTTTCATCTTTTCGAAAACGTCCGATAGATCTGAACCTCGAAATACGGGATCGACGTTAGATCTGAAATATGCATTTTTCACGATGCTCTCGCCAGACTTCACGTCGATTTTATTCATTATGCAATGGAGTATCATCTTAATTTTTAATCCCACATTCATGTATTCACGAAACAAATCCAATACTTCTTTCTTCACCCGTTCCATGAACAATTTCAGATCGACTTTCTTCAACAAGGGAATCACGTCGAAAGTTTTAAAAACGCCTTTGATCGCACTCTCCCGTTCTACGGGTTTCGATTGGAATAGTTCTGCAACGAGTCATGTTACATATTCTTCACCTTTCTCTTCGTCGATTGCTCATTGAATTTCACTCGATATATCTCGTTTGTCTTGAATCTGAAGTGCATCACTCGTTTTCATTTTAGTTTTTCTTTTCTTTTCTTTGGAAACTTGATGGCTTTTCGTTTAGTCGTCTTCTTATTTTTCACAACTGATGCATCTTTTGACGTCATTGCTAGCGACATTTCGTTTGCCTTTCTAGCGTTTCGCAAATATTCTTGTATGACTTCAATTTTTTTTGATTTAGTTCTATGATTTCTGAAATCTGAAATTTGTAATAGTTTACAAATCTCGTTTAACTGAGGTATGGTTTTCTCATTTAAATTTACCATTGTTTTATCTGTTTGCTTCATTTGTAAGAATATTTTTTTTTTTTGGAATTTTGTATTAAATAATTTATTAAAAAAGTTTTGCTTTTTTACTCTTTTTATATATATATAATAGAAAAAAAAAAAAAAAAATTTAAATTATAAATTCAATTTTTTTTTCTTTAATGTGTTTTTATTCAAAAACAATTTAAGACCGCTTTTATTTCTCGCTCGCAAACCGAACACGTTTTCTCATCTTCGTAATGACATTCTCTACAGTAATGCAGGTGTGCGCACGGTAGAAACAAGACGTTTGCGACACCTTCGCAGACCAGACACTTGGTGGTGGACGTTTTACTCGGCTTGTTTTTGACGAGTGATGATAACTCGTCCGCTTCCGCCATGAATTTGATGAGATGTTCTAAAGTTATAAATTGAGACAGGGTCTTGTTCGCATTGTTTAACGCATCGTACAATTGTTCCTTGGTGTATCCAAGTTGTAACATATCCATCAATAATTTTTGGTTTTTATCTCTATCCCTCTCTTTGTCTTGGATTTTGATCAATCCCAACGTTAGGATCTTGTTCAAATAATCGCATTCATCTTTTTCAATATTACTTATGTGTTCTAGTAAAGGTACATCGTGAGGTTCCCAATTCATCAAATGTATGTCACAACAAAAACATTTGACTTTGTCGCCTCTACCCACGTAAATGAAACCCGTGGCGGCTAAATCTTCGGGTTTTTGAGCGAGATGCGAAGGCCAATTTTTAAACGTTTGAAGTCTTGCACGTTCTAGACTATAATTCGGATGTTTGGACTTGATCATTGTTTTTACCTCAAAATTGAGTTTGTAAGAATTTTTTTTTTTTTTAACTTTTATTTTTATATAAAGAGAAATAAAGAGAAACTTTTTTTAACAAATTATTATTTAAATACAAAATTTAAAAATATACATTATTTGCAAGAATTCATAAAACCCAAATAATCGATCATGACAACAACACCTAAAAGATGCGAATTGAAATTGAAACGAGACAAAGGGTATGAGAAATCCAGTTTTAATATCTATACATTACAACCACACGATCCCATCGAATTGAATGAGGTCGAGATGGTGGACTTAGAGCGCTACTACCACAAATATCGAATGTGTTTGAAAGTGGATGAAGCCGCGCTCGATTTGTTTTACGAGTACCAAAGCGAACTGCCGAATAATATCATCATCGCTGAAGACAGAGAATTCGACAGGGGTGATTTATTGTTGTCCTATGGAGATTACATATATCCAATAATCTCACCCGAACTCGTGAAGAAATCGGGTGGTGAGAGCGCATTCGCCTATGAAAAAAAACGCAAAAGAGTAAAGATAAACATTCACACCATTTTCGTATGTGGAAAAATTACGAATGTCAACTTGCTAATAATGGACTTGGAAATATAAACAATAGAGAGATTGAAATTAAAATTTAACTTTTTATATATATATATAAAGAGAAAAAAAACTTTTACTAAAAAAATTTTACATTAAAGAAAATTAAAAATTAAAAAAACAACTTTTTTATATATAAAGAGCAAAAAAAAAACTTTTTAAACAAATTATTATTTAAATACTAAATAATCGATCATGAAGACAACAACACCTAAAAGATGCAAATTGAAATTGAAACGAGTCGAAAACGTATAAGAAATTCGGTCATAAAATCTATAGATTACAACGACACGATCCCATCGAATTGAACGAGGTCGAGATGAAGGGCTTAAAGCACAAATACGAGAAATATAAGATGCCTTTGAAATTGGATGAAGCCGCGCTCGATTTGACTTACGAGTACCAAAGCGATCTGCAGAACATCGTTATCGCCGAAAATAGAGAATTCGACAAGGACGATTTGTCGTTGCCCTATGGAAATTACATATTTCCAAACATCTCATTTGAACTCGTGAAGAAATTGGGTGGTGAGAGCGAGTTGACCGATGTAAAAAAACTCAAAAGAGTAAAGATAAACATTCAACACGTTTTCGAAAAAGGAGAAGACACTCATGTCCAAATGCTAATAACGGACTTGGAAATATAAACAATAGAGTGATTGATTTTTAGCGAAGAAAAATGAAAAAAAAAAAAGTAATAAGATCATCTTTAGATCTCATTACTTTTTTCTTTTTTTTTTGTTTTCCTTCTTCTTCACTATCAGCATAATATATTATAATAACGTTTCCTTTTCTCTCAGTTTTCAGCGTCGATTCTTCTTCTTTTTCTTTTTTTCTTTTTCTTTGTGATATGATACGTTTATAACAACATTTTTGTTTATCCTAATCATAATTATGAACGAATGTTGTGCATCTCTTGGTAACACTCGCATCATTACCATTCTCTTAAGAAGGTAGTGGTGACCGTGGAAAGCATCATCTCATTCTCAACTGTCTATCCCGTGCTTTATCTATCTCTTTCATTAGTTCTTTCCTTAGATATCCATCATTAACGTCTAACCATTTTTTTATTTTTTCGCTCTCTGGCTTGCAATGTTCGTCATTATCGTCAAATTGTTTCTCCACCTTTTCATCCAGGTGATAAATTTGTTTCTCCACCTTTTTATCCATTTTAAATATATTATTTTATACTTTCTATGATTTTATATTTTATATAATTTTATATTATAATAACATATTCAAAATCGGTATATTCTTAAATGGCGAATTCTCACCGAGCAACAAACCCTTGCCGAGTCACTCAACGTTCCGTCCACTCTTCAGATAGAGACCGTTTCCTCTCAGAGAGTTGCCACCTCTAACGGGTTCTAGATACAATCCTTTACCGCTGTCGTCTACGTGGACGCGACACACGGCTCCTCCCTTCTTCAAAAACAGTCCACTGCCACCCATTAATTTCTCAACTGCCGAACTTGCGAGTCCCGTGAGAGCTCCCATGCCGAGAGTCTTTCCGAGAAAGGGTAGCGCCTTTGCGGCGAATGGTAATGCTTTTGCGGCTATTCCTGCCAATAGCGGTAGGAAACCACCTTTCATTCTCAAATTGTATCTCAATTGAGCGGGACTCATTCTCACCGTCAACCCTCTTCCATCGCGAATCGCTTTCTCCATCCTTTTGATTTGACTTCTGGTCCAGGCGATCGAATCCTGACCGCCTCTCGTCAGATCTTCGTGAGTGAATTTGAATCTCACCGCCTCGCCTCGAGTTGTTAACACTCTCTTAAGTTTCTTCCTCTGTCCTGCAGATATGTTCACGTTTTTAACCATGTATTCTGTCATAATTCTGTTTTTATTTTAAATATTTTTACTTCAATTGTTTCTTGTTTAATAATTATATTAAAATAATTTTGTAAAATTAATATTGCGTTTATTTTATTTTTGTTATCTATATATATAATATTTTATTTTATTTTTTTTTGCTTTTATATTTCTCTTATGTGAAATCGTATCGTCACTCTCTCTCCGCGAAGATCTAACAGTTCACCATTTTGATCCGTCAACATGGTTTTGAGACTATACAACGTGTCTAAAATCACTGGTAGATAAACTAAATTTTGAGGTCGCTCCACGATCTTATAACCCGGCGACACGTTTGGAAAGAAGGAATAGATTCTGGCTATGACGTCGTTGGGCAATCTGCGATCCATGCACTCTCGAAGCAATCTGTATTCGGCTTGAAACAAGCTCTTGCCAAACACGAACAATATCTGTCGTAATCCAACCAGTCGGGTCGGGACAACAGATTCATCAACAGATTGGTCTTTCCACAATTCGATTTTCCCACTATCAAACTTCTTATGCTCTTGGGAAAGAACTCGTTATTCGACCTCTTGGTCGCGGCGTCGTTCCAAGACATATCTTTAATGTTCATCTTTGTTTTATTTTGTTTGTTATTTTAGATTCTTTTCAAACACAATTTTTTTTATGTTTTTCAAACTCTCTTTTTAATGTTATTATTATTTATTTATATCGCACCGTCGCGAGTTCTCTTCAATCCGGATCCACTCGTCATTTTGGCTAAATCTTGTATGGGCACCACAGCATCCTTAAAATCTTTCCAACTTTTCGGCGTTCGCTCTAACGCAGCTCGATTCGCCGGCGGACTGATCAACTTGTCGATCTGCCCTCTTGCCAGCCACAGAAGCTATCCTACCACTGGCTTCGGAAGCGGCTTTCTTACCAGCATCCAAAGCCGTCTTCTTACCGACCTCAAACGCGGTCGATGCGAGTTTTCTACCCGCATTGCTCGTGAACGCTCGCATTATAGAATCGACGATGCCTGAACCGCCTTGAACGTAAGTTCTGACGTATCCCCTGTTCTTTATCACCAACATATTTTATTTTTATGATACATTTTTGGTTTTTTTTCACTGGTAAATCGTTTTTGCCGTTTAAATACTTTTTATTATTCTAGTGTAAGAATTTACTGTTTTATTTTTGTTTGTTTGTTTGTTTGTTTCTCTCTACTTATTATATACACATCAATCCTTCAATTCGTTCATCAGCCTTTTATACTGGTTTTTATTCAAAACCTTCTGTCTTAACAATTCGTCAGATATAGCAACTATCTGATTATCTAATCCCGTGTTACCAGCCCGTCTGCTCGCCATCAACAAACTCAATCTCTGAGACAGAGCGTCGGAATCGCTCGGAAGAAAAGTGGTTTTCACCCCTTTGCCAGTCACCGATTCGACGAACTTCTTGTTCATATCCCATATGGGTTTCACCACTTTCGTCCACTTGTAACCTCTGTTGGCTTTGGGTCTCGTCTCTCTGGCATCGTTATTTCTCTTCATGGCGTGGGTCTGGACCAGAATGTCTCCGTAATTGTCGAAATGCTGTTCCGTGTAATCGCCGGGCTTGTCGTAAAGGAGCAATCTCCGCAGACGATCGGTCAATTCGTATCTGTTCGAACCGACGATCAATTCATCATCCCCAATATCCACTTCCGTATCACCTACAAAAATCCTTCCCTCCGAATCCTTATAAAATCCATACGACTGATCTCTCTTACCGCCATCATCATCGGACGATGCGACGCTACTAGTGGTGATAGTCGAAGCTGTATCGTCGCTCTCGCTCATATCTGTTTGAATTCCCGTGGGAACGTAATCCGGTGTAGATTGAACGGAATACCGATTTTCAAAACTAGGAGGTAACGAACCCATTCTCAAAGAACTCTCCTTTATAGGTCTCAATTCTTCGACTATCTCCTTCCTGCTTCGCTCTTGACCCTCCGTCACGGGTTTAAATATTTTTGTGGCTTCGAGTTTGAGTTCCATCTCACCAAGACGTCTGCTCCTGTCAGCAGACTGAATGCCCTTCTTAGCACGTTCAAACTGGTCTAAAATTAAATCTCGGCGTCTAGGATCCATCTGTAAAAACATCTTTCGTTTTAATTGTTTTTATTATTTTCAAAATTAAATGTTTAATTATATTTTTATGTTTTAAGTAATAAAAAAACTCTTTCCGTCTTAATATAATAATCTGAAAATATTCACATCTCAACTGACTGTGTTAATTGAAGTTTAAAAAATACGTTTAAAGAGTACATGACAAACCGGTTTCTGATTTAATGCATTTTGACAGTAGTTTTTACATTTGTCAAAAGATTTTCATTCACACATCAATTCACTGAGTGTCGAATTAAGAGAGAATCCTTTTGATGACTGCGATTGCTATCATGAATATATTAAAAATTTTACCACTCAAAACCTAATTGAGCGGAAAATGCATTTTAAACATTCCGATAAGTGTTTGACTTTTTTTTTTTTTCGAACGAACGCTTAACAGTCAATCTCTCTCATCAAGACAAAATACGAATATCTATTACAGATCATCTCTTTCGAACAAAAAACCCTCAAAACTCAATTTCTATCCGTCCCATCAAGAGAAAACATGAATGTCTATAATACAGACCATATTCATAATCGACTCTTTTGAACAAAAAACCTCATTCACTCATTACGATAACTTGTGTTAGTTTTTTTACTTCAGGAAGACGTGACTGGGTTCGCAAATTTCCAACACACCGACGACACTCTTCGTTCAGATCGAGTTTACGAGAATCGAGCGATCCGATCGCTCGATTAGCTGAGTTTGGGAATTTCTCATAGTGGGGAATTCCCCTAATAATGTCATAAATGGGAAAAAACCCACCGCCTCAAAACAATTGCGGGTTCTGGACCTCTGCCTCAAAACAATTGCGGGTTCTGGACCACTGGTCTAGAATCCCCAAGACTGTTTTTTGATGATGACCCAGAATTTTTTTCCTTTTGCTCGCGTTCACCAACGATGGATCGATGGTCTGATCTGCGATGGGGACGTCGACAAAAAATTAAGTACAAGATAAAAGTGAAGATGTACAATTTCACCCTTTTTTAAAAAACGCGCGTTCACCACGAGTATTTGAACGTTAAAAGTGCGATCTAGGAGTCACAAAAAAACATGGAGGGGATTCAAGACCATTGTACAGTTTTGTGAACAAGCGTGTGATTTAACACTGAATTCCACGTTGGTGAACGCATCGTGTACGTTTGTTGTACACGTACATGTACAAGTGGTCGTCAATTCGCAATTATTACCTACTAATATGATCTATCAGGGTTGCGGAGTGATCCGTTATTCTTGTCGGTTTAGTAATACATGGGAAAAAGCAATCCGCGAAAAGAAGGTCGATAAATTCGTCAGTTTTATTATGTTTTCTGAATTTCAAGACATCCATATTGAAGTCTCCCATGATATATGCATTTTTGTGTTCGGAGTTCATCTCATCTGTAATCCCTGAAAAAAATTGAGATTAATTCGCCAGTTTTATTATGTTTTCTGAATTTCAAGAGATCCATATTGAAGTCTCCCATGATATATGCATTTTTGTGTTCGGAGTTTATCTCATCTGTAATCCCTGAAAAAATTGAGATTAATTCGTCAGTTTTATTATGTTTTCTGAATTTAAAGAGACCCATATTGAAGTCTCCCATGATATATGCATTTTTGTGTTCGGAGTTTATCTCATCTGCAATCCCTGAAAAAAATGAAATTAATTCGTTCGGAGTGTTAGGTCTGTAAATAGTTTCGATTATAACTGGTCGTTTATGGCGATAATTAATTTCAATATATCACACGAAACGTCGTTAATTTCGATGTAACAACCCATGTCTTATTTCCTGATTATCAACTGGTGTCTAATCGGCGCGTGGTCATTGCAGCAGCATTGTATTCTTGACATGACGTTCGTGACCATGACGTCAATTACGACAGCAGGTGCAAGTAATGCGCATTCATGACGTCATGGTGGGAAGCGTCTGAGCCAACGAACTGATTGTCGGTTGTTTTGGGAGAATTTAGCGACAATGAATTAAATAAAAAGTGTAAAAAACATTCGAAAATTCATGTGATATACAGAATCTTTAACTCGTGATGTTTGGATATCTTATATCCAAACATCACTCGTTTGAGATCCTCTATAAATATAGATTCAAATACGTGGGAAATAAAAATTGATAAATCTTTCCGTATGTGATATGTTACTTCTCTTTAACGAATATACCGTCTCCACCTCTGCCGTCATCCGTACTGGAACGGGTTTTATGCAAAATGGCTGATATCCATCTAACCTATAATGGAGGTTATCAAGTACTTTGAATATTTCCGTGGTGCCGATGATATGAAAGATGTCACCATGATGGGCCGTAAAAATGGATCCTACTCGAAGGGGGAGAGTGGGGGAGTTCTGCATTCCGAGAGGTAGCAGCAAACTTCTTAGTGTAGGAGAGACAGGTGACTACGAGTAACCGGGGGTAAACATAAACATCACAGGAAGAGGCATTTACCAAAACCACACAAATAAATTGATTCTGAAGGGGAAGAGAATACTTAACCAAACGAAACTTACAGGGTGAAACAGTTTCAATAAGGTTTTCGTAGGGAAAACCATTGGGAAATGGTGGTATTATTTATTTATTGGTGTTTAAGGTCACATATTCATTCACAATGGCTAATCATGACCGAGACAGTTTTACGGGTGGAGGAAGCCGGAGTACCCGGTGAGAACCACAGAGCAACGACGAGCAGCTGCCAGCTCCCCAACATCGTAACTCCGCACTGCAGCACAGGCAGGGTTAGATTGGTTGAAGACATGCGTACCGTCGACGTGCAGTACGCCTTAGTACACGGCGTCATCGTGCCCCCACGCGAGCAATGGGGATGAAGTGTCTTGCCCCAGGACACAACGCGGTTGCCACAGGTGGGATTCGAACCGAGGACCTCTCGGCTTGCAACCTGCACCTCTACCTACTGAGCCCCCGCGCTTCCCGCGAAATGGTGGTTCTGTCAAGTATAACATATGGTACGGAAGTGATACCCCTACACCTAACGGTTGTAAAGAGCATGGAAACCCTGCAGAACGATGCAGGCCGATGGATAATAGGGTCGAGTAATGCCTTAGTACTAGAAGCAATCAGGGGAAGCTTGCATGGATGAGGATCAAGGACAGGATAGGCATATTGGAAATCTGTTATCATCATTATTTGGTAAATCTCCTTGACAGCCGATGGTGTAAAGTAATGTTCCAGAGTATTTTTAACAGAAATACCAAGACATGGTGGATGGCCCAAGTGAGGAAGTTAACCCTTTTCCTAACGAATCGCCCGCATCCGCCCGCGTAATATGCAAATTAAGCAGTGGAAAAAATTAAATTTTTCAAAATATTTCAACAAAACCATATCATGTGACCCCTCATTGGAACGAGCTCATTGAGCTCGTTCCAATGTGGGGTCATTTGACATGGTTTTGTTGAAATTTTTTGAAAAATTTTAAAAATTATATTTAAAATAATAAATTTTGATATCGTCTGCGTTGGGTAAAGGGTTAATAGAGAACTACTCATTGAAGATCTCGGATCTAGACGTACGGGCAACCCAGGGTAAAAAAAATCGTCAGGGAAAGAGTCACGGAGGATGGTAACCTTAACTGGTGGGAGAAGTCAAATCAAAGAGGTTTTTGGGTGGCATGTGTGATAAAGAGAAGTCTGCCTTTGAAGAGTACCTTGATGGCACCTTTGGGCGGTCACTGTTGATCGAGCTGAGGTCCCGGTCCCTGGAGCTGAGGAGAAAACAAATGAGAAAAACAATGAAAAGGAGTACCAGATGTGTAATTTAGGCGTGGTGGACATCCTGGAACACTTTCTAATAGAATGCCCAAAATACCAGTCTAAACGAATAAGATTCACTGGGAGTGTAATGGGAAGTAGGATGGGAGAATAAAGGACACGTGGTTAGTGAGTGATTCAAAGGAGAGGGTTAATATGCTAATCGGAGAGATTGGGAAGAATGGGGCAAGGGCTGTCATCAAGCAGTTCGTCTCCGAGTGTTGGGGGCAGAGATGAAGCGTGGTAACATGGAGTCAGTCAGGGGTAACCAAGGCATTCTCACCCGAGAACCGTGACAAATCAGCGGCCCGCCAAAGTGTTATTATTATTATTATGTTGAATACTAGAAAGCAAATCATTAAGTGAGTCCCAGTGGGAATTTAGACATTGACAATTTATGTGAAACAAAGACAAAGGGCAGTCATTATTAGCTATTGACTGGCTGAACGTTTCAGGCGAGTACTTACAGTCGTGGTCAATAATGGAAAATAGCGTGTCAAGATTATCAGCATTTGTGTAATTGTAATCGTTGTCGAGGGTTATATATAGAATATACACACAGTAGCTTGGTGTACCAAATGTTCACCATGAGTGTTGAAGTGGTGTTAACCACGAGCCTTTGGCGCGCGGTTAACACCAATTCACCACGACTGGTGAACACTTGGTACACAAAGCTACTTTGGGTGTATTTTATTTATACCATGATCGTCAGATTAATAAGAGTTTAAATGTTAAATAATTTAATATTCACACGTGCGAATCTGTTTTTGTTTACATGAGCACCGGTGGGCGGTACTTCCGCTGGCAATTTTATCGCCGAAAAGAAATGGAAAACGAAACGCGCAAATTACGGGGCCTTTTCCATTTCAATAACATAATTACATATTTCGAGTTATGGATGCTTTATTAACATGAGACTACGCATGTTTGTTAATTTTTGGTATCTTATGAGGTAAACCTTTTTGAAAACGTAATAAATAATTGCAGGTTTCATTTCACTCTTCAGGAGGCGACGAGTGATAAATTTAGACAAGTTTGCATTCAAGGCGAGGCCACCAAAGGTCGACTTGGATGTAGTGCCACTGTAGGTGTAAATTTTATTTACTGAAATCGCATTGCTGACGTGTTCACCACGGTTGGTGTATAAAGCTAACATTGATGACATAGGCTTTTTTTATATTTAGTAGAATATGAAATCATGGTATAAATTTTTTTATATCATTTGACTGGACCTCGTCTAGTGTTATTTTGAGGATATTAGCCATTATTATATTTTGGGATAACAGCTTCGTCTAAAACAATATCATGTATAAGCATGAATTGGGTGATAAATACAGAATATAATCTGTAAAGATTGTATAATACCTGCAGTATGAGATAGTTTGCACTGTCCCGTTAAGAATTTCTATAGAATCCCTTTTTGTGAAACGTCTGTAGTTATGGAATTCCCTATTCCGAGATAAGTCGTAAGAGGAGTCACTCGTGAACAATTATTCGATGGCTAATTTGCTCGATTACATTCGAATCGTTCGAGCAATCTGAGATACCCTGCAAGCCTGCAGCAGGGCTATAAGTCAGTAATAATGATACAATGCTGCAAAAGTGGTGAAAAACTATATTATTACACGCCTGTTCTATGAAATCTCCATCTACAGCAACACTAAAATGGAAAATGAAATTCCGTTCCGCACATATGTGCAGAACGGAAATCGTTGACGGACTATTTTTATAAAGAAGCGAAATTTAACTGGAATTTTCTATAAATTGTGCACCGCAATTACAATTTGAATCGCTAGCGATGGCTAAATAATATCGTCCCCTGAGTTCCAATGTAGGAACAGTAGGCACATAGACCACATTGCAACTCAAGGGACGAAACAGTAACACGGATTCCCCTCGCAAATTTGGCTGGCGATAAAATGTGTTCTCTTTCTTGATTGTTGTCAAATGAATTGATGAGTGTCCTTCTAATAACTAATAATAATAAGGCGTGAAGGTGTGTAATAAATACAGAACGACACGCTTGTGTGAATGGGTTAAACGATATGGCACTTGTGTCATCGCGGAAGGATAAAACTCGAGGCCTGCGTCCCCTCGTTCTATCCTTCCGCGCTGGCACTCGTGCCATATCGATTAATCCATTCACACACGCGTCTCGTTCTGTGTATGTATTGGGTAAATATAGTGAAAGCCAAGTATGATAGTGATCATCTTGCAGTGACATACGTACTGAAAGCCATAGCAGTTTGTAACAAATGTTGGAGATTCCTGCACAGGGCACCCAGGGGTAGCCTGTTTAAGCACAGACCAGTAATAGTGGAAGAAAAGGGTGGAAGCTAGTCATAGGACAGGCGTTGGCGCGATATTGAACAATCAGTAATAGTGGTCTTGGAGCTACGAATGCCATGGGGAGGTATAGATGCAAGGAAATGAACACACGCTAGCAGCCAAAACTGTCTTAAGATAGATAACCTCCCATACGTTTCATTTGAAACGTTAATTCACCCATGAGTACTGGGGCAGCTTTTACGTGGAGAGAATGGGCTTAGGTCAATAGTGGCTCAAAGGAAAACCGGACCAGTAGAGAGACCATTGAAACACATCAAGTATGCAATGGAGGAAACTCGTCTCAAGACTTTCGACGTCATGTTACCAAGTGAATGTACAAAAACATCGTTCCAAACATATAAGATTCACAGAAGATGAAATGTTGTGTCTGCTTATTAGCTGGGGCCAATGCCACTAAGCGACGATGTAATCATTTGCGACCGTGCAATGACTGCTGAAACCCATTGAGAAAGTGTCCAATCTGAAGGAAAACTGTTTATGAATATCTGACAATCTATATACCAATAAAGAAAAAAAATGTGTTGTTATTTTTTTTTTACCATACTCAAAGCATGAAAGTCTGGATAAGAACAAGAAGGACTTCATTGTCCTCCTGTAGAGGAAGTAGTCCTTCCACTAGTTCTTGGATGAGAACATGAGGGGTTACACATACTACGAAGGCGTCAATTGATGGAAAAAAACGGGGACTCTTTGGAATCCATTTATGTAGTTTGGGTTTGATTTGGGTGATTTGAAGGGATTTGCCGGGTCCGTTTGTGTAATTCTATAAAGTAAACAAGAATTGTGGGTAATTAGATTTTATCTTATACAAAGGAACACGCCCCACAGCACAGCGTGCCACTATTATAAGCTCTGGCGGGTGGCTTCTCCAAGCCTTTTCGGTAAATTGTTGGTGATTTGGATGGATAGTCCGGTCTTTTGGGTAAATTTACGAAGTAAACGAAGAAATGGTGAAAATCCGAACGATAAATCAACTCCAGTTTAATCGAACGCGCTCTGAGAATATAGCTCCGCCCTTTTGCAGGCATTTGGGTCACATAGCAAGCATGTGCCACCATAGAAACCAAGATGACGGCTATATAGGATACAAAATGGATGACGGAAATAACTATGCGCATTATCACCACGTACCACTATGACGATGACGTCACAAGATGGCCGTTCACGCTGGCTACCATGTCAACCAAACATGATGTAACTAGATCACGTGACTGTGGCGTCACATATGAAATCCCCCATGATATCCCACAATTGAGGACGTTCGAGTACATGATATACTGCTTCCTAGGATTCATGTCTTACATTTCATACACTGATCGGTCAAATATACTTTTTAAGAAGTTAGGATAACTAGGATATTTATTTATTTATTTATTGATGTTTAAGGTCACATATTTATGAACAATGGCTAATCATGACCGTGACAGTTTTACGGGTGGAGGAAGCCGGAGTACCCGGAGAGAACCACCGAGCAACGACGAGCAGCTGCCAGCTCCCCAACATCGTAACTCCGCACTGCAGCACAGGCAGGGTTAGATTGGTTGAAGACATGCGTACCATCGACGTGCAGTACGCCTTAGTACACGGCGTCATCGTGCTCCCACATGGGCAATGGGGGGTGAAGTGTCTTGCCCAAGGACACAACGCGGTTGCCGCATGTGGGATTCGAACCGAGGACCTCTTGGCTTGCAGCCTGCACCTCTACCTACTGAGCCACGGATAACTAGGATGGTTCTAGGTACTCAGTACTCGTACTCGTATTACTCGTATTACTCCAGTACCACTTTACCACAAAGTACTCAATACTCATACGTTACTCATATAATTTCAAATACTCGAACTCATTACTTTGAAAAAAGGGTTAGTACTCCAGGGTATTTTATGAAACCCTTATGAGCACTTTGTAAATATTGGAAATTTTTTCAGAATTATACCATGTTCTACCAGCTATGTGTACCTGTTTCATTTCAACAGAGGCATGTCCCAAAGTTCCTTCATTGACACAGAGCAGCATTGTTTATCAATATAATAATTCAATGAACTGTGAGCTGTTAATCTCAAGTCTTGTTTTGATTCATCCTGGTTAGTGCTGATTAATTAGAGCGTATAGGAGTCAGAAAGAGGGAATCGAACACGTATACAGACTGGTCGATTATATGGAACCTGCATTTAGTGAAAACGAAATCGGAACAGTGCTTTTCTTGGATGAAGAAAAAGCGTTCGACTTAGTATGGCACAATGGCATGAGATATAAACTAGCGAAAATGGGATTACCCACTAAAATTCTGAGGATCATTTCTAACTGACCGAAAAATCAAGGTGAGGGTTAACCGCGAGGTGTCAGAGGAAGTAATACTTGAAGCGGTCACACCACAAGGGTCGATTCTAAGCCCGTTTCCTTTCATAATATACCTGAATGACACAGAAAAAAAACAGGGAAAAACTTTGTTAAACTATCGCAGGTCTCAGACGATAAAGGCGTGTGGACGCCAGCAAGCCCCGAAACATAATTAAAATTCGTCTGCAGGATTCCATTCGCGATCTTGAGAGCTGGTGCGCCCTACGGCGCATCGAACTCAATGCCGCCAAAACTAAAAAAAACGGTCCCCAGTATCGATCTCCAGTAAAACGATCACAAATTAGAAGCAAGCAACGAGGCCAGTTTTTGCGATTTATACTCGACAACCTCAGTCATGAAAACTCCATTACAGTTAGAGCTACTAAATGTATCAATTTTCTGAAGATGATCAGAGCTAAAAATTGGGGAGCAAACAAACATGTGCTTCTCAAGGTCTACAACTCATTTATACGTCCGGTAGTAGAATACGGTGCCATAATAACAAGTGACCTGAGCAAAGCCAACATGCGTGTGACACTATGCAAACCCAAATGGGCACCGATAAAGGATCTTCAGGAGCTAGCAAAAATAGAAACTATTGATACACGGTTAAAAGACCTACAAAACAAAACCCTCAACAGATTCCAAGATAGTGAATTAATGGTTGAGCTGAACGAACACCGAACCCTTAGCAGAAAAAGAAAATAAGTTTTCAGAAAATAAAACTGATACAACAGAATTAAACTGCGTGGATTCAGTGAGGATTGTCTCGATACTCATTGAGAACGTTAGGATTGAGTCTGCGAGGACTGCTTCGTTAATGGTTGAGCTGAACGAACACCGAACCCTTAGCAGAAAAAGAAAATAAGTTTTCAGAAAATAAAACTGATACAACAGAATTAAATTGCGTGGATTCAGTGAGGATTGTCTCGCTACTCATTGAGAACGTTAGGATTGAGTCTGCGAGGACTGCTTCGCAACTCTACAGAAGCGCGATTGAAACGAGTTTAAAAGACCTATATAACAAAACCCTCCACAGACTCTAGGATAGTGAATCAATGGTAGAGCTGAACGAACACCGAACCCTTAACAGAAAAACAAAATAAGTAACAGAAAATTAAAATTACTCAATAGAATTAAATTGCGTGGGGTCAGTGAGGATTGCCTCGCTACTCATTGAGAACTTTAGGATTTAGTCTGTGAGGATAGCCTCGCAACTCTACGTGTGGGGAATGGGCTCCGAAGAAACAGCAGCAATCACACAACAGTCACCATATACAATAGCTCAGTTCTATCTTTCTCTATTAATGAAATTTAGTTGTGGAGTCAGGGAGGATTGCCTCGCTACTCATCAAGAATTCTAGGGTCGAGTCTGTGGGGACTGTCTCCAACTCTGCGCGTGGGGAGTAGGCTTTGAAGAAACCCACCCCGCGCAACAATCACACAACATTCACAATATACAATGGCGGATTCCTCTCTCTCTCTCTCTCTCTCTCTCTCTCTCTCTCTCTCTCTCTCTCTCTCTCTCTCTCTCTACCTATAACCTTTCAAATTGAACGCTCTCAAATTTTCCAAAAACGCATGGAAATAGTAGACGAAGCGTAGGAGGAATTGGTACAAATTACCTTTCTGTTAACATGCACAGGAAACCACCAAACACCAGGCAAGGATTGAAACAATCTTGCCTGGCTGAGACGAGTGTACATTTTAAATAAATAAACATTTGAATAAAGATATAACAGCCCTTTTAAGGGTTTTCGAGTGTGTGTCTGTGAGTGGGTGTGTGTGTGGGTTTTTTTTTTTTGTTTTGTTTCTTTTTCCGCCCAGCACCCCGTCATCTGTTCTCCCTGAAGGCAGACCAGGTGACTAAGGCTCAGCAAGCACTCCCCCTTATAGGCTGATGGATGACTCCCAGCTTCAAAAATACATATTGGTAGATTTTTTCCTTTTTGTAACCGTTATGGATAACATGCTGGGGCTGCTCCCAAACCAGCGACTGTTTGGATTTCTTTTTCTTTTTCTTTTCTAAAATAGCCAACAAACTGCGGTTTCAGTATTACTATATATATTTCCACATCACTGAGCAACCAGAGAGCAGAATTCTTGTCGCTATGCACAATTCCTAGTCATCGCCCAGTTCGGGGTTCTCGAGATCTGCACCCACTACCCTACTGCCAGTGCTCACACTCAAACCAAATAAGATTATTGGTTCTCGCGTCCGACTCTCGTAGATTCATAAGGAAATAAAGTTATAAAGCAAATAAAGTTATCCGGGTCGCAAGGGATTTAAATCCCACATCATTCCTGTGCGCCTCCAGCGCGCTGAAATTTTTCATTCATTCATTCACATACATTGAGCTGATCATTAGGTGACTTGAAAATGTCAGTTATATTGGAATATGTGCCAACATGTCATCAAATTTTGAATTATCTCAGTTATGATTTAAAAAGAAAAAAGAACCTTTTTCAAAACATATCATTGTGCTCATTCCCAAAATGGGCAACACTTATTCGATTGGAACTGTATATTAACTTAATTATTTCAGTTGTGATTTTATCGTTTGAAACCATTTATGGGTTTTCAGAGACAGAGTAACTTATTATGCCCCCAATCTCCGGATTCGGGGGTATCCAGTGAAGCCCTCCGTCCGTCTGTCCGTCCATCTGCCGTACAAACGTTTTGCATTGTAATTTTAAAGCAAACTCTCGGATTTGGATCTCCTTTGGTATGCTGATATAGCTGCATGGGGGAGCGGATATGCACAAAGAACGGGTTACGTCCAATAATGTTTCCCAGAGTTATGCCCTTTTTCGACTTAGAATTTCTTTTCTTACTTTTTTTCACTCTTTCCACTTCGAAAATTGTTGTGTCCCACAATACCTTCAAGGGTACAGTACGTGGAGAGTGGATTGTAACTAAATCACCCGTGGAGTGGAGTTACACCCAAGCTATAACTTTCAAATTGTGTACATATCGACAAAAAACACAAGCAATGTTTCAGCCAATGGACCTCCGGGTTTAACCCGGAGGTCCATTGACTAAAACTTTGCTGGTGCTGGGTATGCTTTGCAACAAACAAATTTTCAATTATTGCTTGAGTGGAATCTCCACTCTGCGGGTGATTTACTGATAATACACTCTCCACGTACTGTAACTTCGAACGTGATAACGGGTCGGTGCAGTGGCCCACGCCTTGCGTTGCTCTTGTTTTTATTGTGAAATATTTTGGAAAAGTGAATTTTTTTACACCTATGTAAATATTGACATAAAATGTACAGTTCGTATTAAGTATTTCATATTCGGGGCGCGGTGGCTCAGTTGGTAGAGGAGCAGGCTGCAAGCCGAAAGGTCCTCGGTTCGAATCCCACCTGCGGCAACCGCGTTGTGTCCTTGGGCAAGACACTTCACCCTCATTGCCCATGTGGGGGCACGGTGACGTTGTGTACTAAGGCGTACTGCACGTCGATGGTGCACCTGTCTTCAACCAATGCTAACCCTGCTTGTGTGGAGTTGGTATGTTGGGGAGCTGAGAGTTGCTCGGTGGTTCTCTCCGGGTACTCCGGCTTCCTCCACCCGTAAAACTGTCACGGTCATTGTTAGCCATTGTGCAGAAGTATGTGACCTTAAACACCAATAAATAAAAAGTTAAGTATTTCATAGCAATAAAATATATATGGTATATCAAGTGTTATTGGGGGAACGGTGGCTTAGTAGGTAATTCTCATATCCAGTACTTGTGCTTTTATTATCATTGAAATGATATTATTTAGTTTGTAAGAGATAACCCTCTTACAATTTATGGGAGAGTGCCCATAGGCACTGTCCCATAAATTGTAACAAGGCAAAGACATGTGCACAAGATTTGATGGCCAAAAATAATTTAGCACTCTACCAGTTAACTCTTAACTACCTCAATAGTTCCGTCACGATCCCATTTGATTTCCCCTGGGAGCGCGGTGGATCAGTGGTACGGCATTGGGCTTCAAACCCAAAGGTCCACGGTTCAATCGCCGCCATGGGTAACTCTGTTGTGTCCTTGGGCAAAGCACTTCATCCCGATTGCCCACTTGGGGGCAGGGTGGCGCTTCTTACTAAGGCGTAATGAACGTCGAGTGTGTACCTGTCTTCAACCAATGCTAACCCTACTTGTATGGAGTTAGAACGTTGGAAAGTCTGACAGTTCCTCGCCGTTGCTCGTTGGTTCTCTCCGGGGAGTCCAGCTTCCCACAACCGTAAAACTGTCCGACACGAGGTGACCCTGACTGTCGAAAGTGTCGTCAAATCCAATAAATAAATAAATTAATTAATTTTACTTCCCCAAAATTAGTGCAGAAATGTTTTTACTGTTTTACAGTTCTTTCTTTATAAAAGCGGACAAGGAAATCTGTGTCGGCCTCTCTACGTACAACACTGCAGAAGCATAGCTATTGAAAAAGAAAAACTATGGATCTCATATGCTAGGGGCAAGGTGGCTCAGTAGGTAGAGGTGCACGTTGCAAGCCGAGAGGTCCTCGGTCCGAATCCCACCTGCGGCAACCGCGTTGTATCCATGAGCAAGACACTTCACCCCCTATTTTCCACGTGGGGGCAGGGTGGTGTTGTGTACTAAGGCGTACTGCATGTCGATGGTGCACTTGTCTTCAACCAATGCTAACCCTACTTGTGGAGTTAGTTTGTCGGGGTGTCTGGAAGTTGCTCGCCGTTGTTCGGTGGTTCTCTCCGGATACTCCGGCTTCCTCCATCCGTAAAACCGTCAGACACGTGGTGACCCTGGCTGTCTAAAGTGTCGTTAAACCACAATAAATAAATAATCAAGTGTTATTCATTTAGTTTAAACAATATTTATTGAAAAATTGAAAAATGGTTGGTTCTTCTATGGAACAAAATATACATTAACAATAGAAGTTATTTTTGTATAGTTACCTAATAACAGGATTCGACATCAAGTCTAATGCTTATGTAAGATGTAAGTCGTCTCCTAAAATTGTAAAGTTACAACTGAATAATGTATGGTTTAGAGTGATACAATAGAGGTACATGTATTTTCAAACTGGTTAACCCTTTACCCAACGTAACGGCCAAAACCGGCCAGCGCTATTCTCAAAAATCGCCAATTAATTTTCAAAATATTTTCATTTTTTGTCTCAAAAACATAGGTTATGACCCCTCGTTGGAACGAGCTCGTCGAGCTCGTTCCAACGAGGGGTCATAACCTATGTTTTTGAGACAAAAAAATGAAAAAAATTAGTTATTCAAGAATTATTTTTGCAAGTGTCGTCTGCTTTTCATGTTAGGTAAAGGGTTAAAGAGATGGAGAAAAATAGATTGGGAGTGAAGTAAATGAGGAAAGTGATGTCAGTTTGTCAATGCCATGATGCCATTGATCTGGGAGGTCAAGACTCGATCGACACTAGTAATTCACGTCGCGATTAGTTTGGAAGATCAGTCATTGCTTGGCGGTTAATTCCCTGGGTAAGTTAACCCGCTTATCTGCTACATAACATAGGTGAGAAATACCCAAATAGCTGAAGTGAAAACTACCACATTTAGGCGGAGCGGAACTCTGGCTCAACCCTATGATTTAGAATTAGAAGTCGAAACGGTTTGCCTTCATGATGAAACGCTAAACAGTGTCAGAAGTGTTTTTGTTTTCGTGTTCCGTGAAGTGTTCCGTTCCAAACAGGAGAACACTCGATGTTGACAGATTTGAGAGTTGGTTAACTGCTTCTTGGTTAGCTCTATCCAACAGTGGACGTTCCAATAAGAAGTGCTGTGATCATTCGATTTGACCACAGCTGCAAAGTGGACTATCACATAAGTAGTTATTGGAGAGGTCTTCATTCAAATTACCACAATTTAATAGCATTCTGCAATGGTATATTTGACTACATCCAGAGAAGCAGTGATAATAGAATTTAGGTGACTTGTTATTTTTATTTATCAGAGTTTTGAAAGCTTGTGGCGATATTGTTTCACGTGTTACAATATCGCCATTTTTGGTGTGAGATAGCGACGAAGATAGCTCACATGCCTGATTTGCTTTATGCAAATCAGGCATGTGAGCTATCTTCGTCGCTATCTCACACCAAAGTCACTGGAAACTGTAGTTCATGCCTTTATATCATCCCACTTAGATTTTTCCAACTCTCTTCTAATTGGCCTGCCGCAGTCATATATTTCAAAACTGCAAACCATTCAAAATACAGCTGCACGCATCATCACAGGCTCTAGACGCTACGATCATATAACACCAGTACTCAAACAATTGCATTGGCTTCCTGTACGACAGCGGATTAGTTTCAAAATTTTGGTATTTGTCTTTAAGTGCATTCATGGCTCGGCACCAAAATATTTACAAGACCTTTTGACAATTAAAAAACCTGAAAGAAATTTACGTTCTTCCAAACAAATTAAGCTTCAGATGCCCTTCTCTAGGTCAGCTCTTGTGAATAACAGAGCTTTCTCATTCGCTGGACCTGCACTTTGGAATTTTTTACCTGATCAAGTTCAGGCATCAGAAAATCTTGATCAATTCAAAAAAAAATTGAAATCTCATCTTTTTAGAGAGGCGTTTGGTGATATGTGATTTTTGCCCCCCTTCTTTCTCACTCTATAAATTGCTTGATGGTCAGGAGCTCGATTCTTTATTTTGTTGTACAGCGTTTTAGAGCACAGCTTGTGATTTTACGCTATATAAAACTCCCTTATTATTATTATTATTATTATAGATGACAAATCATTCCAAAGTTTTACTGTTGATGGTATAAATGATTTTTGCCTCAATGCAGTTTGGGAATGTCGTATAGTTAGGGTTTGGCTATTGCAATTCTGTGTTTGGTATAGAAAGTTAGAAAGATAAATGGTTATGGTACATTTTGTGGAACTGGATAAATTTGTGTTTCTGGCGTCTCTGGTATAATGACTCCCAGCAAGTTTCAATGTATAATTTGGATTTGCTCGCACTCTCAGTAGCTCCAGTAATAAGTCTCGCAGCTTCGACCTGATTTTTTTCTAGCTCATCCGATTCCGTGTTAGAACAATTGTCCCAAACTAGCGACGCATATTCTAAGACTGTCTCGCGAAAGAGAAGTATATTTGTTCTAGAGTCATCCCATCAAGTTGATGTGGTACATGACTTCATTTTATTAAGTGGGCGTTTCCATTGTCTGCTAGGGATCCAACTAACACGCACGACTACTACTATACGGTCAATTTACACCCATTCTCCCCTACAATCTTACTTCGTTTTCCATTTTCTTCGCGTTCAGTACCACCAAGTCGGCTTCCGTTTCACTTGTAATTAACTGCGCATATGCTGCTTACTTCCGAGTGTGTGTCTTCAACCATTATGCCTTCAAGATGGCTTCCCTTGTTCTCCTTTGCTCCTCTTCTTTTTACACTTTTTCCCTCTCCTTCTTCATTCGTATACAAGGTTTGAACAATATCATGTATCGTCGCCTGGTGATTGGACTCCCCATGCTCATTCTTCTACGACTAGAGCTACCAATAATTGTCTCCCCAGTTATGTGCCGAGCCGGGGCATCGGGTCTTTACACTCGCAGTTACCCAGGCATGTTTAGTACAGTGTTATTAGGCTAAATATGAATGATCTCCCATGTATCTGCTCCCAGGTCAACATTCTCATGATCTCCAGACAGCCAATACTGCTTGTGTATTGATGCGATGAACCGACTTGGCGCCAGACTGCTAATCATCTTACTGACCGACCAAAGGCGTTAAATGAGTCCATCTACTATTTTATACCACCTTACTGAATTGTTTTTTAAAATGACTCAGGGAGATGACTTACATAATCCCCAAGCTTCCTGTCAAATCTCTCCTTTAATTAGCAATGTGTTTAGTGTCAAATATATGTTATATTGAGAAGTACGGTGCCTTGTGCTGTTACTTTTTGTTAGTGCTGTTCATTTTTGTAACATATAGCATATTCTTTGAATAAATATTGTTTAAACTAAACCAAGAAAGCAAAGGCTCGGTGAGGCTTGTCTTTTCGAGTTTATTCAACAGCCCTTTGTGCCAGACTTTATCAAATGCCTTACTGATATCGGCAAAGACAAATCTGATTTCTTTATTTTCATCCAGTGCCTGAGAGATGAATCGTAGATTGCTGCCAACTGGTGTATATTCTGTAGAATCTTTGGAGATGAAACCTGACTGGAATTTCGATAAAGGACTGTTTGATTCTAAGAAGGCAAATATTTTTTTTTAAAAATAAGTTATTCAAACACTTTTCCGATACAGCTCAAGAGTGAGATAGGACGATAGTTTGAGATGGCACTCTCGTCCTTAGATTTAACCCTTTACCTAACATGAAAAGCAGACGACACTTGCAAAAATAATTCTTGAATAACTAAATTTTTTCATTTTTTGTCTCAAAAACATAGGTTATGACCCCTCGTTGGAACGAGCTCGACGAGCTCGTTCCAACGAGGGGTCATAACCTATGTTTTTGAGACAAAAAATGAAAATATTTTGAAAATTAATTGGCGATTTTTGAGAATAGCGCTGGCCGGTTTTGGCCGTTACGTTGGGTAAAGGGTTAAAGATCGGAGAAACATTGGCTCGTTTCAATTCAAATGGAAAATAGGATTCACTGAGGTATTTATTGAAAATGATAGATAGTGATTCTTGTTACGAGGAACTGCAGTACATTAATACATAAGGACTTATCTCGTCAGGTCCCATGGCCTTATTTACCTTTAGGGACTTTAGTGCCTCGGAAACATCATCAGGAGAGATTTGAATAACATTTATCGTTGGCATACCTAGATTTAATGGAACACTTGGCAGATGATGTTAAGTATCATTGACACATGATATTGAACGGAAAAAAAATTATTAAAAGCTTCTGCTTTGTCGGTATCTGCTGTTAAGATAGTATTGTTGTAACATATGGCCGGTATCTGATGATTTACGTTACAAGTAATCACCTGATTGAGCGTTTTCCACTATAGCCCAATGGTTGGGGGTATCTTTGATTCCTAATATATTTTGCATTTTAAGGAAGTATTCTCTTTTGGCGTTTTAAACGATATGCGGGCCACTCAAGTGGGGTGTTACTTTTCGTTGCTGTCGTGTGAAGGCGGCGACGTCTGATGTGTAATCTGATTTTCCCATTCATCCATTCAGGCTCATGAGATCGGGATATGATAGTTTTGTTATGTATATATTCACTACCTAACTGATTTGTTTGGGTTGTATTACACATTTGGTTCCAGTCAACTTAACTCATTACTCATGTTTTTATAGTTACCCTGATCGTACTGCCAAATACGACGGGTGAATGAATTGGTCTGGGAACGGGGTACTCGCGTGTTAAGGGTGAGGTATACAGGACAGTGATAGCGATTTGAGTAGGGAAAAGAGGGATCGCTTACTCCAGAAGTTTTAATCACTGATTGGTTACTTACAAGAAATAGGTTAAGTAGTGAGGATGAGTTTTCCATTAATTGCGCTGGTGAGGAGATTACTTGACTGAGGTTGCACGACTGAGCAATGCGGTGAATGTGATGTCTATTAAAACGTAACAGGTCTTCATTGAAGTCGCCTGTAATAATCATATTGGGTATTTGGATATTGACAGCCTGATCAATTGACAGCTCAGTGTTTTTCCATATGTCTTGTGAAGCATTCTGGGGTCTGTAAAATGTTCCAAGGAAGAATTTATCTCTTCCATTAGAAAGTTCGAGCCAAATGCATCCAGTGTTACGACACACTTTGTCGTCCCTTGGAGTATACCACAAATTTTGATTTACTTAAATGGCTACACCCCTCCTCGTTCACCACTATCCTTACGACATGTTTTTTTGGAAGCCATATATTTCGATAAGAGATGAGTCAATGTCACTGTTTAACCACGTCTCACTAAATACACGGATGTCGTAGAGTAGCATTTCAGTTTGAAGTACGTTTAACTTGCCGTAAATACTCTGTATATTTAAATGCATTATTCTGATTTCGTTGTTGCGACTTGAATTAACTCCCTGGACTGAGTCCGGCCCTGGATTAGGTTGCACATCTCCCGGCAGGATGATGAGCAACCCAAACCAGAGCACAATATAATGGCTGCTGAAGGTTTTATTTCAGAAATCACACAAACTCAGGTACTATAGACCGATAGAACATGAAAAGAAACGTTCTAATTATTTTATTATGCCGAACAAAAAATAGCTTTCATTGTTAAGCGTTAACTGCAACATGCCATCAATCTTGTAATAACAATGTAGTCGAATCCAAAAACATGACGTCATTTCGAACGAATGACGTCTCTTTAGGAGTTTCCAGATCACCAAATTCGAAAATGACCTGTCACAAGTGTCGTCGCTTTTAGAGTTTCTATATCACCAAATGCCAGTGTTTACAACTGCATCATGCTGTTCATGTTATAATTCATTATTAATGCTTGTGTGATAAGTCGTATAAATTAATGGAATATAAATTCATGTTTCTTGGTCGACGCTAGTTGTTAGACTTAAGTGGAGTACAACAATTTATTTTGAACTTGTGACGGATGCTCAGTGAGGTCGAGGAGTACTAAACATGTGGAAATATAATTGATTGAAGTCACAACTCATATTCAGGATTCACTGAAGTGGTGAACAAGACGTGAGTTTTTAATATTTCTGATTCTTTTGAATTCATTGTTTGCAGTTAAAATTGAAAACACACCCACTGGAGATGACATATTTGTTGGTAAAAACATTAAACGGTCACGGCGCCAGCGTTTGGTGTTGAGAAATTCCAGTCAGAGCGTGCGTAATCGACGCTGATCAATGGAAGTGGAGCCAACATTTTCTTTATTTACTTGTCTCCAGGGAAGAACGTTCCGATAGTACACGTGTTTTGCCCCCAAACTCCAGTACTATGACTTTTAGAAGGTGTCAAATTAACCAATCACGGCTGATGTTACAAACGTGAGGCATAATAATAGTTATTGAGAGAATAGAATACGCACGATATGATCGAAGTAGAACAGTAGTTTTTTTTGTAGATCTGTTTTTCCAACGTTATCATCACATTTAGAAAGAGATTGTTGTAAGTTGTCGGAAAAGTTCCGTTTTTAATTTACGTATATATTTGGGAACGCTCGTCATTTATTGTTAGGAAATAAAATGTCTGCAGAGTACTGAATTCTTTGGATAAACTAACCCCAAGTAGCCGCTGTATGGAATATAGGTGGATACCAATGGACAATGTATGAGAGCAGCAATGTCGTCGTCGGCGTGTCTGAACATGGGGATTGACTAGGCCTTTCCTTGCCCGATATATAGAGAGTAATCGCTTGACTGGACTGGTTACGCAAAATAATTCATGAGAGGTGAGGGACGTTGTACAAACACGAGTGCGCGAATGCGCACGAGTGTTTTACAATATAGTCCCTCGCCTCGAATGAATTATTTCACGTAACCAGTCCAGTCAAGGGATTACTCTGTTTATTACTTTTCATTATTAACGATAATTATATTATTTAACCCTTTACCTAACGTAACGGTCAGCGCTATTCTCAAAACTCGCCATTTCATTTTCATTATTTTTTCATTTTTTGTCTCTAAAACATAGGTTATGACCCCTCACTGGAACGAGCTGGTCGAGCTCGTTCCAATGAGGGGTCATAACCTATGTTTTTGAGACAAAAAATGAAAATAGTAGTTATTCAAGAATCTTTTTTGCAAGTGTCATCTACTTTTCAAGTTAGGTAAAGGGTTAAAAAACAAAATCAATGAAGTCCTTATTACACCCACGGCAAAGCGTCTTCGTTTGCGCGCACGGATACATGGCACAATTGTTGATTGCATAATTCACTTGTGAAGTTATCGTTTATAATTAAACCCGGAAATCCCAGTAAATCACACTTTGGAAAGTAATAAATTGCTATATCAGCCATGTCCAAAGCTTTACAACACCACACAAAATAGGCCTCAACTCTCCAGCACACCACCCACGCCGACCCAATCTCAACCTGCTTGGCGACAAACTGACCATTTGTTTTGAGAAAGCGATAAAGGAGAAACTGGGTGGCAAAGATATGTACATACATAAAAGAAAATAAAAGTCTGGAACAGCAAAATTTAAAATAAAAATAGGAACCAAAATAAGAGAAACAGCACTTACTGCATCCAGTAAATTCAAGTCTGAGTGAAAAGGGTTAATGTATCAGGAAAAAAACTATACAGAAAGAGAATTTATGGAGTCTTATATTTTTAAACAAATCAGAAATGGATTTTGTTAACAGTATTTACAGATATTCTTACATGAATAAGAACATTTTTTCTAAGAAACCAGAAAGTTATATATGTGCATAGCATTTAAAGGGTTCGATCAGGGAATCAGAAATTGACATTACTGGCTCTATCACTTATTTGAATGATGAGATACATGTATAGTCTTCAGAACTGCATTAGTTGTTATAAAATGCAAATCCTAATAGACATGAAAAATATGCACTTGATGACGTCTGTTGACCGCATTGAGGTGGGCCACATTTTGAACCTTCAGCAAGTTTCAACTCATTGGGTGTAGGTCCTATATCAATAGGCCATACCAAGCTTGAATTATGAGCACAAACCACTTTAAAAATGTTGGCCACACTCACTCCAGATCTGCCATATTTGTAGATGATAGCAAATATTCATATTACCTAGTAAATTTTAAGGTACATGGTACCTCAGGAAAATATATTGCGAGCACAAGAATTCAGTAATGTTGGAATATAGACGTAAATAGGCATTAAAGGACTCAAATAGCCTATCTAAAGACTTTTTAGCATTGGTAAAATACCAAAATCCCATCGATGCCCATGTGTCTAGAGCAACACTGTGAGAACGGAAAGGGTTTTCATTATTCTCTCATTGCATAAAATAAAATTTTAGGGGCCCAGAGAGGGTTAAAATACTTCCCTTAAATACTCCATCTTAAGCCTTTAAAAAACGAGCTCGTTCCAATGAGGGCTCATAAGCTATGTTTGTCAAGCAAAAATGAAAATATAATGAAAACTGAATAGAAATTTATGTGAATAACGCTGGCTGCTTTTCGCCGTTATGTTGGGTAAAGGGTTAAAATGCCTTACTTTGGAAGGTACACTAAAAAAGGTGTTCCATTTAAATGTTACAGAAAAAAGCGTAAAAACATTCTGTAGCCATGAGTTATATGGAAGTGTTTGCACTCACATTGATGTATTAAGAGGATTAAAAACAGACCCTTCAACTATTCCATTTCGTTACTTTATAATTGTGATAGGCCTTCGAGAAAGCCACACACCACTCCATCCCGAAACCTGTCGATCCTGACTTATGATTGAAAATAAATAAATTTTAAAAGTGAAGGGTTCTTTATTCAACATGGTTTGAGAATATATTTTTTAAAATGATATTAAATAAATATGCAGCTTTCTCTCTGACCACTTTCTTTATGATAGATTCTCTCCTGCTTTAAATAATTTAAATAATGGCTCTTGCTTCAGTGAACTCATTTGCCAGTACATGTTGAAGCTGTGAAGAATTTTTAGCCTCTAGATCCACTCCCAAGGCCCCACAAGCCGCAAAATCATAGACGACCGATTACTTGTGGCAGTCTATCAGTATAACAAAGAACACTGAGATAGGATTGATTGTATTCGGGTATCGTGGTGACAAAAAGTGTACAGAAGACAGCAATATTCCAACTGCACCATAAAAGCATGCCTTATATGAATGTTATTTATTTATTGGTGTTTAACAACACTTTCGTCAGCCGGGGTCACCTCGTGTCGGACAGTTTTACGAGTGGAGGAAGCCTGAGTGCCTAGGGAGAACCACCGCACAACGGTGAGCAACTGCCAGGATCCCCAACATACTAACTCCATACAAGCAGGCTTAGCATTGGTTGAAGACAAGTGCACCATCGGCGTGCAGTAGGCCTTAGTACACAACTAATGTTACAGAAAAAAATGTTGGTGAAGTGTCTTGCATTATTTGTTATAAAATGCAAATCCTAAGAAAGGCCCCCAAGAGCCTACCTGAAGACTTATTGGCATTGGAAAAATACCGAAGTCCCATCGATGCCCACGTGTGTTTAGTGCAACATTGTTTGAACGGAAAGGGTTATCATTAATGCATAAAATAAAATTTTTGGGACCCACATTAAAATCTTGAGTGGGTTAAAATACTCCTTTTCAATACTTCATTTTAACCCTTTAAAAAGCAAGCTCGTTCCAATGAGGGGGTCATAATCTATGTTTTTTAAGCAAAAATGAAAAAATAATGAAAACCGAATAGACATTTCTGTCCATAAAGCTGGCCGGTTTTCGCCGTTATGTTGTGTAAAGGGTTAAGAATGCCTTACTTTGGAAGGTACACTGAAAAAGGTGATCCGTTCCACATAGAGTTAAATGTTACAGAAAAGAAAGCGTAAAAACATTCTGTAGCCATGAGTTATATGAAAGGTGTTTGTACTCATACTGAAGTATTAAGAGGGTTAAAAACAGAGCATTCGAATATTCCATTTCATTACTTTATAACTGTGATAGGTGCTTCGAGAAAGCCACACACCACTCCACCCCGAAACTTGCTGATCCTGAGATACGATTGAGAATAAATAAATTTTAAAAATCCTTTAAAAAGTGAAGGATTTTTTATTCAACATGAATTAATTTTGTAACATGATTTTAAATAAATATACAATGCTATTCTATGTAAAATGTTACAGCTTTCTCTCTGACCTCTTTGTTTATCAGAGATTCTCTAAAGTTTTAAATAATGGCTATTGCTTCTGTGAACACATTTGCCAGTTCAGTCTATCAGTACAACAGAAACATTAAGATAGGATTGACTGTATTCGGGTTATCGTGTTCACAAACAGCGCATATAAGACAGAAATATAACAACTACGCCATCAAGACATGCTTTCTATGAATGTTATTTATTTATTTATTGGGGTTAAGGACACTTTTGACAGCCACTGTAACGTTGTGTCGGACAGTTTTACTGGTGGAGGAAGCCGGAGTACCCTGAGAGAACCACCTAGCAACGGTGAGCAACTGTCAGGCTCCCAACAGACTGACTCCACAAGCAGGGTTAGCATTGGTTGAATACAAGTATACCATCGATGTGCAGTACGCGTTAGTGCACAATGCCACCATGCCCCCACGGGGGCAATGGGGGTGAAGTGTCTTGCCCAAGGACACAACACGGTTGCAGCAGCTGGGATTCGAACCGAGGACCTCTCGGTTTGCAGCCTCCACCTCTACCTACTGAGCCACGACGCCCCTTTGAAGGTAATTGGAATACTTTGGAGGTTTATTTTCGGGGATAAAATAGATTTAAAGAATTCAGAAATAGGTTTTCGTTAACAACATTTAAAGATATTCATTCAGGAATCGGATCATTTTTCCACGAAACCAGAAAAGGCATATATGTGCACAGCATTCAAAGGGTTCGATCAAGGGAATGCATGAGGGGTCCAAAAATGTGATTCCCAGCAATTTTGAAAAATGCACTCAATGATCCCTGAGTGACCTTAGTGACCATGACCCATATTGTGAACCTCTATCGAGTGTTGACTCATTTGATGTTGGTCCCAGGTCCATACATCATACCATGCTTGAGATAGGAGCGTGACCCACTTTAAAAAATTTTGACGACGCCCACTTTTTTCGTGTGAAAATGCATGTATGAACTTCGGGAATGCATTAGTGGGTCAAAAAATGTGATTTCCAGCAATTCTGAAAAATGCACTCAATGACCCCTAGGTGACCTCAGCGGCCTGACCCATATTTTGACTCCCACTGAGGTCGATTAATTTGTTGTTGGATTCAGGTCCATTTCATATACCATGCTTGAGATATGAGCATGTCCAACTTTCAAAATGTTTGGCCATGCCCACTTTTTTTACGTAAAAATGCATGTATGGACTTTGGGAATGCATTAGGGGGTTCAGAAATGTGATTTACAGCAATTCCAAAAAATGCATTCAAATATCCCTGGGTGACCTCAGTGGCCGTGAACCATATTTTGAACCTCCATCGAGTGTCGACTCATTTGGTGTTGGTCCCAGGTCAATAGGTCATACCATGCCTGAGATATGGGCGTGACCCGCCTTCAAAACACGGCCACCCATAATGCCCCAGGAATCTGAAAAAAACGTAGGGTGCCGAGGACTGGTGACTATCTGTCAATATGCCAAAAATGAATGAGATAAGACTATTCGTTTTCGATTTATCGTGCGGACAAGGAAGTGCTTAGAAGACAAAAGACAGGAGAAGAGACTAATTAATAAAGGACTCTGATAATATTATCTATATTAAATCATCTGCCACTATCAGAAAAGAAATGCGGCTACTTCGCAGGGTATTTTTCATCCAATCTAGTGATGGCAGCTACGCAGAAGCCATGACTAGATTGGATAAAAATTACTCAGCAGAGAAAGAGTCAGTTAACAAGTCCCAAACCCCCGTATTAATATCAAGTCCCGGAACCACCAACAGACTAAAGACGAGATACCCCCCCCCCCCCCCCCCCACACACACACACACACCTCGCCCCGACATTGCTTGATTGCTTGCCCACAACATGTCTCAGCTAAGACGGTACTATTAGGCTTTCCCAACCCCAGTTTGGGAAAGACTCTTGTTATTCTCCTTTTTCAAACTTTTTCTTCTATATTTTTGTTTTCAACCATCATTTTTTTCTGTTGCACTGCTCAAAAACAAGCTGTACACTTTTAACTAAATATGGCGTACTTGTGTAATTTCGTAAAATCTAGTGAAATGAGGTATCGCCATGTCTGTGAAAACGCTTATTTTGAAAATATTCTGCCAAAACCTTCAAAATATCACCATTTTTAAACATAGCTCAAAAACAAGCCGTATGATTTCAACCAAATTTGGCAAACTTATGTATTGTCACAACATCTAGTGAAATGAGATATCATTGTATTCGTAAAAACGCTTATTTTCAAAATTTTCTGCCAAAACCATCAAAATTTCACCTTCTTTCAAAAGTCTCAAAATTGTTTACAGTTATCTAGTTCAAATTTTCCAAACGTTTACAGCATAATATGATACACCAAAATCACCACACAAATATTTCAAAATTAAAGCCTATTGGCCCAAAATTATATGAATATAGAATTTTTGTCTTCAAGATTGACCAACTTCAAGGGCAAATTTCTGTGACTGCAAGCTTGTTGTAACAATGTTTTTGGTATGGATAGATGCAACAATGATGGAAGAAGAAAGTTACAGTTTATTTTTTAATCATAGATTTAACCCTCAAGCACAAAGAGTAGAGAATAAGACTACCCATTTTGAAATTGGTTAAATTCAAACACTTTGCATGTCCGTATTCACAATTGAATACCGAGCATATTTGCTATTGTAAGTTTGGTTGTAAAGTTGAACCCTGTGCCCATTCTGGTTGCATAAAAGTAGGTACCGTCAAAAAAACTCCCATTTTTAAGAATTTGGTAAGTTTAAGTGACAATTTACTCCATTTCTAATTGATTGAGCGCTGAATGTTTTCTATGGCTGCATGCAGCAGTCAGAGTATGACAATATTTTTTTATATGTTATTATTAAAAATTTAATTCTTGGCAGATTTGAGACGTCCCATAAGGATACTATCGGAATAATTGTTATTTTCGCCAACTTTTACATGCGATTTCTCAGAACTGGAGCCATACTTCCTCAAAACATCTCTACTGAGAATATAGGGCATTCATCCAAGAACAGTTTTGCTGTATATGTTTTATTCAAAAAATTAACCCTCACCCAGTTGTCACGCCTTGAATTCAAGTACCCTCAACTTGTAAATGTTCATTTAAATACCAAGATTCAAGATTCCTCCATGTCTCTTATCAGGCACCCAGTCTGTGATTGATGTCCACACATTTAGTGCATAATATAATTCACCAAAATCACCACACAAATATTTCAAAATTAACCCCTATTGGCCAAAATTGATATGAGTTTTAAAACTGACTAACTTCATGGGCAAATTTGTCTAATTGCAAGGCTCTTGTAACAATTATTTTGGTGAGGATAGATGCAACAATGATTACAGAAGAAAGTTACTGTTTACTTTTAACCTCAGATTTAACCCTCAAGCACGATGATGGCGAGAATGAGAGTACCATTTGAAAATGCCAAAAGAAGCCACTTTGGTTGTTTGTTTCTAACATTTTGGAAAGGGTTAATTTCAAACATTTTGCTTTGCGCTATGTAAAGATGCTTGATGAACAAATCTGCTGTGTTAAGTTATGCTCTGGGGGTTAATCAAACATATGCTTTGGCCACTTAAAGAATAGTACTGTCAGCAAAAAAATGGATTTTTAGTGAATTTTCCAAATGTCTGTACTCAATTGTCCAGACACAAGAAATAGCTCATTGTGCTTTCCATAACTGCATCAAAAATCAATGGCGAACAAATTTGTGTTATACGTTTTTGTGTCCCGCTTTATACAATACCAGTTTTGGCTGTACAAACATGAGTACCGTCAGACAAAATTTATTTTCCGATTAATTTCATACTTTTCTGTATCAGGTTTCCCTGGGCGGAATTTGAATAGTCTATTTTCCTTTGCGTATGTGGATTGTGTGTTATAGGGAAACAAATTTTCTGTGATAAGTTTTGGTGTCACACATAATCCAACACATGTTTTGACAGCATTATCCAGAAAAAAAAACTTTCATTTTCAATTTTGCTGCATTCTACATGTATACTCATTTCTCCTGTCATTAAACCCAAACCCACACAACTTTATTTCTGCTGAAATGACTATTAAAGTAAAGAACTGTTTGCCGAAAAATGTTTTGCACATATAGAGGAACATTGCTGTTCATGTTTTAGTCTTTTAACACTCCATGACACTGGTGGCTATAAAAAGAGAATCATTTGAAAAGACAGAATTGGCCAACTTTGGGTGGTTTTGTTTTTGGAACGAGTTAATTTCAAACACATTGCTTTGCTATATGCAGTCAGCCTTTTCACATTAAAAAGTTTGGAAAGACCGTAATTTCTCCAACAAATTACAATTCTCTAGTTTTTATTTTTTCCCCTCAATTTTGTCTGTTGTACAGCTCAAAAACAAGCTGTACGATTTCAACCAAATTTGGCACACTTATATTATGTCATAAAATCTAGTGAAATGAGGTAGCATCATGTCTGTGAAAACGCTTATTTTCAAAATTTTCTGCCAAAACCATCAAAATTTCACCATTTTTCAACATTGCTCAAAAACAAGATGTACGATTTCTACCAAATTTGGCAAACTTATGCACTGTCACAAAATCTATTGACATTAGGTATAGTCATATTTGTGAAAACGTTTATTTTGCAAAAATTTTTGCCCAAATCAGCAAAATTTCACCATTTTTCAAAAGTCTCAAAATTGTTTACAGTCATTTAGCTCAAATTATCCAAACATTTAGAGAATAATATAATACACCACAATCACCACACAAATATTTCAAAATTAACCCCTATTGTCCAAAAATGAAATGAATATATCTGTTTTGTCTTCAAAATTGACCAACTTCAAGGGCAAATGTCTTTACTTGCAAGGTTGTTGTAATAATTATTTTGGTATGGGTAGATGCAACAATGATTGCAGAAGAAACTGAATGTTTACTATCTAATCACAGATTTAACCCACAAGTACAACGATGGTGAGAATAAAAGAGCTGTTTGAAAATGCTAAATTTAGCCCACTTTGGATGCTTTTTTCTATCATTTTTTAAGGGTTAATTCCAAACACTTTGAATGTCCGTATTCACAATTGACTTCCGAGCATATTTGCTGTTGTAAATTTGTTGTAAAGTTTAGCCCTATGCCATTCTGGTTGCATAAAAGTGGGTACCATCCAAAAAACTCCCATTTCTTCAGAATTTGGTAAGTTTAAGTGACAGTTTACTCCTTTTGTTTTATATGTTACTAGCGGGTGAATACCCGGCGTTGCACGGGAGAAGATGGTTATATCAATATACCCTCAGGTATGATCGGCTCAGCCGTTTTCGAAATAGAAGGTCAAGGTCGCCAATTTCAAGGTCAAGGTCACCCCGCGCGGGCACCCCGATGGAGTCAAAATGATCGATGGGTCAATATACCCTCACATATGAAATTTTAGCCTGATCGGCCCAGCCGTTTTCGAAATAAAATGTCAAGGTCATCAATTTCAAGGTCAATGTCACCCCGCACGGGCACGGCACCCATACCATGTTACTCGCCGTGACGAATTACCCCCGTGTACAAAATCTGAGCTCGATCGGTCGAGAAACGGAGGAGATCACCCGGAAGAAAGATAGAGAGATACAGACATTCGCATTTATATATTAGATTATTGAAAAGTTAACCCCAAACAGACCTAAGACTTCACATAAGGGTACTGTCGGAATAATTGTTATTTTCGCCAGCTTTTACATGCGATTTCTTAGCACTGGAGCCATTATTTCTCAAAACGCTTCCCATGAGAAGTTACGGCATTCATCCAAGAACAATTTTGCTGTTATATGTTTTATTCACAGCTCTAACCTTCACCCAGCTTTCGGGCCTTGAATTGGAGTACCCTCAAATTGTACATGTTCACCCAAATGTCAAGGTTCAAGTTTCCTCCACAAGCCTCTTATTAAAAAAATCAATCTGTGATTGATATCCACAAATTTAGACAGCCAGGGTCACCTCGTGTCAGACAGTTTTACAGGTGGTAGAAGCCAGAGTACCTGGAGAGAACCACGAGCAATGGCAAGCAACTGTCAGACTCCCCACCATACTAACTCCACAAAAGCAGGGTTAGTATTGGTTGAAGACAAGTGCAACCGCAACGTGTAGGACGGCTTAGTACACATCTCCACCATGCCCCCCCCCCCCCCCATCTCCTCCGAACATGGGCAATTAAATTGGGATGAAGTGTCTTGTCCAAGGACACAATGCGGTTGCCACAGGAGGTATTCGAAACGAGAACCTCTCGGATTGCAACAAGCATCTCTACCTACTGAGCCACCGCGCGCACGTAATTTGCAGTAATAGAACTCTTTATATGTTCTTGTGTGATTATAAATGAATAATATTAACGTGGATACGGTTCCACTGAATCAACTTGTACAGTATACTGGTCAGTTTACATGCTACTTCTAAGTGATGAGATATCCACAAATTTAGACAGCCAGGGTCACCTCGTGTCAGACAGTTTTACAGGTGGTAGAAGCCAGAGTACCTGGAGAGAACCACGAGCAATGGCAAGCAACTGTCAGACTCCCCACCATACTAACTCCACAAAAGCAGGGTTAGTATTGGTTGAAGACAAGTGCAACCGCAACGTGTAGGACGGCTTAGTACACATCTCCACCATGCCCCCCCCCCCCCCCCCCCATCTCCTCCGAACATGGGCAATTAAATTGGGATGAAGTGTCTTGTCCAAGGACACAATGCGGTTGCCACAGGAGGTATTCGAAACGAGAACCTCTCGGATTGCAACAAGCATCTCTACCTACTGAGCCACCGCGCGCACGTAATTTGCAGTAATAGAACTCTTTATATGTTCTTGTGTGATTATAAATGAATAATATTAACGTGGATACGGTTCCACTGAATCAACTTGTACAGTATACTGGTCAGTTTACATGCTACTTCTAAGTGATGAGATAGGAATTGTGACATACAAAGATAACATTCTGTATAGAAGCCAAAATGTCTTTTGGTCATATCTGGCAACTGAATAGCCCGAACTTTTCTGACAAATTGCATGAAAAATCGGCTCCTTCCTGACTCAGGGGTGGGTAGGGGGCACAGTCCTCCGTGACATCCTGGCCTGTAAGGCCATGATTCATCTGTACTTATTTTTTTCCAAAGCAGAAAGGACATGGCTGGTTTTGCTTTCCATGAAAATATTCAATAATTATTCAAGAGCAAATTTTGTGTTAAGTGTTTTTGGGTCCTGCTTTATCTCAAATATCTGTTTTGGGTGCATGAAAAATAGTAGTATCACAAAAACTTTAGTTTTCACTAAATTTTGCTGTTTTCAAAAATGATCGATAGTTTTGTGTACAATACAGTTTCGTGACAGTAGTTCTAGTAAATCTTATAAATACCTGCGGTCTTCGTGGTCTTACCCCAATGATTTTTATCCATTTAATTTTAAGTGGGGATAAAGAACTTAACCCGGGATCTCTAAACATAATACACATTAATGTAAGGGGACTTCGAAACAAAAAAGTCTTACTCCATGCAGAGCTAGGGCACTGCGATGTTATTGGTGTGACGGGGACCCGGCTGAACGTAGATGTGGATAATAAAATTCTTGACATCCCTGGATACTATAGTCTATTGCGTAGAGACCGGGATGGAATGGGAGGAGGGGTGGCTGTGTATATAAAATCAAACATTGTTTTTTAACGCCGAACCGGCTAAGAACAACTTGACTTGGAAATAATCTGGACTAAAATACGACTACAAAACCAAAAATATATCGTAGGTGTTATCTATAGACCATCTTCTGCCAATAACATGTACTGGCATTTAATCGAAGATTCAACCCAAGCCGCCAGAACTGATATGTCACTGAAATGTATTATAATGGGTGACTTCAACGCCAACTGTCTCCTGGCAAAACATCCCAAAATCACTCATTTGAAAACCTACTTTAGTTTGAAACAAGTAATAGATTCTCCATCTCGCATTACTGACAACTCATGTAGATCTTGTTCTCGTACCATGTAAAAATTGGGTAGAAAAATGTCTAATTATTCCACCATTCTGCAGTGATCACCACGCAACTGGGGTAGTCTTAACAACATAAACTCCCCGTAATAAACTTTATCAACGAACGGTTTGGAATTACTATGAGATGGACATCAACGGGTTGCGTAATCACTTCTCACAAACGTCTTGGGATTGCTTCCTTAATAATGACATAAATGACTCTACCGAAGGCCTGGATACGGCTACTCAATATATTCCCCAAAAATCGGTTCTAGTCCGACCCATGGATAAACCCTGGATGAACTCTTCAATACAGAAAATGATGAGATCACGTGACAGGTCTCACCATAAAGCAAAACTGAGTAATAGGATTCAAGATTGGGCACATTTTCGACAAATCAGAAATGAAACCATTACATTAATTAGAAAAGCAAAAGCTGAGTATGACATAAAACTTGAAAATTACGTATCAACTTGCAACGTTGGTTCAAAACATTGGTGTGCTACTCTGAAAACTTTTTCGAAGGAACAGAACAATAATGATAGATTCCCTTCCCTAGAAGACAACTGTGAAGTGATCAGTGATGCAAAAGCAATAGCTGGGTTACTTAATGATTTTTTTATAGAACAATCACGTTCGGTTGGTGATAAAGAGTTACCCTCATTAACTTTTAGTAACTTTTCTTTAAACAAAATACAAGTCACTTAAGATGAGGTAACAGCCTTTCTTCATAAATTAGACCCACAAAAGGCGAGCGGACCAGACGAAATTAATAAGAAAATTCTAAAATTGTGTGCGCAGGAATTGGCTTCCCTCCTGGCTAGGTTATTCAACTTATCATTAACTAGCAAAACGTTTCCAGATTTGTGGAAGAAGGAGCGGGTAATACCTATACATAAGAAGGAATCAATACATAATAAAAAAAATACCGCCCTGTATCTCTAACTAGTAGTGTAAGTAAAATTTTAGAGAAAATTGTATTCAAACATTTGTTTTCCTTCTTAACTGAAAATAATCTCCTGACCCCGCTACAGTCTGGATTCATTCCCGGAGACAGTACGATTTATCAATTAAATGACATCGATCGCGATATCTCTGCAAGTTTAGATACAAATACAGATACAAGAGTCGTGTTTTGTGATATCAGTAAGGCCTTCGATAGAGTATGGCACAACGGTCTATTACACAAACTATGTTCAATGGGAATAAGGGGTAACCTTTTGTAGTGGTTTGGAAGTTATTTGGCACATCGTTCCCAGTGTGCTGTCATTAATGGAGCAATGTCTACATTAATGAAATCGTTGATAATATTATGTCTAATATAAGACTGTACGCCGACGGCACAACTTTGTACTTAGCAACTGAAGATGCCAAACTCTCGGCTAAAATTCTAAATGACGACCTATCGAAAATCGCCACATGGTCAGAAACATGGCAGGTCTTATTCAATCCCCCAAAAACGGAAACACTAAATATATCCCGCAAAACAAACCCTCTTGATTGCCCGAGACTGTACTTACATGGAGAGTAAATCGAAGAAAAGATTGAGCATAAATATTTGGGTCTAATTTTCTCTAACACTGGTTTCTGGGATACCCATGTCGACAGTATTGTGAACAAGGTTAGCACTATGATAAATTGCCCCAGAAGTCTAAAATACCGACTGTCCAGATCAGCTCTAGAAACACTTTACAGGTACTTCATTCTTCCGATATATTTGATTACGCGGTTGTAATATGGGACAACTGCAGTGACACGAAAAATATTCTTCTTGAAAATCTACAATTAGACGCTCTACGCACAATTATCGGGGTGCCAAGAGGGACTAGTCACAATCTTATTTATAAAGAATCTGGTTTAATATCATTAAAGGAACGCAGAAAACGACACAAGATCATAACTATGTTTAAGATAATCAATAGAGATGTACCCAATTACATTCGTTTGCTAACGACCTGACCGGTCTCTGAAGTAACCCCTTATCCTCTTAGAACATCCAATTTATTACGTGAAATTAAATGTAACACTCTTCGGTTCTCAAACTCGTTTCTACCATCCACCGTGAGGCTTTGGAACAACTTAGATGAGAATGCCAGGAACTCTGAATCAGTGAATACTTTGAAACAGGCTTTTGCAGCTGATGACCGTGCTGTCCCAAAATACTGCTATGTCGGGGAAAGAAAAGCACAGATTATCAATTGCCAACTTCATCTAAACTGTAGCGACTTAAATGGTCATAAGTTCGATAGATTTATTAGTGAAAATCCTGAATGTACCTGTGGCTATCACTGTGAGGACGCAAGTCATTTTATACTTTTTTGTCCTCTCCACGTTCAACATCGCCAAATGATGTTTGATAAACTGGAAAACAATGATAAAACCATCGAGGTCCTACTTCATGGTAATTCACAAAAATCTGACTTACACAATACTTCTATTTTTAAAATTGTCCAAGAGTTCATTGCCAAAACAAGACGATTAGAAACTGTCAGAACTTGAATTTTATGTACATTCTAGTGGATAGATTGTAATTTTCACCACAATTCATAATTATTTTCTTGAGCTTGACATAAAATAGACATACAAATATGTAAATAAAATCGGTAATAGGGCGCGGGGTTGGAATATCCACTCGATACAAACTTGGAGAACACTCCTTTCGTGGATCACCGCGTTTAAGTCACAAGCAGAGGGGTCTCTGACTGTTCCTTGTGTTTTGTTCTCAACATAGTTAACGTTTGTCGAGTGGGGGATCTACTCCGCTGTGACCTAGAGGGAGCCTGTCTTTCACTTACTGAAACCGAGCCTTCCACGTACTGTAACTGAGTTTTTCGTCACTTTTGGATGTTGGGAGAAATGCTTTGCGATATACTGTGGTTCATTACTGGAAATTAAACTTTTCCATTAATTTAGAAATGTTACTTAGAATTATTATACAGTCACCATAAACAAAACTGCACAAGCACCTAGCAATGTAAATTCTCGATATGTAAGGGTACAGCGTTAAGATAGGCTCAGCCTGTTCGCCAAACCCAATTTCAGAAGCATGAAATAAAAATAGTGTTTAAAAAAACTAGATGGCGATTCATATACAACACAATTAGACGATTAATGCTTACGGTGATGTCCTGTCAGTATCTGCCGGAGAGCTCCAAAAGGTTCTCCCAGGCAGATTCAAACAACACACACCCGTGAGCGCTACATTTAATGGAGATTAATTTTTCACCAATGATTTATTGTGTTAAATTTGAATGAATTGACTCAAATACAGCCACGGCTACTTCGCAGGATATTTTTCATCCAGTTTAGTCTAGATTGGCTAAGAAATATTTTGAAAATACTCAGCCGGTTAAGGGTTAGTTAACAAGTCCCAAACCCCCGTGCCAGCGGAGTAAAATCGAGATACCTCCCCCCCCCCCCCCCCACCACACACACACACACACACACACCACACCCCGACGTGGCTTTCCCACAACAAGTCTCAGCCAATAAAGTATTATTAAAACAGTTTTTACTATGCACGGGGGGGAGCGGTGGCGTTGTGGTAACCTTTTCTCATTAGATCACCGAAGTTAAGAAACGTCGAGCCCGCTAGTCCTTGGATGGGTGACCGTCTGAGCGATCGATTCGGACTCCCGCGTTGTGTCCTTGGGCAAGGCACTTAACCCAGTTTGTCCACATGGGGGCACGATGACGCCGTGTACTAAGGCGTACTGTACGTCGATGGTGCGCATGTCTTCAACCAGTCTAACCCTGTCTGTGCTGCAGTGCGGAGTTACGATGTTGGGGAGCTGGCAGCTGCTCGCCGTTGCTCGGTGGTTCTCTCCGGGTACTTCGGCTTCCTCCACCCGTAAAACTGTTGCGGTCGTGATTTGCCATTGTGCATAAGTATATAACCTTAAACACCATAAAATAAATAAATAAATATACAATGCACGGGTTCGCATATAAATTGATTCGCCGAATACTACTGGTTCGGAGCTATCCTATCGTGATTCTAGAATGAATTTTTAACCCTTTACCCAACGCAGACGATTTCAAAATTCATTATTTTAAATACCATTTTTTTAAATTTTTAAAAAAAATTTCAGCAAAACCATATCATGTGACCCCCTCTTTGGAACGAGCCATTACTACTTTGATAAAAAAGATCTTAAATAATATTTTTTCAGCAGCTGTATTTGCATATTACGCGAGCGGATGCGGGCGATTCGTTGGGTAAAGGGTTAATAGTTTACCCATAGACTTATAACTAGATGGAGATACATCTACAACACAATTAGACGATTAACATCTAAGCTACCGAAAACGACTTTAGTCACCGATTTTATGATGATTATCTGTGTGTTCTGGTATGCGCAGATCAAACCTACCATCTGATTAATTGTTGGAAAGGGTTCAGGGAGCCATTTCCAACAATTAATCAGGTGATACAGTTTCAAGTATGTCATAAATTTTATTAAACATCTTCACATACAGGCAGGCATACATAGAGGTCCTCCAATATATGGCTAAAGTGGGTGTGGCAGTAATAGGGTTAATGCTCACGGCGATGTCCCGTTAGTATTTGTCGGAAAGCTCCAAGATGTTCTCCCCGGCAGATTCAGACAATACACATCCGTGAGAGCTACATTTAATGAAAATTATCTTCCTGAAAATTAAATGAATTTTTTAGCCTAAGATTTCTTGTGTTAAATGTCAAATTTGGATGGATATTTCCTCGAATTATCCTTCAGTAACTTAAATGAATTTTTCATCAGTTTTTCACCAACGACTTCTTATGTTAAGTTTGGATAAAAAGTTTAATCAAACTCAGCTATGGCTGCTTCGCAGCAGCCATTACTACTTTGATAAAAAAGATCTTAAAAATATTTGGCGGGTTAAGAGTTAATTAACAAGTCCCAAACCCCATGTGACAAGCATTTTAGGATAATAATATCAAGTCCGGGAACCACCAGCAGAGTAAAACAGGAATGAATAACCCCCCCCCCCCCCCCCACCAACACACACACACCTCACACCGACGTGGCTTGCCCACAACTTATCTCAGGTAATTATGTATTATTTTCTAGGCTATTAGTTCTGAGAAAATTGGGAATCTACAATTTGGGACCTGCTCAAGTCGATATTTACACACAATCGAAAAGAGTTTTCAAGATCAGTGATCTGGGACAGGGTAGATATATTTAGGACTCTTCCGTCTCTCTTTTTTCTGCAAAGATGACTCCATCAAATGTCCATGTGTTACTTATTTTCTGGTCCTTCAACGACTTTCGGGGGCGTTTTGCAATAAATGACCAAGTCTTTGTGAGATCTTCATTTATATATGCTCCTGAATTATGATGTGTTTCCAGTGGCGTGGCCACGGGTGGGAGGGGGGAGGACGCCCCCTCCCCCACCCACTTTCCTTCAAAGTTGGTCTGTGAAATATGTCCAAAAATGGCATAAAAGTCGTAGGGGCTAAGGTCAATGGGGGTTAGGATGTAGATTTGAAGATTACTTACTGTGTCGGTGATAAGGTAAACAGTGACCGTCGTCAGGACATGAAAAACCTCAAAATATCCGCTCAGATGCAAGAAGATGGGGGGTTTTTAACCCTGGAATTCAAAATTTTGAATTCCGGGGTTCAAAACCCCCCATCGACTACCCTTGGCTGCCCCATATCGGACACATTTATTTCCCTCTAGTGGAAACCCTGATTATTGTTGCCTTGGTCGTCTAGCTCAAACTTTAAGGACGCAAAATTCTGAGATGTGAAGGCTTGGAAAGGTTTTCCCGCACACTCCACTCTCACCCCCACACCAACCCTATTAAAATGGAGCTAAGCCAGGCTCTGCGAGTCGACCCCACCCCCCCCACCCCCCCCCACCCCCCCCCCCCCCCCCCCCCCACTTGCTTTGGATGGCTACGCCACTGTGTGTTCTGGGGATGAACTTCGTGAGGCTGACTTAACTTTAGCACTTTAAAGTTTGTGGCGAGCCCTGAAAACTTTGTCTCTTATCCTATAGTTGTTTAGCCAGAATATTGTGGCACGGTCTCTAACAGGAGCACCATTAATCGACCTCGAACCAACTCGCGATGACTGCGCGAGATGTCGTCAGTAGTTAGACTGGCCCCTGCTTGTCGGACAACATCGATAACAATCTGATCAGTATCCTCACCTGCACTTTCGATAAGATCAGAAAGACGCAGATTTGTACGGCGACCGTACTGCTGGAGAATGCTCTTCTTTTAGCTGCGTAATCCGACGAACAGTCACGCTCAGATACTTTTTGTCAAGGAAATTTGAACCGATTCGTCATTGGATGCGTCAATTAGTTGTGAGTTGATGGAGTGACCCAAAAGGTATGAAGTGCCAGCAGAGTCTGATTCCGAGTCAGAGTTATGGTGTGCGCCTCGTATCTTCGAATTTTTAATATCCATTGGAGATGTGTTCTAATCAATCTGGACTGATGAACGTTTTCTGATATCCTTCGAATCGACTTCACTATTAACATCAAAGCCCTGGGGCGTTTGATAGAACGAGCCATCCATTTTCAAAGACAAATTATTATTTGCGCTTATTGACACTTAATTGAATAGCAAGATGTTGTAAATTAACCCTTTACCCAACACAACAGCTAAAACCGCCAGCGCGGTTCACAAAAATCACCATTCAATTTTCATTATTTTTTCAGTTTTTTTTGTTTCGAAAACATAGCTTATGACCCCTCACTGGAACGAGCTCATTGAGCTCATTCCAATAAGGTACCATAGGCTATGTTTTTAACGCAAAAAAAATGAAAAAAATAGTTATTCAAGAATGTTATTTGCAAGTGTCGTCTGCTTTTCATATTAGGTAAAGGGTTAAAGGAATTTGTCACACTGAACAATGGTCAAACAACATACTCTAGCAGTGTTAATATTTTAGTAGAAAATTTCGTAGAAGAGTCCAAGTTATGTTTATTTATTGAACCATCGGATGTTCACTTGTAGTTTGTAGTTAAGTTATTAAGCCCCATTCACATGGCGAGATTTACATACGTGTGTATCACACGTGTGTAAATTTACTCACGTATGCAAACATGGTCATGTGAACGGGTCTGCACACGTGTGTAAAGATACACACAGTGCAAAAAAATACATCTGGGTGGACCAGATGTAAATCCGAAATTGCACATGCGTATTGTTTACACATGTGTAAGTATGGCCATGTGAATGCAAAATGTGAATTGCAAATTTTGCATACCCATTCTCAGACAGGGAACATGGAGGGGTTAATACATTGCGTCATGCTTATTTTGAGATTTTTTTCAACTGCGCGCCAAATTTCCAAGAATTTCAATCGTCGTCGAATTCGCGGAGTACTACGTCCTCCCACCATGCACTACTTCTTGGTTTTCACCAAAATTGTTTCTCCTGAGTCACACCCATAACCAGAGCGGTACTGACCAAATATGGCACAATTCGCCTTCGTCTTGTTCTGTTTGCAGATATTAGTCTGTCCATTGTGAATGTTTGGAAGAGACTGTGGACCCGATGGAATAACCGGCCTTTATATTATAAGCGACTTGTAAATACTACGCAAATACTCAGCATTTTTAAAATAAATGTGAACGCATTGCAAATTTTACTATTGCATACCCTGGTAAAAATTGCACATGTGTATCTTTGCATACTATGTAAATGTTGGCCATGTGAATGAGGCTTTAGTTTATCACTCACTGAACATTAATGCAGAATGGGGGTCAAGTCCATTCAGCGTTTCCATAGACGGCCAAAACTAAAGCATGTGATGAAATTCAAATAGTTACTGACCAAAATAGTGAGCGTGATCACTGTCCGCTGTAGGCGTACAGTTCTGTACAGTTCTAATCAAATTACATTTACGTATAAATCAGCGTCATTTTTCTATTTTCAAATATTGTCAGTATCGAATGTTAAACATACCAGAGATTACAAGCAAGTGTAGGAGAGACAAATCCTTCCTGTATCCATTTAGTATTAGTGCCCACCTCGAATATCCAAATCCATAACCGTAACGTTAACTGAAGAAGAATGAAAGCAAAGAAGTCTGAACGAAATCCTACTTCACATCATATACTGAAGAACTGGCACCAGATCTATCCCCAAATAACCATCAATGGAATGGTATGTCCATTATGAATCAGATTATAGGTTAGCCCCGCCAACATGTATGGTACATGGAGATTTAATATCTTGATGTCTCATTTAAACACTGAGCCGCAGGCGAGGTGATTAAATGAGACATCCAGGTATTAAATCTCCATATACCATACATTTTGGCGGAGATAACGTTTTTGTCCCGTTTGAAACACAATAGAAACATAGTGAAAATAAATTTGTGGACGCATTTCTCAGCTCCAAAATCTCTTGGACCAAATTCGTGATAATTATTTGTTTTTATAAACGCAGAGGACAACAGATAGAGTTACATCCCTTGGGTCGTTAAGGAAACGAGTAAACAGTATTTTGTTGACATATCATCCCCTGAGTTCCAATGTGTTCTATGTGACTACTGGCACATAGAACACATTTGTATTAAGAGGACAAATTATTTGCTCTTATTTTATTTTTATGATTGAATTGTCGGAAATCTGATGATATTTGTGACTATTTTCGGGTTGTTTTGGTTCGATTTTTATTTCGAGACGAGCAAACGCGGAAAGCTTTCGTTTAAACCATATACCCCCGATGTTGCACGCTCTCATATACCTTGGATGTTAAGTGCACCCTTTGTCACGGCTGTTTGTCCAAGTTATTCTGACTAAACACAAGACAAAATTTATCGGGATATGGGGACATATAACTATTAATCACATTCACGTCGCTACATCATTGAAAGCAAAATTTCGCTCCCCAGACAAGAGACTTAAAAAAAGACGTCCTACCTCCATTGCATCACGTGACTCCGAAATTGTTTATTTTAAATGTAAGGATATGTAAGGATATGTACTCGTATTTTACTTTACAAAGTACTTAGTTCTCGTACTCACCCAGTCCTGGGTGGTTCAGCACTTTATTGTGTACTGTATAATACGCCAGAGGTAGTGGAAGTTCGTATGTTAACACCGTACCACAGAATTATGACGGGGTTACTGTCACTACAAGTGAAGCTCGGTTATATTTAGAAGCACGTCTGGAGCCCCTTAGCATAAGACGAGAGAAACACAAATTAGGACAGTTGTTTAAAATGTATCATATCATGGTCCCAAACTATTTAGCAAAAACCAAACCTGAAAATAAGCAGTCTGACATTTGCAAAATGAGGTACCCAGTGGGTGAATTTGATGAAGCTATCCCACACAGTGGGCCAATTTATCCTCCGGGTACCTCTTTCTGTTTAGTTTTGAGACCCCGATTCAGATTGAGGTTCACAGAGGGTAAATTTAGTGATGCTACCCTGCATCACTAAGTGCTATGCAGGGTAGCATCACTAAATTCACCTTCTGGGGACCTCATTTTGCAGACGACAGTCTGCTTAATTTCTGGCTTGGCAAAAATGACTCGCCCATCCATACTAACTAATCAGACCCATAATCTTCGCAATAGCAGCAACCTTCGCATCCCCTGCTGTCGCACAAAAACATATCAGACGTCATTCATTCCGTCAGTGCTTAAGTTGTAGAACGATCTCCCGGTAAATATTAGAGCGGACTCTCGACTTTGTAACTTCAAACAGTACCCAAACAGTGGTAGTTGACGCCCACCCCCTTTCTTTTCAGGTCAAAATCACGTGAAGCACAAATTTACTACTGTCGTCTACGACTCAGATGTAGTAGTAGTCTTGACGCCCACCTACACGATAACGACTTGGCCATGTCTCTACTGTGTTCGTTTAGCGATCCAGAGACAAGTGACCACTTTCTCTTGCCCATTCCGATACATGGTCAGGTTCGGAATAATATATTGGGACATCGCCCTCCAGGCAGAGACTGCACTATGCTCTTAGGTAGGGCTGCACGGTATATCGATAAACCGATACATACCGGTATTCAAACCAGTAACGATTGAATACTGGTGTAATTGCAAAAATATCGGTTTATCGTCATTATTTATTTACCCAAAATTCAGTTTTGTTCTGAGCTTTTTAACTGTAGTCCCGAACGAATAATATTTATCCCTGTACCTAACGAATTGGCCGCATCCTCCCGAGTAATACACAAACTGTGCAGTTGAACAAATATTATTTTTCAAAACATTTCAACAAAACCATATCATGTGACCCCGCATTGGAAAGAGCTAGTCGAGCCCGGTCCAATGCGGGTCACGTGATATAGTTCTGTTGACTTTTTTTGAAAAATTCTATAAACTACTATTTAAAAAAATAAATTTTGATATCGTCTGCGTTGGGTAGTGGGTTATTCGAACTGTATCATCAAGGCATGCTGATTTGTTCCGACTGTGATGGCCCAAGTCCCGATTATGATACGCATGTTCAGACATCTGAACAGTCTTTCGACATACCGGTATGCCGCGGTATTTTTTTGAACACCGATACCGGTATTCAGTTTCGAATACCGTACAACCCTACTCTTAGGTGGTTCTGAGCAATACTGTAACGAAGACAATCGTCTCATTTTGAGACTGTTCAGAGCTTTATTTTGGGTAGTGGTAGATTTAAATAAATGACAGAAAAGAGGACGGCACATACCAACATGATGGTATCTATGCCTTCTTCGATTAGAAGGTGTTTAACCCCCCCCCCCCCGCCCCCCACCCCGCCAACCCACCGCACCCCACACACACACACACACACACACACACACACATCCCGTGTAGGCACTCTCCCAGAATTATAACAAGTCGAAGACGTGTAAATAAATTTTGTCAACCCCAAAAAAGGATTAAGTGCTCTTCCAGGTGTGGATGTTTATTGAGTAAGGTTTCAAGTTTGTATCGACAGTCAACGACCAGGGAAAGCTGTCGGAAAATTTTAACTCTCGCCCTACCGTGGCAAAACATTTTTAGATCCTGTCTTCGGGCTTGATTCCCATAAAAATGTAGGATTCTTCGTAGTCCTCCTTCTCAGTTTTTGTGTTCTTTATGTCGCCTGCCCATGGACCGTCAAAGAATCCTTCGCATAAAATATTCATGATCGCCTGGTTGAATGCGTCGAATGAGAAACGACTCGTTAAGTTATTTTGATCAGCTATTTATCGATGGCGCAGATGTAATTCAGTTTCCTACGACAGCGATTGTCGAACATTAAATAATTTGATTTTTTCTTCAGCAAGATACAATCTTGATCTTCTCCGCTTGGGAACAGTTTGTTATCTGGTTGACCTTCATTCCAAAGTGTTGGAACAATTATCTGACCATCCCACGTTCGGAACGTCCCTTCTTCGACTTTGTCTGAGCCGTCCACATAAACACGGAAAATATCTTGTCGTGTCAAATGCAAATGGTCGGTTATTACTTTCCATCTGTATTCAGAATCAATTGTTACCAAATGCGCATTGTCAAGCTGACAAACTCTTTCAGCTTCGTCGTGAGATAAAAAATCTGTTGACACGTGGAAACAAAACTCTTCGGAATTACAGTTATATTTGCGTTGACGTTTACATATATAACCACCTGAATTGACAGATGGTGTACACACTTCTTCCTCCAAACAAGGTCTTTTCAAACATGCAGCTACTCCAGTTGTTCCTGTTGCAACAGTCATTCTATTTCCCATTTCCTTTGACAAGAAACATACACCACGAGCTCCGTCGTAACGCCAATATGTACAGCCCAGTGTATATAGACACATCTTCTCACAAGAAGGGGGGTTTGTTGTTTTCAGTATCAACGAAGCCTCTCCCATAGCGGCACATGTTATTGCAAACAAGACCAATTTCATGTCGCGGAAGTCCTTTCAGAGTATTACCAAATATAACACAGAGTATGTATACGTAATTTGAACAATAATCCAAAAGTATGTGTCTGAGCTCGTATCCTCAAATGTTTGTTCTCGATTACAAACAACCTCATCTGACAAAGATAGAAGATATACTGTTAGTCAATATACCAGAGGGCGTCGTCAGTCACAGTTCCATCTCCGTCTGCTGTGTCGAACACATACAGCTAGTAAATCTCGAAGAATGTATGCATGATAATAATTTATTAATCAATCCACATGCTCTACAGGTTGAATGCTTTTCATACAAAAGCCATGCATCAAACACAAGCTTGCTCCTGCATCCACTTCTGTAAACCATTTCCTCATGTGTATGTTCATGCACTACATTTTTAATCACTTTCAGAAATAAATACTTTTCAAAAGCGAAGTCGTCGGGGAGGGGCGTTTAGTCGGAATTTTCCAGCCCCGAATTTTTTTCAGAAATGTTAATTAAAAATACATTCATGTCTGAAATCCGTAAGGCTGGTTATTTATTTATTTATTTATTTATTTATTTATTTATTTATTTATTTATTTATTTATTTATTTACTGGATTTAACGACACTTTTGACTGGCGGAGTCAGCTCAGGTTTACGGATGTGGGAAGCCTGAGTAAAAACGCATTCGCCAAAGAGCTAATGTGGGCGGTAGTGTTGGTAGGTGTGATACTGACATATATACTCTTAATTATCTGTGACATAGTTGTTTCTAATTTGCTGATCATAACATGCTAAATTTCCTTTTGTCATTTTTCAAAGAGCTGTCTGTTGTTTTCATTTATTAAACGTAACAAAGGGGAACTTCTCTTTATTGTCCACTTAGTTTTCTCAACAGTTGCTTGCTTCTTAATTGGACCTTCATCGCGCGTCTAATAATTTCAAGGCAGATAACTTTTTATGCAGATAAAGATTGCTATGCAGAACATAATGAACATATCAACACAAACACTAAACAAAACAATAACAAATGCAAAAAATGGCGACTTTGTGAACATTTGTATACAGGTAGACCTTTCCCCTTTTCAATTGTTGATCCCGTTTCGCTGCCACGAAGCCTTGTCCATTTTAACTGTATATTTTGAAATACGTTTTGTACTATTTTAATACGGAAGTAGCCCTATCATATGATTAACTGCCTGTAAGACTTCTTTGAAGTTTCACCGCCAGTCAGGAAATGATAGTTTTAATCTGTATATAACAAGACTTATGGATTATTTTAGTGGTCTAAATGCCAAATATACGTAATATGCAAGTGTGTTTTCAAAAAAAACAAACGAAGACAAAGGGACGTAAAAGATCTGTCAACACTCTACAAAGAAAAAAGTATCCTGTCGGGTATTTCTTGCGTATCTCCATTATGGCTTAAAACTGAGTTTTTTTACGTAAGAGTACAATAGTATTTCCATTTGTGGTTTATTTTTACATGTTTTGGCGAGAAAAAAAACCCTAAAAAAACTCGTTTCTACAATCACTTACTTTTGTATTTGTCTAATAGTATTCCTGAGCTGTCTGAGAGACGAAATTGTTTGCGTGCCACCTTCTCCAACACCGACTCCATTTTAAAAGACTGTGTGTTATTAACTAAAACGGTCGAGTTATTTCTGCCCATCGTTCCTGTATAGTCATGGACGTTTTCGGTTGGTGTCACTAGTGGGATGCGATAACCGGTTCTCGTCAGATCACCGAAGTGAAGCAACGTCGAGCCCGGTTAATCATTGGATGGGTGACCATCTGAGCGATCAATTCGGACTCCAGCGTTGTGTCCTTGGGCAAGGCACTTAACCCCGAGTGTCCACAACCAATCTAACCCTGCCTGTGCAGCTGTGCGGTGTTACGATGTTGGGGAGCTGGCAGCTGCTCGTCGTTGCACGGTGGTTCTCTCCGGGTACTCCGGCTTCCTCCACCCGTAAAACTGCCACGGTCAGGAGTAGCCGTTGTGCATAGGTATATGACCTTAACACCAATAAATAAATAAATAAATAACAGCAGTGGGAAATTGAGTATTCTGTTTAAGCAAAAATGTAGGGTTGCACGGTATTCGAAACTGAATACCGGTATCGGTGTTCAAAAAAATACCGCGGCATACCGGTATATCGAAAGACTGTTCAGTTATCTGAACATGCGTAATCGGGACTTGAGCCATCACAGTCGGAACATATTAGCATGCCTTGATGATACAGTTCGAATAACCCATTATCCAACGCAGACGGTATCAAAATTTATTTTTTTAAATATTTGTTTGTCGAATTTTTCAAAAAATTTCAACAAAACCATATCATGTGACCCGCATTGGAACGAGTTCGACCAGCTCGTTCCAATGCGGGGTCACATGATATTGTTTTGTTGAATTTTTATTAAAAATAATATTTGCTCAACTGCACAATTCGTGTTTTACTCGGGAAGATGCGCCCAATTCGTTAGGTACAGGGATAAATATTATTCGTTCGGGACTACAGTTAAAAAGCTCAGAACATCTTGAAAATTGAATTTTGAGTAAATAAATAATGACGATAAACCTATATTTTGCAATTACATCGGTATTCAATAGATACTGGTTTGAATACCGGTATGTATCGGTTTATCGATATACCGTGCAGCCCTACAAAAATGCATTTTTGGCTCACAGTGGGAATTTCCAATGAAACATTTATTGGCTCAGCTAAAATCAACTAAAATCGTACTCAGTCAATTTTCGCTTCAGCTGGTATTTCGACTAAGGTTAATCCAGTGGGCGATTTGTTTGTGAGAATAAGAAGAAAATTAAGCTCGAAGTGCCCTAGAAAACGACAATCGTTTTTCCATACATATTTCCCAAATGAATGTGTAAAAGTGTGAAGATCGCCCGCCTCGAACATTTGCGAAAACGAATATTTTCTGCCATCGTCGCCTTCTTGCTCAGTGTTATTTGAATGGAGATTTTATCGCGAATTGTAGTGCGTTTCCTTCGTTCTCAGACCATCGACGTGAGCTTGAAAAGACGACGTCGAACCGTTTGTTTTCTTGTTAAGAATTGCAATGGTTGGCTGATCGCGACGAGAAGAGAGAAAAGTTACTGACGTCGCCATTGTCACAAAGTCTGAACAACATCAGCTGTTTTTGTTTTTGTTTTTTTTTTCTCTCTTATATATTAAATTACAGAACAGAAAAAAAAATAAATAAAAGAATTTTTTTTTACAAAATGTCATTTTTAAAGATCAAAGATTCTAAGGGAAAATCGAAAAATATGAGAAGAAATCTGCGTGTGAATTTTCTTGGAGATGTCTTCTGCAGAGTGTGCGCCCATCTCGTGGATTTAAACATTCCTAGAGCGATGAGCGAGAGATGTCCGGGCTGCATGTCGGAGGGATCGATCTAGGCACACACCTGTTATACTGCGGAACAGAAACTTGAAGACACCATAGTCCTGTGTTTTGCGTCGGTGTTCGAAAAGCTCAACGAGGACGAGGTGATAGAATGGTGGAAAACAATCATCAAATGCCGAGGGCAACCTCAGCTTTTGGATTCTGAAACTGAGCAGTTCAGGAAAATGTTGAGTAATCTTACGAATTACAATCGAGGAAGTGTTTTGCATTTATTATTTGATAGAGAATATCCGGCTCAGATTTTGTGAAGGAGAAAAAAATCATTAAATTAAAAAAAAAAATTTAAATTACTGAAATAAAAAAAATTTTAAAAAATGGATTATTCCAAATATGATAAATATCATAATATCATGATGGAATATTATGAAGAACACGAACAAAATCTTCCTAAGACTGTGCAAAAGTATTTTACCGAGACTTCACCTAAATGTGTTTGCATAAATGAGTGTGACGACACTTATCATTACAAAAGACTTTTATTAGTTAATGAAAGAGGAGAGAATGGATAATTTTGTATCCAATTCGTGAGAAGAAGAAGATAAAGAGAGCAAAAATAAAAATTTACAAAACAAAATCAAAAAGAAAATATTCAGAATAAAAATTAAAGAAAAAAAAAATTAAAATCGATATTATAAATATTTATTTATGAAAATGAAAAAAAATAAATTCAAAATTGTTCTTTCTTTTTTTACGAAGTCATATCTTTTATTTGTATGCGAGCTATCACTTTCTATGACACCTTTATCGATTTTCGGATATTTTTGTTTTTGCTGTAGATAAGACTAAACTTCTTGAATTTGTTCTCTTCTTCCTTCAGGGGTTTTTGCGGCCCCGAATTTTCTAAATCTGAAAATAAATCGACCTGATGTTCGTTTAGTATTAATCCCATGCTATGATTATCGTATTTATATTCAAACTTTGTTACTTCGACATCTTTCTATTGGATTGAATTATGTTTCGAATAAAAGTTTTTCTTTCAAAAGATTTATTTTTTTTATTTTCTATATATATGAAAAAAAAAATGGACTGATTTTAATTTTTTATTTTCTTTAACTTAAAAAACAAACTAGTTTAGTGGAAAAATTTTAATAAAAAAAAATGTCATTTTTATTAGAAGCATGCAATTTAGCTAAATTGAACGATTATTTTGGGAGTAATCGCTTGATTGGACTGGTTACGTGAAATAATTCATGAGAGGTGAAGGACGTTGTACAAACACGAGTGCGCGAATGCGCATGAGTGTTTTACAAAATTTGGTCCCTCGTCTTGAATGAATTATTTCACGTAACCAGTCCAGTCAAGCGATTACTCTGTTTATTACTTTTCATTATTAACGATAGTTATATTATTTAACCCTTTACGCAACGTAACGACCAGTGCTATTCTCAAAAATCGCCAATTAATTTTCATTATTTTTTCATTTTTTGTCTCTAAAACATAGGTTATGAGCCCTCATTAGAACGAGCTCGTCGAGCTCGTTCCAATAAAGTGTCATAACCTATGTTTTTGAGACAAAAAATGAAAATAATAGCTATTCAAGAATTTTTTTGTGAGTGTCGTCTGCTTTTCATATTAGGTAAAGGCTTTAAAAAAAACAAAAAACAATGAAGTCCCAATTTTTTTATGAGTAGGTGGTAATTGCCGATTCCAAATCGCTTGTACATGTACGTGTACAAAACATGCACACGATGCGTTCACCAACGTGGAATTCGGTGTTAAATCACACGCTTGTTCACAAAAACTGAACAGTGATTTAGAAGCCCCCATGTACATTCAGTGACTCCTAGATCGCGCTTTTAGCATTCAAACACTCGTGGTGAATGCATCGTGTGTGTGTGTTGTACATCTTCAGTTGTATCGTGTACGTGATTTTTGGTCTACGTTCGCATCGCAGATCAGTCCCACTGATCCATCATCGGCGAACGCGAGCGAAAGCATAGGATTCTGGGTGATCATCAAAAAACAGCTTTTGCAGTTCTAAATCAGCGATTCAGAATCGGCAATCACTTTGGTACAGATGATTTAGAATCGGCAATTGTTTTTGAGGCGGTGGGTTTTTGATTGATATAAATATAGGGGAGAGAAAAAAAAATATAAATAAATAGTTATTTAGAAAAATAAATATATCAAATTGAATAGATAATAAAAAAAATACGTAAATCATGAGCGATTCTCAGATGATTAGAGCGAGGTTTCTTTTAAACATGCTGATGAGAGCATACGCAATCTGCATGAATGAACAACTACGTCCCATCTTGTTAGAACGATGCGTCGGATGTCAGGATCATCTAGACTTCGATCACGAGGATCATTCGTGTCTGACGATGGAAAGGGAAGATATGGTCGTCATGTATTTCGAACCGGCATTCGAACGCGTTAAATTCGATGATGTGATCACGTTTTTGAAGAGATTAGTCTACTGTAAGAATCGAGACAGGCCCACAGATTCGGAAGAACTGAAATTGGCGCGTAGAAGTTTGACTTTAGAAGACAAGGGATGCATCAAGAAATTATTGCTGAACGAAGCATACGTCTAAGTTTTGTTTTTCGTTGATATAAAAAATAAGGGAGAGTAGAAAATAAAAAAAAAATAAATAAATACACACATAATTTTTTTTATCTAATATTAGAAAGAAAAAAACACAAAAAAAAAAAATGAGAACCAGAAATAAATTGTATCCGACATTAGTGGACGACGAGGACGAGAAGCCGAGCGGTGTTTTGCCGACGGCGCCATCACTAGAAGAAACAGAAAGAGGAGAGAGGTATCGCATCAATCAAATCAGTAGAATCCAATCGTATCTGACTCGAGAGAGAGATTCTCGTCGTTCCCTCAAGAAGAAGTATTCGCGTTTCGTGAAATTCGTCAACGGGATCGACACGACACTCATCACGATTTTCATGGGTTTACACGTGGCCGGCATCAGATTGTTGTCGACCGCGGTCGGCATTCCAATCGTGCTGACTGTGGAAGGAGTGGCTCTCGCCACCGGATTGTTCAGCACGCTCAGAAACTTTTTGAGTAGGAAATTATATCTGAAGGCGAGGAAACACGACAAGATTTGCGTCTTGGCCGACTCCAAGATCGACACGATATCCGAAATGATCTCTATGGCATTGAAAGACGGTAGGATATCGGACGGAGAATACTGCGCGATATTGAGCAAGAAAACGAAATACGATGCCATGAAAGAAGCTGTGAGAATCAAGACTCGTCAGATCATCAAGGAAGAGTTGAAGGATTCTCTCATGGAAAAGGGTAGGATAGAGGCCAGGGAGGAATTCAGTAAGATGATAGAACTCAAGGGCAGCAATTGAAAAAAAAAAAATATATATATATATATAATAAGAACAGAATTTTAAAAAAAAAAAAAAATATTAAATTCATATATAAAATGAAAAAAAAACGAAATTAATTTAAATTAACTCTTAAAAAATGTATTGCGTAAAGTGTAAGAGAGTTACCGAGATGAGTAATTCTAGAGAAGTGCGAACTAAAAACGACAGACGGATGCTTCGCAGAATTTGCGACGTGGGTGGTTCTATAAAGACTCGATTCATCAAACAAAAGAACGTGAGCAAAGGCAAAGGCATCGTGAATAAAATGATCAACAATCTACCTTTTGAAATGCATCTGCCCGGTCACAGTTTCACGGGACCAGGAACGAAATTGAACAAGAGACCCAACGCTGATCTGACACCCAAATCTTGGAGCAAACCCATGAATAGGGAGGATGCGGCCACGTACGATCATGATCTGTGCTACGCCGGACATCCCGACACCAAGACTCGCAACGACGTCTGCAACAAAAACATGTTGGGGAGATTGAAAGGCATATCGAATCCGACCAGGAGAGAGAAGATGGAACGTTCGCTGGTCGGCAATCTGATCGGTGTGAAACGTCGATTTGGATGGGGCGTTCAAAAAAAAAAGAGAAGAAGAAGAAGAAACGATTATTGACGAGCGAATTGGCCGAGGAGTTACACAAACCCATAGTGCGTAAATTTCGAAAGAGAAGGGTGTTCGTGAAGGGTCTGGACGACATCTGGTCCGCCGACTTGGTCGACATGAGATCGTTTTCGAGGTGGAACGAGGGCGTCAAATATCTGTTGACGGTCATCGACATGTTTCCCAAATACGGTTGGATCAGAGCTTTGAAGAATAAATCGGGACCTTGCATCGCCGAGGCTCTGAAGAGCATGTTCAACTCGTCTTCTCGAAAACCGAGTAAATTGTGGGTGGACAAGGGAAAGGAATTCTACAACAAGGACGTTCGTCGATTGGTAGACCTCTACTCGATCGAAAACGAAGAGAAAGCCAGCGTGGTGGAACGTTGGAATCGAACGATGAAGGAGAAGATGTACAGATACTTCACAGCAAATTCAACTAACAAATACATATATGCACTGAACGGTCTGGTGAAAGATTACAACGACACGCGACACAAATCGATCAAGATGACTCCCGCAGAAGCTAGCGATCCTTGAAACGAAAAACGGCTCTACGCAAATCTATATCCCGAGAGATCTAAGATCGGGAAGAAAAAGTCTAGAACGCCGAAATTTGCGGTCGGCGATCGAGTGAGAATCTACGCTTATAAAAAGCACTTCGAAAAGGGTTATACTCCTCGATGGACCTCGGAAATCTTCGTGATCATCAAATTATTTCACACCGATCCGGTGACTTACGAAATCGAAGCTTTGGATGGAGAAGAGATCATCGGAAAGTTTTACGAAAAACAATTACAGAAGACGAAGTTTTGATGAAGAACGCAAAAAAAAATTTTTTTTTATTTACTCTCTTTGACATTTTCTTGTTTACACACATATATATATATAAGAGAGAAAAAAAATAAATAATAATAAAAAATAATTAAAAACTATTTTTTTTAGATAAAGAAAAGCAAGTGAATTAATAAACAAAAAATAACTAAAAATCCTTTAAAATGACAAATATACTAGATATAGCACAAAGCATAGTGAAAGATGTAAGTATTCAAGAATATGAGGTTCACGAATACGAACCGGTAACCGGAATGAGTTTGAACAATGTGGGAGAGATAAGAATCAACGTCGAAACTCAAGATCTATTCGTACATCCTAGCGAGAGTTACATAGAGGTGCAGGGACGTCTCACCAAGGAAGATGGGAGCGACTACGCCGACGACGACACGGTTACTCTTGCCAGTAATGGCATCATGCATCTATTCAGTAACATAAAATACATGCTATCAGGACAAGAGATAGAATCTGTTTTTCATCCCGGTCAGGCCACCACGATGTTCGGACGCTTGACGTATCCTGACGATTTTTCGAAATCCAGAGGACTTAATCAGTTGTGGGTGAAAGACACCGTCGGCCCTGCTAGCGCCGGCGCCGCCACGATATTCGACTACGTCGTCAAGACGTCCAGACCTAAAGGAACGTTTTCGTTCAGGATACCTTTGAAACACATCTTCGGATTCGCGGACGATTACAACAAGATCATGTACGGATTCAAACACAATCCGACGTTGGAAACGACGACGCAATAGTGAAACTCGCCGTGACCGATGCGGGTAAGATAACTCTACACAAGATATTGTGGTTTGTTCCGCATGTGGAGCCTACATCGGATGAGAAAACGCATCTCTACGAGATCATACAATCCAAGAGTAAATTACCCGTGGGATTTAGAATGAGACAGTGCGACACGGCTAGCATTCCTCCCTCCACGAATCACTTCGATTGGAGATTGACGGTGAAATCCGCTTCCGAGAGACTGCGTTTCATCGTGATCATGTTTCAGACCAATAGGGACGGGTCTCAGGAAAAGAATGCATCGCTGTTCGATCACTGCCATTTGAGAAACATGCAAGTGTTTCTGAACGCCACAAGATATCCGGCAATCGATTACAATGCGTCGTTCGACAAGAACGATTTCTGCAGGCTGTACGGTGACACCGCCGATTTTAGAAAGAAGTATCACGGTCTAGATGAATTGATGAGCAATCCCAACATATCTCCCGGCAAATACAAGTCGATGTATCCCATGTTCGTGTTCGACGTCAGTAAACAGAGTGAACGACTCAAGAGTAGCATGTTAGACATTCAGATCAAGATGCAATTCGATAGGAACGTGCCGAGAAAAACCGAAGCCTTCACCCTGGGCCTGTCGGACAGAGAATTACAATTTGAATCAGACGGAAATAAGATGTCGATCATTCGATGAGAGACGAGTGTGTGAAAAAAAAAAAAATAAAAAACAAAAAAAAAAATGAAAAGTAATGTGTGATTATTAAAAACAAAACAAAAAAAAAATAAATAAAGTAATGTGATATAGAGAGATTGAACATCTCTCTATATCTCATTACTTTTTTTTTTTGTTGTTTTTAATAATCACACATTATTTTTTTTTTTTTTAATTCATTATTTTTCCACGCGTTCACTGTTTGTTCAAAGGATCCAGTTCAATCAGTAGACTCACCACGGAAGTGGCGGCTTCGGGATTATTGGTTTTCGTGATGAAATTAATCCTGTCTCCGGCGTTCACTTTGAGAGGCATGCCGAACGTGCTGACATTCGCATGTTCATTCTCAGTCTTTTCGACGCTGTATCTCTTATCGCTCTCCACACCATTTACCATGAGATTGACGACCACTCTGTTATTCAAATCCGAGGAAGCCAGACTCATTTGAAGGATTTCACCTCCCAGCGGCATGGGATATCCCACCTGACCGTGTTTCGATCCGCTACCTCCATTTCCGAAAGACCACTCAGCTTTTCCCTCCGCTAAGGTGTCGGACTCTTCGGCCCACATTGTGATCAATTGTCTGGCATATTTGACTTTCTCCACCACCGAAATCAGGGTGCAGGCGTCCGTCATGTCCACGGGTTCCGGTAGATTCGTGAGCGCATGTCCGCCCATGTCTAGTTTACCTTCCATGATGTCGCCCTTTCTCCAGACCGAGTTGTCGTCCACGTACTTCCTGCTTACCGTGCTGGAATCGAATTCGGGATTGTGACCGAGACCGAATAAATTCTCACCGTTCATGTTGATGCCACCCTCCATGGTTCTGCCAGATTGTTTGTTCAGGTAGAGATTTCCACTTGCGATTCTACGTATTCTTGTGATCGTATCACGGCAGAATCTATGTAGCCCTTGTTGATCGTGGTTGAGTCCGCATCCGTGTCATCGATTTTTGACAGATTCAATATCTTGCGGAATCCCGCATTCAGATCCGATTTCATTTCACGTCCGTCAGACTTTCTCCATTCCAGATCTACGTAGTGTTTGGTCGCCACGTCCTTGGGATTCGTGGGACCGGCCACGTTCGTTATCTTGTAAGAATTGGCGTTCAATTCCGAGTGCATCGTTTTCGTGACGTATCTATTTCTCAGGTGTTCGCTGAATCTTGCGTGAAAGTCATCCGCGTATCTCTTGGTGGCGGCATCGGTGGGATCTACGGGATTCGCGACGTTCACCAAACGTTTGGGTTTCAGATCGCGATCGTCGGTCATGGTTTTATCCACGTAATTATCCAGCAGGATTCGTTCAAAATTGGAGTTCCCCCTGTCGACGTATTTTTTAGTCGCAGCATCTGCGAGATCTATCAGCTCGGGAAGATTGTAGAGCTTCTTATCGTTCATGTTCAGAGGTTCTTCTCGAGGTTCGTATCTCCGAACGTAACGCTCGTCCAAGTTGGCAACGTCGTAACCATTGTCGACTTCGAGTGTCTTCCTCTTCTTTCTCGGGTTGACTTTTTCGTCATCACTTCTACCAAATTTATCGACTATCATGTTGTTGTGGGAATTTTTTTTTTTTGTTGTTGTTTAGAAGAAAAATGTGTTCAAAACGCAGTTTATTAAAAAATGAACTATGTTATTTTATTTTTCGTTTTTTATTCGATTAAAATTTTTTTAAAATAATTTTTTATCTTTATGTATATATACTATAAAAAAAAATTTTCTCTCTAATGTAAGTCATTGAGAATGTCTTGAAATTCATCTCCTTCAGACCATCTCTTGAGAACGTAGAGACACAGGTGACCGCAAAACACTTGATCTGGTGATTGCACTTGATCCATGTTGTAAAGAACCATCGATTTGTTGAAATAGTTCTTTATTTCTTTCAGCGGCGAGACTCCGTAGCTGTCGAAATAATAATTCTTCTTCTTCTTCCCGTTCTTGAACCACGCCACCCAGTGAGTGCCTTCACCCGATGAATCGTCTAGATTTAAAATTCCGCATTCCGATTGTCATGGTCTTCTCTTCGGCAAGGCATCTCTGGAAAACACTCCTAGAAAATCTTCGATTTTCAAATCTTTTGCTGCATTCAACAGATCGATGTTGGATAGGGGTTCGTTGGGTAAGACGACACCTTCTACGGATATCATTATTTTCTTATTCATAAATAAGTATATATTTTTTTTTTATTTATTTTATTATAATTCACTAAAAATGACGTTATTTTTTTTCTATTTTTTTTCTTTTTCTTTTTAAACTAACTCTATCGACTTCCACAATCTTGAATCCGTCGAATTCCTTGACTTCTATAATCTTGGATTCATCTAATTCTTCTTTTAAACTAACTTTCTCGATGTCACTATCGATTTCCATAATTTTATGTTCATCTAATTCCTCTCGATTTTCTGGAATCCTATCATCCACAATCGTATCTGGAATCTTATCATCTACAATCATATCTGGAATCCAATCATCCCCATTCATATCGTCTAAAATTAGATGCAAACTCCAATGTCCGAGTGCCAAAGTGCTTATTTTATCGTCTAACACGAATCTCTTGTTGTCGTCAGCCGTCAACGAAATCTTGTTGACAATTTCAGTGTACAAGTCGTGATTTTTGCTTCGAATCGATTTCATAGTCTTATACACCGGACCACTTCCTAACAGACAATCTTTATACTCTTGGAAAGAGATGTTTTTCTTCACCACGCACGCTTTAACTCCTTTGCACTTCTTGATCTCTTCATCATCTTCTAGATGATAAGCATACAGTTTGGGTATCAAGCCCACGAATTCGATGATCTGTTTACCGCCGCTCTCCTCCTTAAATTTACCCAACACCTTCTTGTTGTCGTTCGATTGAATGTTGGACGGGTGATCGACGGTATAATTGCTCGTGTTGAACCACTCGGCCACGTCCGGAGATATGTCTCGGTAGACGTCTTTCGTCTCTATCTCGAAAACTAAACTATCTGTGTTGGTGAACAGTAGTTTGGCTTTGTCGCCAAATTTTCGTTTGACGTAATTGTAGTGAAACTCGTACATCAATCGCTTGCTGACATCTAAGATGATCGGTCCGAGATAATACGGTTTGTCGAACTTCAGATGCGTCTTTTGCATGTGAACGGCCACTAGATTTTCGCCGAATATGGTTCGGTGTTTGTAATTGGGTTTTGCCACTAATTTTTTAGCTCTTTTCTCAGACGTGACGAGTCGAACGTCGGTTCTCTTCCTGATGTTTTACATCGATTTGCCGTACACGCAGTTGTTCATGAGTTTGAAGAAATCTTTTTCAAAATCGTTCTCGGCTCGGGTTCTGAGATTCATGTTGAGATCGATGTATTTTTTCATGCAAGGCTCTTCGTCGAATCGAATGATGTGATGTATGTCGACTAATTTCATCCCGTAATCGACGTACTGTTTCAAATTCTCGCTGTAGACGACGTAGTTACGTTTCTTAAATAAATTGGGAATGAGTTTTTCCTCATCTCCTTCGTTCGGTTCCATTCGTTCGGGAGCCAGTGGATAATCGTTGTAATTCTTCCGGATAGTTCAAATCGACTTCTAAAATGCAAGGATAGTCTCTCCATTTTTGCATCTCTTCCGGTTCCTTCACCCATTCGAAATTTCCAATCGGTAAAGGATGACTCATAGCCCAACCATACAGATTATTAGCATCCCAATACTGCATGTATTTAGTCGACCGTTTCGAATCGAAACCTTCTTTCATGTAGGGATTGTTAGCTTCAGAATGTCTGTGAGAGATCATCGAGACGCCACCTCTCACAGCCCTTTCGAACATGAGCAACATGTCCACGTCAGATAATAATTCCAATTGGACTTCGGTGGTCTTCAACAGAGCGTCCCATGCCAGACCGGGTGCAGTGAAATACCAAGCGGGATCCAGATCGTAATTTCGATGACAGACGTCTCAAAAATTTTCGAACACGTCTGCTAAGAGCAGAACGTCGGTCTTCAGATAGAGATCATGATAATCTCTCATGGTTTTCATATCGAATGATTTCCACACGTTTTTGGCGTGTTCATAATTCTCGTCAGAAATGTCGGATTCGTATAATTTCAAATAAAAATCTTCTTTCGAAGGTAGTGCGGTGTCTTTGAATCTCTTTAGATCGTTCATGTAATCGTAAGGATAGACTCCTTTCCTCAACATGACGTCTACTCGTTCTCCGAAATGTTCGCTCATGATTTTAAATTTATCCTTGCTCATGTTATCAACTAATTTTTCCAGAGCGGTCGACATGAATTTAAAACTGTTGATGAAACGTATGCCTCTACAAATGGATTTCGTTTTTTCTTCCAACGTCTCTCCGTCGATTACTCTTCTCTCCTCCATGACCTTCCATTTCGTGAAGGAAATGTATCTTTCTTCGCTGTTCATGATGCAATTTAATTCTTCGTGTGAGGTGCCTAGATTTTTCACGAACAGATGACTGTCGTAACCCGAGAGATTGTGAAACATCACCAGATAGAAAGTGGCGTCTCGATATTTTAAATTACACCTGCTGTGAGCCGGACCGCGATACAGACCCGTGTAATGATCGTGGTCTCTGACCTTCCTATTTTCCTTTGAATTCTCATCGAACGATTGTTTGCATATGTGACATTCGGTGGCTCTGTTATTTTCGTCCTGCTGCTCGCGCGTGATGATCATTTCAGCCAGAGTTTTGAATTTGTCGTATAACATTTGAAGTTTCCATTCTAACTCTTCCACGAACCTTTGAGCCACGTCATCGTCTTCACGCAGTTTCGTGTAGGTGAAGGGACCCATGTCGTGTTGCGAGTCGAAAGCGCATTTCACGTAAATGCAATAGCCCGAAGGTATGTGTTTTTGATATCTTTCGACGTAACTTTGAAGAGCGTTGGGTTGACAGGAACTCATTTTCGCGGTGAAACATTCGAAATCGGCGTACACGACGAATGGTACTTTTAACCTTCTGTTGTGATTTTCAAACTTCGCGATGGTGTTGGGTTTGGGCATTTCGACGGCGACACCTTGATTTTCGTTGCAATATTCCTGATGTTTCGCCAACGAGTCTTCGCTGTGAAACATGTTCATGCAGTTGCAACATAAAGATATCTTATGTCCATGATTATTATTTTGTCTCGACAGTAATCGGCTCAGATGTTTAACCCAACAATAATGACGATTATCACCATTCGAAATTGATAATAAAATAATCGTCTTTTCTCTTCCGCTATACGAAGTCCTTCTGAGAGGATAGATCTTTTGATTTTCGTCATCGTATCCCAGGACGTTCACCGCTACGGTGGGATTTTGAACCTCGAAACGTTTGATGTGTTTTAACTTTGTTGGAAAAGTCACTCCGGTCCAATCGAGATTTCTAGAAGTTTCCTCATAACGAGAAACTCTATCGGCATTTATTTCGACAGGGTATAAAGCGGAGGTGACTGCCCATTTAAAAACTGATCATCTTTATTTCTCACGTTGACCACGGCGCATTTCTTAGTCAAGAAATACGGTAATTCCAAGTAGGAAGATCGTTTCAACGGTTCGTTTTTAGTCATGTGAATTTCGAGTTTCAACACCTCGCCGAACATCCAATTACTACCTTCATTTTGATAATTCGCGAGAGACGTCAACATCTTGTCTTTCATCTTTTCGAAAATGTCCGATAGATCTGAACCTTGAAATATGGGTTCGACGTTAGATCTGAAATATGCATTTTTCACGATGCTCTCGCCAGACTTCACGTTGATTTTTTTCATTATGCAATGGAGGAAAACATGTCGAAAGTTTTAAAATGTCTTCGATCGCACTCTTCGATTGGAATAGTTCCGCAATGAGTCTTCTTGCATATTCTTCTCCTTTCTCTTCGTCGATTGTTCGTTGAATTTCGCTCGATATATCTCGTTTGTCTCGAATCTGAAGTGCATCACTCGTTTTCGTTTTAGTTTTTCTTTTCTTTTTTTTGGAAACTTGATGTTTTTCAACAGCTTTTCGTTTAGTCATCTTCTTATTTTTCACAACTGACGCATCTTTTGACATCGTTGCTATCGACATTTCGTTTGCCTTTCTAGCGTTTCGCAAATATTCTTGTACGACTTCAATTTTTTTTGCTTTAGTTCTATGCTTTCTGAAATCTGAAATTTGTAATAGACTACAAATCTCGTTTAACTGAGGTACGGTTTTCTCATTTAAATTTACCATTGTTTTATCTGTTTGCTTCATTTGTAAGAATATTTTTTTTTTTTGAATTTTGTATTAAATAATTTGTTAAAAAAGCTGCGCTCGATTTGTTTTACGAGTACCAAAGCGAACTGTTGATTAATATCATCGTCGCCGAAGACAGAGAATTCGACAGGGGTGATTTATTGTTGTCCTATGGAAGTTACATATAACCAATAATCTCACCCGAACTCGTGAAGAAATCGGGTGGTGAGAGCGCATTCACCTATGAAAAAAAACTCAAAAGAGTAAAGATGAACATTCACACCATTTTCGTATGTGGAAAAATGATGAATGTCAACTTGCTAATAACGGACTTGGAAATATAAACAATAGAGAGATTGAAATTTAAAAATTTTAAACTTTTTATATATATATAAAGAGAAAAAAAACTTTTACTAAAAAAATTTTTACATTAAAGAAAATTAAAAATTAAAAAAACAACTTTTTTATATATATAAAGAGCAAAAAAAAAAATAACAAACTTTTTTTTTAACAAATTATTATTTAAATACAAAATTTAAAATATACATTATTGCAAGAATTCGTAAAAACAAAAAAAAACAAATAATCGATCATGAAGACAACAACACCTAAAAGATGCGAATTGAAATTGAAACGAGTCGAAACGTATAAGAAATTCGGTCATAAAATCTATAGATTACAATGACACGATCCCATTGAATTGAACGTTGTCGAGATGAAGGGCTTAGAGCACAAATACGAGAAATATAAGATGCCTCTGAAATTGAACGAAGCCGCGCTCGATTTGATTTACGAGTACCAAAGCGATCTGCAGAACATCGTCATCGCCGAAGATAGAGAATTCGACAAGGACGATTTGTCGTTGCCCTATGGAAATTACATATTTCCAAACATCTCATTCGAACTCATGAAGAAATTGGGTGGTGAGAGCGAGTTGACCGATGTAAAAAAACTCAAAAGAGTAAAGATAAACATTCAACATGTTTTAGAAAAAGGAGTAGACACGAGCATCAACATGCTAATAACGGACTTGGAAATATAAACAATAGAGCGATTGATTTTTAGCGAAGAAGAAATAAAAAAAAAAAAAAAAAGTAAATGAGATCTCATTTACTTTTTTTTTTTGTTTTCCTTCTTCTTCACTATCATCATGATATATTATAATAACGTTTCCTTTTCTCTCAAATTTCTGTGTCGATTCTTCTTTTTCTTTTTTTTTTCTTTTTCTCTGTGATGTGATACGTTCATGATAACATTTTTGTTTATCTGAATCATAATTATGAACGAATGTTGTGCATCTCTTGGTAACACTAGCATCATTACCATTCACTTCAGAAGGTAGTGGTGACCGTGGAAAGCATCGTCTCATTCCCAACCGTATATCCCATGCTTTATCTATCTCTTTCCTTAGATATTCATCATTAGCGTCTAACCATTTTTTTATTTCTTCGCTCTCTGACTCGCGATGTTCGTCATTATCGTCAAATTCATCCAGGTGATAAATTTGTTTCTCCACCTCTTCACCCATTTTAAATATATATATTATTTTATACTTTCTATGATTTTATCTATTTTATATAATTTTTATATTTATAATAACATATTCAAAATCGGTATGTTCTTAAATGGCGAATTGTCACCGAGCAACAAACCCTTGCCGTATCGCTTGACGTTCCGTCCACTCTTCAGAAAGAGACCGTTTCCTCTCAGAGAGTTGCCACCTCTAACGGGTTCTAGATACAATCCTTTACCGCTGTCGTCTACGTGAACGCGACACACGGCTCCTCCTTTCTTCAAAAACAGTCCGTTGCCACCCATTAATTTCTCAACTCCCGAACTAGCGAGTCCCGTGAGAGCTCCCACGCCAAGAGTCTTTCCGAGAAAGGGTAGCACCTTTGCGGCGAAGGGTAATGCTTTTGTGGCGATTCCTGCCAATAGCGGTAGGAAACCACCTTTCATTCTCAAATTGTATCTCAATTGAGCGGGACTCAATCTCACAACCAACCCTCTTCCATCACGAATCGCTTTCTCCATCCTTTTGATTTGACTTCTGGTCCAGGCGATCGAATCCTGTCTGCCTCTCGTCAGATCTTCGTGAGTGAATTTGAATCTCACCACCTCGCCTTGAGTTGTTAAAGCTCTCTTAAGTTTCTTCTTCTGTCCTGCGGATATGTTCACGTTTTTAACCACGTATTGTGTTTCTTGTTTAATAATTATATTAAAATAATTTTGTAAAAAAATAAATATTACCGTTTATTTTATTTTTGTTATCTATATATATAATATTTTTTTTTTTTTTTTGCTTTTTATATTTCTCTTATCTGAAATCGTATCGTCACTCTCCCTCCGCGAAGATCTAACAGTTCACCATTTTGATCCGTCAACGTGGTTTTGAGACTATACAACGTGTCTAAAATCACTGGTAGATAAACTAAATTTCGAGGTCGCTCCACGATCTTATAACCCGGCGACACGTTTGGAAAGAAGGAATAGATCGTCGGCTGAGCGCTACCATTCACATAGCTTCCGGCAATCACGTCCACATTCACCAGAATGCTATTGACAGCGAGAATGTCGACCGTATTTTCAGATGCCGCGTGGCCTCGATACATCTTTCGATGGAATCCCAACATCTTGCCTATAGAATCGTCCGTGTTGAAATCCACACGAAAATTATCTTCCAAATCCAACATCGTCTGTAAGGTATTAGGATTGGGAGCGAGTATGATCTTGTTGCTTCCCTTTCCATCCGTCTTCATTCGCGTCTGAATGTAATGGTTCAAATCGTCTATGTCGTAACTCCCTTTGGGAATTCGAATCTCCAACCAAACCTCTCCATCGGAATACTTGAACGAGTTATTGTTTTTGGTAACGTTGGGAAAGGAATAATAAGTCTCCAGATTCACCAACGCCATCTCGTAACTTTTCTCTCTGTTCAATTCGATGGAAGGTTCGAATTTCGTAGCGAATCGAGTCGAATCGCCACTCACCACGATTTGAATGGATTGTTTCGCAGCCGTATTCTCGGCTATCCATTCTAACAATTCTCCATGTTGGAACATTATATCTTAATTTTATTTTTTTTTTATTCAAAACTAATTATTTGAAGATTTATTTATTTTTCTAATTTTTTTTATTTTTTCACGCTCTATCTTATTATCATCATCACCATCGGGAACATAAAACTTGTCGAATCCACACCGATATTTTCCGCGATTAAATTCGCTCGTCAAATCGATCACGACGAAATTGTAAAGTCCACCATCCCAAACCCTCTTGCAGAATCTCCTGAATTCGACAGCGCTCATGTCGTTCGCGACGTGATCGCCGTAGATGTGATTGAGATTCTTGAGATCTTGGCGAAAGAGACACAGAAAATTAGCGTTCTCCTTTATCGTCTGTCTGGGCAATCAAAAATAATTCTGCGACAGGTAGAAACAGTCCACGTTGCTGTGTCAACCCCTAACGTAATACGATTCGCATCGGTTCTGTCTCTCCAAAAGCAGATCGTCGAAAATCATGAGATACTTATCTTCCGATTTCAGTTCCCTAGGATCTGGAACGTCGCTAGCGTTCTCGTAAAATCGACACTCGACGTTCGAAGATGCATTTCTCTTCGTCAGCTCCGTCGCCGCGCCGTCCAAAATGATCGAGAGCGGAGCTTCGCTCTTGTCGAATTCCCACCTGCTGTCAAAGATTCTGGCTATGACGTGCTTGGGCAATCTGCGATCCATGCACTCTCGAAGCAATCTGTATTCGGGTTGAAACAAGCTCTTGCCAAACACGAACAATCTGTCGTAATCCAACCAGTCGGGTCGGGACAACAGATTCATCAACAGATTGGTCTTTCCACAATTCGATTTTCCCACTATCAAGCCTCTTATGCTCTTGGGAAAGAACTCGTTATTCGACCTCTTGGTCGCGGCGTCGTTCCAAGACATATCTTTAATGTTCATCTTTTTGTTTTATTTTTTTTTTATTTGTCTGTTATTTTAGATTCTTTTCAAAATCAAATTTTTTTTATTTTTTTCAAACTCTGTTTTTAATGTTGTTATTATTATTATTATTTTGTTTATATCGCACCGTCGTGAGTTCTCTTCAATCCGGATCCACTTGTCATTTTGGCTAAATCTTGTATGGGCACCACGGCATCCCTAAAATCTATCCAACTTTTCGACGTTCGCTCTAACGCAGCTCGCTTCGCCGGCGGACTGATCAACTTGTCGATCAACGCGTCGGCTGCCCTCTTGCCAGCCACAGAAGCTATCCTACCACTGGCTTCGGAAGCGGCTTTCTTACCAGCATCCAAAGCCGTCTTCTTACCGACCTCAAACGCGGTCGATGCGAGTTTTCTACCCGCATTGCTCGTGAACGCTCGCATTATAGAATCGACGATGCCAGAACCGCCTTGAACGTAAGTCCTGACGTATCCCCTGTTCTTTATCACCAACATATTTTATTTTTTATGATATATTTTATGTTTTGTTTTTTTTTCACTGGTAAATCGTTTTGTCGTTTTTAAATACTTTTATTATTCTAGTGTAAGAATTTACTGTTTTATTTTTGTTTGTTTGTTTCTCTCTGTCTACTTATTATTATATTCACATCAATCCTTCAATTCGTTCATCAGCCTTTTATACTGATTTTTATTCAAAACCTTCTGTCTCAACAATTCGTCAGATATGGCAACTATCTGATTATCTAATCCCGTGTTACCAGCCCGTCTGCTCCCCATCAACAAACTCAATCTCTGAGACAGAGCGTCGGGATCGCTCGGAAGAAAAGTAGTGGTTTTCACCCCTTTGCCAGTCATCGATTCGATGAACTTCTTGTTCGCATTCCATATGGGCTTCACTATTTTCGTCCACTTGTAACCTCTGTTGGCTTTGGGTCTCGTCTCTCTGGCATCGTTATTTCTATTCATGGCGTGAGTTTGAACCAGAATGTCTCCGTAATTGTGGAAATCCTGTTCCGTATAATCTCCGGGCTTATCGAAAAGGAGCAATCTCTGCAGACCATCGGTTACTTTATACTTATTCGAACCCACGATCAATTCATCATCGTCCATTTCCACTTCAGTGTCGCCCACGAATTTCCTACCGCTCGAATCCTCGCGAATTCCATACAAAAGATCTCTCTTACCGCCACCATCATCATCGGACGATGCGATGGTATCAGTGGTGATAGTCGAAGCCGTATCATCGCTCTCACTCACATCGGTTTCGATTCTCGTGGGAACGTAATCCGGTGTAGATTGAGCGGAATACCGATTTCCAAAACTAGAAGGCAACGAACCCATTCTCAAAGAACTCTCCTTTATGGGTCTCAATTCTTCGACTATCTCCTTCCTGCTTCGCTCTTGACCCTCTGTCACGGGTTTAAATATTTTTGTGGCTTCGCGTCTGAGTTCCATCTCACCGAGACGGCTGCTCCTATCAGCAGCCTGAATCGCCTTCTTAGCATGTAAATACCTGTCTAAAATTCGATCTCGGCGTCTTGGATCCATCTGGAAAAACGTCATCTTTCGTTTTAATTGTTTTTATTTATTTTTCAAAATTAAATGTTTAATTATATTTTTTTTATATTTTATGTTTTAAGTATTAAAATCTCTTTCCGTCTTAATATAATATCTGAAAAAAATCACATCTCAAACTCGCTGTGTTAATTGAAGTTAAAAAAAAATACGTTGTAAACAGTACATGATAAACTGGTTTCTGATGTAACGCATTTTGACAGGGGTGTTTACATTTTGTCAAAAGATTTCATTCATTCACACATCAATTCATCGAGTGTCGAATTAAGAGAAAATCCTTTTTTGATGACTGTTAGACAGTTTTAACACACAATGGAAAACTGATTTTTAACAAATCTCTCTCTCCGATTGCTATCGTGAATATATTAAAAATTTTACCACTCGAAACCTAACTGAGCGGAAAATGCGTTTTAAACATTCTGATAAGTGTTTCTTGACTTTATTCAAGGAACGCTTAACAGTCAACCTCATTTCTCATAGTGGAGGAAATTCTCAAAAAAACCCAAAACTCAATTTTTATCCATCCCATCACCGGAAAACATCAATGTCTATAATACAGGCTATATATTCACAATCGACTCTGTTTGAACAAAACACCTCAATTACGATAACGTGTGTTAGTTGCTTACTTCAGGAAAGACGTGACTGGGTTTGCAAATTTCCAAACACACAGACACTCTTCGTTCAGATCGATTTTTTATTACGAGATTCGATCGCTCGATCAGCTGAGTGGTTTTTTTTTTAGAATTTTCTCATAGTGGAGGAAATTCCCCAAAAAAGCTCAAAACTCAATTTTTATCCATCCCATCACCGGAAAACATCAATGTCTATAATACAGGCTATATTCACAATCGACTCTGTTTGAACAAAAAAAAACCACCACCGCCTCAAAAACAATTGCCGATTCTAAATCATCTGTACCAAAGCGATTGCCGATTCTGAATCGCTGATTTAGAACTGCAAAAGCTGTTTTTTTTTATGATCACCCAGAATCTTATGCTTTCGCTCGCGTTCGCCGACGATGGATCGGTGGGTCTGATCTGCGATGCGAACGTAGACCAAAACTCACGTACACGATACAACTGAAGATGTACAACACACGCACACGATGCGTTCACCACGAGTGTTTGAACGCTAAAAGCGCGATCTAGGAGTCACTGAATGTACATGGGGGCTTCTAAATCACTGTACAGTTTTTGTGAACAAGCGCGTGATTTGACACCAAATTCCACGTTGGTGAACGCATCGTGTGCGTGTTTTGTACACGTACATGTACAAGCGATTTGGAATCGGCAATTACCACCTACTTTTATGGAACCAAAACTGGTTCTATTTAGAACCGAAACTGGTTCCATCTCAGGGACAAGGCTTAGAACCAGTTTGGGTTCGAAATACAGCCATGTTTGTTTGCAGTGTTCCAGCTGCACATACGGACCCATGGATCCACAAAATGTCTATTCTACTTAATCTCGACTTGGAAATCAATGAATGTCCCGAATCGTATACCACCACGAATATCAGGCCTGGAATTTTCAAGAGAGCTGTTCGCCTGAAAAAAAATTACGGAGGGCGAAAACTAGCCCCCTGGCTTTAGAAAAAAATGATTACCATAACAGCATATTCCTAAAACCCACATCTTTTCAGATCTCTGCTGTATTAGTGGTCTCTTTAAGACAGCCACACTGCCCCTCCCACACCTCTGGGCCTTGGCGGAGGTGTGGGAGGGGCAGTTTAGCTGTCTCACAGAGACTATCTTGATAGCAGCACCAAATAAAATGTACAAAGCACACTAGGCAAAATTCATTAATAATAACTTCATTTTTCTACTTTCGCTTTTTGAAAGCTTGAGGCGAGCTATTCTCTCCCCCCCCCCCCCCCCAGGCCCTATTAGTGGAGTGATTTTTAGCCCTCCTGTATTTTTAAGACTGCCAGACCTGGAATATCTAAAACAGTGAGTATTTACTCATCATGCACGCCCCAGTAAACCCTTTTTAGCTGGATGTAACTCACAATCCCTCGTAGACAAAAATGGCCCCTTCTTTTGAAGCATTGTGGGTACTAAATTTAGAAATTGTCCGTAAGATGGACACCCGGAACCTCTACTACAAGGAGAGGGAGGATGATACTCTCCCCGAAACACACACCATGCGCTGACCATCGCTGCGTGTTGGGTGCTCGTTCCTGACGAGTGCTCAACGTGCTTCGATGTCCGACACGCAGCGCGCGCCATAATCCCCTTCTTCTTAATTTCGGAAAGCATCACTGATTACTACCCTGTAGATGACGTTTACAGCCTAATAAAGCGTATGTGGGCGCGATGGCTCAGTGGTTATGGCAATGGACTTCAAACTGAAAGGTGCACACCTCGATCGGAGACAGGGCTAACTGCGTTGTGTCCTTGGACAGGGCACTTATAATCCCTATTGCCCATGTGGAAGCTGTACTAAGGCGTACAGCATGTTGATGTTACACTTGTTTTCAATCAATGCTAAACCTGCTTGTGCGAGGTTAGTACGTTGGTGAGTCTGACAGACAAATATTCACCGTTTCTCTGTGGTTCCCCCCGGCTACTCCGACTTCCTCCCCCTGTAAAACTGCCCTACACGAGGTGACCCTGGCTGCCGAAAGTGTCGTTAAGCCTTTGCCTAACGTAACACGAACAAAACCGGCCAGCGCTATTCTCAAAAATCGCCAATTAATTTTCATTATTTTTTCATTTTTTGTCTCTAAAATATAGGTTATGACCCCTCATTGGAACGAGCTCGTCGAGCTCGTTCCAATGAGGGGTCATAACCTATGTTTTTGAGACAAAAAATTAAAATAATAGTTATTCAAGAATTTTTCTGCAAGTGTCGTCTGCTTTTCATGTCAGGTAAAGAAGGGTTAAACACCAATAAAAAACTAAGAAGCGTATAATTCGTCGTCATAGTTTCTCTTTCTCTTCATTCATCTTTTCAGTGGGGCACAACCTTTATCCCGATAACAAACACAAAATGTACCCACACTTGCATATTTTTTTACTCTTTGTGTTGTGCAAGATAAAGTAATTATATATTATAACGCCTGCCACGGGAGCATTTGTTAGACAGACAGCACTTATTCGATTTCAGGAACTGGGGATACACTAGAGTCATGTTTTATGAGCTATAAAACCAAGTTCTTTGTGTTCGGAACAATGTTATCAATATTAAAGATTTCCGCACAGGAAATCAGTAGACCGTTTGACATTAAATCCTGATTTTTATGACGTGAGAGGATTCTTGTCGTTTTTATAGGTATGCTTGCACTAGAAAAAAACCTTTGGGATAAAGCAACGGTGTTGTGTTTTTGTGGCTTTCATTCAAATGTTGAGTCACTTGGGGAAAAAGCAAGTATATTAGTTTTCTGGCATGTTAGTTAATGTACGAAATAATTTTAAAAAATAGATCCATCTGGGTCCATGCTTTCAATTTCAGTCTCTATGAATGCCCCAGCCTCTATTATTTGAATTTTTACATTGTTATTCTTCAGTGAGATATTGCGAAGGGCTTCCTAAAATTAAAATTAAGCACCATGTACCTGAATCGTTTTGAGCAAGTCAGTGTTGTTGCAGATCTCTTTTCTTCACAATTCCACTCTCCCTATCCCGCAACATTCAGGCACGTTTGATCCCATAGTTATTCGCGCGAAAGAACTGAATTCGTGCGAACGAGTTGAATTCGTGTGAACGAGCTGAATTCGTGCGAACGAGTTGAATTCGTGCGAACGGACTGAGGGGCTCCATAATCGGGGATCCATAGTAAGACGACCACGCATATTGTAGGAGTTTACCAATCTCGGTCTGTTGTAGGGCATCATAACCGGCCAGTTATTTACTATTAGACTCAGTAACAGAATTAATAGGATCACTGCTGTTTTATTCAAGCAGCCGTGCTTCAGCGAACGGAAAAGTTAGAGTATTGCGGAAGAGATGAAAGACAACCTACTGAGTGTGTGTGGGGGGGGGGGACGGGAGGGGGTAGCTTCCCACTTCTTACAGATGAGAATATACATAGCGGGAAGGGTAGACATTCAGTTATTCTTGCCCCGACTGATAATCGAATGTTTATTACTTTCCAAAGTGTGATTTACTGGGATTTCCGGGTTTGATTATAAACGATAACTTCACAAGTGAATTATGCAATCAACAATTGTGTCATGTATCCGTGCGCGCAAACGAAGACGCTTTGTCGTGGGTGTAATGGGGACTTCATTGTTTTTTGTTTTTTTTAACCCTTTACCTAACATGAAAAGCAGACGATGCTTGCAAAAAAATTCTTGAACAACGATTATTTTCATTTTTTGTCTCAAAAACATAGGTTATGACACTAAATTGGAACGAGCTCGACGAGCTCGTTCTAATGAGGGCTCATAACCTATGTTTTAGAGACAAAAAATGAAAAAATAATGAAAATTAATTGGCGAGTTTTGAGAATAGCGCTGGCCGTTTTTGGCCGTTACGTTAGGTAAAGGGTTAAATAATATAATTATCGTTAATAATGAAAAGTAATAAACAGAGTAATCGTGAGCCTGGACTGGTTACGTGAAATAATTCAAACAAGGCGAGGGACTATATTGTAAAACACTCGTGCGCATTCGCGCACTCGTGTTTGTATAACGTCCCTCACCTCTCATGAATTATTTCACATAACCAGTCCAGTCAAGCGATTACTCTCTATTTATTCTGTAATCCAACTGCTACACCTTCACTATATATTATCATTAATTGCTCATTTTCGTGGACCTTCCCAGTGACTCATTTACCTAAATGCCTACCGGTGCATGAAAAAGCTCCAAATTTTGCAAACTTTTCTCCCAGAAAAGTCTCCCAGTCCCCATGTTATTCGCCTCCGAGCTCAACATCAATATTGATAATTTTAATGATCCCTCCTATTTTTACAGGTCTGGCTCCGCGTCTGGGGATACCTGTCAATGATTGTAGTTTATCAGGTGTGAAGATGTGCTTGTTAAGTTCACCTGTTTTAACACTAATTGTTCCAATAAGAGAATTTCAAGGATAGTACATTGGTACTGAATATATAGGATGCAGGGACACCTATATAAATCTCACAGAATACATCCATTTCAGTATGTGAAATATGTAGCAATCAGAAGGTGTTTTCTTTGAGGGGAAGTGTTGGGGCGGTATCTTCCATACTTTTTCCGTGGAAGGGATACGGTCGGTGTTCGAGTGAAGAGCATGTTTCCCGTCTTTGCAATGATGAGTTCCAGGATTCGTGAAAATCCGATCAGATAATATATGGGATGGAGGAAGCAGGAAGGTAAGGGGGGGAGGGGGTAATGTGTAACAGTTGTACTACAGGGTAGATACTCAGTTATCTGTCGGACCCTATACATTATCTCATCGGATTTACACGAATCCAGAGAGTCATACTTGTGAAACGTGTATGTGGGAGTGGGGTAATTTTTACTCGTTCTCATGGATCTCTCCAGTTACAAATCTGTATACCTATCCATCGTTTGCGCAGAAAAGCAAGGAAAATGGTTCGAGTTTTTCAATACTTTCCGCAAAAAGGCATCATGCCACCATCATTCGGGTCTTTTTAACGCCCCATCCTTCACGCATACTTTTGCACGATTGTTTTGGGTTTGTTTACTCTTACTATGCCCCATGTGGTCCCCCTGCACTCACTACTTTTTTTATTTCTATTACGGCGTAGAAGTTACTTAAATGTATATGTTTTCTAATGCCGGTGTGACAGGAATGGAAGTCCGTAGGAAAATTAGTCCCTCTGGACTATTATTCCGCGGAATTATAGTCCTAGGTCTAACATTTCTAGGAATAGTAGTCCGCCGGACTACTATTCCTAGAAATGTTAGACCTAGGGCTATAATTCCGCGGAATAATAGTCCAGAGGGACTAACGTTCCTTACGGACTTCCATTCCTTTTACACCGGCATTGTTTTTCTTTTTTCCCACCTCATCAAGACATATGTAGAATCCATCATCTCATGGAAGAACACAAATTCATACAGCTCATCGGATTTGCTCTAATCCCAAGGGTCTACCTTGTGAAACATGGGAAGGTCATGCCCTCACACTCCTTGGTTGTCCCTCCTCCCTTCATCAATACATGAAATTGTTCCCTGTTTGAAAATTTCGTATTCTGCTCAGAATGTAACTAAAACATGTTCCACTAATGATAATTTATTAACATTTCCGTTTACAAGAGTCGCCCAAAAATTGAGACATCGAAGTTTTATCGGCGACTCTGCTCATTTATACCCCGATTACCTATTCTACTATACATGTCAAACTTTGCTTAGCACCACATATTTGACACATCATTGTGAAATTTGCTTGTGACATACTTGTGATATATTTGGTGAATATGACTGAGGAATGTATTAAGATGGTCCCTAGTGTTTTCATTAGCTCGCTTGACAGGCAGACTTTTAGTGACAGTCATGGAAAGCATGTACCTCTTGATTTTCATGATGTTTTCATGTACTGTCTACATGTACATGACATGTGTAGGGTATTCCGTCTTCATTTTAACACAAACCCTTGTGGTTTAATCATTGAATATGGCGAATGCAAATGTAAGAAGACATTTGTCTGAAGCAGAAATGTGGCGGGCTGTTGGGATGGTGGAGTAAGGGGCTAAGCATCGTCAGGTTTGTGAAGCCCTTGGGGTGCACCATACGCTGATCACCAGAGCCTGAGCAAGATTTCAGCAGTATGGCACACCAGTAAGACGGCATGGGGTAGCAGAGACAGGACAACATCTGTAGCTGAAGACCGGTTTTTGATCATTCAGGCCCGTAGGAATCACTTTGCAACAGCAACCCAGCTTCGCAGTGACCTTCAGAATGCAAATGTAAATGTTTCGACGCAGACTATCGGGCAAGGTTGCACGAAGGTGGTCTCCGAGCGGGAAGACCATGTATTCGCATTGCGTTGTCCCAGAACCACCGCCAGACATGATATGAATGGGTCATGGAGACCATGTTGGATGTACCAGAGAAGATTGGCGACCTGTCCTTTTTACAGAGGAGTCACGGTACTGCCTAGACTGCACAGATAGGCGTTCTAGGGTATGGAGAAGTCCAGGAGAGCGATTCCATGCAGTCAACATTGCTGGACATGACCGCTGTGACGGAGGGTCAATAATGGTCTGAGGCGGCATCAGCTGGGATGGACGTACAGAGCTCTGTGTCCTTGACCGTGGGACATTGACTGCACAGCGGTATATTGATGAGATCCTGGATGCACACGCCAGATTGTATGCAGGTGCAGTGGGTGATACATTCATTCTGATGGACGATAATGCCCGTCCTGATGTTGCCTATGCTGTCCGGGAGTACCAACAGGAGGAGGGGATTGAGCGTATGGACTGGCCAGCAAGATCCCACGACCTCAATCCAAACGAACATGTCTGGAATGAGTTGCAGCTTGCAATTTCAGCCCGTCCAGTCAAGCCAAGAAGTGTTCAGGAGCTTGGTGCCATGATGGTCTAAGAATGGAACAACATCCCACAAAGGACCATCAGGAACCTGGTTCGGAGCAGGCGTTGTCAAGCTGTAATTAACAGTAATGGGTCTCATACTCGATATTAAACCCATACCAGTTCGCTCCGTTAACACTTTGGCAAATTTGAAAAATTTCCTCTTTGAACAACAGTATCCATTTTCCATGATTACCGTATTCAAAAGGTAAAAAATAATGTCAAACACAAACAGAATCTTAATTTCTGTAATTAAATCATTAAAGATATAATTATATGGTTCTGATATTGATACGTGGATTGCACAGGGACGTCCACCGTGGAGTATGAGATATCAGGCAACGCAAAAAGCGCAGTGAATACCCCCTCGACCTGAGGGCGCCAAATAGAGTAGAACAATTTACCTTATCACTTGAATTGCGGTGGAAACGAATGAGCGGTGATTTGACACCTTTAAATGTATGTTGAGGGTGAAATGATTTTGTGTGCAACAATTGATGTGAATCAGTTGGTTTAAAATATACTTTATAATCTAAATGACCGGATGCCTGGAACTGCTTGCCTTTATACAAGGTCACATCGAGGAAATCAACAGAACTTTCACTGACAGTAGCTTTTAATTTAATGTTTAGATCATAATTGTTTAAAATATCTCAAAAATTCATCAAAATCTTCTTTTGAATGTTCCCAAATAATAAAAATGTCATCTAAATATCTGAGATATACGAGAGGATGCTTTGCACATTTGCATTAGACATTTTCCTCCCACTCGGTTACATGAATGTTTGCAAATTTATAATTCTCTTATAATGTTTAGTAATCCTGAGTTATCTCATGGCTTCCTTTATATAATTATCCCGAGAAAGGATTTGCACATTTGCATTAGGCATTTTCCTCCCACTCGGCTACATGAATGTTTGCAAATTTATAATTCTCTTATAATGTTTAGTAATGCTGAGTTATCTCATGGCTTCCTTTATATAATTATCCCGAGAAAGAATGACTACCGACCCACCTTTGTCGGCTGGTTAAATTACTAATTTCTTATTTTTTCGAAGTTTCGTGAGGGCTCTCTGTTCACCAGCTGTTAAATTGCTGAACACCTTTTGGCGTATTCGTTTGTTAGCCTCAGTAATCTCGGGATCTTCTTCACTATCTGAAGGTGGCCAATGAGATGATTCTGTAAAAGGACGTTTCCGACCGCTGAAGTTTCTAAAGCGGTCTGCTAATTTCATTTCCCTTAGAAAATTGCAGTTACACGATGGTATATTTGTCTGATTACCAGTTTTAGGGTTCGGTACTGGTACAAAAGTTAAATCGCGATCTAAAATAGACTTCTCTTGGGCTGTTAGGTCATTGGTGCTAGATAGGTTAACCACATTAGTTCCCAATCCCACATCTGTTAGGCGGTTGTTACCTTTGCCTTTACTCAGTTTAAATCTAGATGGTCCAACCAGTGATCGTACATAATATCCTGAGCAACATCAAACTTCGCGTCTTCAATTTTTGGTATCACGTTAACGTCCTTCACTTTCCGAGTGGTTTCATTGATGATGCTCAAGGTTCTCCTCGAAGCCTGATGGTGTTTTTGAAAAAAGTTTAGTTCAGCGAAATACATTTTTGCTCATCTAAACTTGACCCCGATATAGCTAAGCATATTCCGCAACTGCTCAACTACAAGACCAGTATTATCACTTTGATAATTCACGCCAATATTTAATAATATTTTTGGGGGACTGGACTGGCCAGGAGGAGGAGGAGAAGAAGAAACAGAAGCAGGAGAAGAAACAGAAGGAGAAGAAGAGGAAGCAGGAGGAGTTCTAGTGAGAGCACTAGGAGAACCGGAGAAAGAAGGTTGAGGAGGATGAGTAGGAGGTAGGGGAGCAAAACGAGGCGAGATAGCGTTACTCAATTTGCGAGCATCTTCAGTCACAATATGGACCGGAGTTGTTCGCGAATTGAGGCGCTTACTCTGAGAGAATGCAGGAGATGCAGAAGGAAAAGAAGAGGGAGAAGTGCTTTGCCTTCGTCTTTTCTTATTATGTTTTTCGTGTTGGGGTAGAGGGACAACACGGGTGGGAATTTGCTTGCTCCCTCTTGTATTGTTCCTTACTCCAAGTTCCGAAATGTAAGACTCATTGGCCGAAATCGTCGTATCTGTCAACTTATTTTTAATTTTTTTTTTGAGCCCAGATCAAGGCGCGTGCCGAAGCGCTGTTGAAGTCTATTTTTTCGAGTCCAGGGGGTGGCCGCATAGCCAAAGTGGTCTTAGACTTCAACTCTTTACTTTTTTCTTATAATCCTCAATTAAAGCATTGAAAATTTGGTTGGCCCATCCCACACTAATCTGTCGAAAAACACAAAAAATGTGTGGGGTAGGAAGATCTGGTTTTAGAAAGCCACGTTACTCGTCCACTTTTTTCTCCAACTGCTTCGGTAACTCCCGATTTTCCAAATGCTGCTCTAAGAGCCGAATGTGGTGCAAACACTGAAGCTCCTGGAACAGAGCCTTGACCAACCTAGAATAGGCCTGGAACGATTGTTCCTGACCACTTCCAGACTGGACAACTCTCTTCTACTTCTGATGGCTCTGCCCTTTTCTAGCCATTATAAAATCAAGTAGATGAAGTAAGTACAAAATAAAATGTAAAGTAATGAAATAAATGAAATTGAAAAACTCGATAATACCTATTAAAGAAGATACCTCGTTTGGTTATGGTCTTCAATACAGGTAGAAAATAATTCGTCTGTCTCAGATGCGTGCGTGCGTGCGTGCGTGGGTGCGTGCGTGGGTGCGTGAGTGGATACTTTCATTTACACCGTGGGGGGGGGGGGGGAGCTTGCATTTACACCTACGTCGACTCTAAACAGGCTGGAAGTGAAATAACTGACATGAAACTTTTACAGTGTTGTTTGTCTTCGAAAAAATGCTCGTGTTGGTTCATCGTATAATAATCTTTTAGTTCATGGACGTTCAATTCACTTTAATATAACCTTAACACTTACCCTGCCGAAAGGGACTATTGTCACCTAATTTACGATGATTATCTGTGCGTTCTGGTATGCGCAGATCAAACCTACCATCTTATTAATAGTTGGAAAGGACTCAGAGAGCCTTTTCCAATAATTAATCAGGTGATAGAATTTCAAGTATGTCATAAATTTTATTAAACTCTCTCGCATACAGGCGTATATAGAGGTTCCCCATATATGGCTAAAGTGGGCGTGGCAGTAAATGGGTTAATTTAGCACGAACAAACTCAACTTTCACGCGATCGATGTGGTAGTGTCCTGGAACTCGGTATTACTTCTAATAATGCTCCGAATTTTGCGGTTGCTGACTTTTCATAAATATCTAATGATTACCTCAAAGACTGTTTTGTTAGTACTACTCTCGAGCAGTAAATTATGCAAAACTACATCTCATCAAGTTCAGCCACTTAACCATCATCTTAACTTGAAACGCTCCGCATCTGAACGCATGAATATGGGTTCTCTGTTCTGCCGCAAGGTCTAAAAGGAAGCTTATAAATAATACATAGGATTGCACACATGTCCTTATATTTTCAACCGGTTCACTAAAAAAATTGTGCACAGGAAAATATGCTGTATTCCCATCAGATCAACTTCCAAAAGACTGCTATTTTTTATTGGGGCTTAACATCAGCAGTTGCGACTATATCGTGGCGGCAAACGGTTATGAAGGATAAAAAGATTCCACCAGAAAGTAAAATATATGTTTAAAAACATGAAAAATGAACATTAGCGTTACACTGTAATAAATTGCAAAAACAGTGGTGAATATATAGAATAAATAGGTACTGGGGGCTGGTACTCAGATTTAAACCATGAGTAGGATAAGGGTTTTAACCACGGGGCTCTTAGAGACTAGATGTGTGTCGACCACTGATTGTGTAGAAAGTTTCTGATGTCGGACTCAAAAAATAGAAGTCTCGCAATGTAATTACATCTCTATGCTGCAGTAATTATATGCCCAAAAGGCTATTCCTAATGTACATGTGTATCCGATTTTCTGGAGTATTCTGTCTATCTTTATGGTGTTTACATAATTTTATCACCCCCAACGAATTTGGCCGATTTTCCTGACAGGGGGTAACCCCCCCGCCCCCCCCCCCCCCCGACGGCCCTTCCCATGTATGATGCAAAATCAAAAGGTCATTAAAATCAGGTGTATTTATATGTCTTCAGTTTTATAACGTAATGGCAAAATCATCATTCTCACTTGCACAGAACACAAATATTACTGTCTCTAAAATCGAAAGATCTTCACGTTGACTTCTCTTAGCTTTTAGTGAAGTTTTTTGGGGGCGCGGTGGCGTTGCGGTAACCGGTTCTCGTCAGATCACCGAAGTTAAGCAACGTCGAGCCCGGTTCGTCCTCGGATGGGTGACCGTTGTTGCGGAATTAAGTAAAAGTCTATCTATCTGTGATCGTAAATTCTGAATCCAAGTGTTGTGATTACTGGCAGATCTGTGAGGTCCCACCAGCCCGCAGCGTTTTGTGATTCCTCACCAGACGATATCAGACACAGGCACCAGATTCTGGGTTCAGTAGGTAACTTCACGAAGTTGTCGTGTACAGCAGAACAAAGACCAGTTTCAATATTATCTAATATTATATCTCACGTGACTTCCTTGCATTCTGATTGGCTGAAAGATGATACCCTATTTCGTGTAGTTTGCATCCACAGAACTGACCAGGCACTGCACCCAGGCACTACACGTTTTCTATTTTTAGCACACTACTACATCAGTTTTCTTTTCATACTGGGCGAATAAAACTAATCAGGCTAGATTTAAATATCGATTCACAGAGGCACAACATCCACAAAACGACCCAGAAAGAAATCATTGTGGAAAAATGTATCGCTTTTCCATTGTTGAACTCACATTTTCCGAGGCGTTCATTTTATTCCTTGAGAATATGATCCATATCTCGTTTCGAAGAGAATCATCCAAACCTGGGTACAACTTTCATGAGAACGCGTCCGGATATGAAAAATCGTTTGTTTCGCTGCTCATATTATTTCGCTATTCAATTGTATGTTTTGGGCAGTGAACGAATAAATAATGGAATTCATTTGAATCTTCGGCGTTTGGTATCCCGTACTGACTAATTCGGTAAAGTACATGTGTGACAAATGTGTGGAAATTATCAAACTGCGTTGTCAAATTTCGAAAATTTTAGCTTTCATTCGCGAGTTGCGCGATTTTAGAATACACAGTTCCGTTTGGGGGAAATGTTTTGTTTACCCTTGCCGACCGATTCAAAATCTATCTTCTCCTCATATCAATAATCCAAGTTAGCCGTGTTTTGGAAGAAGAAAATGTTTTTTAAAAACTACATGGTATTTTTTTCTATATAACGCTGGTTGGTAGGGCTGCTACCTTGGTAATAGATTAACAAATCGGACAGATGTGTTTCTTGATGGGTGTTCGATATAATATAAGGATTAGTGCATGTCTTGTCGTTGACTACGCCCATATAGTGCCCAGTGAGGTGGTGTAGTTCCCTCCGCTTCGCGACGGGAACTACACCACCTCACAGGGCACTATATGGGCGTAGTCAACTCCAAGCCATGCACTATTCCTTAACTAGTTTAATAATTCATAAATCAAATTATTCACAATTACCGCGACTTCTGTCGTCGTCTCTGGCATATATTTATAATGTATCAAAAGGTTTTATTCAATGTTCATACCTTCAGTATCAGTGGCGGATTCCAGCTTTCTTCTTGTAGACAGTTTAGTGTTCGTCAGGAGGCCAGAGACAACTTGTCCAAGCAATCAGAATTTGGTGCCTATGTACACCAAATCTCTGATGCAAAAACTGGGTACGTGACGACCGTCAACAAATTCTTCCCTAGTTTTTGGAGAATTTAGAGAAAGTCCCTTGACGTGGTGGTCGCCATTTTGTGGACTCTTATACTGCCGTGCAGACTGTTGGTCAGTCTGCGTGTAGTCCATGGAATCTCGGCTATAGAATAGTATTCTGCCGGGCGTTAGTTAACCGGCAGATTGTTCTGGTGAATTGTGCAATTTCACAACTCAGCCTCCCTAGATATCTGGGGAGTCTCACCAGGTACATGTTGTTATTTGTTGGACAGTCTGAATACCAACATCCCAGGAAATACTGTCGAATGTTATTGTTCCATCTATCAACAAATCTTACAATTTTTCTGCTTGTCGACAATATTGGTCTGCAAAGGTATGTCTAATATTGTCAACAGAACATCTGGTGTGTACCCATAGAGTACGCCTGTACTCTGGTCGCCAATTTATACAATTCCATGTAATTTCTTGTATTGTTCCAATTCTGTTAATACAACTTGAGTCCACTGAGTTACCAAATAAATCCCCATAACACTTTCATGAGCTATAGCTCTTACCTCGAGCTTGCGAGCTTCATTAACCCCAGTCGGCTCACTTCGCAACAACCATCTGAGCGATCGATTCGGACTCCTGCGTTGTGTCCTTGGTCAAGGCACTCAACCCCCATTGTCCACATGGGGGCACGATGACACCGTGTACTAAGGCGCACTGCACGTCGATGGTGCGCATGTCTTCAACCAATCTAACCCTGCCTGTGCTGCAGTGCGGAGTTAAGATTCTTGGGAGCTGGCAGCTGCTCGTCGTTTCTCAGTGGTTCTTTCCGGGTACTCTGGATCCTCCACCCGTAAAACTGTCACGATCATGATTAGCCATTGTGCATAAGTATGTGACCTTAAACGCCAATAAATAAATAAGTAGTGAAGTTTTTACAATCAAATGTATTTTGGGAGCTTGTATAGAAGTCATAATTCTATACGGTGTGAATTATTCTCTACAGACTATAGTACGTGGAGAGTTAATTACCACTAAAACACTCATGGAGTGAAGTTTTCACCCAGACAACAGTCGATTCCTGTGGTAATGCACAAAAAAGGGGAAGCACAGTTTTAGGCAAGGAACCTCCGGGAAGGAATTTTTGTCTGAGTGGAGACATCACCCCACGAGTGATTTAGTAATAATCCACTCTCCATGTACTGTTACTCCCAAAATACATTTGACTTTTTCCATAATGCAAGCGGGAGTCTAACCCTTTACCCAACGGAGACGATATCAAAATTTATTATTTTAAATACCAATTTTTTAATTTTTTCAAAAAGTTTTTAAAAAAACCATATCATGTGACCCCCTCATTGGAACGAGCTCGTTCCAAAGAGGGATCACATGATATGGGTTTGTTGAAATCTTTCGAAAAGTAGTATTTTTTCAGCTGCTGAATCTGCATATTACACAGGCGGACGTGGACGATTCGTTGGTAAAGAGCTAACAAATTCATTTCCTTTTGACAGACCTCATTGAGCTCTGTCAACGAAAATTGATTTGATTAAATCCTTGTCTGTTTTATGGGAAACTTTTTATATGGTTTTTAGGAGGAAATTAAGGTATTTTGGCATTTCTAACGTTTGAGTGTAGGAGATATGAGACAGACTAATAGATCGATAAGATTGCTACCTTTGAAATAACTGCAAAACAAACAATACACTTCAAAAACAATCCTGATGTTTACTTGTGCTAAGGCAGACGCAGGGTGGGTAACCTGTAATATTCTGGATCAAGTCATGAATTCTTTGAGATCCTTTAATTCAGCTGATGATATGCTGTGATATAATACACAGTTGGGGAGGCTCTTAGAGCCCTTTCCAAAAATATTTTACTTGGTTATAAGATTAACCACAAAATCCTATTCACAAAATTAGACTCTTTAACTCTTTTGGCGCGACAGGCGACTAAAGTCGACAGGCGGCAGACCGCGGAAACGTACTGCAGTAGTCATTTTAGCCAACTGTGTGTGTTCATTTCTAAGTGATTTTAACCCTTTACCCAACGCAGACGATATCAAAATTTATTAATTTAAATATCATTTTTTTCAAATTTTTCAAAACATTTCAACAAAACCATATCATGTGATCCCCTCGTTGGAACGAGCTCCACGAGCTCGTTCCAATGAGGGGTCACATGATATGGCTTTGTTGACATTTTTTTTTAAATAATATTTTTTTAACTGCTGAAGTTGCATACTTCTCGGGCGGATGCGGCCGATTCGTTGGGTAAAGGGTTAAACACAGATACGTATTCCTATGTTTCATGCACCATTTATATCCTATCCATGAACAACGATATCGTCCCTTGAATGTATAAAGGTGCCATTTAAATATATACAGAAAACCATTTGAAAAACTGTCAATGAGATCGTTAGAACATATTTTAAAATAATAACGCTTTAGTCTAACAACCTATACTTTCTGTAAAATTCCTGATGAATATTAGGCGCTAAGAATTCTGTTTCTCAGATTATTCCGCGCCAAAAGAGTTAAATGTGGGCTTTCGGAAACACAGCTGTGCTCTTTCTGTGGAAATACGAAAGAAACGATCGCACATCTATTTTACGATTGTTCTTTCTCAAGAACGGTTTTACTTTCACTAGTGGAAAAGGTTAACCTTAATCTGGATCCGCAAATTCAATTAAATATTAATAAAAGAGAAATAATTTTAGACTCTACTTCCGATCATGCCTACCCTGGCTCCTCATCTACAAAAAGTATATTTACTCCTGCAGCCGAAGTAATACCATCCCCTCTTTCTCAGATCTAGCAAGAGCTATAAAATCCTACACAAATATTGAAATGTTTTCTCTTTTCATGTACACAATCAGCAAGGCCGAGCGTATTAGGACAAATTGAGCTACCAAACTGACGCATTTTTTGAATAATTGGAGAATTGCTCTGTATATACATTATACCGTAAAAATCTCATTTTGTTGTAATCTTATATAATGTACTATTTTTCTAGTGATCAATAAAAAATACACATCATCTCAAAGTTTAAGTCCAGCGTTCATTACGATTTTCTTCACCATTTGAATGATGATGAAGACGCATGGTTCAGGTGTTGGAGATTTAACTGTGACGCGGATTAACTACACGACTTTTTAAGCCATTTCAAGTAGGCAATTTTAGTGTTATACTCTTGCAAGCTATATCTACATGCACGCTGTATATAGCTTTGGGTAATACATCCGACTATGAAAACAATTTTAACACTTTGAAGCCTAGCGGCCCTTTTTTCGGCAAGGAACATGATGCGCCATAACGTCATTAAATAGGATGCTGTTCAGTAAATGTGTGGTTTAGACCTATTAATATTTTCAACGTGCAGCCCCGAGGCTGCTCGTAGAAAATATTGATTGATGTACCCCAAATAATGAATATAGACTCTTCCAAGTGCTTTCATTGAGCTGGCATGGAAGATACCACTAGAGTTCAAAGGGTTAACAAAGAGAAGCCTAGTCGAGAAAACATACCTTTGATGTTGTACAGCAGAAACTGCATACTGACAGAACAGAACAGAATTTTATTCGAAGAATGCAGTTATATACGAGTATAATGAATACAATAGGATACAGATAGTTATTAGCATCACCAGGGGGCGCCTTGGCCTATTTGGCCGTTTCCAGTCTCTTCCCAGAAAAAAATAAACAAAACAAAACAAAAAGAGGAGTAAAACTGGTCAGTTCTTGGTTAATTCAAGTACTGACTTTTGACCAATAGAGAACAAGGAAAGTCATATAACCTGAGCAGTTACTTTAAGTCAAGTACCGTCTTTCTTGTCAGATGGATAAAACTTGACTAAAACAACGGAGTCTTCATATCTTTTTACACTCAATGAATTGTTTATTTATTTAGAAGGTTTGTACATTTTAAAACTTCGAAGCATCCTTGAAACTCAACCACTTTCAAGGTTAATGCACAAATTTCAAGTACTTATTTTTCAATTCCAGAACTTTCAGGGTTTTTATTTATTTATTTATTTATTTATATTTATTTATTTATTTATTTATTTATTTATTTTTTATTTATTTATTTATTTATTTATTTATTTATTTATTTATTTATTTATTGGGGTTTAACGATATTTTCTACAGCCATGGTCACCTCGTGTCGGACGGTTTTACGGGTGAAGGAAGCCGGAGTACCCGGAAAGAGCCACCGAGCAACGGCGAGCCACAGTCAAACTTCCTAACACACTAACCCCACACAAGCAGAGTTAGCATTAGTTGAAGACAAGTGCACCGTCGACGTGCAGTACGCCTTAGTACACAACGTCACCGTGCCTCCATGTGGGCAGTTGGGATGAAGTATCTTACTCAAGGACATAACGCGGTTGCCGAAGGTGGGATTCGAACCGAGGACGTCTCGCCTTGCAGTCTGCATCTCTACCTACTGAGCCATTCAATAAACTTAATGAAGCCAGGTACTCTACAATCTAAAATACTCATACTCACATTTATGTTTCCATATGTTCAGCGGCTTTCTCTACTGTATTGTTGTCAAATGACACACACTGTGTATAGTTCAGTCGCCCAGGAGTGGTCCTGATCCACGCGTGGGCAGTAGTGTCCACGCATGCGTTTTTCAGGTAATACAAATCATCATCAAAAGAAATTTGATTAATTAAGCACCGGTGATTCATTAATTAATTTTTTTCTGATTATTCCTATATTTAGTGTTTGGAATCTAATATTATTGCGTCCGTGGAAATATTGCCCACTCGTGGAAAGTGATCAAACCACGGCGACAGTGCTGTACTCTTTTGATGGATAACACACTCACTCACATCTTCAACCCCACTCGTATTGATCAGTCATAAGTAATCTCAAACTACGAACACTTTCTGTGGGCAGTAAAGGCAAACTTCTTTTTCATTTAATCTGATTTGTAACTGATTTTCTATCTGGTTTCATATCTTACAAATTTGTAAAAAGAATTTTACTCTGTGGAATTTATACGTTTTTATCAATGTACATTTAGTGGTTAACCGCATTCTGGAAGCGTAATGAATCTGAACTGTAATGCCACTTCTATTTTCCCTTTGTGAAGGGAAGTGTCGGTGTGTACGACATGTAGGCGTTCAAAAATTGCTTGCGTCAGATTTCCTCACTCAAATTAAGTCAGCCAATATCAATTCAAACTAACTATTCAATTGGGTTCGGTTTTAATGAACTCAGTCCAATAATGACCAGTAGGGTCGTGGTTCTGATGGATTTTGTCTATTTTATCGCACCATAAACTTGCAAGGAAAGGTTCAGTCCTGTACAAGTTCGATATCAAGCCCACCCGAAAAGAGGTTACCATAATTTTGTAGACAATCCATCTTGAATCACCTTTTTAACACGAGAAGTGGCAAAAGTGACAAGGCAAATATCTAGCTTACGAGACGTAGTGCAAAAACACTCCGCGAAGCCTTTTCTTGTTTTCTTTTCTCTCCACATCATACACACCAGAGAAAAATCGTTTCCGTCGTGCCAGCCTACATGTGAACAGTATGTCCATGCACAAATAAACTTGTTTTATCTCAGTTACGTCGTGTGCTCTGCGTCTCATTCTATTTGGCCAAATTTGGATTTGTTTTCGTTAAATAGACTTTAGCGATTCCCAGTCAGTCCTCTGGGCGAAAACAATTTTCTAATAATCAAATAAATATGGTGCAAATCTGAAGTAATTTGTTTGTCTTCACGCTTGGGTTGTTGCTATAACCGTGTAGTTACCATAGCTCTTGCACTTTCGAGAATTATATAAATAATTGTCAAAAGCGATACCGTACCCCGTGACGTTGGGTTTCTTTAGGACAAGTCGATAAATCAATCTTGATATTATGTCAATCAAAACCCCAAAATTTGCACAGAACGGCAACTTGATCACAAGGGCGTTATTAACCCAGCTTCCCTTGCCCAAACGCAAATCTATTGTTGTGTTCAGCACAATAAATAAATTTCAAATGTTCGTTTCGGTTAATATTTTATTTTCACCAAATTACTTGACCTGTCGATGATTTATCGAAGCCTTCCCTCCTTTGACACGTGACTGAGAGGGTTGTTTACTATAATCGACGAGCAGCTTTAGTATGGTCTATGTTCTCAAGAGATGGTCTGAATGAGATCGATTTCAAGACATTCTCAATGATTTACATTAGAGAGAGATTTTTTTTTTTATAGTATATATAAAGATAAAAAATTATTTAAAAAAAATTTTTATCGAATAAAAACGAAAAATAAAATAACATAGTTCATTTTTAATAAACTGCGTTTTGAACATATTTTCTAAAAAGAAAAAAAAATCCCACAACAACATGCCAGTCGATAAATTTGGTAGAAGTGACGACGAAAAAGTCAACCCGAGAAAGAAGAGGAAGACGTTCGAAGTCGACGATGGTTACGACGTTGCCAACTTGGACGAACGTTACGTTCGGAGATACGAACCTCGAGAGGAACCTTTGAACATGAACGATAAGAAGCTCTACAATCTTCCCGAGCCGATAGATCTCGCAGATGCTGCGACTAAAAAGTACGTCGACAGGGGGAACGCCGATTTCGAACGAATCCTGCTGGATAATTACGTGGATAAAACCATGACCGACGATCTGGATCTGAAATCCAAACGTTTGGTGAACGTCGCGAATCCCATAGATCCCACCAATGCCGCCACCAAGAAATACGCGGACGACTCTCACGCGAGATTCAGCGAACACCTGAGAAATAGATACGTTACGAAAACGATGCACTCGGAATTGAACGCCAGTTATAACAAGATAACGAATGTGGCCACTCCCACGAATCCCAAGGACGTGGCGACCAAATACCACGTAGATCTGGAACAGAGAAAGTCTGACGGACGAGAAATGAAATCGGATCTGAATGCGGGATTCCACAAGATATTGAATCTGTCGAAGATCGACGACACGGATGCAGACTCAACCGTGGTCAACAAGGGCTACGTGGATTCTGCCGTGATACAATCACAAGAATACCTAGAATCGCAAGTGGACGATCTCTACCTGAACAAACAATCTGGCGGAACCATGGAGGGTGGTATCAACATGAACGGTCACAATTTATTCGGTCTTGATCACGATCCCGAATTCGATTCCAGCGCAGTCAGCAGAAAGTATGTGGACGACAACTCGGTCTGGAGAAAGGGCGACATCATGGAAGGTAAACTAGACATGGGTGGACACGCGCTCACGAATCTACCGAATCCCGTGCACATGACGGACGCCTGCACCCTGATTTCGGTGGTGGAGAAAGTCAAATATGCTAGACAATTGATCACCGTGTGGGCCGAAGAGGCCGGCACCTTAGATGGGGGAAAAGCTGAGTGGTTTTTCGGAAATGGAAGTAGCGGATCGAAACATGGTCAGGTGGGATATCCCATGCCGTTGGGAGGCGAAATCCTTCGAATGAGTCTGGCTTCCTCGGATTTGAATAACAGAGCGGTCGTCAATCTCATGGTGAATGGTGTGGAGAGCGATAAGAGATACAGCGTCGAAAAGACTGAGAATCAACACGCGAATGTTAGCACGTTCGGCACGCCTCTCAAAGTGAACGCCGCAGACAGGATTAATTTCGTTACGAAAACCAATAATCCCAAAGCCTCCATTTCCGTGGTTAGTCTACTGATCGAACTGGATCCTTTGAACAAACAGTGAACGCGTGGAAAATAATGAATTAAAAAAAATAATGTGTGATTATTAAAAACAAAAAAAACACAAAAAAAAAGTAATGAGATTTAGAAAGATGTTCAATCTCTTTAGATCACATTACTTTATTTATTTTTTTTTTTTGTTTTTTTTGTTTTTAATAATTACTCATTACTTTTTATTTTTTTTTTGTTTTTTATTTTTTTTTCACACTCGTCTCTCATCGAATGATCGACATTTTATTACCGTCCGATTCGAATTGTAATTCTCTGTCCGACAGGACCAGGGCGAAGGCTTCGGTTTTTCTCGGCACGTTCCTATCGAATTGCATCTTGATCTGAATGTCTAACACGCTACTCTTAAGTCGTTCACTCTGTTTACTGACGTCGAATACGAACATGAGATACATCGACTTGTATTCGCCGGCAGACATGTTAGGGTTGCTCATCAATTCGTCTAGACCGTGATTCTTCTTTCTAAAATCAGCGGCGTCGCCGTACAGTCTGCAGAAATCGTTCTTGTCGAACGACGCGTTGTAATCGATTGCTGGATATCTCGTGGCGTTCAGAAACACTTGCATGTTTCTCAAACTGCAATGATCGAACAGCGACGCATTCTTTTCCTGAGACCCGTCCCTATCGGTCTGAAACGCAACCACGATGAAACGCGGTCTCTCGGAAGCGCATTTCACCGTCAATCTCCAATCGAAGTGATTCGTGGAGGGAGGAATGCTTGCCGTGTCGCACGGTCTCATTCTATTTCCCACGGGTAATTTACTCTTGGATTCTATGATCTTGTAGAGGCGCGCTTTCTCCACGATCGAAGGCTCCATGTGTGGAACGAACCACGATATCTTGTGTAGAGTTATCTTACCCGCATCGGTCGCAGTGAGTCTCACTATTGCGTCGTCGTTTCCTTTTCGAATCAACGTCAGATTGTGTTTGAATCCGTACATGATCTTGTTGTAATCGTCCGCGAATCCGAAGATGTGTTTCAAAGGTATCCTGAACGAAAACGTTCCTTTAGGTCTGGACGTCTTGACGACGTAGTCGAATATCAAGGCGGCGCCTGCACTAGCAGGGCCTACGGTGTCTTTCACCCACAACAACTGATTAAGTCCTCTGGATTTCGAAAAATCATCAGGATACGTCAAGAGTCCGAACATCGTGGTGGCCTGACCGGGATGAAACACAGATTCTATCTCTTGTCCGGATAGCATGTATTTTATGTTACTGAATAGATGCATGATGCCATTATTGGCTAGAGTAACCGTGTCGTCGTCGGCGTAGTCACTCCCATCTTCCTTGGTGAGACGTCCCTGCACCACTATGTAACTCTCGCTAGGATGTACGAATAGATCTTGAGTTTCAACGTTGATGCTTATCTCTCCCGCATTGTTCAAACTCGTTCCGGTTACCGGTTCGTATTCGTGAACCTCATATTCTTGAATACTTTCATCTTTCACTACGCTTTGTGCTATATCTAGTATATTTGTCATTTTAAAGGATTTTTAGTTTTTTGTTTATTAATTAACTTGCTTTCTTTATCTAAAAAATAGTTTTTAATTATTTTTTATTATTATTTTTTTCTCTCTTATATATATGTGTGTAAACAAGAAAATGTCAAAGAGAGCAAATAAAAAAAATTTTGTCTTCTTCATCAAAACTTCGTCTTCTGTAATTGTTGTTCGTAAAACTTTCCGATGATCTCTTCTCCATCCAAAGCTTCGATTTCGTAAGTCACCGGATCGGTGTGAAATATTTTGATGATCACAAAGATTTCTGAGGTCCATCGAGGAGTATAACCCTTTTCGAAGTGCTTCTTATAAGCGTAAATTCTCACTCGATCGCCGACCGCAAATTTCGGCGTTCTAGACTTCTTCCTGATCTTAGATCTCTCGGGATATAGATTCGCGTAGACCCGTTTTTCGTTTCAAGGATCGCTAGCTCCCGCGGGAGTTATCTTGATCGATCTGTGTCGCGGGTTGTTGTAATCTTTGACCAGACCGTTCAGAGTGTATATGTATTTCTTGGTCGAATTCGCCGTGAAGTATCTGTGCATCTTTTCCTTCATCGTTCGATTCCAACGTTCCACCACGCTGGCTTTCTCTTCGTTTTCGATCGAGTAGAGGTCTACCAATCGACGAATGTGCTTGTTGTAGAATTCCTTTCCCTTATCCACCCACAATTTACTCGGTTTACGAGAAGACGAGTCGAACACGCTCTTCAGAGCCTCGGCGACGCAAGGTCCCGATTTATCCTTCAAAGCTCTGATCCAACCATATTTAGAAAACACGTCGATGACTGTCAATAGATATTTGACGCCCTCGTTCCACCTCGAAAACGATCTCATGTCGACCAAGTCGGCAGACCAAATATCATCCAGACCCTTCACGAACACCCTTCTCTTTCGAAATTTACGCACTATGGGTTTGTGTAACTCCTCGGCCAATTCGCTCGTCAATAATCGTTTCTTCTTTTCAGATGCGCTTTTTTTTTTGAACGCCCCATCCGAATCAACGTTTCGCACCGATCAGATTGCCGACCAGCGAACGTTCCATCTTCCCTCTCCTGGTCGGATTCGATATGCCTCTCAATTTCGCCAACATGTTTTTATCGCAGACATCATTGCGAGTCTTGGTGTCGGGGGGTCCGGTGTAGCATAGATCTTGATCATACGCAGCCGCGTCCACCCTATTCACAGGTTTGCTCCAAGATTTGGGTGTCAGATCGGCGTTGAGTGTCTTGTTCAATTTTGTTCCGGGTCCTGTGAAACTGTGACCGGGCAGATGCATTTCGAAAGGTAGATTGTTGATCATTTTATTCACGATGCCTTTACCTTTGCTCGCGTTCTTTTTTTTTTGATGAATCGCGTCTTGACAGAACCACACACGTCGCAAATTCCGCGAAGCATCCGTCTGTCATTTTTAGTTCGCACTTCTCGAGAATTACTCGTCTCGGTAACTCTGTTACACTTTACGCAATACATTTTTTAAGAGTTATTTAAATTAATTTCGTTTTTATTTTATATATAAATTTAATATTTTTTTTTTTTAAATTCTGTTCTTATTATATTTTTTTTTTTCAATCGCTGCTCTTGAGTTCTATCATCTTACTGAATTCCTCCCTGGCCTCTTTCCTACCCTTTTCCACGAGAGAATCCTTCATCTCTTCCTTGATGATCTGACGAGTCTTGATTCTCACGGCTTCTTTCATGGCATCATATTTCGTTTTCTCGCTCAATATCGCGAAGTATTCTCCGTCCGATATCCTACCGTCCGTCTTTCAACGCCATAGAGATCATTTTGGATATTGTGTCGATCTTGGAGTCGGCCAAGACGCGAATCTTGTCGTGTTTCCTCGCCTTCAGATATAATTTCCTACTCAAAAAGTTTCCGAGCGTGCTAAACAATCCGGCGGCGAGAGGCACTCCTTCTACGGTCAATACGATCGGAATGCCAACCGCGGTCGACAAAAATCCGATGCCGGCCACGTGTAAACCCAGGGAAATCGTGATGGTGTCATGTCGATCGCGTTGACGAATGTCACGAAACGCAAATACTTCTTCTTGAGGGAACGACGAGAATCTCTCTCTCGAATTAGATACTCTTGGATTCTACTGATTTGATCGATGCGATACCTCTCTCCTCTTTCTTCTTGCGACGGTGCCGTCGGTGAAACGTCGATCGGCTTCTCGTCCTCGTCGTCCACTAACGTCGGATACAATTTATTTCTGGTTCTCATTTTTTTTTGTTTTTTTCTTTCTAATATTAGATAAAAAATTTATGTGTGTATTTATTTTTATTTTCTATTCTCCCTCATTTTATATCAACGAGAAGACTTAGACGTATGCTTCGTTGAACAATAATTTCAAGATGCATCCCTTATCTCGTAAAGTCAGATTTTTACGCGCCAATTTTTGTTCTTCCGAATCTGTGGGCTTGCTTCGATTCTTACAGTAGAGTAATCTCTTCCAAAACGCGATCACTTCATTGATTTGAACGCGTTTGAACGCCGGTTCGAAATACTTGACGACCATATCTTCCCTTTCCATCCACAGACACGAATGATTCTCGTGATCGAAGTCTAGGTGATCCCGACATCCAACGCATCGTTCTAACAAGAGACGACCTAGTTGTTCGTTCACGCAGAATGCATAGGCTCTCATCAGCATTTTTAAAAGAAACCTCACTCTAATTTCCTGAGAATCGCTCATGATTTACGTTTTTATTATCTATTCGATTTGATATATTTATTTTTTTAAAATAACTATTTATTTATATTTTTTTCTCCCCTATATATATCAATCAAAAACATGACAGCGGGCTCGCGAATTTCCAACACATCGACGACAACACTCTCACTTCGAGAAACGCTACAGTGGGTTTGCGGATTCAAACATCACCTCTTCACGCGAGTCGATTTCAGACCTAAAATCCGCAAGCGAGTTTCCCCCATAGGATTCAGTGTTAAAATCGTGTACGGACGCGGATTGTTAGAATCGGCAAGATGATGAGTTCGAACTCTCAAAACGTTTTTTTTTTTTTGCTCGCAATTTAACACTCTCCATGGGGTTTCAGTGTTAAAATCGTGTACGGATGCGGATTGTTAGAATCGACAAGACGATGAGTTCGAACTCTCAAAACGTTTTTTGGCTCGCAATTTAACACTGAATCCTATGGGGAAAACTCATCTGCAGATTTCAATCAAAACGGTACATGTACGTGTACGTAAAACTACGCGCGTCTAGGATACAATTCAGTGTTAAAAAAATTCGAGCTCACCCTAAAAAACCGTTAAAATCTTGTACACGTACACGATTTTAACACTAAATCCTATGGAGATGTACATGTACACGTACACGTACATGTACAGGTGAGCTCGTATTCTCAATTATCACCTACTGATGTAATTTATTACAGCATGATGGGAAGCTCCCATGGTCATTACCAAACAAAGTAAAAAAAAAAAGAAGTATTTACTGCAAAAATATCGTGAGAACAAATCCACATTCATCTCCACCAATATTAGCACAATACCATCTCATTGTAAATAGTATCCTGACCAGTAAATTATATAAATTATCTGTTAATTTTCAGCACTGATCCGTGTAGGCCTACAATTGATTTGCTGAAACGCTTTTTGGCCACAGATACAGTACAGTCGCCGTGGAGTGGTCGTACTCCGCGCGTGGGCAGTGATGTCGACGCATGCGTTTACCAGGTAATAAAATCATCATCAGAAAGATATTAATTAATGAAGCACCGGGTTGTACCCGGTGCTTCATTAATTAAATTTTTGTTGATTATTCCTATAATTAGTGTTTTGGAATCTAATATTATTGCGTCCGTGAAGATATTGCCCACCGGTGGAAAGTGACCAATCCACGGCGGACATGCTGTAAAAAAATGTCGTGTACCGCCATAAACAATGTTCAACAAAAAACATTTTATCGATAGCTGTCAATTTTTCCGTGGCATCTCAATCGCCTTTTAAAGAATATATTTCGATGTCTTTGAAAATGAATAATATTATGTCAGTGATATGCACATTTCCCATGGCAACGGAAACTGAATATTTACAACATATTTTGTTTATTATTGACACAAAATAAGTGCTAATATCGGAACGTTCATGTGGTGTTACTAATTTTCATCTTTGTCTGTCGTTTGAGGTTTAATGATATGAAAGCTGTCATGCCGAGACTACAGTCTACAGTCACGGCGTCACAGCTTCCACGTCATCAAACGTCACTGATGGGAGGAGTTGCCGCGTTGATTGACTTGACGATATCTGGAGGCGGGAGCTGATTCGTTTGCGACGTTTCCAGACGTTCCAACAATCCAGTTGTATCCGATTAGCAAATAATCCGACTATATCCAGTTAGCTCCGCACTGACTAAGCAAAACAAATGATATCTATGTCATCATTGCAGATATTATATGCTAGTATGTGCTCCATCTCGTCGAAGAAAAGTTATCATTTCCCAAATTAGGAGACTTGTTACATTTTGTTGAGAAGTAACTTATTGCCACTCTCCAATAAACCAAAACAGTACAAAAATATTGATGAGATTCTGAGTGGAAAAATGTATCGAACATCTATTAGGCGGTAGCTGAATTAAACATTAACTAAACTGGAAGATGGTATATAATTATCAGGTTATTGCAGGCCCGATTTTACAGAATATTTGTCACGTCTTCTTGTTATAAAGGAACATCTTATCCCAAAGAAGGTGTTTTTCTACAAGATGCTGAGAAGTGATCAGTTGACATTGTATAAAAATTGAAACAGATAACATGTGTAATGAAAATATTATTTTGAGTGGGAAAAAAACAAGCTTTTATTAGATGAGTTGCAGAAATAACTACAGGGGCGGATCCAGGATTTTATAAGGGGGGGGGGGAGAGTGCTATTGTTGGTCGGCAATCGCCGAAGGCGCGCAGCGTGACGAGCGAAGGCGCGAAGCAATTAGCGGGGGGTCTGGGGGTCCTCCCCCAGAAAAAAATTTGAATTAGGAACCCATCAGATGCTATCTGAGACGTATCCTGGTCATATATTTGTCTTTTCTATTAAACCTATTTTCTGCCGATTTGGCTTGAAATTTGGTAAAAACAATTATGGTACTGACACTGCCCAATGAAAAACAAAATAATCATTCGAAATTGTTACCTACCAAGAAGCAAATATAATCACCCCTGGATTTTGCATCAAATTAACTGAAATGCGGGGATTGCCTGGAAGAAACATAATAATTTTCACCATGACATACCTGTTGTACGCAGGGGCGACAGAAGTTCTAAGAAGTATGAGTGTGTGTAGGTGGGTGAATGTGTGGATGGGTGGGTGCCACTGGGTGAGTGGCCGAGGGGGGGGGGGGGTCACATTTCTTCTGGTCAACTTTGAGATGCATATACTATTTAAACGTTAAACACCCCAAAGGTAGATTTAGACGGGGGCGCACGTGGCGTGCGCCCCTCTATTTTCTCAGAAATCATTTCTGAGAAAATAGAGGGGCGCACGCCGCGTGCGTCCCCGTCTATTAATCAGATATAAAAAGTATATGTCGTTGAAAATTATTTTGTTAGAATTGACTGGAGCGTGCCAAAGGCAAAGGCACGCCCCAGTCAATTCTAATAAAATAATCGAAGCCAGTGCGTACTATAAATTAATAGTATGTGCACACTTGCATCACAACAGTTTGTGACCATATAAGTATAGAGGGCGACGTCCCTCTATTTCAAAATCCTGGATCCGCTTCTGAAACACCCAAGCCCTGTCTCAGTTTGTGCGCTTCTACCGTGCTATGTGAACGCACAAACTTGTACACTGTGTAAATACATTGTTCCATCAACTGATCTTAACTGGTAAGTAGCTTAATTATTTTATTCATGTTATCGAAGAAATAAGATGTCCTGTTGCTCTGTAACATTAAATTGTTTCAGTTTACTAGAGAATGCCTGTGGGCATTACCCAGCAAGTTCAACTGTTGCGACAATTTAATATTTAACAAAGAGCATTTAACATTGGTATGCTCTTTGTTAAATATTAAATTGTCCCATTCAATCATCTGTCATAGTGTAAAACTATTGCTGAAGGCGCACGTCACTATAGCATCACTGATTCAGCTGTACTGATATACGTGGAAACTTTGTCCATAAGACCGTAAATATATGGATGACATTGGAATCAGCTCGTCAACTGATTCAAATGCCATCCATATTTGTATGGATATTGGTATATTTTAAATTTTTTTTTTAAGAAATTCACAATTTTGGAAAAGCTGTGATTGGTAACTGGTTAAATTCCAGGCACATTCTTATAACAATTACATTTTATTGAAATTAAATCTTCAAGATAGATTATTGGAGGCTGGATCGGAAATACAGTAATCGCGTATGCTTATTACAGTAACACTTGTGATTGGGATGAAGTTCTCACTCTTTCAGAATGTCTGCAATTTCAAGTTTTCTTGGATGACTGTGAGTAGTGAGTAGGCGTGTGTGTGTGGGGGGGGGGGGGGGGGTGCTCGAGCACCCAGAGCACCCCCCCCCCCTGGATCCGCCCCTGAACTATGATGATTCCTATGAAGTCATTGCAGGCTCTTCCATGTCTATGGAAAGTTAATTTTTGTCGTGTGCCAGAGAGTGTGGTTTGTTACAATTTTTTGGGAGGTGACCCATCCATAGTCTTCAACCTATATAACAGAAACCCCAAACAATACAGAAAATATTCTCATCAGTGGCGTAGCCATGAAGGGGGAAGGGCACATACCATCTCCCTAATTTCAGTCATGCCCCCCCCCCCCCCCCCCCGATGATAACCCGTATAGGGAACATTAGGCATGACATCTTAATATCTAGCAATTTCCTTGATTCTGAGTCCGTTTATGTCCATAATTTATAAGTTATGAAAGGCATCAATAGTTAGGCCACAATGATGGCCTAATTATTGATGCCTGTCACAACTTATAAATTATGGACACAAACGGACTCAGAGTCAAGGAAATTGCGGGGTTTTTTTTGTCACGATTTTTTTTCCCGGCGTACGGACCTCGAACCTCCTCGAACGAAAGGGGCACATTCACTCTTGTGCTCGCTCTCATCTTGCCGCTGTGAGGCTCTGATGATGCAGCGAATCATATTCGATGTGGGCCCCCCCCCCCTCCCCCAGATATTACTTTTACCCCCTAACTTTGATATCCTGGCGACGCGCCTGTTCCTCAGTATAGGAATATTTATTATAGGACTATCAATTTTCACCTCAAAATACCACTATCAGCCGATCAAATCTCCGTTGTTGGAAAACCGTGTGCCTGATCCACAGCTGTGTGACTATTGTTTGAAACTAGGTCATCGGAAGGGACGGGCTTATTTACGGCGTGATCCCTTAAACCGTATACTAAATACTAAAGTAATTTAAACAGTATTTAGTATATTTTCGCGCCGTGTGTAGGTATTTATATGTTTATTTATTGGTGCTTAACGCCACATCAGCAGCTAAGGTTACATCATGGCGAGAAAATAGTAACAAGTAAACATGTCATTGTGAATGACGAAGGAAAACGGTTCATTAAAAATAGGAAAAGAGTGTGGGAGACTGAATTTCGCTTCAATTTATTATTTAGTTATTGGAGTTTAAAGTCACTTTGGACAGCCAGGATCATCTCCTGTGAAGGAAGCCGGTGTAACAGTAGAGAACTACCTGGCAGCGGCGAACAACTGTCAGACTCGCCAGTGTACTAATTCCACTGAAGCAGGGTTAGAATTGGTTGACGTGCAGTACGCCTTAGTACACAGCGACACCGTGCTCCCACGTGAGCTATGGGGATTAAATGCCTTGCCTAAGAACACAACGCAGTTACTCCAGACGGGGATCGAACCATGGATTTTTCGGTTTGAAGTCCAATGTCGTAACCATCGAGCCACCGCGCTACCTGAAGCGATAACATGTATTTATTATATGACTATCGCGAATATCTCCTGAATACCGCAGTAGTGTCCCCATCAATTCTGGTTCGCTCGGGGGAGGGGGGGGGGGGGCGGGGGGGGATTCGGAAAACACTTTTACCAACCCCTTGCAAATATTTTCCTGGTCCCATTTTATGCCAAACTGAACACCTTAAAATGAGTTAGACTAATTTACACACATTATAGCCCTATTAGGGGGTTGTATTCATGGGTATTTTGAGCTATATGGCCCATCTGGACCCTAGTGCTAGGCCCATGATTTTTTGAACCAGCAGTCTGTTCGGACTTGAATGTCTCGATTTCTACAATTGCATATCCTATTTGTGTATTTAAACATTTCTTATAATCACAGATAATCAAAGGTCTTCCAAGTTCCTCGTAGCTCTTAAGAAACAAAGACTTTAAATAGATGTAAATTATTTTTAACATATATCAAGAATCAAGATACAACTAACAGTAAAACAAATGGTTCAAATAACAATTGCACAACCGGTGTTAAAATAAAAAATAAAATAAATAAAAAATTAAAACAAAGCTCTCATGTCCCATTTGGATAAAATAGTCGCAACTTAAAGGGCCTACACAGGTTCATGTATCAAACAGTGGGTTTGTATATAACCAATCGCCTGTGTCAAAATACCTCTGTAACATCTCGGGGTCATATAAGAAATGCCCGGAAACGCTAGAAAATGGTCCTCGACAATACAATATTTCCCACATGAATAAGCCTAAAAAAACTATTTCAGCTTATTTATGAGGTAAACAGGCTTTGCTTTACGAAACTTCAGCAACTAGGCTATACCATGACATGCCTGTTTTAACGTCGGAACAAAGACCTAGCAGATGGTTAGTTTATTGAAAAAATCAGAAATAATGCCTAATAATACTGAATAATACAGGATATTACAAGATGAATAATCACAATTTATGTATTATTTTATCACGTATTGACAAGGCAGAAAAGTTTGAAGAGTCAGGAAAAGTGCTAAAAAATGGATGTATGATGCTGAGAGGAGGGGTGGGTGTCCAAAAATTGTCAGAAATTTCTTCTTTTTTTTTTTTGCCCGATGTGGGGTGGATGTCCAAAATGACCGGAAAAATATGTATCAAATAAGAAAAATCTTGTGATTTAGGGGTGGGTGGGTGGGTGTCCGGAAAGATCGAATGCAAAAAAAAACGGCATTGTCTATTGCAATATTTTCCGCCCCCCCCCCCCCCGGAAAATAAGTCTCAAGTTTTCCAAATCCGTATCACGCCTCTCGTGATGTCATCAACGTTCGAAGCGAAAATTTTACAAACGCAAAATAACAACCCGAATGCCTTGGCGCTGAACATTCTGGACAAACATTCATGCCTTGTTTTTTGTTGACAGATTAGGTGGCGTATTCAATTTTTAAAGACACGCTGTTACTGTTGACACTAGGAGTCCTGTGACTGTATTGTGCACTATTTTGGAGGAATAGCGCACTGGGTAAATGCATTTTTGTCCCCGCACAACTGCATCAATACCATAACTCAATTCATGTAGAAAAACAGTGTGCCCAACTCTGTACTATTCTGTACTAGTAAATAGAGATCATTAACATCATAACATCTACTGGGATACATGTACATGGAATGACGCACGTAGAAATTAAAATTCTACTGAATATACGGAATAAAGAGAGTGTGATACTACTGAATCGCAGCGCCATATATTCTCCACTCGAAAATTATTTATAATTGTTCATAACAGCACGCGAAACACTCACCAACTTTCATCACAACCGGTGGTCCATGTGATGAAAGTTTGCAAGTGCTTCTTGTGTCCTGTCATCAGAAATTGTAATTAATTACTGAGTGAAAAATCTATCACACAGCGATTTAGTAGCTATCCACCTTCCATATCTATGGTCTCAGTATCTTCTTTCTGCTTGATTGGTTCAATTCGTGATTTCACTACTGACCTCGCTAGTAGCGCATTATATTTTGCATTAAACTACTTCATTCTTCTGCAGTAACGAGCACATTAACTAACAAGAGTTTTCTGCGCTAATTGGGACATGACTTCAGCTATGTTTAAATGATATTGTCCCTATATCCCGATAAATTCTGTCTTTTGATTGGTCAGAATGCCTTGGACAAATGGCCATGGCAAAGGGTGCACCCAACATCCAGGGTATACGAGAGCGTGCAACATCCAGGGTATAAGCACGCGAAACATCCGGGGGTATATGGATTAAATGAAAGCTTTCCGCTTTTGCTCGCCTCGAATTAAAAATCGAATCAAAAAAAACGAAAATAGTCACAAATATCATCAGATTTCCGACAATTCAATCATAAAAATAAAATATGAGCAAATAATTCGTCCCCTAAGTACCAATGTATTCTATGTGCCACTAGGCACATAGAACAGAATTGAACTCTGGGGACGATATGTCAACAAAATACTGTTTACTCGTTTCCTTAACGACCCAAGGGATGTAACTCTGTCTGTTGTCTTCTGCGGTTATAAAAACAAAATAATCATCACGAATTTGGTCCAAGTGATTATGGAGCTGAGAAAAGTGTCCACAAATTTATTTCCACTATATTTGTATTCTGACAAAAACGTTATGTATGGTATATGGAGATTTAATACCTGGATGTCTCATTTAAACACCTCGCATGTGGCTCCATCTTTAAAAACCGGCAAGCAGGAATTACATCTCAATATACCATACATTTTGGAGGAGGTAACTTTTATTAATACTCATGTGAAGCTGAGACAATCGTCATCTGTCCGTGCGATTCTTAAGTTGATTTTTAGCCCAGAAGGCAGGGACATAAAGTTGATCATCCCATTTCCGGAAGGCTCCTTCCTTTTAATCAGCAGAATATAATAAAGTGTCATACGTTAGCCGGTAATTTACTGAAAATCAATACTGCAGACGTATTTCTTTGCGCGATAACAGAAACCATCATTCACAAGATAGTTTTGTGCCCTTAAAAGAACCAAACAGTCTTGATCTGTTCCATTGCCATCTTTTCTTCCACTAGGTTGATTTTTGGCCCAGAAGGCTGGAACATAAAGCTGACCATCCCACATTCGGAAGGTTCCTTCCTCCAGTGTGTCTGATCCGTCCACCCAAACACTGGTAATGTTTTTTCGTTCTAAATAGTTGCGTATGAGATTCAGTTTGTATTCAGAATCGATCGTTACCAAGTGGCCATAAGCAAGCTGACATGCTGACTCAGCTTCCTCGTGTGTTAAACGGTCTGGTGAGACTCTGAAACAAAACAGTCCGTCAGGGTCACATTCATATTTTTGCTGCCGTTTACATCCATATCCAGCTGAATTTGCCGATGGAAAACAAAGTTCATTTTCCAAACAAGAGCTGTTCAGACAGGAAGCTATTCCCGAGGATCCTGTCGCAACTCTCCTTCCAGTTCCCATTCGCGTTGATGCTATGCATAGCCCACGAACTCTATCGTAACGCCAGTATCTGCAGTCCCGTGTATATAAACACAGCTTCTCACAAGATAGATGGTTTTTTGACTTCAATATGAAGTTACTGTCCCCCACGACGGTACATACAAGTGTAATTAAGAGCCAATACATTCCTCTTACGTTCCCAGAAACATGTCCCTTGCAAAACATAGCCGACAAATTCATCGCCTTATCAGTTATCAAGGAATATTTGTTCACTGAAAAGATAACATTCGAACACTCGTAGGTTGCCAATCAGAGTTCGAACAGTCAACGACGTTAGACAGTATGTGGTCTTGATCTGTTCCGTTGAAAAATGTATGAATTTACGATGTAGATTAAATTGAAATTATAAATTTGAGCTGTCTGTTAAGTCTGGTATGATCCCAGTAGAATTAAAATAAACGATTTTTGATTGTAATCGTTGAAACAGCCTTGTTACGAAAGCTTGGTACGCTGTTTATGTTGATGTGGATTTATTCTAATTTATTAATTTATTTATTGGGTTTAACCACACTTTCGACAGCCAAAGTAAGCTCGTGTGGACAGTATTCCGAGTGGAGGAAGCCCGGTGAGAATCACTGAGCAAGTGTCAGACTCCCTAATGTACTAACTCTGCACAAGTAGGAGTAGCACTTGTTGAAGAACGGTATATTGATGAGATCCTGGGTGGCCACGTCAGATTGTATGCAGGTGCAGTGGGTGATAGATTCATTCTGATGGACGATAATGTCGTCCTCATGTTGCCCATGCTGTCGGGGAGAACCGACAGAGGGAGAGGACTGAGCGTATGGACTGGCCAGCAAGATCCCCTGACCTCAAACCAATCGAACATGTCCGGAATGAGTTGCAACTTGCAATTTCAGCCCGTCCAGTCAAGCCAAGAAGTGTCCAGGAGCTTGGTGCCATGCTGGTCCAAGAATGAAACATCATCCCACAAAGGACCACCAGGAACCTGGCCGAGAGCACGAGAAGGCGTTGTCAAGCTGTAATTAACAGTAATGGGTCTCATTCTCGATATTGATGCCATACCAGTTCGCTCCGTCAACTTTTTGGCATATTGAAAAATTTCCTCTTTTCCCCAAAATATCCATTTTCCATGGTTATCGTATTCAAAAGCTACAAAATAATGTCAAACACAAATAAAATCTTAATTTCTGTACTTAAATCATTAAAGATATAATTAAATGAAAATATATACACTTTTCATTACAATATTTCAACTAAAACGTAAAATATGTAGTTGGATGTACTTGGTGCTTAGCAAACTCTGAGTAGTAAATATACCAGAAGTTTATAAACAAATCCTTGTGCTGTTAGTTATAAGAAAAAATCATCAAAGTTCAAAACAAGTACAACGAAATTATTGAATTTATTTCTGCTGCATTAGTTGAGGCTATATTAGTTGAGTCTTTATCTAGGGTGTGCCTGTTCGCTGAACCCTAGTACGAAATACAATTATGCTGATAATTTTTTGTATTTTTGTAACTCCCAATATACATTTGACTTTTTCCACAATGCAAGCGGGAGTCCAACCAATTCATTTCCTTTTGACAGACCTCATTGAGCTCTGTCAAAGAAAATTGATTTGATTAAATCCTTGGCTGTTTTATGGGAAATTTTTATATGGTTTTCAGGAGTAAATTAAGGTCTTTTGACATTTCTAACGCTTGAGTTTAGGAGATAGGAGACAGACTAATCGATCGATAAGATTGCTACCTTTGAAATAACTGCAAAACAAACAAAACACTTCAAAAACAATCCTGATGTTTACTAGTGGTAGGGCAGAAGCAGGGTGGGTAATCTGAAATATTGTAGCTCATGACATGAATTCTTTGAGATCCTTCATTTCAGATGAAGATATGCTGTGATATAATACATTGCTGGGGAGGCTCAAAGAACCCTTGCCAAAAATGTTTTACATTTCAACACTTCATATCACATCATCTCAAAGTTTAAGTCCAGCGTCCATTATTTATTCATTGAATATAACTTACGATTGTCTTCACTATTTGAATGATGATATAAACGTATCATTTGAGTGTTGGAGATTCAACTGTGACGCAGATTAACTACACTACTTTTCAAGCCATTTCAAGGAGGCAGTTTTTGTGTTATACTATTCCAAGCTATATCTGCATGCACACTGTATATAGCTTTGGGTAATACCTCCGACCATGAATACAATATTAACAAACAGAAGCCTAGACGAGAAAACATACCTTTGATGTTGTACAGCAGAAACTGCATACTGACTTTTGACCAATAGATCACAAGGAAAGTCGTATGACCTGAGCAGTTATTTTAAGCCAAGTACCGTCTGCCCAGTCAGATGGACAAACCTTGACTAAAAACAACGGTGTCTTCGTCTTTTTGTACTCAATAAATTGTCTATTTATTTTTGTACATGCTCTTCGAGGTATCCTTGAAACTCAACGACTTTCAAGGTTTATGTACAAATTTCAAGTACTTATTTTTCAAGTGCAGAACTTTCAAGGTTTTTTAGGATCTTAATTTATTTATTTATTTATTTATTTATTTATTTATTTATTTATTTATTTATTTATTTATTTATTGGGGTTTAACGATACATTCGACAGTCATGGTCAACTCGTGCTTGGCGGTTTTATGGGTGGAGGAAGCCGGTATACCCGGAGAGAACCACCGAGTAACGGCGAGTGACAATCAGAAAAAATTTAATTAATGAAGCACCCGGTTTTTCCCGGTGCTTCAATAATTAATTTTTTTATGCTTATTCCTATAATTAGTGTTTGTAATCTAATATTATTGCATCCGTAGAAATATTGCCCACTCGTGGAAAGTGATCAAACCACGACGACAGTGCTGTACTCTTTTGATGGATAACACTCACTCATATCTCCACCCCCACTCGTATTGATCAGTCATAAGTAATTCCGATGTACTAGCACTTTCTATGGACAGAAAAGGCAAACTTCTTTTTCATTTAATCTGATTTGTAACTGATTTTCTATCTGGTTTCATATCTTACAAATTTTTAAAAAGAATTTTACTCTGTTGAATTTATACATGTAATTTTTGTCAATGTACATCTAGTTGATAACCATACTCTGGAAGCATAATGAATTTGAACTGTAATGCCACTTCTTATTTACCCTTTGTGAAGGAAATTGTTGGCCTGTAAGAGGTACCGAATAAAATTGTGGACATGTAGGCGTTCAAAAAATACCTGTGTGAGATTTCCTCACTCAAATTAAGTCACTCAATATCAACTCAAACTAACTATTCAATTGGGCTCGGTTTTAATGAACGCAGTCCAATAATGACCAGTAGGGTCGTGGTTCTGATGGTTTCTGTCTATTTTATCGCACCATAAACTTGCAAGGAAGGGTTCAGTCCTGCACAAGTTAGATATCAAAACCACCCGAAAAGAAGGTACCATAATTTTGTAGGCGATCCAACCTCATCACCTTTTTAACTTGAGAAGTGGCAAAAGTGACAAGACAAGGAGTCGTAGTGCAAAAAACTCCGCGAAGCCTTTTCTTGTTCACCCATTTCCCCCGACCCATACACACCAAAGAAAATTCGTTTCCGTCGTGCCAGTCTACATGTGAACAGCGTGTCCATGTACAAATAAACTTGATTTATTTCAGTTACGTCGTGTGCTCTGCATCTCATTCTATTTGGCCAAATTTGGATTTGTTTTCGGTAAATAGACTTTAGCGATCCCCAATCAGTGCTACTGGGCGAAGACAATTTTCTAATAATCAAATAAATATGGTGCAAATCTGAAGGAATTTGTTTGTCTTCACGTTTTGACTGTTGCTATAACCGTGTAGTTATCATAGCTCTTGTACTCTCGAGAATTATATAAATAATTGCCAAAAGCGGTACTGCCCCCAGTACTGCCCCGTAACGTTGGGTTTCTTTTGGACAAGTCGATAAATCTTGATATTATGTCAATCAAAACCCCAAAATTTGCACAGACCGGCAATTTGATCACTAAGGCGTTATTAACGCCGCTTCCCATGCCCAAACGCAAATCTATTGTTGTGTTCAGCACAATAAATAAACTTGAAACGTTCGTTTCGGTGAATATTTTGGTTTCACCAAATTAGTTGACCTGTCGCTGATTTATCGAAGCCCTCCCTTCTTTGACACGTGACTGAGAGGGTTGTTTACTACAAACGACGAGCAACTTTTGTTGTCAATGAAACGAAATATTTAGAAAAAGTTTAAATACGAATATTTTTATTATTATTATTATTATTCAGAAAAAAGTACAGAATTTTTACAAATATAGTTATAAGCTTGACAGGCATCTGCGCTTTTTACAGATATTATTAGTTACACAGTTTGTTGGTGGCCTAATATGGTATATATGGTGTCAGTTAATTTCATATTGGACGAGAGCGTAGTCCAATATGAAATTAACTGGCACCATATATACCATATTAGGCCATCAACAAACTGTGTAACGAGTATATCTTACCGACTGCTGCATCGATGCACAGAACTAATAACAACAGCGATCAACATTAAATGAGAGAATTCTCACAATGTGTTCACGTGTCTTTGCCTTGTTACAATTTATGGGAGAGTGCCTTCAGGCACTCTCCCATAAATTGTAACAAGGCAAATTCATACATGCCAAACAGTTTCATTTCGAAGGTAACATGACACACATCCACAGAATGTAAAGCCATTCAAGTTGCCTAACCTGCACTTCAGACCAAATATGGGCTTCCAACACTCAATCTTTCAACTTGAAGCGTTTATCGGCTGCCGCCATTTTGAATAATCAATGAACAAAGGGGAGATTACCCATAGCTGTCAGCGTATATTGATGTTGACTGGCAGTATATTATAAGTTACAGGACGTTCAGGTGGCGGATACGGTATCATATGAGGCGAGGTGAAAACAATATTGGACGAGGCGGTACGCCGAGTCCAATATTGTTTTTGCCGAGCCTCATATGATACCGTATCCGCCACCTGAAGGTCCTGTAACGTATTTATTATGCCAGCGAAAACAAAATAACAATCCAATTTGAACGCCGGCACATTTTCAAAACTGGTGCAAAACGCTATGTAAGTTGTAACAAACGTGCACAGTTGTCTCCCTGTTTGTGTATAATTTCCTTGACAACACAGACAACAGCGATAGACGCTTTTCTTCGTACTGTCACTTTGTCTTGAGTGTGCAGAAAATGTCCGAAACGTCCGATTTTATAGAATTCGAACAAAATAAATGTATCTCGCATCTTTTCCTTCATAGCTGTGATTCATTTCTTACAATTTCATTATAGTGCAGTCGCTATTTTTAAAAAATAGCGTTTGGCACTCGACGTGATGGTATTTACCAGAATATAGAGACGGGATAAAACAATTTTTTATCCGTTATCGGTAGATCGAATACAGTAGTATTTCTCACTTCAAATAATTAAATTTACATTTAGAAAATAAATTTCACAATAAATTTTTTATAAAACGAGAGAAAATGAGACATATAGACACGGAGGGACGTTTGATTGTACTGCAATTTCTTCAATATGGATATAAAAGCACCACGAGGTGAGGAATTTCCACGTCGAAACAAAATGGCGGTACTGACCTAATACGAGTTTCGTATTAGGTCACCTCGGGCTGCAGGTGACCCAATACGGCTCAGTAACGTCCCACTATTCGGGGGCTGTGATTGGCGAATTTCATTAGCTGGCATAATAAGGTTTTATATGCAGTCTGCATGTGACGTCTTTGAACCAATGAAATTCCCAGATACTTGTAGGAGGTGAGATATACAAACATACACAGGGTAATATAACGACAAACAGATAGTGATATATGATAAAGGAAAATATATGATTGTGTAATTTAAGCAGATAACCTTTTCTCAATTTATTTTTTCAAGTCTATATTATTTCGACGCGGATATTTCACAGAGGGAATTGTAATTGTTAAATACGAATATTCTTTCAGTAGGTTTATCATTACTTCCTCGGTTCTTTCATAATGTAGAAATGATATGTGGAAGTATTTTGTTTGGAGTTGTGACTCTTTGTTAATTTTCCGACTTTTTTAAAGAAACTCTGTTTGGCTTGCGCCAAATGCTTCCGGAGAACAATAGTCATAACATGTTTTCGAATATGTGGGAGCTTCGAAATGAACACTTTCCAGTCTGCCTGATCTGATCAGTCTGGAAAATAGGGATAAATGCACACTAATTTGTAAGCTTTAGTGGTGATGATGCTTTGCTGGGGGAACGCGGGGGAACGCGAGAGAACGCCGTTCCGTTACTTTTATCTGAGGGTGTGCACCGTTCCTATAAAATTTCGAGACCTCGAATGGCTTGACCTTCCCGAATATCCAACACAGCGAGTTCTTACACATTTTGCTAACCACACTAAACCTATTTTAGCTGTATGTAACTCACAACCCCAAACAGACAACAATGCCCACTACTTTTGAAAAGTTTTGGGTATTACATTTATAAATTGTCCCTGAGGTAGCAGAGGTAGACCCCGGACAATCTATACTACGAGAGGGAAGGGGACACTCTCCTAACGACGTATCCCGCGTTGACCATTGTTGAGCGCCCGCTACGAACGGGCGTTCAACACGCATCGATGACCGACACCCGGCGCTGGCCGTACCCCTACTTCTTAATTTCGGAAAGCCTCACTGCAGGTTTAATGTCCAATACATTTTAAAAAAAACTGGGAAGACCGTCACACTCGATTGAAACCATTTTCAAAGAAATACAACGATTTCCAAGAAATGACCGCGATTTCGCCCATGTGAAAAATTACCCGTGATGCTTTGAAGAATACGACAAACATCGACATTGACATTCATGATGCGGGGAATCTGGAGCCCGCAGTAATTCTACCATTAAAAACAGTATAAACGGTTATATGTTTTTAAATTGAACGAAATATCCCAGAACGTGTCTTGAGAATTGTAATTCTGAATGCCCAATATTCTCGCGACACTACCAAGACATGACTTGAAGCCAAGAATATCGATATTGAGAGGGAGGGGTTCTCAGGTTTATATCTTTATTTTTAATGCGGTGGCGATATTCAGTTTCGAGCACTTAACTGGTTGAGTGATGGTGGCCAATATCAGGTCTTTCAGAAAAATGAGTTACCAGAGCAAATGCCAACGTTTTCTTTTCTCATGTTTCGTATTCGATCAAAAGCAAATAATGTTTTGTTATATAAGTATGTTCTATTACAAATTACTGGAAAGTGCCTGTGTGCACTCTCGGATAATTTGTAATAAAACAAATTTTGAACAACAAATTCAGACAAACAAAAATAATCTAGCCCTCAACCAGTTAAAGAAAAGAGCTATGGCCTCCGGGTACCTCGTGGCATAATCCATGACTGTCAGGATGTATCTATTCCCTCTTCCCAAGGCAGGGTGAATGGGCCGAATTAGGTCAACCCCCACCCCCTCAAATGGTTCGTTCATCAGTGGCATTTCCCCCAATGGCACCCTAGGGACACTCCCCTTTGGGGCCCTCTTCTGGCAGATGTCATATGACCGACAGAACCGGGTGACATCCCCTGTGATACCCTGACAGTGGAAACTGGTTGTGATTCGGTCGAGTGTTTTTCTAGACCCCAAATGACCTCCCACCAGTGACTCGTGAGCTAGGGTCATCGCTTGCTTCCTGTAACGGTCCGGCGCCACTATTTGGCGAACTTCATTTGTGGAATCTCCTCGCCGTTGCTCCAATACTCTGTTTAACACCCTCTGTTCCACCTCCAGTTTATACTGACCAGAACCCAGGGTCGCTGCAGTCTCTCCTTCCATAGCCATGTCCCAACACTTCCTTAGGGAAGGGTCCTCCTGTGAGGCTTTCTTAAAACTCTCCACATGGAACTCCCCTACCGCTTCCATTGGCACGTTTAGGGGCTTAATGGGTCGTTTATCCCTGGCAGCCTGAGCTCTTGTAACTGCGGCTGCTGCCTCCTGCTGTGTTTTCATAGCCAGCCACTCCCCATCCGGGCTGGTCATAGCCTCAGGAATATTACCCATCACCAGGTCTTAAATGGGTGCCTCCATGCACATGGCCTCCACCTCCCCACCACAGAAAAGGGGCGTATCCACCTTATCCTCGCAAGGGGAAATCGCCTAACAGTCCCATCTATCAATACAAAAGGTGGTCGCGGCCCATCATATCTACTTCGCTGACCAAGCCGCGCCCAACTGCCATGCAGCTGCGCCCCGTGTCCCTGAGCACCTGAACTGACTGTCTCGCTACATACCCGGGACATACCGACATGTCCCACTCCCCCCACAGGTCGGGGTGTCCCTTACACATTTCACTGATTAGGGGGGCCGCTTTTCCCCTTTCCCGCCGGAGACACCTTTCCTCGATTGCATTGCGTAGGGCTGTCCTCCGACCTTTGAATGAACATACGTCTCTCCACTTCGCGGTGTTGTGGTTGTGTTGCAGATTCGTCATCTTAACGTGTCAGAGACTTGATATTCAAAAATACAACCCACGATCTACCTCATCAACTTTCAAAAATATCCAAACTGTCCCTCAATATTGGAGGTTCTGCGATAAAACCCAGTAGCTGTGTTCGAAAGTTAGGTTATTTCATGGATGAAAATTTGGCCGCTGATGAACATATCAAACATGTCTCTCGCAGTGCATTTTTTCATCTTAGAAATATTAGCAAAATTCGATCCTTCATTGATTGATACGCAGACGTCACAACAGCTTGTCCACGTCTTTGTTACCAGTCGCAACGACTAATGCAACTCTCTTCTGGTTGGCTCTAAAACATCTATTCTTGGAAAGCTTCAACACATCCAAAATTGTGTTGCATGGGTCATAACCAGAACGTAAGAGTACTGCCATATAACACCACCAGTACTCTCTGAGTTACACTGGCTACCCGTTAACCAAAGAATTCAATTTAATATTGTCCTTTTGGTCTGTACGTGTATCTCGGGATCTGCACCATCCAACCTGTCCGATCTGCTTACCATCCACAAACCACCGAGGTCTCTTAGATCACCAGGTCAATTCAATCTGGTTCAGTCCGTATCTAAATTTACTAGAGCTGGTGATTGGGCCTTTGAGGTTGCTGGCCCAAGGCTTTGGAATTCTCTTCCAATCGACATAAAAAATAGTAAATCACTTGAATCATTCAAGTCTGGTACTAGAACCTATCTTTTTCGAAAGGCATTTCCTTCAGAGGTCTTTTAATTTTGGTCATAAACTGACATTACCAGGTGTGTGGGTGTGACTGAGTCAGTGAGGATTGCCTCGTTACTCATCAAGTTACACTCACATACTTGTTTTGGTAAAGTGGTAGTTTGTTTTGTTTTGTTTTTTATTTTGTTTTAATTCAATACCCTTTTTCTTTTAGGTTCTGTCGCTTATCGCCACGATATAGCCTCGGTTGGTGATGTGGCGTTGGGCACCAATAAATGATAATAGTGATCCATGTATCAATGTATCTGTGAGAGAATGTATGTGTATGCGTGTATATGTATGTATGCAATTATTGTACAGCCATTGAGCACCGTGTGTGGATTCTAGGCTTTAAAATTATTATTAATTAATTATTAATTTTAACAGTTTGGGTCATCTCAAGTTGTAAATATTTACGGGAAGAGAAAGCCCGAGTATCCATACGGAAGCACCCAGCAACGCGGGATAACTGTCACCATCTCTAATTTATCATCCTGGCGCGGGAAGCAAGTGAGCCAAGGGCACACACCGGTTCGACCATAGATGAACAGCAGTGGCTTTATAATGATATATAACAATAGTCATTTATTCCATAATGAACTGGTGAAACGTGTGAAATTATTAACCATACCCCCTAAACTCAAATTCAAACGGCATCGACTTTTCTCATTCAAATACCGTATTATAGCATCATTGTTTCAATTTCCATGTTCGATTAAATCACATAATGTGGTGTTCGCCTACACTCAAGATGCATTGGCATGTAAAAATTTTGTTCATGTTCACAATGGTCATGGCGAACAACATCGGGATCTCCGTCAAAGTTCACAATTGACTGATGCCAATGATATCACCAAATTATTGAACTGGCTCAGAGTGCATTCCCCCTTTCAGAATAGAGATCCACTACAATTAGTCTCTATAGCGACCGGGCTTGTGGCCGACGAAACTGTGAACTGTGACCAAGTTCGCAAAATTGGTGAATGTTGCGTATCGAATGTTGTAAGCAAAACGTTCAACAGCATCAAACTACGACGTGTTGACACTGTGAAGTCTTTCGCATCGATGGCAAATAGCATCAAAGTCCGTGGAAGTAAGGTAGTGATTGACCCCACAATTCTGTTCAACCGCATCACATGTGTTATTCAGTCACAAGCAGAGATGGAAGAGTATCTCAAATATGAACTCGCCCCGAAACCACCAGCATTGTTTGATTCTGCTGGAATGAGGAAGACACAGAAAAGCACGCTCGGTAAGATCCACAAAACATACGGTTCCGAGCAAACTAAAATCCCAGAACATTCTCTGTTTGTTGTAGATGGTGGATTTTTATTGGGGGCAGTTGTATGGCCTAAACAGTCGTCATATAAGGACATATGTACATCATATTCCAATTATCTAGTGAGACATTTTGAGGCGAACGTCGTGGTTGTTTTTGATGGTTATGCTTGTACAATGTCGACAAAGGGCATGGAACAAGCCCGTAGATCTAAAGACAGGTATTCCATTGATATCAATATCTCACCCGAGTTACCAGCCACCACACCCCAATCCGATTTCCTTGCAAATGCCAAGAACAAAACCCAACTGATCGATCTTCTAATGCAGAAGCTATCTGCTATCAATATTCAGTCCAAGCAGGCCGAGGCTGATGCTGATGGACTGATAGCCGAAACTGCACTTGACATCGCTCAAGATGACAACAATGCTGTCGTTGTGGGAACAGACACAGACTTGTTAGTCATTCTTACCTCTCGAGTTCAACCGGGATGTAATATTCACATGATGTATTCCATTACCCCAAACTTACTAGTTTCAGTTAGAGAAATAGCAACCAAAATGGGTGACCATAGAAGCAACCTCCTTGTAGCACATTCTATAAGTGGTTGTGCACTACTTCTGCACTCTTTCGAGTTGGTAAGAAGAAAGTATTCAGTACAATTGTCTCCGATGTTACCAGCGACTCACAACAGTATGTCAACACAATTTTGGCGGATGACAGTACACCAAGTGCAGTAGCCGCTGCCGGGGAACAACTTCTCCTGATCTTATACGGGAGTAAAACTGTTTCCTCTCTCGACCAATATAGATATGTCACTTACAAGCGTTATGTAGCAAAATCTAAACTGAATAAACCCATCGACCTAGCCTCACTCCCACCAAGCAGCGATGCTGCACAACAACATGTCTACAGATGTTATCTCCAGGTCCAACAATGGCTGGGCACTTCGCTTCCTCCGACGGATTGGGGGTGGTCGCTAGACAATGGACTTCTTGTACCGACTGCAGCCACAAAGCCATGTGCCCCTGATAACCTACTGAATCTGATCAGTTGTGGTTGCAAGAGTGCTTGTATAAAAAGGTGTGGGTGTAAGAAGGCAGGACTCTCTTGCTCAGGTTTGTGTAATTCTTGTAACAACCACAGAAACACTGTCCTGTCGGAAATTTCTGAGTTCGATGAATAATATATATATAGGTCATGTCATTTCTGTATATAGCGTTGATAATAGTCAATGTAACTTAATCCATGTTGATTGATTTGTACATTCTGTAAATATTATTTATTGATTTTTGTACATTCTGTAAATATTATTTATTGATCTAATGCTGCCAGACACAGACGTGTCTGTTCGGTCCCAAGCCCGAAAATAGTTGAGTTCTCATGCTGACGAATTTTATGCCAAAAGGGGAACTCGGCCAGAAGCAGAGGGGGTCTTCCATAATGTCTATTTTGTAAGCAATGATAAAAGTCTTCAAATGGTGGTGGATTTTTTATCGTCTGTCCAACTAACATCCCGTTCTGTACTACGACCCTTTGGGCAAATCCGTTAGGAAAATCGTCATTTTTTGCGTAAATCCGATACTTTTTTGTGAATTTTCAATAATTTTTCGCAGAAATTGTCACAGAGTGCACATTTTCCTCTAGGTAAATGTATATTAGACATTATGTAGCTCGAAATACGCGTAAACAAAAAATACAGTTGGATCAATTCGAGGTTACAAAGTTCGTGCGATTTTTTTTGATTTTTTTCAAACGCGTTTTCGAAAAAAGGCTGTAGAAAAAAAGCTCAACTGGGATTTTAGGGGACTTTTGTCTAATCGTTCAGTGACATGTACTCGACATTCCCTGAAAAAATCAGCTTTCTCCGATTTTTTTCCCTAGTGGAACCTAATGTTCTTGGGCTATTACGGCAAAATCAAAGTTACGCTAACATATTTAAAGCAAAGCGTCTTAATTATGAAATTCGACTAATTTCTGAACAGTACATGCATTTAAACATCATAATAAAGAATGTGTTATATACAGAAATCGAAATAATACATATCTACAACTAAAATGGTAGAATAGGGTTCCGACGATTCCTGAAAGTCTGCCACCGCATTTTGGTGATTTCTGTAACCGAAGACGCGTTATACAAAACTATGGCGGACGCGGCTTCGAATATTCAAGAACAAGGCTAGGACATCAGACAGGTCGAGTTGGCAACAGCTTTCATATTTGAACAAAGTATTCAAATTGTTTTCGTTTTGTTCAAGGGAAACGCAACTGTTCCGTGTTGTCATGTTTTGAGGCCACGGGTGATACCATTACTACATTTTATCATGTTTTGAGGTATGGGTGAAACCGTGTTTTCAAAACCAACAGGAGTTCACGTGGAAAAAATACTTATTCAAAAATCGAAACATTAAATAGATGAAGGGATCGTCAAGTAAAATGTTATCTACTGACACAAAAAAGGCGTAGAAAATGTTTTTCAATTAAAATTATAATTTTTGTGATATTTTGTTGGAATTAAACGTTTAAACTCAATGTCAAACATTTTATCATGTGATCACCACATTTTGTGATGGTGTCATACTGTATTTTATTACACGCCTGTTTTATGAAATATGGACCCAGGGACTTGGCTTTAACAAACTTGAATCTCACCCCCTAAGGATTCTACACACCCCATATCAAAACATTCCGACTGCTGGATCTGAAGATTTTTTAAGAAAATTCCTCATTTCGAACTAAGTTACAATTCAAGCTCCCACAGTGAGCCCAAATATGGACCTAGGGACATGGCTTGAACAAATTTGAATCTCACCCCCTAAGGATGCTGCATACCAAATATCAAAACATTCCGACTGCTGGATCTGAAGAAGAAGATTTTTAAAGACAATTCCTCATTTTGAACTAAGTTATAATTCAGGCTACCACAGTGAGCCCAAATATGAACACAGGGACTTGGCTTGAACAAACTTGAATCTCACCCCCAAAGCATGCTGCATACCCAATATCAAAAGATTCTGCCTGCTGGATCTTGAGAAGAAGATTTTTAAAGAAATTTGCTTGAAATGCACTAAGTTCAAATTGGGCCCCTATACTGAGCCCAAATATGAACCCAGGGGGTCGATGTGAACAAACTTGAATCAGATCCACCTCACAATGTTGCATACCAAATATCAAAAGATTCTGCCTGCTGGATCTGGAGAAGAAGATTTTTTTAAGAAATTTGCCTGAAATGCACTAAGCTCGAATTCGAGCTTTTATAGTGAGCCCAAATATGAATCCAGGGGGCCGATTTGAACAAATTTGAATCAGATCCACCCCACAATGGTGCATACGAAATATCAAAAGATTCTGCCTGCTGGATCTGGAGAGGAAGATTTTTAAAGAAATTTGCCTGAAATGCACTAAGTTCGAATTCGGGCTTCTATACTGAGCCAAAATATGAATCCAGGGGGCCGATTTGAACAAACTTGAATCAGATCCACCCCACAATGTTGCATACCAAATATCAAAAGATTCTGTCTGCTGGATCTGGAGAAGAAGATTTTTTAAGAAATTTGCCTGAAATGCACTAAGTTCGAATTCAGGCTTCTATACTGAGCCCAAATGTGAATCCAGGAGGCCGATTTGAACAAACTTGAATCAGATCCACCCCACAATGTTGCATGCCAAATAACAAAAGATTCTGCCTGCTGGATCTGGAGAAGAAGATATTTTAAGAAATGTGCCTGAAATGCACTAAGTTCGAATTTGGGCTTCTATAGTGAGCCCAAATATGAATCCAGGGGGCTGATTTGAACAAACTTGAATCAGACCCATACCAAGATGCTGCATACCAAGTATCAAAAGATTCTGCCCACTGGTTCTGGAGAAGAAGATTTTTAAATAATTTTTCTATAATTCATATGGTGCTATCAAAGTTATGCCCCATACAGAGCCCCCAAGGGACGTGGCCATGTCATTTGAACAAACTTGAATTGCAATATAGTAATGAACATCCACATGAAGTTTCATGAAACTCGGACCAGTGGTTTCAGAGAAGAAGTCGTTCGAAAAATGTTTACGACGACGGACGATAAGTTGAGCTTCCTTCGGTGAGCTAAAAATCAAGCGTTGATCCGTTTTGGGCTGGTTAAACTACAATACCCCTCAAAAGCACAAGAAATCACGTTTTCTGTGGATTTCTCTAAACGAGTCTTGTAGATTTTCAAGACAAATTGGCCACTCTCGGGTCTTGGAGTTACATTACAAGTTGCATGGACAAAATATTCCGGTAAACATTTGTTAACCCTTCCCGGGCTGCTAAACGTCAAAAATTTTATAAAATGGGCTGTCTTAAGACAACAACGGCACACAATGGGTAGGCCACAGAGAAGCATAACTTCTTTTATCGGAAGCAAAATTTATAAGGAAAAGTTTTTGCAACCAGTAAGGGTATTCAAAAATCGAAGTCTTAACCCATTTTGGCTGGTTAAAGAGAGGTGTCCCTTAAAGGCTTAAAATTATCGTTTTCTGTGGGTTTCTCTGAAAACATCCTGTAGGTTTTCAACAAAAAATAGCCATTCGCACGTATTGGTGTGACATTACAAATGCATGAACAAAATATTCAGGTAAGCGTTTGTTAATCCTCCACAGGCTGTCAGGCATCGTAATTTTCAGAAAAATGGGCTATTTTGGGGCACCCACAGTACCCAACGTGTGCCTGAGAGATGAATACAACCTTCTTTATTGGAGGTGGAATTCACCGAATTCACCGAGGATTATTTTTGTAAGTAATAGAATAAATAAAGTTATTGAAGAAACCAAGAGTTAACCAGTTTTAGGCTGGTTAAACGGCGATACCCATCAAAATCTTAAAAATTCATGTTAGTAGGTATATTTTGCGGATTCCAGGACACATGTACACGTACATGTACATGTACACGTACATGTACGTGTACCGCCATAGGGATTCAGTGTTAAATCGTGTACACGTGTACAAAAATGTTGTTTTTTCATGGTGTCCCAGAAACCGCAATTGGTTTGAGGCCCACAGATCGCACTTTTAACGTTCAAATACCCGTTGGCGAACGTGTAGATTCAACACATCGTTCAGAAGTAAAAAAAAAAATGTACGAAATTTTAAGAAAATCTAATTTAAAAATGTTTCTCTACGTTCCCATCGCGGATTAGACCATCGATCTATCGTTGGTGAACGTGAGCAAAAAACGTTTTGCGGCTTCTAGGACAGCATCAAAAAGTGGTTTGCGGATTCTGGAACACCTACGTTCACCAACGGGTGTTCGAACGTTAAAAGTGCGATCCGATCGGGGAAACCCATTTGCGGATTCTAGGACAGGAAAAATCTACCTCAAAAACGTTTTTTCGACGTTCGCCAATGGTGAAAAGTGGTGTAAAGTGTAGTTACTCATCGAGGATTTTTGTTTTAAAACCGATTTGAGCCTCCGATACATCGAAAAATGACGGTTTGCAGGTTCTGAGACACCACGTTCGCGATCGCGTTTCGGACGGTATAGGGTGCGATTTGATCGGTGAAAACGATTTGCCGATTCATCTCTTGAGTTTTGTGAGACGAATCGTGATAGAATCGGTTTTGAGGAGTTTTTTCAATTTTGTACTCAGTGTAAATAAATAGCTTGTTTCGTTTAATAGAGTCGACTATAAGATTGAATTCGATAAATTCTATCATAATAGACACTCATGTTTTTGTTTCGGTGTGAATGAAAGGTTTTCGTTCAAAAGAGTCGACTATAAAATTGAATCTGTTATAATAGACATTCATGTTTTGTTTCGGTGTGAATGAAAGGTTTTCGTTCAACGGGTGACATTGAAAAATTGAGTTTTAGAAAATTAGAATCGATGGAAAATCGTTTGTTTACGTTTTGTCACTGCGAATTTTGTGAAATAAATCTTAATAAAACACTTTGTAGAATTGTTTCATTCAAATAAAAATAGTTCGTAGAATTGTTTCATTCAAATAAAAATTCTATTATAAAACCTTTTTCACTTAGATGAATTTTTAAGAGATAAAACTATTATAATAGACATTCATTCATTTGTTCTGGTGTGAATGAAAGGTTTTCGTTCAATGGATCGTTTTAATAATAGACAATAAAAGCGCGTTTCCACTCAATCAGGTTTAAGAGGTAAATAAATTTTTAATATATTCGTGATATGAATGAACCCTTTTAACGGATGTAATTATTCTCAAACGCGTTAAATCAGAAACCGGTTTCTTATGCGCTAAAACTTTCAAACTTTTCAAAGTTCTCCAGTTCGTCACTGAGTGAATAATCTGTGATGCGATTTTAACGCGTTCAGAGGCAAAACGCATTTATAGAGGTTTTATCATGTAAAATGTTTTTCCTCAACTGGTTTTTAGTTATTATATTAAAGACAGAAGATTTTTATTTACTTAAAACATAAAACATAAAAATAATTATACATTTAATTTTGAAAATAATAAATAACTCACATTAGCATACTCAAAGGAAATATTAATAATTTAAAAACGAAAAAAATGTTTTTACAGATGGATGCCAAACGTAGAGATCAGCTTTTAAACGAATATAAACGTGTTAAGAAGAGTATTCAATCAGCTGATAGAAGCAGATGGCTTGGAGAAGTGGAATTGATGCGCGAAGCCCAAAAAATATTAAAACCCATGACGGATGTTCAGGAACGAAACAGGAAGGAGATAGTTGAAGAATTGAGACCCATAAAAGAGAGTTCTTTGAGAATGGGTTCGTTGCCCGGTAGTTTTACAAAACAGTATTCCTTTCAATCTACACCGGATTACGTTCCCATGAGAATCGAAACCGACGTGAGCGAGAGCCACGATACAGCTTCGACTATCACCACTGATAGCGTCGCGTCGTCCGAGGATGGTGGTAAGAGAGATCTGTTGTATGGAATTTATAAGGATTCGGATGGTAGAACTTTTGTGGGCGACACAGAAGTGGAAATGGATGATGATAATTTAATCGTCGGTTCGAATAAGTATAAAATAACTGATGGACTGCGCAAAGGTACTGGGACGTTTCGGCCTTGGGGCGTTTCGGTCTCGAGACGTTTCGGCCTCGGGACGTTTCGGCCCGAGACGTTTCGGCCCGAGACTTTTCGGCCTCCATATATTGAGGTACCGGAGAGAGGAGAAAATTTTTGAAGTGGGTCGACGACACACGTGATCTGGCACTCGCGAAATTGTGAGTGAGGAGAAAATAGAAGAACGCAAAAAATTCTGAAGATTTTTCTATTTATCCTTTTCAATGTATTTGTATTGGAAGTACAATTTTTCATATAAATCAACAGAAATACCAATGTAAAAAATAACAGAGAGAAATAAATACACAAATAGATAGACATCGAGCAGGATACATAATATATTACATGTATGTATTTACAATGTGAAAACCGGGACCAGATGAAGTGCACTTGTACTATTGTAATAACAATAAAATTTTGTTATATTTTATTTTTGTTGGCAATTCCGACACTTGAAATTATTACTCGGAGAAGATGCACCAAGTAAGAATGCCTAGTGTTGGAATTGTCAGCAAAAATAAAATATAACAAAATTTTATAGTGATTACCCTGCAACTTATTTCGAGTGGTACGGCAGAGGTAGGTAGGCGCACGCAGTGTGCAGTTGTGGTCGTAATAAGCTGCAGGGTAATCACAATAAAATTTGGTTATATTTTATTTTTGATGGCAATTCCGACACTTCGGATCACACATTCTCACCTCTGAACTTAGAGTGCGAGCATCCTAATTACAATCTTAATTATGGTAACACTGGAACTACCAGCGCAATAGAAGAGAACAATAGCAGGTCTGGGCGTCTCTTGCCCCTATCACCTGGACTATCCAGGAGATAGGCAAGAGCGTTCATCTGAACCTTGAATTCAAGGTTGAAGAAGAGAAAGAATTACCACCCTCCTTGGGGAGAGGTAGTACCTTTGATGGGAGGATCCCCTCTCACACTGGTCCTCACCCGAGTAGGTCAGGAGGCCCTGAAAAGAGAAAGAGAAGAAAGAAGAGCCCGTCCACCAAGCGGAGGGATTCCCGACGCTTGGAGGCATTCTTGGAGATGAAGAAAGAGAACGGTGAGGAAAAGAAAGAGCCAGAGGCGGCCACCACTTCCCCTCCCACTCCCACAGACAGTCCCATCCAAATGCTGGCTTCCCAGCCGGTATTGTCGGATATGGAAGAGTCTGTGGAAACTGAGGTGGAAATGGAAGCTGCCCTCTCGCCTCTTCATGATCCCCAATCGTCTCTTCCTTCTAAACCAGAATGCCAGGACGCGGACGACAGGCTAAAGAACATCTTACGGGAAAACGGGAAAATTATTACTCGGAGAAGATGCACCAAGTAAGAATGCCTAGTGTTGGAATTGTCAGCAAAAATAAAATATAACAAAATTTTATAGTGATTACCCTGCAACTTATTTCGAGTGGTACGGCAGAGGTAGGTAGGCGCACGCAATGTGCAGGTGTGGTCGTAATAAGCTGCAGGGTAATCACAATAAAATTTGGTTATATTTTATTTTTGATGGCAATTCCGACACTTCGGATCACACATTCGCACCTCTGAACTCAGAGTGCAAGCATCCTAATTACAATCTTAATTATGGTAACACTGGAACTACCAGCGCGATTGAAGAGAACAATAGCAAGTCTGGGCGTCTCTTGCCCTATCACCTGGACTATCCAGGAGATAGGCAAGAGCGTTCATCTGAACCTTGAATTCAAGGTTGAAGAAGAGAAAGAATTACCACCCTCCTCGGGGTGAGGTAGTACCTTTGTTGGGAGGATCCCCTCTCACACTGGTCCTCACCTGAGTAAGCCAGGAGGCCCTGAAAAGAGAAAGAGAAGAAAGAAGAGCCCGTCCACCAAGCGGAGGGATTCCCGACGCTTGGAGGCATTCTTGGAGATGAAGAAAGAGAACGGTGAGGAAAAGAAAGAGCCAGAGGCGGCCACCACTTCCCCTCCCACTCCCACAGACAGTCCCATCCAAATGCTGGCTTCCCAGCCGGTATTGTCGGATGTGGAAGAGTCTGTGGAGACTGAGGTGGAAATGGAAGCTGCCCTCTCGCCTCTTCCTGACCCCCAGTCGTCTCTTCCTTCTAAACCAGAATGCCAGGACGAGGACGACAGGCTAAAGAACATCTTACGGGAAAACAAAATACAAGGGGATCTTCACAGGCAAGAGATGGACAGGAAGCACCAACTACTCCTTCAACAAATCGAAGAAGCCAAAAAACTAATAGACGCCAGAAACCTACAACAACAAAAGACTCGGCAATCACCCACAACCACACCAGACTCGGCTAGGACCAGACCCTACAAAACTCAGCAACCACCATCAGGCAGTCCACCAACAACACCAACTACCACTGTCTCTCCTTCCAAACCTCCACCTCTGAAAGAGAAGCAGAAAAGACACAAGCGCCGCTAACAACCCACAACTTATCCTCCTTTACCACGGTCTGGCAGTTCAAAATTCTACAACTAATGAGGGTCGAAAGGGGCTTGCTCCTCAAATCGTCCCTGCGCGCCTTCGGCGCGCAAAACCATTTGATTCCACTTCCGACACTTGATATTATTACTCGGAGAAGACGCTCCAAGTAAGAATGCCAAGTGTTGGAATTGTCAGCTGATTTTTACAAAAACATTAGATTGCTCGTCACACCTTTTCCTGAGTAATTACACTAAAAACAGTATTAGAATCGTGACAGGTTTGTCGCACACATAGCTCATTTGTATGTTATCACAACAATAGCACTCCCACTCACCTTGTAAAAAAATATTTGGGGTCAGAAATATGTGCAACATTGTACTGTGTAGACGTGAAATTTCTGCTTCATTTCAAAATGTGGAAAAATTTAAGTGAATTCGGAGTCTAGTTTCAAAATATTGGATATTTATATGTGAGTCCTGCCCATATTGAAAAAGTTCTTCATTCTCATAAATTCTTTGATTTCCAACTTAAAAGTGAGTTCAACCATAATACAAACCATAATCAGATTTATTTTATATTTAAAACTATAAATATAAACAAATAATACCCTTATCTTCATCAAAATAATACCAAAAACCTAAGACGTTTCGGCCCGATTCTCGAGACGTTTCGGCCCGATTGGAGGCCGAAACGCCTCGGGCCGAAACGTCCCAAGGCCGAAACGTCATAGAACCTGCGCAAATTGCTCCTTTTCGACAAGCCTGGAGATTACACGGAACAGGATTTCGACAATTACGGCGACATTCTGGTTCAGACCCACGCCATGAAGAGAAAAAAGGATGCCAGAGAGACGAGACCCAAAGCCAACACAGGTTACAAGTGGACGAAAGTGGTGAAACCCATATGGGATATGAATAAGAAGTTCGTCGAATCGGTGACTGGCAAAGGGGTGAAAACCACTTTTCTTCCGAGCGATTCTGACGCTCTGTCTCAGAGATTGAGATTGTTGATGGCAAGTAGACGCGCTGGTAACACTGGATTAGATAATGAGATAGTCAGCATATGCGACGAATTGTTAAGACAGAAGGTTTTGAATAAAAACCATTATAAAAGGCTGATGAACGAATTGAAGGATTGATGTATATAATAAGTAGAGAGAAACAAACAGACAAAATATATAAAATAAAACAGTAAATTTTACACTAGAATAATAAAAATATTTAAACAACAAACGATTTACCAGTGAAAACAAAATATATATTATAAAATAAAAATATGCTGGCGATAAAGAACAGGGGATACGTCAGAACTTACGTTCAAGGCGGTTCTGGCATCGTCGATTCTATAATGCGAGCGTTCACGAGTGATGCAGGTAGAAAACTCGCATCGACCGCGTTTGAGGTTGGTAAGAAGACGGCTTTGGATGCTGGTAAGAAAGCCGCTTCTGAAGCCAGTGGTAGGATAGCTTCTGTGGCTGGCAAGAGGACAGCCGACGCGTTGATCGACAAGTTGATCAGTCCACCGGCGAAGCGAGCTACGTTAAAGCGATCGCCGAAAAGTTGGAAAGATTTTATGGATGCTGTGGTACCCATACAAGATTTAGCCAAAATTACGAGTGCATCTGGATTGAAGAGAACTCGCGACGGTGTAATATAAATAAATAATAATATTAAAAAAACTGAGTTTGAAAAAACATAAAAAATTGTGTTTGAAAAAATCTAAAATAACAACAACAAAAAATAAACAAAGATGAACATTAAAGATATGTCTTGGAACGACGCAGCTACTAAGAGGTTGAATAACGAGTTCTTTCCCAAAAGCATAAGAGGCTTGATAGTGGGAAAATCGAATTGTGGAAAGACCAATCTGTTGATGAATCTGTTGTTGCGACCCGACTGGTTGGATTACGACAGATTGTTTGTGTTTGGCAAGAGCTTGTTTCAACCCGAATACAGATTGCTTCGAGAGTGCATGGATCGTAGATTGCCCAAGGACGTCATAGCCAGAATCTTTGACAGTGGGGAGGAATTCGACAAAAGCGAAGCTTCTCTTTCGACCATTTTGGACGGTGCGGCGATGGAATTGATGAAGAGAAATGCATCTTCGAACGTCGAGTGTCGATTTTATGAGAACGCTGGCGACGTTCCGGATCCTAGAGAATTGAAATCGGAAGATAAGAATCTCATGATTTTCGACGATCTGCTTTTGGAGAGACAGAACCGATGCGAATCGTATTACGTTAGGGGTCGTCACAGCAACGTGGACTGTTTCTACCTGTCGCAGAATTATTTTCGATTGCCCAGACAGACGATAAGGGAGAACGCTAATTTTCTATGTCTCTTTCGCCAAGATCTCAAGAATCTCAATCACATCTACAGCGATCACGTCGCAAACGACATGAGCGCGGCGGAATTCAGGAGATTCTGCAAGAGAGTTTGGGATGGAGGACTTTACAATTTCGTTGTGATCGATTTGACTAGCGAATTTAATCGCGGAAAATATCGATGCGGATTCGACAAGTTTTATGTTTCTGATGATAATAAGATAGAGTGCGAAAATAAAATTAGAAAATAATAAATCTTCAAATAATTAGTTTTGAAAAAATAAAAATAAAATTAAATATAATGTTCGAACAACGAAAATTGTTAGAACGGATAGCCGAGAATACGGCTGCAAAACAATCCATTCAAATCGTGGTGAGTGGCGATTCGACTCGAATCGCGACGAAATTCGAACCTTCCATCGAATTGAATAGAGAGAAAAGATACGAGATGGCGTTGGTGAATCTGGAGACTTATTATTCCTTTCCCAACATCACCGAAAAGAATAACTCGTTCAAGTATTCCGACGGAGTGGATTGGTTGGAGATTCGAATTCCCAAAGGAAGTTACGACATAGATGATTTGAACAATTACATTCAGACGCGAATGAAGACAGATGGAAAGGGAAGCAACAAGATCAGACTCGCTCCCAACCCTAATACCTAACAGACGATGTTGGATTTGGAAGATAATTTTCGAGTGGATTTCAACACGGACGATTCTATAGGCAAGATGCTGGGATTCGATCGAAAGATGTATCGAGGCCACGCGGCATCTGAAAATACGGTCGACATTCTCGCAGTCAATAGCATTCTGGTGAACGTGGACGTGATTGCTGGAAGCTACGTGAATGGTAGCGCTCAACCGACGATCTATTCCTTCTTTCCAAACGTGTCGCCAGGTTATAAGATCGTGGAATGACCTTGAAATTTAATTTATCTACCAGTGATTTTAGACACGTTGTATAGTCTCAAAACCACGTTGACGGATCAAAATGGTGAACTGTTAGATCTTCGCAGAGAGAGGGTGACGATACGATTTCACATAAGAGAAATATAAAAGCAAAAAAAAAAATATTGTGTATATATAAATAACAAAATAAAATAAACGCAATATTAATTAACAAAAATTATTTAATATATATAATTATCATTAAAACAAAAAAACAAATGAAGAAAATATATTTTAAAAAAAAGAATTATGACACAATATGTGGTTAGAAACGTGAACATATCCGTAGGACAGAGGAAGAAAATTAAGAGAGCGTTAACAACTCGAGGCGAGGCGGTGAGATTCAAACTCTCTCACGAAGATCTGACAAGTTACGGTCAGGATTCGATCGCTTGGACCAGAAGTCAAATCAAAAGGATGGAGAAAGCGATTCGTGATGGAACAGGTTTGACGGTGAGATTGAGTCCCGCTCAATTGAGATACAATTTGAGAATGAAAGGCGGTTTCCTACCGCTATTGGCAGGAATCGCCGCAAAAGCATTACCCTTTGCCGCAAAAGCATTACCCTTTCTCGAAAAGACTCTCGGCGTGGGAGCTCTCTCGGGACTCGCGAGTTCGGCAGCTGAGAAATTAATGGGTGGCAGCAGACTGTTTTTGAAGAAGGGAGGGAGGAGCCGTTTGTCGCGTCCAGGTAGACGACAGCGGTGAAGGATTGTATCTAGAACCCGTTAGAGGTGGCAACTCTTTGAGTGGAAATGGTCTCTATCTAAAGAGTGGACGGAACGTTGAGCAACTCGGCAAGGGTTTGTTGTTTGCTGAGAATTCGCCATTTAAGAATATACCGATTTTGAGTATGTTATTATAATGTAAAATTTATATAATTATATAAAATATAAATCATAGAAAGTATAAAATAATATAAAATGGATAAAAAGGTGGAAAAACAATTAGACGATAATGATGAATATCGCGAGATAGAGTGCGAAAAAGATGTGGAAAAACGATTAGACGCTAATGATGAATATCTTAGGGAAGAACTGATAAAAGAGTTAAATAAAGAGCGGGATAGATGGTTGAAATTTAAAAGAATGAGACGTTTTCCACCGTCACCACTTCCTTCTGAAGAGAATGGTAATGATGCGAGTGTTACCAAGAGATGCACCACATTCGTTCATAATTATGATTCGGATAAACAATGTGTTCTTATAAAAATGTAACATATCACACAAAAAAAGAAAAGAAGAATCGACGCCGAAATTTGAGAAAAAAGGAAACATTATTATAATATATGGGCGATAGTGAAGAAGGAAAACAAAAACAAAAAAAACAAAAAAGTAATGAGATCTAAAGATGATCAACCTCTCTAGATCTCATTACTTTTGTTTCCTTCTTCTTCACTAAAAATCAATATCTCTGTTGTTTATATTTCCAAGTCTGTTATTAGCATGTTGACGCTCGTGTCTTCTCCTTTTTCGAAAATGTGTTGAATGTTTATCTTTACTTTTTTTACTTTTTTTACATCGGTGAAAGCGCTCTCACCACCCGATTTGTCCACGAGTTCGAGTGAGATTTTTGGATATATGTAACTTCCATAGGACAATGACAAATCGTCCTTGTCGAATTCTCTATCTTTGACGATGACGATTTTCTGTAGATCACTTTGGTACTTGTAAAACAAATCGAGCATGGCTTCATCCAATTTCAAAGGCATCTTATATTTGTCGTATTTGCGCTCTAAGCGCTTCGTCTCGACCTCGTTCAATTCGATGGAATCGTGTTGTTGTAATCTATAGATTATAAAACCGAATTTCTTACACGTTTCGATTCGTTTCAACTTAAATTCGCATTTTTAGGTGTTGTTGTCATGATCGATTATTTGTTTTTTTTGTTTTATGAATTCTTGCAAATAATGTATATTTTAAATTTTGTATTTAATAACTTGTCAAAAAGTTTTGTTTTTTTTTACTCTCTAGATATATATATAAAAAGATTTTTTAATTTTTAATTTTCTTTAATGTAAAAAATTTTTTTTGTAAAAGTTTTTTTCTCTTTATATATAAATTAAAAGTTTAAATTTAACATCCTTTTTTCTCGTATTAATTCGATTTTTTTCACGTTAAGGAACATAAAAAAATGACTAATTTTATTAAAAAAATTTTTTTGAAGGAATTAAAACATATATATATAAAAACAATTTTAAAACTTTTTAACAATTATTATTTAAATACAAAATTCGAAAAAAAATATTCTTACAAATGAAGCAAACAAAGAAAAAAATAGAAAATTTAAATGAGAAAACCGTACCTCAGTTAAACGAGATTTGTAAAAAATTAAAAATTCCACATTTCAGAAATCATAAAACCAAATCAAAAGAAATTGAAGTCATACAGGAATATCGTTTGTGAAACGATGGAAAGGCAAACGAAATGTCGATAGCAACGATGTCAAAAAATGCATCGGTTGTGAAAAATGAGAAGAAGAAAAAGATAGTAAAAGGAATCCAAATGCCGACGTCGAAAAAAAAAAAAAACGTTTTGGTTGTGAAAAATAAGAAGACGACTAAACGAAAAAGCTGTTGAAGAACTTCAAGTTTCAAAAGAAAAGAAAAAAAAACTAAAACGAAAACGAGTGATGTACTTCAGATTCTAGACAAATGAGATATATCAAACGAAATTCAACGAGCAATCAATGAAGGGAAAGGAGAAGAATATATAGCATGACTCATCGTGGAAATATTCCAATCAAAGCCTTAGAACGGGAGAGTGCGATCAAAGGCGTTTTTAAAACTTTTGATGTGATTCCCTCATTCAAGAAAATCGATCCGAAATTGTTCATGGAACGGGTGAAGAAAAAAGTATTGGATTTGTTTCATGAACACATGAACGTGGGACAAAAAATTAAGATGATACTCCATTGCGTGATGAATAAAATCGATGTGAAGTCCAGCGAGAGCATCGTTAAAAATGCATATTTCAGATCTAACATCGAACCCATATTTCGATGTTCAGATTTATCGGACGTTTTTGAAAAGATGAAAGACAAGATGTTGATGTCTCTCGTGAATTATCAACATGAAGGTAGTAATTGGAGGTTCGATGAGGTGTTGAAACTCGAAATTCATATAACTGAAAACGATTCATTGAAAGGGTCTTCCTACATGGAATTACCATATTTCTTAACTAAAAAAAATGCTGTGATCAATGTGAGAAACAAAGATGATCAGTGTTATAAATGGGCAGTCATCTCCGCTTTATACCCTGTCAAAATCCATCCTGAGAGAGTTTTTCATTACGAGGAGACTTCTAAAAATCTCGATTGGACCGGAGTGACTTTTCCAATGGAGTTAAAACACATCGAACGTTTCGAGGCTCAAAATCCCAACGTAGCGGTGAATGTCTTGGGATACAACGATGAAAAACGAACGATCTATCCTCTCAGACAGACTTCATATTTCGAAAGAGAAAAGATGATTATTTTATTATTGATTTCGAATGTTGACAATCGTCATTATTGTTGGGTTAAAAATCCGACCCGATAACTGTCAAGACAAAATAATAAACATAAAGGAAATATATGTTTATGTTGCAACTGCATGAACGTGTTTCACAGTGAAAAATCCTTAGTGAAACATCAGGAATATTGCAATGAAAATCAAGGTGTCATCGTCGAAATGCCCAAACCCAACACCATCGTGAAGTTTGAAAATCGCAATAGAAGGTTAAAAGTAACATTCGTCGTGTACGCCAATTTCGAATGCTTCACCGTGAAAATGAGTTCCTGCCAACCCGACGCTCTTCAAAGTTACGTCAAAAGATATCAACAACACACGCCTTTGGGCTATTGCATTTACATGAAATGTGCTTTTGACTCGCAACATGATATTGGTCCCTTCACCTACATGAAACAGTGCGAAGATGATGACGTGGCTCAAAGGTTTGTGGAAGAGTTAGAATCAAAAATTCAAATGTTATACGATAAATTCAAAACACCGGCAAAAATGATCATCATGCGAGAGCAGCAGGATGAAAATAACAGAGCCACCGAATGTCACATATGCAGACAATCGTTCGACGAGAATTCGGAGGAAAATAAGAAGGTCAGAGACCACGATCATTACACGGGTCTGTATCATGGTGCGGCTCACAGCAAGTGTAATTTAAAATATCGAGACGCCGTTTTCTATCCAGTGATATTTCACAATCTCTCAGGTTACGACAGTCATCTGTTCGTGAAAAATCTCGGCACCTCCCACAAAGAATTAAATTGCATCGCAAACAGCAAAGAAAGATACATTTCCTTCACGAAATGGAAACTCATGGAGAAGAAAAGAGTAATCTATGGAGAGACGTTGGAAGAAAAAACGAAATTCATTTGTAATAGCATACGTTTCATCGACAGTTTTAAATTCATGTCGACCGCTCTGGAAAAATTAGTCGATAACATGAGCAAGGATAAATTTAAAATCACGAGCGAACATTTCGGAGAACGAGTAGATGTTATGTTGAGGAAAGGAGTCTATCCTTACGATTACATGAATGATCTAAAGATATTCGACGACACCGCACTACCTTCGAAGAAGATTTTTATTTGAAATTATACGAATCCGACATTTCCGACGAGAATTACGAACATGCCAAAAACGTGTGGAAATCATTCGATATGAAAACCATGAGAGATTATCACGATCTCTATCTAAAGACTGACGTTCTGCTCTTGGCAGACGTGTTCGAAAATTTTCGAGACGTCTGTCGTCGAAATTACAATCTGGATCCAGCTTGGTATTTCACCGCACCTGGTATGGCATGGGACGCTCTGTTGAAGACCACCGAAGTCCATTTGGAATTATTATCCGACATGGACATGTTACTCATGTTCAAAAGGGCTGCGAGAGGTGGCATGTCGATGATCTCCCACAGATATTCTGAAGCTAACAATCCCTACATAAAAGAAGGTTTCGATTCGAAACAGTCGAATTAATACATACAGTATTGGGACGCTAATAATCTGTATGGTTGGGCTATGAGTCATCCTTTACCGATTGGAAATTTCGAATGGGTAACGGAACTGGAAGAGATGCAAAAATGGAGAGACTATCCTTGCATTTTAGAAGTCGATTTGAACTATCCGGAAGAATTACATGATCTTCACAACGATTATCTGCTGGCTCCCGAATGAATGGAACCGATTGAAGGAGACGAGGAAAAACTCATTCCCAATTTATTTAACAAATGTAACTACGTCGTCTACAGTGAAAATTTGAAACAATACGTCGATTACGGGATGAAATTAGTTGACATACATCACATTATTCAATTCAACGAAGAGCCTTGGATGAAAAAAATACATCGATTTCAGCACGAATCTCAGAATTTGAGCCGAGAACAATTTTGAAAAAGATTTCTTCAAACTCATGAACAACTGAGTGTACGGTAAATCGATGGAAAACATCAGGAAGAGAACCGACGTTCGACTTGTCACGTCTGAGAAAAGAGCTAAAAAATTAGTAGCAAAACCCAATTACAAACACCAAACCATATTCGACGAAAATCTAGTGGCCGTTCACATGCAAAAGACGCACCTGAAGTTCTACAAACCGTATTATCTTGGAACGATCATCTTAGATATCAGCAAGCGATTGATGTATGAGTTTCACTACGATTACGTCAAATGAAAATTTGGTGATAAAGCCAAACTACTGTTCACCGACACGGACAGTTTAGTTTACGAGATAGAGACGAAAGATGTCTACCAAGATATATCTCCAGACGTGGCCGCGTGGTTCGACATGAGCAATCATCCTGTCGATCACCCGTCCAACATCCAGTCGAACGACAACAAGAAGGTGTTGGGTAAATTTAAGGACGAGAGCAGCGGTAAACAAATCGTCGAATTCGTGGGCTTGAGACCTAAAATGTATGTTTATCATCTAGAAGATGAAGAGCTCAAGAAGTGCAAAGGGGTTAAAGCATGCGTGGTGAAGAAAAACATCTCTTTCCAAGAGTATAAAGATTGTCTGTTAGGAAGTGGTCCAGTGTATAAGACTATGAAATCAATTCGAAGCGAAAATCATGACTTCAATACCGAAATAGTCAACAAGATTTCGCTGACGGCTGATGACGATAAGAGATTCGTGTTAGACGATAAAATAAGCACTTTAGCACTCGGACATTGGACTTTGGATCTAATTTTAGACGATAGGATTTCAGATATGATTGAGGATGATAGGATTCCAGATATGATTAAGGATGATAGGATTCCAGAAAATCAAGAGGAATTAGACGGATTCAAGATTATGGACGTTGATAGAGTTAGTTTAAAAAGAAAAAGAAAAAAATAACGTCATTTTAGTGAATTATAATAAAATAAATAAATTTTTGAAAAAATATACGCATTTATGAATAAGTAAATAGAGATATCCATAGAAGGTGTCGTCTTACCTAACGAACCCCTATCCAACATTGATCTGTCGAATGTGACAAAGGATTTGAAAATCAAAGATTTTCTAGGCGTGTTTTCCAAAGATGCCTGGCCGAAGAGAAGACCTCAACAATCGGAATGTGGAATTTTAAATCTAGACGATTTATCGGGTGAAGGCACTCACTGGGTGGCGTGGTTCAAGAACGGGTGAAGAAGAATTATTATTTCTACAGCTACGGAACCTCGCCGCCGAAAGAAATAAAGAACTATTTCAACAAATCGATGGTTCGTTACAACACGGAACAAGTGCAATCGCCAGATCAAGTGTTTTGCAGTCACCTGTGTCTCTACATTCTCAAGAGATGGTCTGAAGGAGATCGGTTTCAAGACATTCTCAATGATTTACATTAGAGAGAGATTTTTTTTATAGTATATATAAAGGTAAAAAATTATTTAAAAAAATTTAATCGAATAAAAACAAAAAATAAAAATAAGTGAAATAATTCATTTTTAATAAACTGCGTTTGAAATATATTTTAAAACAAAAATCTCAAAACAACATGCCAGTCGATAAATTTGGTAGAAGTGACGACGAAAGTCAACCCAAAAAGAAGAGGAAGATGCTCGAAGTCGGTGATGGTTACGACATTGCCAACTTGGACGAACGTTACTTTCGGAGATAGGAACCTCGAGAGGAACCTTTGAACATGAGGAGGAACGCCGATTTCGAACGAATCATGCTAGATAATTATGTGGATAAAGCCATGACCGATGATCTCGATCTGAAATCCAAACGTTTGGTGAACGTTGCAAATCCCCTAAATCCCACTGATGCCACGACCAAGAAATACACAGATGACTCTCACGCGAGATTCAGCGAACACCTGAGAAATAGATACGTTCAGAAAACGATGCACTCGGAACTGAACGCCAGTTCTAACAAGATAACGAATGTGGCCACTCCCACGAATCCCAAGGACGTGGCGACCAAACACTATATAGAGCTGGAACAGAGAAAGTCTGACAGACGAGAAATGAAATCGGATCTGAATGCGGGATTCAACAAGATATTGAATCTGTCAAAGGTCGATGACGTGGATGCAGACTCAACCGCAGTCAACAAGGTCTATGTAGATACGATCACAAGAATACATAGAATCGCAAGTGGACGATCTCTACCTGAACAAACAATCTGGCGGAACCACCATGGAGGGTGGCATCAACATGAATGGTCACAATTTATTCGGTCTCGATCATGATCCCGAATTCGATTCCAGCACAGTCAGCAGGAAGTACGTGGACGACAACTCGGTCTGGAGAAAGGGCGACATCATGGAAGGTAAACTGGACATGGGCGGACACGCGCTCACGAATCTACCAGATCCCGTGAACATGACGGATGCCTGCACCCTGATTTCAGTGGTGGAAAGAGTCAAATACGCTAGACAATTGATCACCGTGTGGGCCGAGGAGGCCGGCACGTTAGAGGAGGGAAAAACCGAGTGGTCTTTCGGAAACGGAGGTAGCGGATTGAAACATGGTCAGGTGGGATATCCCATGCCGTTAGGAGGTGAAATCATTCGAATGAGTCTGGCTTCCACGGATTAGAATAACAGAGCGGTCATCAATCTCGAAGTGAATGGAGTAGAGAGCGATAAGAAATACAGCATTCAAAAGACTGAGAATCAACACGTGAATGTTAGCCTGTTCGGCACGCCTCTCAAAGTGAACGCCGGAGACAGGATTAATTTCGTTATGAAAACCAATAATCCCGAAGCCGCCACTTCCGTGGTGAGCCTACTGATCGAACTAGATCATTTGAACAAACAGTGAACGCGCGAAAATAATTTAAAAAACTTCTTCCTGATCTTAGATCTCTGAGGATATAGATTCGCGTAGACCCGTTTTTCGTTTCGAGGATCGCTAGCTTCCACGGGAGTCATCTTGATCGATCTGTGTCATGTGTTGTTGTAATCTTTGACCAGACCGTTCAGAGCGTATATGTATTTCTTGGTCGAATTCGCCGTGAAGTATCTATGCATCTTTTCCTTCATCGTTCGATTCCAACGTTCCACCATGCTAGCTTTCTCTTTGTTTTCGATCAAGTAGGGGTCGACCAATCGATCTATGTGCTTGTTGTAGAATTCCTTACCCTTATCCACCCACAATTTATTTGGTTTTCGAGAAGACGAGTCAAACACGCTCTTCAGAGCCTCGGCGACGCAAGGTCCCGATTTATTCTTCAAAGCTCTGATCCACTCGTATTTGGAAAACACGTCGATAACCGTCAATAGATATTTGACACCTTCGTTCCACCTCGAAAACGATCTCATGTCGACTAAGTCGGCAGACCAAATATCATCCAAACCCTTCACGAACACCCTTCTCTTTCGAAATTTACACACGATGTGTTTGTGTAACTCCTCAGCCAATTCACTCGTCAATAATCGTTTCTTCTTCTTTTCAGATGCACTTTTTTTTTTTGAACGCCAGTAGGTGATAATTGAGAATACGAACACACAAGTACATGTACGTGTACGTGTACATGTACACCTCCATAGGATTTAGTGTTAAAATCGTGTATGTGTACAAGATTTTAACGGTTTTTTAGGGTGTTTTCGAATTTTTTTAACACTGAATTGTATCCTAGATGCCCGTAGTTTTACGTACACGTACATGTACCGTTTTGATCGAAATCGGCAAATGAGTTTTCCCCATAGGATTCAGTGTTAAATTGCAAGCAAAAAAACGTTTTGAGAATTCGAACACATCGTCTCGCCGATTCTAACAATTCGCATCTACACACGATTTTAACACTGAAACCCTATGGAGGTGTACACGGAGATCCACTTGTGGATTTTAGGTCGGAAATCGACTCGCGTGAAGAGGTTGTGTTCGAACTCTCAAACCCACTATCGCGTTTCTCGAAGTGAGACTGGCGCACGTTATTGCGAGGTGATCTCAACGAGCACTTGATGGAAATGTTTTGAGTGAAGAGTGTTGCCGGTGTGTTAGAAATTCGCAAACCCGCTGTCATGTCTTCCTGAAGTAAAACTAACACATGTTATCGTTATGACTGAATGAGGTTTTTTGTTCAAAAAGAGTTGATTATGAATATGGTCTGTATTATAGACATTCGTGTTTTGTCTTGATGAGACAAATAGAAATTGAGTTTGAAGGTTTTTGTTCGAAAGAGTCGATCTGTAATAGATATTCGTGTTTTGTCTTGATGAGACGAATAGAAATTGAGTTTTGGAGGATATTGTTCGAAAGAGTCAAACACTTAGTGGAATGTTAAAACGCATTTTCCGCTCAATTAGGTTTTTGAGTGGTAAATTTTTAATATATTCATGATAGCAATCAGAGAGAGATGAATAAGTTCTCAGCGTTAAAATTAGTTTTCTTTTGTGTGTTGAAACTGTTTAACAGTCATCAAAGAGATTCTCTCTTAATTCGAAACTGAGTGAATGGTTGTTTGATGTGTGAATGGAGATCTTTTGACAAAATGTAAAAACTACTGTCAAAATGCGTTAAATCAGAAACCGGTTTGTCATGTACTGTTTAAACGTATTCTTAAACTTCACCAATTCAATTAACATTCAGTTGAGATGTGAATATTTTCAGATTATTATATTAAAGACGGAAAGATTTTTATTACTTAAAAACATAAAAATATAATTAAACATTTAATTTTGAAAATAATAAAACAATTAAAACAAAAGATGTTTTTACAGATGGATCCTAGGCGCCGAGATCTAATTTTAGGCGAGTATGAACGTGCTAAGAAGGGGATTCAGTCAGCTGATAGGAGCAGACGTCTTGGTGAGATGGAACTCAAACGTGAAGGGTCAAGAGCGAAGCAGGAAGGAGATAGTCGAAGAATTGAGACCCATAAAGGAGAGTTCTTTGAGAATGGGTTCGTTGCCTCCTAGTTTTGGAAATCGGTATTCCATTCAATCTACACCAGATTATGTTCCCACGGGAATTCAAACAGATTTGATCGAGAGCGACGATACAGCTTCGACTATCACCACTAGTAGCGTCGCATCATCTGATGATGATGGCGGTAAGAGAGATCAGTTGTATGGATTTTATAAGGATTCGGAGGGAAGGATTTTTGTAGGAGACACAGAAGTAGATATTGGCGATGATGAATTGATCATGGGTTCGAACAGATACGAATTGACTGATGGACTGTGCAGATTGCTCCTTTACGACAAGCCTAGCGATTACACGGATCAGGATTTCGACAATTACGGCGACATTCTGGTTCAGACCCACGCCATGAAGAGAAATAACGATGCCAGAGAGACGAGACCCGAAGCCAACAGAGGTTACAAGTGGACGAAAGTGGTGAAACCCATATGGGATATGAACAAGAAGTTCATCGAATCGGTGACTGGCAAAGGAGTGAAAATCACTTTTCTTCCGAGCGATTCTGATGCTCTGTCTCAGAGATTGAGTTTGTTGATGGCGAGCAGACGGGCTGGTAACACAGGATTAGATAATCAGATAGTTGCTATATCTGACGAATTGTTAAGACAGAAGGTTTTGAATAAAAACCACTATAAAAGGCTGATGAACGAATTGAAGGATTGATGTGTATATAATAAGTAGAGAGAAACAAACAAACAAAAATAAAACAGTAAATTTTTATACTAGAATAATAAAAGTATTTAAAAACAACAAAACGATTTACCAGTGAAAAAAACAAAAATATATCATAAAAATAAAATATGTTGGTGATAAAGAACAGGGGATACGTCAGAACTTACGTTCAAGGCGGTTCTGGCATCGTCGATTCTATAATGCGAGCGTTCACGAGCGATGCGGGTAGAAAACTCGCATCGACCGCGTTTGAGGTCGGTAAGAAGATGGCTTTGGATGCTGGTAAGAAAGCCACTTCCGAAGCCAGTGGTAGGATAGCTCCTGTTGCTGGCAAGAGGGCAGCCGACGCGTTGATCGACAAGTTGATCAGTCCGCCGGCGAAGCGAGCTGCGTTAGAGCGAACGCCGAAAAGTTGGAAAGATTTTAAGGATGCTGTGGTACCCATACAAGATTTAGCCAAAATGACGAGTGGATCCGGATTGAAGAGAACTCACAACGGTGTGATATAAATAAATAATAACATTAAAAACAGAGTTTGAAAAACATAAAAAATTGTGTTTGAAAAGAATCTAAAATAACAAACAAACAAAAAATAAAACAAAGATGAACATTAAAGATATGTCTTGGAACGACGCCGCGACCAAGAGGTCGAATAACGAGTTCTTTCCCAAAAGCATAAGAGGTTTGATAGTGGGAAAATCGAATTGTGGAAAGACCAATTTGTTGTTGTCCCGACCCGACTGGTTGGATTACGACAGATTGTTTGTGTTTGGCAAAAGCTTGTTTCAACCCGAATACAGATTGCTTCGAGAGTGTATGGATCGTAGATTGCCCAAGGACGTCATAGCCAGAATCTTTGACAGTGGGGAGGAATTCGACAAGAGCGAAGCTCCACTTTCAACCATTTTGGACGGTGCGGCGATGGAACTGATGAAGAGAAATGCATCTTCGAACGTTGAGTGTCGATTTTATGAGAACGCTAGCGACGTTCCGGATCCTAGAGAACTGGAATCGGAAGATAAGAATCTCATGATTTTCGACGATCTGCTTTTGGAGAGACAGAACCGATGCGAATCGTATTACGTTAGGGGTCGACACAGCAACGTGGACTGTTTCTACCTGTCGCAGAATTATTTTCGATTGCCCAGACAGACGACAAGGGAGAACGCTAATTTTCTATGTCTCTTTCGCCAAGATCTCAAGAATCTCAATCACATCTACGGCGATCACGTCGCAAACGACATGAGCGCGGCGGAATTCAGGGGATTTTCCAAGAGGGTTTGGGATGGTGGACTTTACAATTTCGTCGTGATCGATTAGACAAGCGAATTTAATCGCGGAAAATATCGGTGCGGATTCAACAAGTTTTATGTTTCTGATGATAATAATAAGATAGAGCGTGAAAATAAAATTTAGAAAATAATAAATCTTCAAATAATTAGTTTTGAATAAAAAAAATAAAATTAAATATAATGTTCGAACATGGAGAATTGTTAGAAGGAATAGCCGAGAATACGGCTGCAAAACAATCCATTCAAATCGTGCTGAGTGGCGATTCGACTCGATTCGCTACGAAATTCGAACCTTCCATCGAATTGAATAGAGAGAAAAGATACGAGATGGCGTTGGTGAATCTGGAGACTTATTATTCCTTTCCCAACGTCACCGAAAAGAATAACTTGTTCAAGTATTCCGACGGAGTGGATTGGTTGGAGATTCGAATTCCCAAAGGGAGTTATGACATAGACGATTTGAACGATTACATTCAGACGCGAAGGAAGATGGATGGAAAGGGAAGCAACAAGATCAGACTCGCTCCCAATCCTAATACCTTACAGACGATGTTGCATTTGGAAGATAATTTTCGAGTGGATTTCAACACGGACGATTCTATAGGCAAGATGTTGGGATTCGATCGAAAGATGTATCGAGACCACGTGGCATCTGAAAATCCGGTCGACATTCTCGCAGTCAATAGCATTCTGGTGAACGTGGACATGATTGCTGGAAGCTACGTGAATGGTAGCGCTCAACCGACGATCTATTCCTTCTTTCCAAACGTGTCACCAGGTTATAAGATCGTGGAGCGACCTCGAAATTTAGTTTATCTACCAGTGATTTTAGACACGTATAGTCTCAAAACCATGTTGACGGATCAAAATGGTGAACTGTTAGATCTTCGCGGAGAGAGAGTGACGATACGATTTCACATAAGAGAAATATAAAAGCAAAAAAAAAAAATATTGTGTATATATATAGATAACAAAAATAAAATAAACGCAATATTAATTTTACAAAATTATTTTAATATAATTATTAAACAAGAAACAATTGAAGTAAATATATTTTAAAAAACAGAATTATGACAGAATACGTGGTTAAAAATGTAAACATATCCGCAGGACAGAGGAAGAAACTTAAGAGAGCGTTAACGTCTCTATCTGAAGAGTGGACAGAATGTTGAGTGACTCAGCAAGTGTTTGTTGCTCAGTGAGAATTCGCCGTTTAAGAATATACCGATTTTGAATATGTTAGTATAATATAAAATTGTATAAAATATAAATCATAGAAAGTATAAAATAATATATTTAAAATTAGTAAAAAGGTGGAGAAATAATTTTATTATCAGGATGACAAGGTGGAGAATTTATCACCTGGATGAAAAGGTGGAGAAACAATTTGACGATAATGACGAATATCGCAAGACAGAGGCCAAAAAAATAAAAAAAATGGTTAGACGCTAATGATGGATATCTAAGGAAAGAACTAATGAAAGAGATATATAAAGCGCGGGATAGACGGTTGAGAATGAGACGCTTTCCACCGTCACCACTACCTTCTGAAGAGAATGGTAATGATGTGAGTGTCACCAAGAGATGCACAACATTCGTTCATAATTATGATTCGGATAAACAAAAATGTTGTTATAAACGTATAAAGAAAAAGAAAAAAAGAAAAAGAAGAAGAATCGACGCTGAAAATTGAGAGAAAAGGAAACGTTATTATAATATATGGTAATAGTGAAGAAGAAGGAAAACAAAAAAAAATGAGATCTAAAGATGATCTCATTACTTTTTTTTTTTTCATTTTTCTTCGCTAAAAATCAATCTCTCTATTGTTTATATTTCCAAGCTCGTTATTAGCATGTTGACACTCATGTTTTCAAGATGATCTCATCACGTTTTTTCTTTCTTCTTTGCAAAAAAAAAAAAATCAATCTCTCTATTGTTTATATTTCCAAGTCCGTTATTAGCAAGTTGACACTCGTGTCTTCTCCTTTTTCGAAAACGTGTTGAATGTTTATTTTTACTCTTTTGAGTTTTTTTACATCGGTCAACTCGCTCTCACCACCCAATTTCTCCACGAGTTCGAATGAGATGTTTGGAAATATTAATTTCCATAGGGCAACGACAAATCGTCCTTGTCAAATTCTCTATCTTCGGCGATGACGATGTTCTGCAGATCGCTTTGGTACTCGTAAATGAAATCGAGCGCGGCTTCATTCAATTTCAGAGGCATCTTATATCTGTCGTATTTGTGCTCTAAGCCCTTCGTCTCGACCTCGTTCAATTCGATGGGATCATGTCGTTGTAATCTATAGATTTTATGACCGAATTTCTTATACGTTTCGACTCGTTTAAATTTCAATTCGCATCTTTTAGGTGTTGTTGTCCTCATGATCGATTATTTAGTTTTTTTGTTTTTACGAATTCTTGCAAATAATGTATATTTTAAATTTTGTATTTTAATAATTTGTTTAAAAAAAGTTTTTGTTTTTTTTTTTTTTTGCTCCTTATATATATAAAAAAAAAAAGTTTCTAATTTTAATTTCTTTAATGTGAAAAATTTTTTTGTAAAAGTTTTTTTCTCATTATAAAACGCATCTGCTTCGTGGAAATTTGTTTTGAACCTTGTGCAAGACTTCGCGTAAAAGTCATAAGAGTTCTATTTGTCTTGAACCTTCTTTTTTAATAGTTCAAACGACATTGTCAATTAATTTTTGTTCGCTAATAGTATTACGATTCGATTTTCTATCGCAAATCATATCGTTTTCTTTCAAAACGCGTAAATATAAATTATGATTTTTTTCTTCTTGTTTTTTTGGAGAATAATGACTTATTAAACAACATCGACGTTTATGTCGAGATTCCATCGTGGATGTTGTCGTCATGATCGATTATTTAGTTTTTTTTGTTTTACGAATTCTTGCAAATAATGTATATTTTAAATTTTGTATTTTAATAATTTGTTTAAAAATTTTTTTTTTTGCTCTTTATATATATAAAAAAGTTGTTTTTTTAATTTTAATTTCTTTAATGTGAAACAAATTATCATTAAATACAAAAATACAACAAAAAAAATATTCTTACAAACTCAATTTTGAGGTAAAAACAATGATCAAGTCCGAACATCCGAATTATAGTTTAGAACGTGCAAGACTTCAAACATTTAAAAATTGGCCTTCGCATCTTGCTCAAAAGCCCAAAGATTTAGCTGCCGCAGGTTTTGTTTACGTGGGTAAAAGCGACAAAGTCAAATGTTTTTGTTGTAATATACATTTGATGAATTGGGAACCTCACGACAGACCTTTACTAGAACACATAAATAATATTAAAAAAGGCGAATGTGATTAGTTGAACAAGATCCTAACGCTGGGATTGATCAAAATCGAAGATGAAGAGTGGGATAGAGATAAAAACCAAACATTATTGATGGATATGTTACAATTAGGGTACACTAAGGAACAATTGTACAATGCGTTAAACAACGCGAACAAGATCCTGTCTCAATTCTTAACTTTAGAACATCTCCTCAAATTCATGATGGAAGCGGGACGAGTTATCGTCACTCATTGAAAATGAGCCGAGCAAAACGTCCACTAAGTGTCTGCTCTGTGAAGGTGTCGCAAACGTCTTGTTTCTACCATGTGCACATCTGCGTTACTGTAGAGAATGTTATTCCAAAGATGAGAAAACGTGTTCGTTTTGTAAATGAGAAATAAAAGCGATCTTAAATTGTTTTGAATAAAAACACATTAAGAAAAAATTGAATTTAAAAAAAATCTTTCTTTTTTTTATATAAAGAGTAAAAAAACAAAACTTTTTAAACAAATTATTTAAATACAAAATTCGGAAAAAAATATATTCTTACAAAATGAAACAAACAGATAAAAAAAATTTTGAAAATTTAAATGAGAAAACCATACCTCAGTTAAACGAGATTTGTAAACTATTAAAAATTTCACATTTCAGAAATCATAGAACTAAATAAAAAAAGATTGAAGTCATACCGAAACATTTGCGAAATCATGGAAAGGCAAACGAAATGCCGATAGCAATGACATCAAAAAATGCATTGGTTATGAAAAATGAGAAGAAGAAGAAAAAGATAGTAAAAGGAATCAAAATGCCGATAGCAACGACGTCAAAAAATGCATCGGTTGTGAAAAATGAGAAGAAGAAAAAGATAGTAAAAGGAATCGAAATGCCGACGTCAAAAAAAACCGAAAACGTTTCGATTGTGAAAAATAAGAAGACGACTAAACGAAAAGCCGTTGAAGAACTTCAAGTTTCCAAAGAAAAGAAAAGAAAAACGAAAACGAGTGATGCACATCAGATTCTAGGCAAACGAGATATATCGAACGAACTTCGATGAGCAATAGACGAAGGGAAAGGAGAAGAATATCTAGAGCGCCTCACCACAGAACTATTTCAATCGAAGTCCATGGAACGGGAGAGTGCGATCAAAGGCATTTTTAAAACTTTCGACGTGGTTCCCTCGTTGAAGAAAATCGATCCGAAATTGTTCATGGAACGGATGAAGAAAAAAGTATTGGATTTGTTTCACAAATACATGAACGTGGAACTAAAAATTAAGATGATACTCCATTGCGTGATGAATAAAATTGACGTGAAGTCCGGCGAGAGCATCGTGAAAAATGCATATTTCAGATCTAACGTTGAACCCGTATTTCGAGGTTCAGATTTATCGGACATTTTCGAAAAGATGAAAGACAAGATGTTGACGTCTCTCGCGAATTATCAACATGAAGGTAGTAATTGGACGTTCGATGAGGTGTTGAAACTCGAAATTCACATAACTAAAAACGATTTCTTGAAAGGGTCTTCCGACGTGATATTACCGTATTTCCTTGCTAAGAAATACGCCGTGGTCAACGTGAAAAATAACGATGATCAGTGTTTTAAATGTGCAGTCACCTCTGCTTTATACCCTGTCAAAACAAACCCCGCTAGAGTTTCTCATTACGAGGAAACTTCTAAAAATCTCGATTGGACCGGAGTGACTTTTCCAACGCAGTTAAAACACATCGAACGTTTCGAGGCACAAAATCCTACGGTAGCGGTGAATGTCTTGGGATACGATGAAAAACGAAAGATCTATCCTCTCAGACTGACTTCGTATCTCAAAAGAGAAAAGACAATTATTTTATTATTGATTTCGAATGGTGACAATCGTCATTATTGTTGGGTTAAACATCCGAGTCGATTACTTTCGAAACAAAATAATAATCATAATGGAAAGATATCTTTATGTTACAATTGCATGAACGTGTTTCACAGCGAAGACTCGTTGGTGAAACATCAGGAATATTGCAACGAAAATCAAGGTGTCGCCGTCGAAATGCCCAAACCCAACACCATCGTGAAGTATGAAAATCACAATAGAAGGTTAAAAGTACCATTCGTCGTGTACGCCGATTTCGAATGTTTCACCGCAAAAATGAGTTCCTGTCAACCCAACGCTCTTCAAAGTTACGTCAAAAGATATCAAAAACACATACCTTCGGGCTATTGCATTTACGTGAAATGCGCTTTCGACTCGCAACACGACATGGGTCCCTTCACCTACACGAAACAGTATGAAGACGATGACGTGGCTCAAAGGTTCGTGGAAGAGTTAGAATGCAAACTTCAAATGTTATATGACAAATTCAAAACTCCGGCAGAAATGATCATCACACGAGAGCAGCAGGACGAAAATAACAGAGCCACCGAATGTCACATATGCAGACAATCGTTCGACAAGAATTCGACGGAAAATAAGAAGGTCAGAGACCACGAGCATTACACGGGTCTGTATCGCGGTCCGGCTCACAGCAAGTGTAATTTAAAATATCGAGATGCCATTTTCTATCCGGTGATGTTTCACAATCTCTCGGGTTACGACAGTCATCTGTTCGTGAAAAATCTCGGAACCTCACACGAAGAATTAAATTGCATCGCGAACAGCGAAGAAAGCTACATTTCCTTCACGAAATGGAAGCTCATGGAGGAGAAAAGAGTAATCGACGGAGAGACGTTGGAAGAAAAAACGAAATTCATTCGTAGAGCCATACATTACATTGACAGTTTTAAATTCATGTCAACCGCTCTGGAAAAATTAGTCGATAACATGAGTAAGGATAAATTTAAAATCATGAGCGAACATTTTGAAGAACGAGTAGACATCATGTTGAGGAAAGGAGTCTATCCTTATGATTACATGAACGATCTAAAGAGATTCGAAGACACTGCACTACCTTCGAAAGAAGATTTTTATTCGAAATTATACAAATCCGACATTTCCGACGAGAATTACGAACACGCTAAAAACGTGTGGAAATCATTCGATATGAAAACCATGAGAGATTATCACGATCTCTATCTGAAGACCGACGTTCTACTCTTGGCAGACGTGTTCGAAAATTTTCCAGACGTCTGTTGTCGAAATTACGATCTGGATCCCGCTTGGTATTTCACCGCACACGGTCTGGCGTGGGACACTCTGTTGAAGACCACCGAAGTCCAATTGGAATTATTATCTGACGTGGACATGTTGCTCATGTTCGAAAGGGCTGCGAGAGGTGGCATCTCGATGATCTCCCACAGACATTCTGAGGCTAACAATCCCTACATGAAAGAAGGTTTCGATTCGGAATGGTCGACTAAATACATACAGTATTGGGACGCCAATAATCTGTACGGTTGGGCTATGAGTCATCCTTTACAGATTGGAAATTTCGAATGGGTGAAGGAACCGGAAGAGATGCAAAAATGGAGAGACTATCTATGCATTTTAGAAGTCGATTTGAACTATCCGGAAGAACTACACGATCCACACAACGATTATCCGCTGGCTCCGGAACGAAAGGAACCGAACGAAGGAGACAAGGAAAAACTCATTCCCAATTTATTTAACAAACGTAACTACATCATCTACAGCGAGAATTTGAAACAGTACGTCGATTACGGGATGAAATTAGTCGACATACATCACATCATTCAATTCGACGAAGAGCCTTGGATGAAAAAATACATCGATCTCAACACGAATCTCAGAATTCGAGCCGAGAATGATTTCGAAAAAGATTTCTTCAAACTCATGAACAACTGCGTGTATGGTAAATCGATGGAAAACATCAGGAAGAGAACTGACGTTCGACTCGTCACGTCTGAGAAAAGAGCTAAAACATTAGTGGCGAAAGCCAATTACAAACACCGAACCATATTCGACGAAAATCTAGTGGCCATTCACATGCAAAAGATGCACCTGAAGTTCGACAAACCGTATTACCTTGGACTGATCATCTTAGATGTCAGCAAGCGATTGATGTATGAGTTTCACTACAATTACGTCAAACAAAAATTTGGTGATAAAGCCAAACTACTGTACACCGACACGGACAGTTTAGTTTATGAGATAGAGATGAAAGACGTCTACCGAGATATATCTCCGGACGTGGCCGAGTGGTTCGACACGAGCAATTATCCCATCGATCACCCATCCAACATTCAATCGAATGACAACAAGAAGGTGTTGGGTAAATTTAAGGACGAGAACAGCGGTAAACAAATTGTCGAATTCATGGGCTTGAGACCTAAACTGTATGCTTATCGTCTAGAAGATGAAGAGATGAAGAAGTGCAAAGGAGTTAAAGCGTGCATGGTGAAGAAAAACATCTCTTTCCAAGAGTATAAAGATTGTGTGTTAGGAAGTGGTCCGGTGTATAATACTATGAAACCGATTCGAAGCGAAAATCACGACTTGTATACCGAAATAGTCAACAAGATTTTGCTGACGGCCGACGATGATAAGAGATTCATATTATATGATAAAATAAGCACTTTGGCACTCGGACATTGGACTTTACATCTAATTATAGATGATATGAATGTGGATGATTGGATTCCAGATATGACTGTTGATGATAGGATTCCAGAAAATCAAGAGGAATTAGACGAATTCAAAATTATAGAAATCGATAGACACATTGAGAGTGTTAGTTTAAAAAGAAAAAGAAAAAAATAGAAAAAAAATAACGTCATTTTTAGTAAATTATAACAAAATAAATAAAAAAAATATATACGCATTTATGAATAAGAAAATAAAGATATCCGTAGAAGGTGTCGTCTTACCTAACGAACCCCTATCCAACATCGATCTGTTGAATGCGGCAAAAGATTTGAAAATCAAAGATTTTCTAGGCGTGTTTTCCAGAGATGCCTTGCCGAAGAGAAGACCTCGACAATCGGAATGCGGAATTTTAAATCTAGATGATTCATCAGGTGAAGGCACTCACTGGGTGGCATGGATGAAGAACGGGAAGAAGAAAAATTATTGTTTCGACAGCTACGGAATCTCACCGCCGAAAGAAATAAAGAACTATTTCAACAAATCGATGGTTCGTTACAACATGGAACAAGTGCAATCACCACATCAAGTGTTTTGCGGTTACCTATGTCTCTACGTTCTCAAGAGTTGGTCTGAAGGAGATCGATTTCAAGACATCCTCAATGATTTACATTAGAGAAAGATTTTTTTTTTATAGTATATATAAAGATAAAAAAATTTTTTTTAAAATTTTAATCGAATAAAAACGAAAAATAAAATAACATAGTTCATTTTTAATAAACTGCGTTTGAACATATTTTTCTAAAAACAAAAAATCCCACAACATCATGCCAGTCGATAAATTTGGTAGAAGTGACGACGAAAAAGTCAACCCAAGAAAGAAGAGGAAGACGTTCGAAGTCGACGATGGTTACGGTGTTGCCAACTTGGACGAACATTACGTTCGGAGATACAAACCTCGAGAAGAACCTTTGAACATGAATGATAAGAAGCGCTACAATCTTCCCGCGCCGATAGATCTCGCAGATGCTGTGACTAAAAAATACGTCGACAGGGGGAATGCCAATTTTGAACGAATCCTGCTAGATAATTACGTGGATAAAACCATGACTGACGATCTCGATCTGAAATCCAAACGTTTGGTGAACGTCGCGAATCCCATAGATCCCATCGATGCTGTGACCAAGAAATATGCGGACGACTCTCACGCGAGATTCAGCGAACACCTGAGAAATAGATACATTCAGAAAACGATGCACTCGGAATTGAACACCAATTCTAACAAGATAACGAACGTGGCCACTCCCACGAATCCCAAGGACGTGGCGACCAAACACTATGTAGATCTGGAACAGAGAAAGTCTGACAGATGAGAAACGAAATCGGATCTGAATGCGGGATTCAACAAGATATTGAATCTGTCGAAGATCGACAACACGGATGCAGACTCAACCACGGTCAACAAGGGCTACGTAGATTCTGCTCTGATACAATCACAAGAATACCTAGAATCGCAAGTGAACGATCTCTACCTGAACAAACAATCTGGCGGAACAATGGAGGGTGGTATCGACATGAACGGTAAGAATTTATTTGGACTCAGTCATGATCCCGAATTCGATTCCAGCGCGGTCAGCAGAAAGTACGTGGACGACAACTCGGACTGGAGAAAGGGTGACATCATGGAAGGTAAACTAGACATGGGTGGACACGCACTCACGAATCTACCGGATCCCGTGAACATGACGGATGCCTGCACCCTGATTTCGGTGGTGGAGAAAGTCAAATATGCTAGACAATTGATCACTGTGTGGGCTGAAGAGGCTGGCGCCTTAGATGAGGGAAAAGCTGAGTGGTCTTTCGGAAATGGAGGTAGCAGATTGAAACATGGTCAGGTGGGATATCCCATGCCGTTGGGAGGTGAAATCCTTCGAATGAGTCTGGCTTCCTCGGATTTGAATAACAGAGTGGTCGTCAATCTCATGGTGAATGGTGTAGAGAGTGATAAGAGATACAGCGTCGAAAAGACTGAGAATCAACACGCGAATGTTAGCACATTTGGCACGCCTCTCAAAGTGAACGCCGGAGACAGGATTAATTTCATTACGAAAACCAATAATCCCAAAGCCGCCACTTCCGTGGTGAGTCTACTGATCGAACTAGATCCTTTGAACAAACAGTGAACGCGTGGAAAATATTGAATTACAAACAAATAATGTGCGATTATTAAAAACAAAAAAACAAAAAAAAAGTAATGAGATTTAGAAAGATGTTCAATCTCTCTAGATCACATTACTTTATTTATTTTTTTTGTTTTTTTGTTTTTAATAATTACTCATTACTTTTTATTTATTTTTTTGTTTTTTATTTTTTTTCACACTCGTCACTCATCGAATGATCGACATCTTATTTCCGTCCGATTCGAATTGTAATTCTCTGTCCGACAGGACCAGGGCGAAGGTTTCGGTTTTTCTCGGCACGTTCCTATCAAATTGCATCTTGATCTGAATGTCTAAGACGCTACTCTTGAGTCGTTCACTCTGTTTACTGATGTCGAATACGAACATGGGCTACATCGACTTGTATTCGCCGGGAGACATGTTAGGGTTGCTCATCAATTCGTCTAGACCATGATACTTCTTTCTAAAATCAGCGGCGTCGCCGTACAGTCTGCAGAAATCGTTCTTGTTGAACGACGCATTGTAATCGATTGCTGGATATCTCGTGGCGTTCAGAAACACTAGCATGTTTCTCAAATGGCAGTGATCGAACAGCGACGCATTCTTTTCCTGAGACCCGTCCCTATCGGTCTGAAACGCAACCACGATGAAACACGGTCTCTCGGAAGCGGATTTCACCGTCAATCTCCAATCGAAGTGATTCGTGGAGGGAGGAATGCTAGCTGTGTCGCACTGTCTCATTCTAAATCCCACGGGTAATTTACTCTTGGATTCTATGATCATGTAGAGACGCGCTTTCTCCACAATCGAAGGCTCCACGTGCGGAACGAACCACGATAGCTTGTGTAGAGTTATCTTACCCGCATCGGTCACAGTGAGTCTCACTATTGCGTCATCGTTTCCTATTCGAATCAACGTCAGATTGTGTTTGAATCTGTACATGATCTTGTTGTAATCGTCCGCAAATCCGAAGACGTGTTTCAAAGGTATCCTGAACGAAAACGTTCCTTTAGGTCTGGACGTCTTGACGACGTAGTCGAATATCAAGGCGGCGCCTGCGCTAGCAGGGCCTACGGTGTCTTTCACCCACAACTGATTAAGTCCTCTGGATTTCGAAAAATCATCAGGATACGTCAAGAGTCCGAACATCATGGTGGCCTGACCGGGATGAAAAACAGATTCTATCTCTTGTCCAGATAGCATGTATTTTATGTTACTGAATAGATGCATGATGCCATTATTGGCAAGAGTAACCGTATCGTCGTCGGCATAGTCGCTCCCATCTTCCTTGGTGAGACGTGCCTGCACCACTATGTAACTCTCGCTAGGATGTATGAATAAATCTTGAGTTTTGACGTTTACCGGTTCGTATTCGTGAACCTCATATTCTTGAATACTTTCATCTTTCTCTATGCTTTGTGCTATATCTAGTATATTTGTCATTTTAAAGGATTTTTAGTTTTTTGTTTATTAATTAACTTGCTTTCTTTATCTAAAAATAGATTTTAATTATTTTTTATTATTTTTTTCTCTCTTATATATATGTGTGTAAACAAGAAAATGTTAAAGAGAGTAAATAAAAAAAAATTTGTCTTCTTCATCAAAACTTCGTCTTCTGTAATTGTTGTTCGTAAAACTTTCCGATGATCTCTTCTCCATCCAAAGCTTCGATTTCGTAAGTCACCGGATCGGTGTGAAATATTTTGATTATCACGAAGATTTCCGAGGTCCATCGAGGAGTATAACCCTTTTCGAAGTGCTTCTTATAAGCGTAGATTCTCACTCGATCACCGACCGCAAATTTCGACGTTCTAGACTTCTTCCTGATCTTAGATCTCTCAGGATATGGATTCGCGTAGACCCGTTTTTCGTTTCGAGGTTCGCTAGCTTCTGCGGGAGTCATCTTGATCGATCTGTGTTGCGTGTTGTTGTAATCTTTGACCAGACCGTTCAGAGCGTATATGTATTTCTTGGTCGAATTCGCCGTGAAGTATCTGTGCATCTTTTCCTTCATCGTTCAATTCCAACGTTCCACCACGCTGGCTTTCTCTTCGTTTTCGATCGAGTAGAGGTCTACCAATCGATGAACGTGCTTGTTGTAGAATTCCTTTCCCTTATCCACCCACAATTTGCTCGGTTTTCGAGAAGACGAGTCGAACACGCTCTTCAAAGCCTCGGCGACGCAAGGTCCCGATTTATTCTTCAAAGCTCTGATCCAACCGTATTTGGAAAACACGTCGATGACCGTCAATAGATATTTGACGCCCTCGTTCCACCTCGAAAACAATCTCATGTCGACCAAGTCGGCAGACCAAATATCATCCAGACCCTTCACAAACACCCTTCTCTTTCGAAATTTACGCACTATGGGTTTGTGTAACTCCTCGGCCAATTCGCTCATCAATAATCATTTCTTCTTCTTTTCAGATGCGCTTTTTTTTTTGAACGCCCCATCCGAATCGACGTTTCGCACCGATCAAATTGCCGACCAGTGAACGTTGTATCTTCTCTCTCCTGGTCGGATTCTATATACCTCTCAATTTCGCCAACATGTTTTTATCGCAGACATCATTGCAAGTCTTGGTGTCGGGATGTCCGGCGTAGCATAGATCTTGATCATAGATCATACGCAGCCGCGTCCACCCTATTCACAGGTTTGCTCTAAGATTTAGGAGTCAGATCAGCGTTGAGTCTCTTGTTCAGTTTCGTTCCAGGTCCCGTGAAACTGTGACCAGGCAGATGCATTTCGAAAGGTAGATTATTGATCATTTTATTCACGATGCCTTTACCTTTGCTCGCGTTCTTTTTTTGATGAATCGAGTCTTGATAGAACCACACACGTCGCAAATTCCGCGAAGCATTTGTCTGTCGTTTTTAGTTTGTACTTCTTGAGAATTACTCGTCTCGGTAACTCTCTTAGACTTTACGCAATACATTTTTTGAGAGTTATTTAAATTAATTTCATTTTTATTTTATATATAAATTTAATATTTCTTTTTTAAAAATTCTGTTCTTATTATATATATATTTTTTTTTTCAATCGCTGCTCTTGAGTTCTATCATCTTACTAAATTCCTCCCTAGCCTCATTCCTCCCCTTTTCCATGAGAGAATCCTTCATCTCTTCCTTCATGATCTGACGAGTCTTGATTCTCACGGCTTCTTTCATGGCATCGTATTTCGTTTTCTCGCTCAATATTGTGAAGTATTCTCCGTCTGATATCCTACCATCTTTCAACGCCATCGAGATCATTTCGGATATCGTGTCGATCTTGGAGTCGGCCAAGACGTGAATCTTTTCGTGTTTCCTTGCCTTCAGATATAATTTTCTACTCAAAAAGTTTCTGAGCGTGCTAAACAATCCGGCGGCGAGAGCCACTCCTTCTATGGTCAACATGATCGGAATGCCGACCGTGGTCGACAACAATCTGATGCCGGCCACGTGTAAACCCATGGAAATCGTGATGAGTGTCGTGTCGACCGCGTTGACGAATTTCAGGAAATGCGAATACTTCTTCTTGAGAGAACGGCGAGAATCTCTCTCTCGATTCAGATACAATTGGATTCTACTGATTTGATCGATGTGATACCTCTCTCCTCTTTTTTTTCTTCTAGCGACGGTGCCGTTGGCAAAACTCCGTTTGGCTTCTCATCCTCGTCGTCATCTAACGTCGGATACAATTTATTTCTGGTTCTCATTGTTGTGTTTTTTTCTTTCTAATATTAGATAAAAAATTTATGTGTGTATTTATTTTTATTTTCTATTCTCCCTTATTTATATCAACGAGAAAACTTAGACGTATGCTTCATTGAACAATAATTTTATGATGCATCCCTTGTCTTCTAAAGTCAGACTTCGACGCCCCAATTTCAGTTCTTCCGAAACTGTGGGCTTGTCTCGATTCTTACAGAAGAGTAATCTCTTCCAAAACGTCATCACTTTGTCGAATCGAACACGTTCGAACGCTGGTTCGAAATACTTGACGACCATATCTTCCCTTTCCATCGTCAGACATGAATAATTCTCATGATCGAAGTCTAGGTGATTCCGACATCCGACGCATCGTTCTAACAAGAGGCGACCTAGTTGTTCATTCACACAGAATGCGTAGGCCCTCATCAGCATTTTTAAAAGATACCTTGCTCTAATAATCTGGGAAGTGTCCATGATTTACGTATTTTTTATTATCTATTCGAGTTGATATTTTATTTTTTAAATAACTATTTATTTATATATTTTTTTCTCTCCTATATATATCAGTCACTTTTTTATTTCCTCTCTTCAAAACCGATTCTATCACGATTCGTCTCACAAAACTCAAGAGATGAATCGGCAAATCGTTTTCACCGATCAAATCACACCCTATACCATCCGAAACGCGATCGCGAACGTGGTGTCTCAGAACCTGCAAACCATCATTTTTCGATGTATCGGATGCTCAAATCGGTTTTAAAACAAAAATCCTCGATGAGTAACTACACTTTACACCACTTTTCACCGTTGGCGAACGTCGAAAAAACGTTTTTGAGGTCGATTTTTCCTGTCCTAGAATCCGCAAATGGGTTTCCCCGATCGGATCACCCGTTGGTGAACGTATGTGTCCCGGAATCCGCAAACCACTTTTTGATGCTGTCCTAGAAGCCGCAAAACGTTTTTTGCTCACGTTCACCAACGATAGATCGATGGTCTAATCTGCGATGGGAACGTAGAGAAAAATTTTTAAATTACGTTTTCTTAAAATTTCGTACATTTTTTTACTTCTGAGCGATGTTTTGAATCTACACGTTCGCCAACGGGTATTTGAACATTAAAAGTGCGATCTGTGGGCCTCAAACCAATTGCGGTTTCTGGGACACCATGAAAAAACGACATTTTTGTACACGTGTACACGATTTAACATTGAATCCCTATGGCGGTACACGTACATGTACGTGTACATGTACATGTACGTGTACATGTGTCCTGGAATCCGCAAAATATACCTACTCATGTTTTTCGAGGATTTCTCTACTAACATCTTGTACATTTTCAAGAAAAATTGGCCATTCGCAGGTCTTGGTGTGACATTACAATTTTCATAGACAAAATATTCTGGTAAGCGTTTGTTAACTCTCCATAGGCTCTCAAACATTAAAAATATGATAAAATGGGCTGTTTTCACGTACCCACAACACCCAAGGTGTAGTGGAGAGATAAACATAACTTCCTTTATTGGAAGCACAATTCGCCGAGGAGTATTTCTGTAAGTAGTAAGGGTTTTCAAAAAACCAACCCTTAACCCGTTTGGATCTGGTTAAACAATGATACCCATCAAAAGCTTAAAAATAATGTTTTCCCTAGATTTTTCTGAAAACATCTTGTAGATGTTCAAGAAAAAATGGCAATTCGCAGGTTTCGGTGTAAAATCACAAGTTGCATAGAAACTATATTCTCGTTAGCATTTCTTAACCCTCTACAAGCTGCCAAACATCAAAATTTTACATCCATTTGAAATAAAATGGGGTATTTTCAACTAGCCGCAGCACTCAGTGGGAATGTGTCAAACAAACGTAACTCTTTCTCAGGACATCAATAAAGGCAATTCAGTGATATAGATAAAAACAATTCTTCAGACACTCTGGGATCATGGAAAAGCATGGAATCTCATCTGGAAAAGCCATGATTCTCCAGAATCATTAAGTTTAGTTGTCAAATGAATTTCTGAGTGTCCTTCTAATAACTGTTTTATAGACGTGAAGGCATGTTAAAAACACAGAATGATACGCACGTGTGAATTGGCTAATCCATATGGCACGAGTGCCATATCGATTAACCCATTCACATGCGCGCGCCGTTCTGTGTATCTCTTTCAAGATTAAAAAGAACATCGGAGTGGATGTCTCTACCGTCGTGTTATGTGCCAATACGTGTTTTATTTTAGTTATAATTATAGTTAGTTAGGTATAGCTGTTATAGTCAGTCGACCGATAGGAAGTAGGCAATAGAGATGTAGAAACAAACTTTCCCAAAGTCGTAAAGTTACTCAAATTCACCAAAAGTTAATTTTGGCTTCCCAATTATGTGCATTGGACATTTATTTTCATTTCGGTGTAAAAATCAATACTTTGGGTCGAATACGTGTTTTACTTTAGTTAAAGTTATAGTTAGTTAGTCTTTTCCCTCTGGAAAAGACTCTTGTTTTTCTATGGATTATTTTTTTTTTACTTTTTTCCCCACACATTTGTCCGTACCATTCTGAAACCATTTTCGAACCGGTTTTCACACAATTTTTGCACACGAGTAGAGGGGCATCAAATCTACAAAATACTCTAAAGCGGAATTTTCGATTTAACCCTTCTTTCGCCAGAATTAACAAACACCTGTCAAAATTAGGGTTTATTGTCACTTTCTCAAAACACATCATGTAGTTTGTTTTTAAACATCCATCATTGTTAGACCTGACTATGACACTATAATTGACATACAAGAGATATTGCGCTAAGCGTTTCTTAACCCTCCACAGGCTGCCAAACATGAAAATGTTAATGAAATGGGCTTTATTTTGGCATCCACAGCACCCAAAGGGTACACTAGAGATAAACATGACTTCCCTTATTGGAAGTGGAATTCATCACGGATCGTTTTTCTAAGTAATAAGGGTATTCAATCTAACCAGGCGTTAACCCGTTTGGGATTGGTTAAACAGCAATACCCCTCAAAAACTAAATAATTCATGTTTTCCGTGGAGTTCTCTAAACGAGTCTTGTAGATGGTGTGACATTACAAGTTGCATGGACAAAATGTTCCGGTAGTAGTTTTTAACCCTCCACATGCTCTCAAACATCGACATATTTAGACAAAGGCCTGTTTTCGGCCACCACAGCACCCACAAAAACAAGTATTAACCCGTTACCCATGAAAAGCTTAAAATTGAAGTTTTCCCTAGATTTCTCTGAAAACATCATGTAGATATTAAAGAAAAAATGTCCATTCGAAGGTCTTGGTGTGACTTTACAAGCTGCATGGAAGAGATATTCTTGTTTGTGGTTTCTTAACCCTCTACAAACTGACAGACATTCTAAATGTTAGATACATTTGAGATAAAATGGTTATTTTCAGCACTTAGTGGGTATTTGTCAAATAAACATAACTCCTATTGTCGCACTTAGACTTGTCGGACGATGATTTTGATATTAACCCTCTCCTCCAATAATGGTGGTTTTAATCTAAACACTTTTTTATCAAACTGAGTCATTTGAGACCACTGGGTTACATCCAGTCCAATGTCGTTAAAAATGGTTTCTCTTATTTTCAGAAACGCAAGGCAGCGACGTAACTCATGGTGAAGGCAATCACAGAGGTAAGCATATGTTTTTGCTGTTACCTTCTACTAATTGTAACGGCCAAGATGAGACAATGCTATTTACACAAAGTGCCATTCACATTGTATTTATTTTTATATTGCTGTTTAAGATCACATATGTTTGCACAATGGCTAATCGTGACCGCAACATGAAGATAAAGTCATGTTTCATCAATCGTCTATACCCATGTTGCCCATTTTAAAGGACTTCCACCCCAAGCATTGGTCGCTGGGTCCTATTTTACCAGTAAAGCAGAGGTTGTTTACCACTGCATTAAGCAGTACCTATCCTTTGTTAAACAGCTTTCGATATAAATATACATCACGCATGCCCTTCCTGTATACACATCATTAGGCTTTTCCCTCTGGAAAACACTATTGTTTTTCTACAGATTATTATTAGGCTTTTCCCTTTGGAAAAGACTCTTGATTTGATTTTCTACGGATTATTATTTTTTTTTTTTTTTGGGGGGGGGGGGGGGGGGGGTTTACACATTTTGTCCGTACGATTCTGAAATCATTTTCAAACCGATTTTCACACAATATTGCACACGCATAGAGGGGCACAAAATACAAAAATGCACCAAATCGGAATTTTCGATTTAACCCTTCTTTCACCAGAATTGGCATAAAACTGTCAACATTTTCTCAAAATGCGTCCTGTAATTTTTTTGTAAACATTTATCACCGTGAGACCTCACTGTGACACTACACTTGATGTACAAGCGATATTGGGCTAAGCATTTGTTAACCCTACACAGGCTGCCAAACATCGAAATTTTGATAAAATGGGCTGCTTTGGGGTACCTACAGCGCCCAACGGGTACACATGGAAGAGGAGTTCACTGATGATACCCCTGAAAAGTTTAAAAATTCATGTTTTTTGTGGATTTCTCTAAACGAGACTTATAGATTCTGAAGAACAATTGGCCATTTGCAGGTCTTGGTGTGACATTACAAGTTGCATGGACAAAATATTCCGGTAAGCGTTTGTTAACCTCCACAGGCTCCAAACATCGAAATTTTGAGAAAATGGCCTGTATTCGGGCACACACAGCACCCAACGTGTACATCAGTTAAATATAATCTCCTTTATGGGAAGTGCAATTCACTGAGGATTATTTTTGTGAGTAATAAAGCTATTCAAAAACCAAGCATTAACCCATTTTGGGCTGGCTAAAGAGCAATACCCCTAATAAGCTTTCAAATTCATGTTTTCCGAGGATTTCTCTAAAATCTTCTTGTAAATTTCCAAGAAAAATGGGCCATTCATAGGTCGTGGTGTGATATTACAAGTTACATGGACAAAATATTCCAGTAAGCGTTTGTTAACCCTCCTCAGGCTCTCAAACATCAAAACTTTGATAAAATGGGCTGTGTTCGTGTACCCACAGAACCAAATATGTAGTGGAGACTTAAACATAACTTCATTATTAGAAGTGGAATTCACCGTGGTTTAATTTGTAAAGGTATTCAAAGGTATTCAAAAAAAACAATCCATAACCCGTTTTGGGCTGGTTAAACAATGATACCCATCAAAAACTTAAAATTCATGTTTTTCCTGGATTTTTTTTGAAAACATCATGTGGATTTTCAACAAAAAATGGCCATTCGCAGGTCTTGGTGTGACATCACAAGTTTCATGCAAAAAATATTCTCGTTTGCGTTTGTTAACCCTCTACAAGTTGCTAAACATTAAAATTTTAGATACATTTGAGAGTAAATGGGCTATTTTCATATTTCAGACAGTGAAACCACTCAGTGGGAATGTGTCAAACAAACATAACTCCTTTTGTCGGACTTAGACTTGTCGGACGACGATACTGATATTAACCCTCTCCAACAATAATGATGGTTTTAACTTAAACATTTTTTTATCAAACTCAGTCATTTGAGACTACTATGCCCACCGTTCTCAGGCACTTCAGTGATACATTTAAAAACATTTTGATAAAATGGGCTGCTTTCGGGTACCCACAACACCCAATGTGTACCCTGGAGATAAACATAATCTCCTTTGTTGGAAGTGGAATTCACCTAGAACCATTTTTGTAAGTAATAAAGGTATTCATAAAACCAAGCCTTAGCCCGTTTTAGGCTTGTTAAACAGCGATACCTATCAAAAGCTTAAAAAAATCATGTTTTCCCTGGATTTCTATAAATACATCTTGTAGATTTCAGGAAACATTGGGCTTTCAAGGTCTTAGTGTGACATTACAAGTTGCATGGACAAAATATGCCGTAAGCATTTGTTAACCCCCCATGGTGCCTAAACATCAAAATTTTGATAACCTGGGCTGTATAAGGAGACCAACAGCATCCAATGGATATGTAACAGAGAAACATAACTTCTTTTATCAGACGCAAAATTTATAGGGAAAATTGTTTGTATGTAGTAAGGGTATTCAAAAATCAAAGTCTTAACCCCTTTTGGGTTGGTTAAAGAGAGATACCCCTTAAAAGATTAAAACTCCCAGTTTCTATGGATTTTTCCAAACGCTTCTTGCAGACATTGCAGACAAAATTACCATTAGCAGGTCTTTGTCTGACCTTACATTTTGCATAGACAAAATATTTTATTAAACCTTTGTTAACCCTCCACGGGCTGCTAAACATCAACATGTTGATAAAATGGGCTGTTTTCAGGCACCATCAGCACCCAATGGGTATGTAAAAGGTAAACAAAACTTCATTTACGGCACGTAGAATTTACAAATGATTATTTTTGTAAGTAGTAAGGGTATTTAAAAAAAATGAGGCTTAACCCTTTTGGACGTGTTAAGGAGAGATGCCCATTAAAAGCTTAAAATTTAATTTTCTATGCATTTCGCTATCTGCCTGTTGGCGATTTTCAAGAAAAATTGGACTTTGGCAGGGCTTGGAGTGGTATTACAAGTTGCATGGATAAACTATTTCTCTAAACTTTTGTTAAACCTCTACAGGTTACAGAACATCAAAATTTTAATAAAATTGGCTGTTTTGGGACACCAACAGCACCAAATGGGTATGTAACAGATAAACATAACCTCTTTTATCGGACGCAGAATTCACCGGGGATAATGTTTGAAAGCATTAAAGGGTATTCCAAAAACCAAGCCTTAACCATGTTTTGCCGAATTAAAGACAGACAGCCCTTAAGTACTTAAAGTTCACATTTTCTGTGGATTTCTTCAAGTGGTTTTCACAGATTCTCAAGAACAAATAGACTCTTGAGAAGCGTCCAGTAACCCCCCCCCCCCCCCCCCCACAAGCTGCCAAGCATCAAGGTTTTAGATAAATTTGAGATATAATGGGCTGTTTGCAACACTTAATGGGTATGTGGCAAACAAACATAACTTCTTTTGTCGGACACAGACTTCTCGGACACTAATATTGATATTATCCCTCTAAACCAATAATCATGATTTTAACCTAAACTTTCTTTTATGAAACTGGGTCATTTGAGACTATTATACCCACTTTTCTTAAGGCATCAATAAAGATACTTTAGTGTTACAGTTACTTTCCCTAAAAGGAAAAGACATTTGTTATTCTTCTCGAAAAAAATATTTCTTTTTTCTTTTTTTTTTTTTCTTCCAACTCTTTGGAGAAGACGATTTCTCGAAGGCTTTCTTACAGATTTTTCTGACATCTTGCTTGGTCATAGACGTACATGTATATAAGTTGTAGGTCTGTTAAGCTTTTCACCTTCATCTAAGCACTCTGAATGCCCCAAAAGGCCCCCAAAACGCCCCAAACTTCTTGGACCAATATCTCCTGGGCTGAAAAATGGGCTAATGACCTGAAATGTTTACAGTTTTGTCATAAATACATTTTTCCACAAGGACCTAGTAACAAAAGTGTACGAAATAATTTTTTCTGCTAAACTTTTTCAAAACATCAAAAAAACCTGAAGATCGGACATTTTGGCCTGCAATCTCGGCACTGCGAATTAGCAGAACACCCGTAATGGACTGAATAGCAAGAATATAATGTATCGTTATCAGAAATGCAAAAACCATTTCGATTTTATCCACAATGAATTCAAAATGACCGCCAAACGGGGAAAAAAAGATTTTCATTGACCAATATCTCCTTTTCCGAATGGGTTAATGACCTAACATTTTCAAAGATTTGTCATAAATACACATTTCCATAACCAAGTGGTAACAAACGTTTACCAAAATTATTTTTTCTGCAAAAATGTTCCAAAACATCAAAAATAGGCCTGAAAATCAGACATTTTGGCCTGCAATCTCTGTACTGTGAACACCAGTAATAGATGGAATAGTAAGAATGAAATGTATCATAAATGCAAAATAAATTTCGATTTTATCCACGATGAGTCCAAAATGGCCGCCAAACGTGGAAAAACGCCCAAATTTTCATTGACCAATATCTCCTGGTCCGAATGAGCTAATGACCTGAAATTTTCACATATTTATCATAAATACACTTTTCCCGCGGGCGGGCTGTGTAGCACATGTTTAATGGGGCATGCAACCCATTACACACGTACTTTGCGCGGTTTTCCTGAATTAGTAGGCCATGGTCCAGGTCGAACAAGCCAAGGGAGAGTGCTACCAAACCGCCGGAAGCAGTGAAGCCACACGGGTCCCACAAAGGCACCGAGACTCACCTGCCCAGGAGAAAAATTGGGGAAGGGAAGGAAGAAGAAGGACGACCACAACCAGCAGTAGACCTCAGGGGTCCGTCGTGGTCGATAAGGCCATGATTGTCACGACCAGGTCCCAATAGCGAGATTCGGGGGCGAGGTAGCAGTAAGGCTTACTGCAACCATTTTGCACAGGCCCAGGCGGCCTGATACTTAAATGAAATCTTAATTTACAAAGGCGGCACTGCCAGTGATTTAGCAGACCAGAGCGCACCGGCCCTGCAATATGCTTATTGCTCACTTTTACTTGTGACGTGCGACCTCTAGTCCTTTGCTGGGTGCTATTTGGACGGCCCGCAACCTTCAGAAACACTCACTTTCAACAAATGAAATGCGTTGTGTCCTTGGGCAAGACACTGATTCTCGATTGCCTACGTGGGCTCAGGATGCGCTGAGTACTAAGGCGTATCGCTTGTCGATGGTGCATCTGTCGTCAACCAATGCTCAGTTGGGGAGTCTGACAGTTACTCGCCGCTGGTCGGTGGTTCTCTCCGAGTATTCCGGCTTACTGCACACGTCAAACTGCCGACACGAGATGACACTGCTTGTTGAAAGTGTCGTTAAACGCCAATAAATGAATGAATAAATAAATAAATAAATTGGAGGGCAATTCGTTCATGTCCCAGTTAAGTTTGGCTCAGACAATCGCTGTTCTAACGGGAAGAATATTCGTAACATTGGCCTGTGCCGATGCATCTTAATGGAATTCACACAATTAGCGTTTATATTATGGGAGACATAGATTACCACTAAATCACCACGGTAGGGTGTTTTCCACCCAGCAATTATTTTCGGTTCAAGGGATTTGCAGAAGGCAGAGCCAGCGGGATTTGAAAAATTGCCAGCGATGCCTAAACTTTCACTCATAAATGTTAGTGTGAGTCCGGTGTGAAATTCACCCAAAAAACTCTTAAACTATCTCCTGTGACTTGCAACCTCCATCCCATCTCTGCGATGTCCCAACCCAGTGCCCAATTGTCTTCCTGCTTTACAAACTTACGAGTGTCAGTGCCACCCCATCCCCACAGTCTAATTTTAATCTAAAGTTCCGGATAGAGAGTGACAGAGAAAGAGAGAGAGACGGTTTTTGGTGGGTGTCTGGGATGCAAACGAACCCCCTTTTACATTTTTTTAAGAACGTAGAATGCAAATGAATCCCCAAAAGCCACCAGAGATATTAAATTTAAAAATCCCACAAACCCCACGTATGTCTGCCTTCGGCACCTGCCTGGCATACCCTTTTTTCATCAAAGTAGAACCATTTTTGAAAAATACCTTATGACCCCTTGATACCAGCTTGGGGAAGGTCTATTTGGATGACGTTTTTCTGCTTTAAAATGACTTTCGAGTGATTTTATGCAAAAAAGGGAAATTCAGCATGCGCTTATAACCTTTTTGCTCCAGTTAGGGCGATGCTCAATTTTAGTGTTAAAACAGTTAGTCGACTAGTGATTGTCGCTGTCGATGCTGATATTGCCGAATATCGACTCTGGATTCGGGGGGTGGCTCGGTAGATAGAGATGAAGACTGCAAGCTGAGAGGTCTTCGGGTCGAACTCCACCTGTGGCAACCACGTTGCATCCTTGGGCAAGACACTTCACTACCATTGCCCACGTGGGGGCATGGTTGCGCTGTGTACTAAGGCGTATTACACGTCGATGGGGCACCTGTCTTAAACAACTGCTAACCCTGCTTGTGTGGTGTTAGTATGTTGGGGAGGTGACAGTTGCTCTCTTTTGCTCGGTGGTTCTCTCCGGGTACTCCGACTTCCTCCACCCTTAAAACTGTCGTGATCATGATTAGCGATTGTTCAGAAATTTGTGGCCTTAAACACCAACAAATGAATGAATAAATAAATGACTCTGGATTCTATGGCAGCGTATTAGCGCCATTTCGTTTTTTTGCGTAACTTATGTTAAATTGTAATTACAATTTAGCTAAATTGTAACTACAACTTAATAAATTGTAATTACAACTTAGGTTAAATTGTAATTATAATATAGCTTAAATTGTAATTACAATATAGCTTAAATTGTAATTACAGCTTATTTATATTGTAATTACAACTTAACTAAATTGTAATTACAACTTAATAAATTGTAATTACAACTTAGCTTAAATTGTAATAACAATATAGCTTAAATTGTAATTACAATATAGCTTAAATTGTAATTACAACTTATTTATATTGTAATTACGACTTAGCTAAATTGTAATTACTACTTAATAAATTGTAATTACAACTTAATAAATTGTAATTACAACTTAGCTTAAAATGTAATTACAATATAGCTTAAATTGTAAATGGCGCTAATACGCTGCGATAGGATTCCGATTAGTCTGAACATGTAGTATTTCATATAAAAAAACATTACAATATAACAGAATTCCAACGTAATGCCTACTGGGTTAAATCGATTGTCAGTTGATCAGTTCAGCGTGTGAAATTATCAACAAACTTTGAGATCACAGTAGACATGATGAAAGTTACCTGTGTTGCGTCGACTCTATTCAACTGGTTACACGTGTCTCAATACTGTTAACGGCATAGTTATATGAACTTCTCTCCATACGTGGTATATTTTATTATTTGTGTATAGCCCCGTCTTCGATCAGAGAGTTCCTCCTTGCGCGACGGTGTCATTTTATATGTTTTGATGCGCACCTTCGTAATTAGTGATGTGGAACAACATCTCTCGAGAGATATCAGAGACAGTCTGGACTTGACAGTGAAGAGAAACTACGCTACGCGGAAGCCACACTTCATAATTGGTATCACGGAACTAAATATTTTCCCATAGGCGACCATTATAACGTGCAGGCAAAACAAAACATGATCGCATCATTTTAATTTTGGCATTCAAATATCTTTGTCAAGTATAGCCCTTCAGACAACTTTTTCTGGCCCCAAAACAGGGGGTCATGCAACAAATAAGAGAGAAAAATTGACCGCAAGGGAAGTACCGGTCACGTGCACATATTTTTCAGGGAATTCCCTACAAAAACACACAAAATGTAAATTGTATTTTTAGGTCCAAAAGTCATCAAATCACCCTCTTTGTTATGTGGAATATTCATCAATAATGCAAGATGTCAATAGAATGCTTCAAAAAATTATTGAAACAATTTATTTTCCCAAGGCTGTTTACTTTTAGAGATTGCATCACTTCCCAGTGCAACATTTCAAGGCGGGTATTTCTAATTCAAATATGTAGTTCAGTGATACCAATTGTGTCGATCAGTTTGTATAATATAGACTCATTATTAATTTCCTCTTCTCGTTTATCTACTAAGGTCACCCTTTGGATGACCCTTACCCGACCGTACTAATATTAATATTCAGTGGGTGGATATTACATTGGTGGCAGAGTGACGGAATTTAGTAGAGAAAAGAACGGAATAGCAAAGATAATTATGATACAATAAGAATGGAGTTAGAGTCGACAGAAAGTCTGAGAGTAGATTTTCCGCTTAGTAGCGAGCGTGGAGTTTCGTGTGATGAGCTGCACGGAAGGAGCCAAGACTCTATGAGAGAGCTGCACGGAAAGACCCGAGACTCTATGAGAGATCGGCACGGGAACAGAAGGGACTCTATAAAAGAGCTGCACGGTAAGAGCCGAGACTCTCAGTACTGTCCAGATCGAGTCAGTTTGAAACGCTGGCCAAACATGCATATGAGGGAGGAAGTAAAATTGGAAAAACATTGACTAGCCAGGACAAGAGAGGTCAACTCTTTAAAAAGAGCTGGAATAGAGCGGGAGAGCCTTTATTTGATGATAAAATGCACATAAATGAAAATACTTCACATTTCATCGATTCAGCTTATGAGAGTAAACTACAATTTACACCAGAGATGGAGAATAAAGAATTTATTGGCAGACTGTCATTTAGAACAGAGTGCTCTGTTGGAAATCCCCTGTTTTCTCATCAGTGTGAGCAATGCCGAGCCGAGTTTTCTCTGCCTTCTCAATACAGATATAGGACCAGGCCAGGCGAACAGATAAGAGGTGTGGGAGAAGCATGCACAAACCTGTCAATGCAACAGGGCACTAGGAACAGGCACCTGACTGTACAATGTACACAAACAGATAACATGCTTTCAAAGATTAAAGCTGATAGTAGTCGAAAGCGACCAGTGATGAATCCACAACTTTATGATGGTACCTCATCTATTATAGACTATAAGCTGCACTTTGAAACTTGTGCAGAATTGAACCACTGGAATGATTCAGAGAAAAAGCTGTATTTAGCTGGTAGTCTTAAAGGCTTAGCCCAGCAAGTATTGTCTGTTCTTAGTGTCACTGACAGGCGAGACTATGATAAATTGATGGAAGCTTTAAGAAATCGATTTTTACCACCCAATCAAACACAAATGTGCCATGCAGAGCTTCGAGCGCGCCGGAGACGCCATAATGAATCTTTACCAGAATCGGGACAGTCAATTAGGAGAAAGGTGGCAGGGGCTTACCCGATAGCGTCACTAGAATTACAGGACACCCTTGCTAAAGATGCTTTTTGTGATGCACTTCAACAGGATAGAGACATGGTCTGGAAGATTCAGCAGTCATGACCAGTTAATTTGGAAGCAGCCATACATCTTGCAGTAGAGCGGGAAGCCTTTAGATATACCGACCCTATGCCCGGAGAACAGAATTACCATCGGGCTGTAGAATCGAATTCTGACAGAGAGAAAATATCTGAAAAGCTGGATAGACTAGGTGAAAGAGGAGAAAAATTACACATGGAAACATCTACACAAGAATTCAAAGAGAAATCAAGACAGACGGTTTTTAATCATTTAGATCAGGAAAGGAACCGAAAGAAGTCCACAGTTACATGCTACCATTGCCGAGGCCGAGGCCACATAGCTAAAGATTGTCCTATTAAGAAGAACAAGGCCAATTGTGTGCAGGTGAGAAGATGATATGGAGCAGTAAGACAACGAGTGCGACAAAACCAACAGACAGGCGTTATCTGCAAACCAGCTGAATCGGGATTGTATATTATGACGGAGATAAATAATCAGATGGCAAATGGACTTATAGATACTGGTGCCACACTATCCATAGTGTCTAAGAAAGTTTATGATAGCATAGATTATGGACACAGACCACTACTAAAGGAAATGAGAAGAGAATTGACGGCTGCCAATGGTCAAAAACTACAGAATTATGGAAAGGCTGTTTTTTAGTTCAAAGTTGGTTGCGACCTATATGAACAGGAAGGCGGAAATAGGTTCCCCGTGTATTTTAGGGCTTGATTTTCTGCAACTACATAATTGTAGCATCGATCTATAAGAGAAGACTTTGACTGTATCCGGGAATAAACACGCCACTAAACTAGAGAGCCCTATTGGAGTATATCGAATTGTACTGAGTGAAACGATTAGTGTTCCACCAAAACATGAAGTAATTACTACAGGAATAGTGCAAAGCAAAGATCAGCACGTTCCGGATTCTGGGATGATAGAACCAGAACTGAAAATGGCAGAGAAATATCACATCTGGGTATCTAAAGCATTAGTTAATACAATGGACGATAAGGGAGTGGTCCCTGTCCGGCTGCTAAACCCCACATCAGAGACACAAGTATTGTGCAAGAATACAACCATTGGTAATATTAACACTGTGGAAGTGAAAGAGAGAAGTGAAGAGTCTGGTGATAAGACCAGAAGTAATGGAGACATCCCAGAACATTTGCAGCAATTGCGATGTGATTCTATGGGTGAGTTAACTAGCGAACAGTCCGAGCAACTCAAGAATTTCCTATTGTGTAAGCAAGATGTGTTCGCGAAATCATCAGATTTGGGATGTACTGGCAAGGTCCGACATGCTATAAAAACGGGAGACACAAAACCACTAAAGCAAAGACCACGCAGGGTATCACTTCACCAAAAGAAAGAGATAGATAAGATAGTAGATGATCTGTTAAACCGGGATTTGATTCAACCATCTACAAGCCCGTGGGCAAGTCCAATAGTGCTTGTGAAGAAAAAGGACAAGTCCCTGAGATTTTGCGTGGACTACAGAGCTTTAAACCAGGTGACAGAAAAAGATGCCTACCCCATTCCTCATATCAATGAAACATTGGATTATTTGACCGGGGTAGAATGGTTTTCCACATTGGACCTAATGGCCGGATATTGGCAGGTACAGCTGGAACCAGAAGGTCGTACGAAGACAGCATTCACGACCCAAAGCAGGCTTTTCCAGTTCCAGGTCATGGGGTTTGGTCTCACAAATGCCCCTGGAACGTTCGAACGTTTAATGGAGAGCGTGTTAGCGGGTTTGAATTATGAAACATGCTTAGTCTACCTGGATGACGTCCTGATGCTTGCAAAGTCGTTTGAAGACCATTTGGAACGATTGCAAGAAGTGATTTCTCACTTAAAAAACGCTGGGCTGAAACTAAAACCAAGCAAATGCCATCTATTCAAGAGACAGGTAGAATACCTAGGGCATATCGTTTCCCATGAGGGGGTGTCGACAGATCCTGCCAAGCTGAAAGCCATTCGTGAGTGCCCTGTTCCAAGTAATTTGTCGGAGCTCTGGAGTTTTCTAGGACTCCCTGGTTACTACCGTCGATTTGTTCCACAGTGTGCAAAGATTGCAGCTCCATTACACCAGTTGACTGAAAAAGGGTGAAAATATATATGGAGTGAGAGTTGTCAAGCAGCATTTGAGGAATTACAGAGAAGATTGACAGATGCGCCCATACTTGCTTACCCTGATGCAGAGAAAGACTTCATTCTTGACACTGATGCAAGTCAGCTTGGAATTGGCGCTGTTTTGTCTCAAGTTTTTGAAGGAAAGGAGTGTGTCATTGCATATGCAAGTCGCACATTAACCAAAGCAGAGCGAAACTACTGCAAAACATGAAAGGGGTTACTAGCAGCAGTAAGCTTCATCAAGCACTCCAAATCTTATATATATGGAAGAACCTTTTTAGTGAGAACTGGCCACTGAGCACTCAGGTGGCTGCTTAACTTCAAGAATCCAGAAGGTTAGCTTGCTCGCTGTTTGGAGCAACTTTCCCTGTATGACTTCAAGATTGAGCATCGAGCTGGAAGGTTTCACAGCAACGCCGATGCTCTTTCATGGTCCCATGTATACAGTGTGGTCGAAAGGGGGAAAATGAGCTAAATTCCTCAGCAGATGCTTCAGTCAACATGGTCAGTGAGTAGGTAATAAAGGCCGTTTCTGGACCACTTGTACAGTGTACCATACACGTACATGTACACGTACATGGTGCATTTACCATCGTAGGATTCAGTGTTAAATCTCACGCTTGTTCACAAAAAATGTCGTTTTTTATGGTGATCCAGAATCGGCTATTATTTTGAGACTCCTAGATCGCACTTTTAACGTTCAAATACCCGTTGGCGAACGTGTCGAATGTACACATTTTTCAAAAAAGTGAAAAATGTATGAAATTGTAGATTTTTTTTTTCTTAAAAATTTTTGTTTACGTTCCCATCGTGGATTATACCTTCAATCTATCGTTGGTGAACGCGAAAAAAAACGTTTTGCCGGTTCTAGACCAGCATAAAAAAAACGGTCTGCCGATTCTGGACCAGTGTCCCAGAATTGTCAAACAGCTTTTGAGGCTCAAGTGGGGGGAATACCCATATTGGGATTTTCCAAACTCAACAGAAAAAAACTAAGTTTTTTTGGAAAATCCTTACTGTATAAACTTACTGAGAACGTCATTTGTCACGCTCGAAATGTATTACAGGTTTTTATTCAAATGAGCGTCAATTGTCAGTTAAATAGTTTAACTAAAAACTATTCTATGGATGAAAGCGGAAACAGTTCAAAAGATTAATTGATATGATTTAAACGCGTTTTTTGAAAACCGTTACATTACTGAGGTGTTTACTTATGATTTTGATTATCAGATGTAATTATTCTCAAATGCGTTAAATCAGAAACCGGTTTCTTATGTACTAAAACTTTCAAACTTTTCAAAGTTCTCCAGTTCGCCATTGAGCGAATAATCTGTGATGCGATTTTGACGCATTCAGAGGCAAAATGCATTTATAGAGGTTTATAATGTAAAATGTTTTTCCTCAACTGGTTTTTAGTTATTATATGAAAGACAGAAGATTTTATTTACTTAAAACATAAAAAATATTATACATTTAATTTTGAAAATAATAAATAACTTACATTAGCATACTCAAAGGAAATATTAATAATTTAAAAAACGAAAAAAATGTTTTTACAGATGGATGCTAAACGCCGAGATCAGCTTTTAAATGAATATGAGCGTGCCAAGAAGTGCATTCAATCGGCTGACTGAAGCAGACGTCTTGGAGAGATCAAACTCAAATGCGAGACCACAAAAATATTTAAACCTGTGACGGAGGTTCAAGAGCGAAGCAAGAAGGAGATAGTTGAAGAATTGAGACCCATAAAAGAGGGTTCTTTGAGAATGGGTTCGTTGCCCGGTAGTTTTACAAACCAGTATTCGTTTCAATCTACACCAGATTACGTTCCCATGAGAATCGAAACCGACGTGAGGGAGAGCGATGATAGAGCTTCGACTATCACCACTGATAGCGTCGCGTTGTCTGAGGATGGTGGTAAGAGAGATCTGTTGTATGGATTTTATAAGGATTCGGACGGTAGAACTTTTGTGGGTGACACAGAAGTGGAAATAGATGATGATGAATTAACTGTCGGTTCGAAAAGGTACGAATTAACTTCTGGACTGTGCAAATTGCTCCTTTACGACAAGCCTAGTGATTACACGGAACAGGATTACAACAATTACAGCGACATTCTGGTTCAGATCAACGCCATGAAGAGAAATAATGATGACAGAGAGACGAGACATAAAGCCAGCAGAGGTTACAAGTGACGAAAGTGGTGAAACGTATATGGAATTCGCATAAGAAGTTCGTCGAATCGGTGACTGGTAAAGGGGTGGAAACCACTTTTTTCCGAGCGATTCTGACGCTCTGTCTCAGAGATTGAGTTTGTTGATGGCAAGTAGACGCGCTGGTAACACAGGATTACATAATTAGATAGTTAGCATATGTGACGAATTGTTAAGACAGAAGGTTTTGAAAAAAAACCATGATAAAAGGCTGATGAACGAATTGAAGGATTAATGTATATAATAAGTAGAGAGAAACAAACAAACAAACAAAAATATATAAAATAAAAACAGTAAATTTTACACTAGAATAATAAAAAGTATTTAAACAACAAACGATTTACCAGTGAAAACAAAATATATATTATAAAATAAAATATGCTGGTGATAAAGAACAGGGTATACGTTAGAACTTACATTCAAGGCGGTTCTGGCATCATCGATTCTATAATGCGAGCGTTCACGAGCGATGCAGGTAGAAAACTCGCATCGACCGCGTTTGAGGTCGGTAAGAAGACGGCTTTGGATGCTGGTAAGAAAGCCGCTTCCGAAGCCAGTGGTAGGATAGCTTCTATGGCTGGCAAGAGGGCAGCCGACGTGTTGATCAACAAGTTGATCAGTCCACCGGCGAAGCGAGCTACGTTAGAGCGAACGCCGAAAAGTTGGAAAGATTTTAAGGATGCTGTGGTACTCATACAAGATTTAGCCAAAATGACGAGTGGATCTGGACTGAAGAGAACTCGCGACAGTGTAATATGAATAAATAATAATATTAAAAACTGAGTTTGAAAAAAACATAAAAAATTGTGTTTGAAAAAATCTAAAATAACAAACAAACAAAAATAAACAAAGATGAACATTAAAGATATGTCTTGGAACGACGCCGCGACCAAGAGGTCGAATAATGAGTTCTTTCCTAAAAGCTTAAGAGGCTTGATATTGGGAAAATCGAATTGTGGAAAGACCAATCTGTTGATGAATCTGCTGTCCCAACCCGACTGGTTGGATTATGACAGATTGTTTGTGTTTGGCAAGAGCTTGTTTCAACCCGAATACAGATTGCTTCTAGAGTGCATGGATCGTAGATTGCCCAAGGACGTCATAGCCAGAATCTTTGACAGTAGGGAGGAATTCAGCAAAAGTGAAGCTTTTCTTTCGACCATTTTGGACGGTGCGGCGATGGAATTGATGAAAAGAAATGCATCTTCGAACGTTGAGTGTCGATTTTATGAGAACGCTAGTGACGTTCCGGATCCTAGAGAATTGAAATCGGAAGATAAGAATCTCATGATTTTCGACGATCTGCTTTTGGGGAGACAGAACCGATGCGAATCGTATTATGTTAGGGGTCGTCACAGCAACGTGGACTGTTTCTACCTGTCGCAGAATTATTTTCGATTGCCCAGACAGACGATAAGGGAGAAAGCTAATTTTCTATGTCTCTTTCGCCAAGATCTCAAGAATCTCAATCACATCTACAGCGATCACGTCGCAAACGACATGAGCGCGGCGGAATTCAGGAGATTCTGCAAGAGGGTTTGGGATGGGGGACTTTACAATTTCGTTGTGATCGATTTGACAAGCGAATTTAATCGCAGAAAATATCGGTGCAGATTTGACAAGTTTTATGTTTCTGATGATAATAAGATAGAGCGTGAAAATAAAAATTAGAAAATAATAAATCTTCAAATAATTAGTTTTGAAAAAAAATAAAATTAAATATAATGTTCAAACAAGGAGAATTGTTAGAATGGATAGCCGAGAATACGGCTGCAAAACAATCCATTCAAATCGTGGTGAGTGGCGATTCGACTCGATTTGCGACGAAATTCGAACCTTCCATCGAATTGAATAGAGAGAAAAGATACAAGATGGCATTGGTGAATCTGGAGACTTATTATTCCTTTCCCAACGTCACCGAAAAGAATAACTCATTCAAGTATTCTGACGGAGTGGATTGGTTGGAGATTCGAATTCCCAAAGGAAGTTACGACATAGACGATTTGAACAATTACATTCAGACGCGAATGAAGACGGATGGAAAGGGAAGCAACAAGATCAGACTCACTCCCAATCCTAATACCTTACAGACGATGTTGGATTTGGAAGATAATTTTCTAGTAGATTTCAATACGGATGATTCTATAGGCAAGATGCTGGGATTCGATCGAAAGATGTATCGAGGCCAAGCGGCATCTGAAAATGCGGTCGACATTCTTGCAGTCAATAGCATTCTGGTGAACGTGGATGTGATTGCTGGAAGCTACGTGAATGGTAGCGCTCAACTGACGATCTATTCCTTCTTTCCAAACGTGTCGCCTGGTTATAAGATCGTGGAATGACCTCGAAATTTAGTTTATCTACCAGTGATTTTAGACACGTTGTATAGTCTCAAAACCACGTTGACGGATCAAAATGGTGAACTGTTAGATCTTCGCGGAGAGAGGGTGATGATACGATTTCACATAAGAGAAATATAAAAGCAAGAAAAAAAAAATATTGTGTATATATATATATAAATAACAAAAATAAATAAACGCAAGATTAATTTTACAAAAATTATTTAATATATATAATTATCATTAAAACAAAAAAAACAATTGAAGAAAATATACTTAAAAAAAAGAATTAGACACAATACTTGGTTAAAAACGTGAACATATCTGCAGGACAGAGGAAGAAACTTAAGAGAGCGTTAAGAACTTGAGGCAAGGCAGTGAGATTCAAACTCACTCACGAAGATCTGACGAGTGGCGGTCAGGATTCGATCGCCTGGACCAGAAGTCAAATCAAAAGGATGGAGAAAGCGATTCGTGATGGAAGAGGGTTGACGGTGAAATTGAGTCCCGCTCAATTGAGATACAATTTGAGAATGACAGGTGGTTTCCTACCATTATTGGCAGGAATAGCCGCAAAAGCATTACCCTTTGCCGCAAAAGCATTACCCTTTCTCGGAAAGACTCTCGATGTGGGAGCTCTCACGGGACTCACGAGTTCGGCAGTTGAGAAATTAATGAGTGGCAGCGGACTGTTTTTGAAGAAGGGAGGAGCCGTGTGTCGCGACCACGTAGATGACAGCGGTAAAGGATTGTATCTAGAACCCGTCAGAGGTGACAACTCTTTGAGTGGAAACGGTCTCTATCTGAAGAGTGGACGGAACATTGAGCGACTCGGCAAGGGTTTGTTGTTTGGTGAGAATTTGCCATTTAAGAATATACCGATTTTGAATATGTTATTATAATGTAAAAAAATTATATAATTATATAAATATAAAATATAAATCATAGAAAGTATAAAATAATATAAAATGGATAAAAAGGTGGAAAAACAATTAGACGATAATGATGAATAGCGTGAGATAGAGTGTGAAAAAGATGTGAAAAAACGATTAAACACTAATGATGGATATCTTAGGAAAGAACTGATAAAAGAGTTAAATAAAGATTGGGATATGCGGTTGAAATTTAAAAGAATGAGACGTTTTCCACCGTTACCACTATCTTTTGAAGAGAATGGTAATGATGTGAGTGTTACCGAGAGATGCACAACATTCGTTCATAATTATGATTCGGATAAACAAATGTGTTCTTATAAAAACGTAGCATATCACAAAAAAAAAAAAGAAAAGAAGAATCAACGCTGAAATTTTAGAAAAAAGGAAACGTTATTATAATATATGGGCAATAGTGAAGAAGGAAAACAAAAAAAACAAAAAAAAGTAATGAGATCTAAAGATGATCTCATTACTTTTTTTTCCTTCTTCTTCACTAAAAATCAATCTCTCTATTGTTTATATTTCCAAGTCCATTATTAGCATGTTGACACTCGTGTTTTCTCCTTTTTCGAAAATGTGTTGAATGTTTATCTTTACTTTTTTAAGTTTTTTTACATCGGTGAACGTGCTCTCACCACCCAATTTGTCCAAGAGTTCGAGTGAGATTTTTGGATATATGTAACTTCCATAGAACAACGACAAATCATCCTTGTCGAATTCTCTGTCTTCGGCGATGATGATATTCTGCAGATCGCTTTCGTAGTTGTAAAACAAATTGAGCATGGCTTTGTCCAATTTCAAAGGCATGTTGTATCTATCGTAGTAGCGCTCTAAGCTCTTCGTCTCGACCTCGCTCAATTCGATGGAATCGTGTCGTTGTAATCTATAGATTTTAAAAAACTGAATTTTTTACACATTTCGACTCATTTCAATTTCAATTCGCATCTTTTAGGTGTTATTGTCATGATCGATTATTTGTTTTTTTGTTTTATGAATTCTTGCAAATAATATATATTTTAAATTTTGTATTTAAATAATAATTTGTTAGAAAAGTTTGGGTTTTTTTTACTCTTTATATATATAAAAAAAGGTTTTTTTGAATTTTTTAATTTTCTTTAACATAAAAATTTTTTTTGTAAAAGTTTTTTTCTCCTTATATATAAATAAAAAGTAAAATTTTAACATCCTTTTTTTCTCGTATTAATTCAATTTTTTTCACATTAAGGAACATAAAAAAATTGATTAATTTCATAAAAAAAAAAAATTTCTCATTAAAGAAAATTAAAATTAAAAAAAAATCTTTTTTTACATATATAAAGAGTAAAAAAACCAAACTTTTTTAACAAATTATTTAAATACAAAATTCAAAAAAAAAAATATTCTTACAAATGGAGCAAACAAATAAAAAAAATGGAAAATTTAAATGAGAAAAGTGTACCGCAGTTAAACGAGATTTGTAAACTATTAAAAATTCCACATTTCAGAAATCATAGAACTAAATCAAAAAAAATTGAAGTCATACAGGAATATTTGCGAAAAGATGGAAAGGCAAATGAAATGTCGATAGCAACGATGTCAAAAAATGCATCGGTTGTGAAAAATGAGAAGAATAAAAAGATAGTAAAAGGAATCGAAATGCCGATGTCGAAAAAAACCAAAAACGTTTCGATTGTGAAAAATGAGAAGACGACTAAACGAAAAGCCGTTGAAGAAGAACTTCAAGTTTCCAAAGAAAAGAAAAGAAAAACTAAAACAAAAACGAGTGATGCACATCAGATTCTAGACAAACGAGATATATCAAGCGAAATTCAACGAGCAATCGACGAAGGGAAAGGAGAAGAATATGTAGCACGACTCGTCACGGAACTATTCCAATCGAAGCCTGTAGAACGGGAGAGTGCGATCAAATGCATTTTTAAAACTTTTGACGTGGTTCCCTTGTTCAAGAAAATCGATCCGAAATTGTTTATGGAATGGGTGAAGAAAAAAGTATTGGATTTGTTTTGCAAACACATGAACGTGGGACTAAAAATTAAGATGATACTCCATTGTGTGATGAATAAAATCGATGTGAAGTCTGACGAGAGCATCGTGAAAAATGCATATATCAGATCTAACGTCGAAGCCGTACTTCGAGGTTCAGATTTATCGGATGTTTTCGAAAAGATGAAAGCTAAGATGCTGACGTCTCTCATGAATTATCAACATGAAGGTAGTAATTGGATGTTCGATGAGGTGTTGAAACTCGAAATTCATATAATTAAAAACGATTCGTTGAAAGGGTCTTCCTACGTGGAATTACCATATTTTTTAGCTAAAAAACACTCTGTGGTCAATGTGAGAAATAAAGATGATCAGTGTTTTAAATGGGCAGTCACTTCCGCTTTATACTCTGTCAAAATGCACTCCGATAGAGTTTCTCGTTACGAGGAGACTTCTAAAAATGTCGATTGGACCGGAGTGACTTTTCCAACACAGTTAAAATACATCGAACTTTCGAGGCTCAAAATCCCACCGTAGCGGTGAATGTCTTGGGATATGACGATGAAAAATGAATGATCTATCCTCTCAGACAGACTTCGTATCTCGAAAGAGAAAAGACGATTATTTTATTATTGATTTTGAATGGTGACAATCGTCATTATTGTTGGGTTAAAAATCCGAGCCGATTACTGTCGAGACAAAATAATGAACATGAACATAAGATATGTTTATGTTGCAACTGCATGAACACGTTTCAGAGCGAAAAATCGTTAGTGAAACATCAGGAATATTGCAACGAAAATCAAGGTGTCAACATCGAAATGCCCAAACCTAACACCATCGTGAAGTTTGAAAATCGCAATAGAAGGTTAAAAGTACCATTCGTCGTGTACGCTGATTTCAAATGTTTCACCATGAAAATGAGTTCCTGCCAACCTAACGCTCTTCAAACTTACGTCGAAAGATATCAAAAACACACCCCTTCAGATTATTGCATTTATGTGAAATGTGCTTTCGACTCACAACATGACATGGGCCCCTTCATCTACACGAAACAGTGCGAAGACGACGACATGGCTCAAAGGTTCGTGGAAGAGTTAGAATCGAGAATTCAAATGTTATACGACAAAGCCAAAATGATCATCATGCAAGAGCAGCAGGACGAAAATAACAGAGCCACCGAATGTCGCATATGCAGACAATCGTTCAACGAGAATTCGGAGGAAAATAATAAGGTTAGAGACCACGATCATTACACGGGGCTGTATCGCGGTCCAGCTCACAGTAAGTGTAATTTAAAATATCGAGACGCTGTTTTCTATCCGGTGATATTTCACAATCTCTCAGGTTACGAAAGTCATCTGTTCGTAAAAAATCTCTGAAGAATTAAATTGCATCGCAAACAGTGAAAAAAGATACATTTCATTCACGAAATGGAAGGTCATGGAGAAGAAAAGAGTAATCGATGGAGAGACGTTGGAAGAAAAAACGAAATCCATTCGTAGAAGCATATGTTTCATCGACAGTTTTAAATTCATGTTGACCGCTCTGGAAAAATTAGTCGATAACATGAGCAAGGATAAATTTAAAATCACGAGCGAACATTTCAGAGAACGAGTAGATGTTATGTTGAGGAAAAGAGTCTATCCTTACGATTACATGAACGATCTAAAGAGATTCGACGACAGCACACTACCTTCAAAAGAAGATTTTTATTCAAAATTATACGAATCCGACATTTCCAACGAGAATTACGAACACGCTAAAAACGTGTGGAAATCAGTCAATATGAAAACCATGAGAGATTATCACGATCTCTATCTGAAGACTGACGTTCTGCTCTTGGCAGACGTGTTCGAAAATTTTCGAGATGTCTGTCATCGAAATTACGATCTGGATCCTGCTTGGTATTTCACCGCATCCAGTCTGGCGTGGGACGCTCTGTTGAAGACCACCGAAGTCCAATTGGAATTATTATCCGATGTGGACATGTTGCTCATGTTCGAAAGAGCTACGAGAGGTGGCGTCTCGATGATCTCCCACAGATATTCTGAAGCTAACAATCCCTACATGAAAGAAGGTTTCGATTCGAAATGTTCGAATAAATACATACAGTATTGGGACGCTAATAATCTGTACGGTTGGGCTATGAGTCATCCTTTACCGATTGGAAATTTCAAATGGGTAACGGAACCGGAAGAGATGCAAAAATGGAGAGACTATCCTTGCATTTTAGAAGTCGATTTGAACTATCCAGAAGAATTACACGATCTACACAACAATTATCTGCTGGCTCCCGAACGAATTGAACCGAATGAAGGAGATGAGGAAAAACTCATTCCCCATTTATCTAACAAACGTAACTACGTCGTCTACAGGTAGAATTTGAAACAATACGTCAATTACGGGATGAAATTAGTCAACATACATCGCATCATTCGATTCGACGAAGAGCCTTGAATGAAAAAATACATCGATCTCAACACGAATCTCAGAATTCGAGCCGAGAACGATTTCGAAAAAGATTTCTTCAAACTCATGAACAACTGTGTGTATGGTAAATCGATGGAAAACATCAGGAAGAGAACTGATGTTCGACTCGTCACATCTGAGAAAAGAGCTAAAAAATTAATGGTGAAACCCAATTACAAACACCGAAAATCTAGTGGCCGTTCACATGCAAAAGATGCACCTGAAGTTCGACAAACCGTATTATCTCGGACCAATCATCTTAGATATCAGGAAACGATTGATGTACGAGTTTCACTACGATTACGTCAAACGAAAATTTGGTGATAAAGCCAAACTACTGCTCACCGACACGGACAGTTTAGTTTACGAGATAGAGACGAAAAATGTCTACCAAGATATATCTCCAGACGTAGCCACCTGGTTCGACACGAGCAATTATCCCGTCAATCACCCATCCAACATTCAATCGAATGACAACAAGAAGGTGTTAGGTAAATTTAAGGACGAGAGCGGCGGTAAACAAATCCTCGAATTCGTGGGCTTGAGACCCAAACTGTATGCTTATCGTCTAGAAGATAAAGAGATCAAGAAGTGCAAAGGAGTTAAAGCATGCGTGGTGAAGAAAAACATCTCTTTCCAAGAGTATAAAGATTGTCTGTTAGGAAGTAGTCCGGTGTATAAGACTATGAAATCGAATCAAAGTGAAAATCACGACTTGTATACCGAAATAGTCAACAAGATTTTGCTGACGGCCGACGACGATAAGAGATTCGTGTTAGATGATAAAATAAGCACTTTGGCACGCGGACATTAGACTTTGGATCTAATTTTAGACGATAGGATTTCAGATATGATTGTGGATGATAGGATTCCAGAAAATCAAGAGGAATTAGACAGATTCAAGTTTATGAAAGTCGAGGAATTAGACGGATTCAAGATTATGGAAGTCTATAGAGTAAGTTTAAAAAGCAAAAGAAAAAAAATAACGTCATTTTAGTGAATTATAATAAAATAAATAATTTTTTTTTTAAAAATATACGCATTTATGAATAAGAAAATAGAGATATCCGTAGAAGGTGTCATCGTACCTAACGAACCCCTATCCAACATCGATCTGTCGAATGCGGTGAAGGATTTGAAAATCAAAGATTTTCTAGGCATGTTTTCTAGAGATGCCTTGCTGAAGAGAAGACCTCAACAATCGGAATGTGGAAATTTAAATCTAGACGATTTATCAGGCGAAGGCACTCACTGGGTGGCGTGGTTCAAGAACGGGAAGAAGAAGAATTATTATTTTGACAGCTACGGAATTTCGCTGCTGAAAGAAATAAAGAACTATTTCAACAAATCGATGGTTCGTTACAACACAGAACGAGTGCAATCACCAGATCAAGTGTTTTGCGGTCACCTGTGTCTCTACATTCTCAAGAGAAAAGGAGATCGGTTTCAAGACATTCTCAATGATTTACATTAGAGAGAGATTTTTTTTATAGTATATAAAGGTAAAAAAATTATTTAAAAAAATTTAATCGAATAAAAACGAAAAAAATAAAATAAGTGAAATAATTCATTTTTTTAATAAACTGCGTTTAAAATATATTTTTTAAAAACAAAAATCTCAAAACAACATGCCAGTCAATAAATTTGGTAGAAGAGCCGACGAAAGTCGACCCAAAAAGAAGAAGACGCTCGAAGTTGAGGATGGTTACAACGTTGCCAACTTGGACAAACGTTACATTCGGAGATACGAACCTCAAGAGGAACCTTTGAACATGAACAATAAGAAGCTCTACAATTTTCCCGAGCTGATAGATCTCGCAGATGCTGCGACTAAAAAATACGTTGACAGGGGGAACGCGGATTTCGAATGAATCATGCTAGATAATTACGTGGATAAAGCCATGATCGACGATCTCGATCTGAAATCTAAACGTTTGTGAACGTCGCAAATCCTCTAGATCTCTCCGATGCCGCAACCAAGAAATACGCGGACGACTCTCACGTGCGATTCAGCAAACATCTGAGAAATAGGTACGTTCAGAAAACGATGCACTTGGAATTGAATGCCAATTCTAACAAGATAACCAACGTGGCCACTCCCACGAATCCCAAGGATGTGGCGACCAAACACTATGTAGATCTGGAACAGAGAAAGTCTGATGGACGAGAAATGAAATCGGATCTGAATGCGGGATTCAACAAGATATGGAATCTGTCGAAGGTCGACGACATGGATGCGGACTCAACCACAGTCAACAAGGGCTACATAGATTCTGCCATGATACGATCACAAGAATACGTCGAATCGCAAGTGGACGATCTCTACCTGAACAAACAATCTGGCAGAACCATGGAGGGTGGTATCAACATGGACGGTGAGAATTTATTCGGACTCAATCACGATCCCGAATTCAATTCCAGTGCGGTCAGCAGGAAGTACATGGATGACAACTCGGTCTGGAGAAAGGGCGACATCATGGAAGGTAAACTAGACATGGGTGGACATGCGCTCATGAATCTACCGGATCCCATGAACATGACGGACGCCTGCACCCTGATTTCGGTGGTGGAAAGACTCAAATACGCTAGAACATTGATCACCGTGTGGGCCGAGGAGGCGGATTGAAACATGGTCAGGTGGGATACCCCATGCCGTTGGGGGGTGAAATCATTCGAATGGCTCTGGCTTCCTCGGATTTGAATAACAGAGCGGTTGTCAATCTCGTGGTGAATGGAGTAGAGAGCGATAAGAAATACAGTGTCGAAAAGACTGAGAATCAACACGCAAATGTTAGCACGTTCGGCACGCCTCTCAAAGTGAACGCCGGAGACAGGATTAATTTTGTTACAAAAACCAATAATCCCGAAGCCGCCAGTTCCGTGGTGAGTCTACTGATCGAACTAGATCCTTTGAACAAACAGTAAATGCGTGGAAATAATTAATTAAAAAAAAATAATGAGTGATTATTAAAAAAACAAAAAAAAAGTAATGAGATTTAGAAAGATGTTCAATCTCTCTAGATCTCATTACTTTTTTTTTTTTTTTTTGTTTTTTTTGTTTTTAATAATTACTCATTACTTTTTTATTTTTTAAAAAATTTTTCACACACGTCTCTCATCTAATGATCGACATCTTATTTCCATCTGATTCGAATTGTAATTCTCTGTCCGACAGAACCAGGGCGAAGGCTTCGGTTTTTCTCGGCACATTCCTATCGAATTGCATCTTGATCTGAATGTCTAAGACGCTACTCTTGAGTCGTTCACTCTGTTTACTGATGTCGAATACGAACATGGGATACATCGACTTGTATTCGCCGGGAGATATGTTAGGGTTGCTCATCAATTCATCTAGACTGTGATACTTCTTTCTAAAATCAGTGGGGTCGCCGGACAGTCTGCAGAAGTCATTCTTGTCGAACGACGCGTTGTAATCGATTGCTGGATATCTCGTGGCGTTCAGAAACACTTGCATGTTTCTCAAATGGCAGTGATCGAACAGTGACGCATTCTTTTCCTGAGACCCATCCTTATCAGTCTGAAACGCAACCACGATGAAACGCGGTCTCTCAGAAGCGGATTTCACCGTCAATCTCCAATCGAAGTGATTCGTGGAGGGTGGAATGCTAGCCGTGTCGCACTGTCTCATTCTAAATCCCACAGGTAATTTGCTCTTGGATTCTATGATCTTGTAGAGACGCGTTTTTTCCATTACCGAAGGCTCCACGTGCGGAACGAACCACGATATCTTGTGTAGAGTTATCTTACCCGCATCGGTCGCAGTGAATCTCACTATCGCGTCATCGTTTCCTTTTGGAATCAGTGTCAGATTGTGTTTGAATCCGTACATGATCTTGTTGTAATCGTCCGCGAATCCGAAGATGTGTTTCAAAGGTATCCTGAACGAAAACGTTCCTTTAGGTCTAGACGTCTTGACGATGTAGTCGAATATCGCGGCGGCGCCGGCGCTAGCAGGGCCGACGGTGTCTTTCATCCACAACTGATTAAGTCCTCTGGATTTCGAAAAATCATCAGGATACGTCAAGAGTCCGAACATCGTGGTGGCCTGACCGGGATGAAACACAGATTCTATCTCTTGTCCGGATAGCATGTATTTTATATTACTGAATAGATGCATGATTCCATTATTGGCTAGAGTAACCGTGTCGTCGTCGGCGTAGTCGCTCCCATCTTCTTTGGTGAGACGTCCCTGCACCACTATGTAACTCTCGCTAGGATGGGCGAATAGATCTTGTGTTTCGACGTTGATTCTTATCTCTCCCACATTGTTCAAACTCGTTCCAGTTACCAGTTCGTATTCGTGAACCTCATATTCTTGAACATTTTCATCTTTCACTATGCTTTGTGCTATATCTAGTAGATTTGCCATTTTTAAAGGGTTTTGGTTTTTTTTTTTTTTTTGTTTATTAATTAGCTTGCTTTGTTTTATCTAAAAATAGTTTTAATTATTTTTTATTATTATTTTTCTCTCCTATATATATATGTGTGTAAACAAGAAAATGTTAAAGAGAGTAAATAAAAGAAATTTGTTTATCCTTAACAAAACTGTGTTTTCTGTAATTGTTGTTGTTCGTAAAACTTTCCGATGATCTCTTCTCCAGCCAAAGCTTTGATTTCGCAAGTCACCGGATCGGTGTGAAATATTTTGATTATCCCGAAGATTTCCGAGGTCCATCGAGGAGTATAACCCTTTTCGAAGTGCTTCTTATAAGCGTAGATTCTCACTCGATCGCCAACTCTCAGGATATAGATTCGCGTAGACCCGTTTTTCGTTTCGAGGATCGCTAGCTTCCGTGGGAGTCATCTTGATCGATCTGTGTCACGTGTTGTTGTAATCTTTGACCAGACCGTTCAGAGCGTATATGTATTTCTTGGTCGAATTCGCCGTGAAGTATCTATGCATCTTTTCCTTCATTGTTCGATTTCAACGTTCCACCACGCTGGCTTTCTCTTCGATCGAGTAGAGGTCGACCAATCGATGAACGTGCTTGTTGTAGAATTCCTTTCCCTTATCCACCCACAATTTATTCGGTTTTCGAGAAGACGAGTCGAACACGCTCTTCAGAGCCTCGGCGATGCAAGGTCCTGATTTATTCTTCAAAGCTCGGATCCAACCGTATTTGGAAAACACGTCGATGACCGTCAATAGATATCTGACACCCTCGTTCCACCTCGAAAACGATCTCATGTCGACCAAGTCGGCAGACCAAATATCATCCAAACCCTTCACGAACACCCTTCTCTTTCGAAATTTACGCACGATGGGTTTGTGTAACTCCTCGGCCAATTCGCTCGTCAATAATTGTTTCTTCTTCTTTTCAGATGCGCTTTTTTTTAATGCCCCATCCGAATCGACGTTTCGCACCGATCAGATTGCCGACCAGCGAACGTTCTATCTTCTCTCTCCTGGTCGGATTCGATATGCCTCTAAATTTCCCCAACATGTTTTTATCGCAGACATCGTTGCGAGTCTTGGTGTCGTGGTATCCGGCGTATCACAGATCGTGATCATACGCGGCGGCGTCCACCCTATTCACAGGTTTGCTCTAAGATTTAGGAGTCAGATCGGCGTTGAGTCTCTTGTTCAATTTCGTTCCAGGTCCCGTGAAACTGTGACCAGGCAGATGCATTTCGAAAGGTAGATTATTGATCATTTTATTCACGATGCCTTTACCTTTGCTCGCGTTCTTTTTTTGACGAATCGAGTCTTGATAGAACCACACACGTCGCAAATTCCGCGAAGCATCTGTCTGTCATTTTTAGTTCGTACTTCTCGAGAATTACTCGTCTCGGTAACTCTCTTACACTTTACGCAATACATTTTTTTGAGAGTTATTTAAATTAATTTCGTTTTTATTTTATATATAAACTTAATATTTCTTTTTTAAAAATTCTGTTCTTATTATATATATTTTTTTTTTTCAATCGCTGCTCTTGAGTTCTATCATCCTACTGAATTCCTCCCTGGCCTCTTTCCTCCCTTTTTCCACGAGAGAATCCTCCATCTCTTCCTTGATGATCTGACAAGTCTTGAATCTCACGGCTTCTTTCATGGCTTCGTATTTCGTTTTCTCGCCCAATATCGTGAAGTATTCTTCGTCCGATATACTACCGTCTTTCAACGCCATCGAGATCATTTCGGATATCGTGTCGATCTTGGAGTCGGCCAAGACGCGAATCTTGTCGTGTTTCCTCGCCTTCAGATATAATTTCCTACTCAAAAATTTTCCGAGCGTGCTAAACAATCCGGCGCCGAGAGCCACTCCTTCTACGGTCAACACGATCGGAATGCCGACCGCGGTCGACAACAATCCGATGCCGGCCGCGTGTAACCCATGGAAATCGTGATGAGTGTCGTGTCGACCGCGTTGACGAATTTCAGGAAACGCGAATACTTCTTCTTGAGAGAACGGCGAGAATCTCTCTCTCGAGTTAGATACGCTTGGATTCTACTGATTTGATCGATGCGATACCTCTCTCCTTTTTCTTTTTCTTCTAGCGACGGTGCCGTCGGCAAAACTCCGTTCGGCTTCTCGTCCTCATCGTCATCTAACGTCGGATACAATTTATTTCTGGTTCTCATTTTTGTGTTTTTTTTCTTTCTAATATTAGATAAAAAAATTTATGTGTGTATTTATTTTTTATTTTCTATTCTCCCTTATTTTATATCAACGAGAAAAACTTAGACGTATGCTTCATTGAACAATAATTTCATGATGCATCCCTTGTCTTCTAAAGTCAGACTTCTACGCGCCAATTTCAGTTCTTCCGAAACTGTGGGCTTGTCTCGATCCTTACAGAAGAGTAATCTCTTCCAAAACGCGATCACTTCGTCGATTTGAACGCGTTCGAACGCCGGTTCGAAATACTTGACGACCATATCTTCCGTTTCCATCGTCAGACACGAATGATTCTCGTGATCGAAGTCTAGGTGATCCCGACATCCGACGCATCGTTCTAACAAGAGGTGACTTAGTTGTTCATTCACGCAGAATGCGTAGGCTCTCATCAGCATTTTTAAAAGAAACCTTGCTCTAATAGTCTGGGAAGCGCTCATTATTTACGTATTTTTTTATTATCTATTCCATTTGATATATTTATTTTTAAATAACTATTTATTTTATATTTTTTATTCTCTCCTATATATATATCAATCACTTTTTTTATTTCGATTTTCCAAAAAACTTAGTTTTTTTCTGTTGAGTTTGGAAAATCCCAGTATGGGTATTCCCCCCACTTACGTCAGAAATGGGAGTGCCCAATAGTAGTCTATTAAGTTTGGAAAAATCCACTATGGGTATTCCCCCCACTTACGTCAGAAATGGGAGCGCCCAATAGTAGTCTGTTAAGTTTGGAAAAATCCCCTCAAAAACAATAGCCGATTCTGGGACACTGGTCCAAAATCGGCAAACCGTTTTTTTATGCTGGTCTAGAACCGGCAAAGCGTTTTTTGTCGCGTTCACCAACGATAGATTGAAGGTCTAATCCACGATGGGAACGTAAACAAAAATTTTTAAAAAAAAAATGTACAATTTCATACATTTTTCACTTTTTTGAAAAACGTGTACATTCGACACGTTCGCCAACAGGTATTTGAACGTTAAAAGTGCGATCTAGGAGTCTCAAAATAATAGCCGATTCTGGATCACCATAAAAAACGACATTTTTTGTGAACAAGCGTGCGATTTAACACTGAATCCTACGATGGTAAACGCACCATGTACGTGTACGTGTACGGTACACTGTACAAGTGGTCCAGAAACGGCCTTTATTACCTACTTCAGTGTGAACACGAACATGGTGAAGGAATTACAAGAGGCAGACAAAGAAATATCAGATGTACTGAAATGGGTATAAGATGGGGATAAACCCGAATGGAGGGATGTTTCGCCCAGAAGTCCCATGGCCAGGAAGCTCTGGTCTAAGTGGCTACAACTGAAGATGAAGTCATTAATTCTGGTCTTAGATGAAAAAAAGAATGGGCATTCTGTAAAGCAGAGAACTGTTGTACCGACAACCATTAGGAAAAAGATTGTCCGGCAAGCCCATGACCCACACACTAGCGCACACCTGGGAGTACGAAAGGCAACAGACTAAAATTGGCATATTATATAAGAGATAAGTAGAGGTGTACATTGCAGCGTGTACCACCTGTGCTCCGATTAAAATGCAAAAGAACAAATCAGCTCTAGATTCCTTAGCTGCTAGTGCCCCAAAGGAGCCGGTAGTCTGCGATATAATGGGGCCAATTCAACAACGAACCAGAAAAGGGAATATGTATATACTTGTAGCAACAGACTACTTCATCAAGTATACAGAAGCCTACACTATGAAAGATATGAAGGCGAAAACGGTAGCTAAAGTACTGGTGGAGGAGTTCTAACGCTTTGGATCCACAAGGCAGATTCACAGTGATCAAGGCCGCCAATTTGAGAGCCAACTTTTTCAACAAATGAGCGAACTGCTAGGCGTACATAAAACTAGAACCACACCATACCATCCGGCATCCAACGGGCAGGTTGAGCGCGCAAATAGCACCATAAAAAGCATGTTGTCTGTGTACATTCAGGATAAAGGAGATAATTGGGATGAGCACTTACCACACATAATATAATGTATGCTTATCGTTCAACAACACATCAATCAACAGGGCTGACCCCCAATTACCTGATGATAGGTCGAGAGGTTAACACACCAATTGAACGCATGTAGGAGGAACATACTTTTACCCGCCAATTTCTGGGAGGAAAATTGCAGAGGCAGAAGAATTATTATGATCACCATTTGAGCAATGATGATTTACAACCAGTAGAATCGGTGTGGCTGTATACACCAGTGAAGGTAGCAGGAATTCCTGCAAAGTTTCAAAAGTATTGGAAAGGACCATTTCCAATCACAAGGAAAATAACTGACATTTCCTATGAAATATACGACAATGCTATAGGCAGTAAACAGATTGTTCATGTGGACAGACTGAGGAGAAGCAAAAGTGATCAGTGGATCTACTGGTAGCGAATGATAGTATGCACGAGGTGGAAAGTGCAAGCGTATGCGTTGAGAGTGATACGCCTCAAGACTTATTGGTATGGGCTGTGGTGGTAAACCTCTGTCAGTGATTACGAGTAAGCGCAAAGATAGATGATAGCAGCCAGCAAGACAATTGTAATCCACCTGCTACAGCTGCTAGCGCAAACGAAACGCCTGTTATGACTCCAGTGTTACCTGTTACATCACCAAGCATAGGTTCAGAACCAGATATTGCAATAGACTTTAATTTGGGTGAACCTGAAGCAGCTGAGGCCGCCGAAAATATGTTAGCATGGGCGGGTGACTGTCGAAGCAAGACAGGTGTAGAGATTCAGTGTAATCCGCAGCCAGTAAAGAGGATTGTGATTACAGAGGAGAGAATCGGGAGCATATTCAAGCTTCGAAAGGAGATAGTAGAAGAACTGGCTCTAGACGATGATGAGATGCAGGCATTTGACATGCTGTTTGAAGAGCTCAAAAAGATAAATATTTAAGTGACATTTTCTGTTATCCCTGTCGGGCAATGTGGGACGCATTGGTCGGAGGCGTGGGTTATGTTGTGTATTTTGTTATTTGTGTATAGCCCCGTCTTCGATCAGAGAGTTCCTACTTGCGCGACGGGGTCGTGTTATGTGTTTTGATGCGCATCTTAGTCATCGGTGGTGTGGAACAACATCTCGAGAGAGAGATATCAGAGACAGTCTGGACTTGACAGCGAAAAGCCTGGTTTAGCCCCCACCATGCCCCCGCCTTCCCCCCACCCCCCCCCCCCCCCCCCCCCCCACACACACACACACACTTTTTATAACCCTTCTGATATTTTAGTGTAGTGTACACCGTTAACTTGTCAACAGTGAAAAGGTTAAATGCCCTACCTTTCAGTGAATTCAGTTTTGTTTTTACAGTTTGCCATTTCAGACTCGTGTGTTCCACTTTCCAGAGGTTTTCAGAGAATTAAAGGTAAAAAAGGGCCAAATTTTAGGGAAATAATTGCGCAATTATTCGTATGAAAACGCAGGAGAATGCTGCTCCTGTTACCCATTTTAAACACTTTTCTAGGGGAGGTCCCCCAGACCCTCCGTTAATGGCTTCGCACCTTCTGTGCTCGCAGCTGCTCGCCATCGGCGCTGGCGAGATATCACATAACATGCTTCGGGTAGTTGTAAATGAGTGTGAGTTTGTCATAGGTTTTGTGTGGATTGTTTGGGGACCTTCACGCCAATTTCTCTAGAAAATCGACTTTAACCCTTTACCTAACATGAAAAGCAGACGACACTTGCAAACAAAATTCTTGAATAACATAGGTTATGACCCCTCTTTGGAACGAGCTCGACGAGCTCATTCCAAAGAGGGGTCATAACCTATGTTTTTGAGACAAAAAATGAAAATATAATGAAAATTAATTGGCGATTTTTTAGAATAGCGCTAGCCGGATTTGGCCGTTACGTTGGGTAAAAAGTAAATTTGAATACAGGTGCAATTGGATAAAAGCCAACTAATAGACAACCTCCAAATTCTGAGGCAGGATGTTTACTTGCCAGGTATAATGTCATGCAAGGTTCCGCGCGATCAGTATTACGCCCTGCCGTATTCGCCTCACATGACGCCATACCTGGCAAGTAAACTCCAGTAACTCGTGACCTGTTAACACCAACGGTGAAGCATTGTAAAATTTCGTCTATTTATCAAATGCAATTTCCTTTGTTCAACTGCAACTTGCAACTTGTTCCAAATTTATATTGTCCGATATATTTATTTCTACAGGTAATTTTGAAAACTTGAACTCCAAAATCGGTTTCAAATTTGCAGTTGGAGTACGATGGAAATTTAGGGTTACAGTGAACTAAATGAGCGACTTTTTACTTATAAAACTTTTTGGGCCGGCAGAATTGTTTTTTGCAATAAAATGAGTTTTGAAGGACTTCAAGTGGTTTTATGCATGAGTTGGATGGATTTTTCATTTAACGTTGTGTTAACCCTTCATCCAGGACAATATTGGGACGCACAACTACATGTTCAGTGATATGGGGTTGAACTTTTTTACAACTCCTTTAAAGGGATTAATGTTTTTGTATGCCGGGAAAAGCCTGTGATCCTACAGAATCACTCGTCTAGGGTTTTTTGTTGTTGTTGTTGTTGTTGTTGTTTTTTTCACACATTTTGTCCGTACGATTCTCAAACCATTTTCGAACCGATTCTCACACAATTTTGCACACGCATAGAGGAGCGGAATTTCCGATTTAACCCTTCTTTCGCGAATATTGGCAAAAAACAGCCAAATTAAGGTTTATCATCACTTTCTAAAAACGCATCTTGAATATTTTTTTTAAACATTCATCATTGTTAGACCTGACCGTAACACAACAATTGATATGCAAGAGATATTAGGCAAAGCATTTGTTAATTTTGATGGAATGGGCTGTATTCGGGCCCCCACAGCATCCAAAGGGTACACGGGAGATAAACATAGCCTCCTTTATTGGAAGTGGGATTCACCGAGGATAATTTTTGTAAGTAATAAAGGTATTCACAAAACCAAGTTTTAGCCCATTTTGGGCTGGTTAAACAGCAATACCCCTCAAAAGCTCAACAAAAATCATGTTTTCTGTGGATTTCTCTAAACTAGTCTTGTAGATTTTCAGGAAAAAATGGTCATTCGCAGATGTTGGTGTGATGTTACAAGCTGCGTGGACAAAAAATTCCGGTAAGCGTTTGTTAACCCTCCACAGGCTCTCAAACATTGAATTTTTTCCAGCACCCTTTAACCAAACCTTTACCTGAGAGATAAACATTACCTCCTTTATTGGCAGTGAAATTAACTGAGGATTATTTTTGTAAGCGATAAAGGTATTCAAAAAGCCAAGCGTTCACCAGTTTTGGGCTGGTTGAAGAGCGATACCTCTCAAAAGCTTAAAAATTAATGTTTTCCGAGGATTTCTCTAAAAAAATCTTGTAGATTTTCAAATAAAAATTGTCCATTGGCAGGTGTTGGTGCGACATTATAAGTTGTATGGACAAAATATTCTAGTAATCATTTGTTATACTTCCTAGGGCTTTCAAACATCAACACTTTGATAAAATAGGTCGTGTTTGCCACCCATGGCACCCAAGGCGCAGCTGAGAGATAAACGTAACTTCCTTTATTGGAAGTGGAATTCACAGCCAATAATTTTTGTAAGGAATAAGGGTATTCGCAAAACCAATTCTTAATCCGTTTTGGGCTGGTTAAACAGCGATACTCACATTCGCCTTTCTTTTCATTATGTCCCCTTCTCAAACTTTGTTTTCGTTTAGTATTCCCGTTATAAGATAACTGTCGGTGGCATAGTGGCAGGATGGAGATAAACATGTTGTGGTGAGGTGCTGGGAAGGTGGGGGTGCTCATGGCATAACCATTTCCTCATCACATCCCTTTCAACGTCAATAACCTTCACTTCAACCTCATTACCCTCAACTTCATTATCAGTACATTCAACACCTTTAACATATTCATCACCGCTAACCAATTAAACAATAAAATTAACTCTGTATTTTTGTCAAGTGTGACATGATCCAGTCCCAGATCTCGTCTTATTTTCAATTTCACTTTACTTTAGTCTCCATTCTATTGCCGTGTCAGTGGTTAAATGCTAAAATTATTCTGTGTTGCGTGGGTGGAACTGCTCGGTCTCGGGACAAACTTTAAAGTCACAGACGAAGATTCATGTAAAAGCAAGACAAGCCTCACATCACATTTGTTAAGATGAACTTTAGTTGAAGACATAACTTCTCTTCTGACACACACGCTACATGCTCATACTAGTGGAGTCAGCAGGAGGACGGTCAATCTGGCCATGCTGTCTCCCAACAGAATATGATTAATTATACAAACAATCAATGTAAAAACATTCTGAACCACAATGATTGTATTCTGTTGAATAAAAATTAACTTACCCATCAAAAGCTTAAAAAATCATATTTTCCTGGATTTCTTTAAGAACATATTTCGATTTTCAAGAAAAAATGGTCATTCGCAGGTCTTGGCGTGCCATTACAAGTTGCAAAGAACAAATATTCCCGTAAGCGTTTGTTAATCCTCCACAATTTGTCAAACTTTAAAATTTTAGTTAAATCTCAGATAAAATAGGCTGTTTTCAAATAGCTAAAACACTCAATGGGTATGTGTCAAACAAACATAACTCCTTTTGTCAATTATTGATATTAACCCTCTCCAACAATTATGATGGTTTTAACCTAAACCTTTTTCATCAAACTGAGTCATTTGAGACTACTAAATTCTAGGGCTGCACGGTATATCGACAAACCGATATATACCGGTATTCAAACCAATATCGATTGAATACCGGTGTAATTACAGAAATATCGGTTTATCGTCATTATTTTTTTACCCACAGTTTAATTTTCAAGATATCTTGAGTTTTTTAACTGCAGCCCCGAATGAATAATATTATCCCTTTATCCAAGGAATCGTCTGCATGTGCCCTAGTAATATACAAATTCAGCAGTTGAAAAAATAATTTTCAAAAATTTCAACAAAACAAACTATATCATGTGACCCCCTCATTGGAACGAGCTCGTTCCAATGAGGGGTCACATGATATAGTTTTGTTGAAATCTTTGGGAAAAATCTGATAAACTAATTTTGAAAATAATATATTTTGGTATCGTCTGCGTTAGGTGAAGGTTTTTCGAACCGCATCACCAAGGCATGCTAATTTGTTCCGACAGTGATGCCTCGAGTCTCGAATGTGGTACTTGTGTTCATATATCTGAACAGTTTTCGATATACCGGTATATCGCGGTATTTTTTTGAATACCGATACAGGTATTCAGTTTTGAATATCATGCAGCCCAACTAAACCCACCTTTCTCAGGACATCAATAAAGGTACTTTAGTGATACAGTTAAAAGCAATTCTTTAGACACTCTGGGGTCATGGAAAATCATAGAATCTCGTCTGGTAAAACCATGATTCTCCAGAATCATTAAGTCTAGTTAACTATAGTTGTTATAGTCAGTCGACCGATAGGAAGTTCAGTACAACCACCGTGGATTGGTCACTTTCCACGGGCGAGTAATATTTCCACGGAAGCAATAATATTTTTTATTTATTTATTGGTGTTTAAGGTCACATACTTATGCATAATGGCTAATCATGACCCTGGCAGTTTTATGGGAGGAGGAAGCCTGAGTACCCGGAGAGAACCACCGAGCAACGACGAGCAGCTGCCAGCTCCCCAACATCGTAACTCCGCACTGCAGCACAGGCAGCGTTAGATTGGTTGAAGACATGCTCACCATGGACGTACAGTACGCCTTAGTACACGGCGTCATCGTGCCCCCATGTGGACAATCGGGGTTAAGTGCCTTGCCCAAGGACACAACGCGGGAGTCCGAATCGATCGCTCAGACGCTAATCCGAGGACTTACCGGGCTCGACGTTGCTTAACTTCGGTGATCTGACGCGAACCGGTTACCGCAACGCCACCAAGCAATAATATTAGATTTCAAACACTCGTGATAGGAATAACCTTCAAAAATTTAATTAATGAACAACCCGGTGCTTCATTAATTAAAATTTTGCTGATGGTGATTTTTTTTACCCGGTAAACACATGCGCGGACATCACTGCCCACACGTGTATTACGACCACTCCACGGCGACTGTACTGTAGACAACACAGATGAAGGAACAAGCTTTTCAAAAGTCGTAAAGTTACTAGAATTCACCAAAAGGCCTCCCAGATATGTGCATTTGACATTTATTTTCGTTTCAGTGTAAAAATAAATATTTTGGGTCCTTTTGTTCGCTTATAAACATCATTCAACGCGAATGGTGATTTTGGGGTATATCCTTAACTGGGCCATGCGATGATATTTAAAGGTAAGTGAATTTCTGAATAATATCGTCGAATACAAAACTGATTATAGTAACTGGGCGAATCCATTTTGTATCAGAAGGGAGGTTTGATGAAGGTTTATTGGATCATCAGAAAAATGTTACTCCGCCTTCTTAATTAATGGTTGTACGTAATACAATGTTTGCCAACTGCCACCTGCTACCACCAGTTTTAATTTTTACTTTTCACTAAAATATGCAAACCGAGTTTAACCCTTTGCATACGTTTTGATATAAAAATACTGACTTTTCAAGCTGGAAATTTTCCCAACATGCAACTAGGAATTTAACCAATTCAATGTTGTATGACAGAGCTCTATGAGCTCTGACTTACAAGATGAACTGGAAGCTTTTCTAGTTGTATTATTGGAAAAATTTCGTGCTTTATCTTTAAGTTTAAGTCCTTGCATGCTGCTGGCGGATATTCCTGCCCAGCACAGGATTTCAATTGCCACGTAATACGCATTATTTGGGCATATTTAATCAGATTTCTCACCTGTAAATTGCTTGGATGTTTTCACCAATTATCTCTTGAGTTAAAATTAAAGGCATTTTTCATCAAATCTAGTGATGGCTTCTTTATAGCAGTCATGACTACATTTGATGAAGAATATCTTGAAAATACTCAGCAGGTTACGAATTAAGACCCAAACACCCACAAATTGCTACATTAATATTGCTTTACAAAATTGCCACCAAATGAAGACTTCTTTGAGATCTCAACTGGTAGACTGCATTCATCTTGACAGTGTTTTTACATCAATGTTGGCCAAAAATGATGTAGAAATATAGAATAAACGCATAGTGTTTTCAAGTAAAAAAGAATTTCTACTCGTAGGATTAAGAATGAAACCGACAAGCCTCTGGCTAGTCGGTTTCATTCTTAATTCTACGAGTAGAATACTTTTTATACTTGAAAACACTATACGTTTATTTTGTTTATCCCATAAATCTTCTACAGGGCAGTCGAGGAAAAATCGTGCTATAATTCGCTACAAAACACAGCGAGAATTGAGGAGCACATTGGTCCAATTCGATCGAGCAGCAAAATTGGCAAAAATTAACAAGGCGCAGTAATACATTTCTGTCTAAAAATAATTCCCCTACAAACTTGAGCTAAACTTGCAAAAATACTTTATTATATGAGCAGTGTGTGGTGTTTTCTACTGACATTGTGTAATACTTTCAAAAAGATTTAACGAAATCAACAATCGAACTATTAATTATGTTAGACAAATGTGGTAGAGGCCAGAGGCCAAGAAGTCCGTCGCTACTGGGGGGACTAGATCGAGTTATTTGTGTGCATTTCCCCGCATTTCCTTAGCAACACCTTAGCATAGTTTTAACGTTTCGAATTAATACCCAAGGAGCCTTTCGATGAAAATTGATTTTCTAACGATAAAAGTGGTTCCACTGGAACCACATGGGGCCAAATCCAAATTCCGAAACCTTCAAGCACATCTTGTGATGCTACCTGGACACTTTAGCATAGTTTAAACGTTTCGAATTAAATACCCTAGGAGCCTTTCGAAGAAAATTGATTTTCCAACGATAAAAGTGGTTCCATTGCAACCACCTGGGGCCCAAATCAAAATTTCGAAACCTTCATGCCCATCTAGATATGCTACCTGAACACATAAGCATTGTTTAAGCGTTTCGAATTAAATACCATAGGAGCCTTTCGATGAAAACTGATTGTCTAACGATAAAAGTGATTCCACTGGAACCACCTGGGAGCCAAATCAAAATTCCAAAACCTTCATGCACATCTAGAGTTGCTACTACCTGAACACACTAGCATAGTTTAAACTTTTCCATTTAAATACCCTAGGAGCCTTTCGATGAAAACTGATTTTCTAACGATAAAAGTGGTTCCACTGGAACCACCTGGGGCCAAATCAAAATTTCGAAACCTTCATGCACATCTACAGATGTTACCTGAACACATTAGCATAGTTTAAGCGTTTCGAATTAAATACCCTAGGAGCCTTTCGATGAAAACCGATTTTCTAATGATAAAAGTGGTTCCACTGGAACCACTGGGGGCGAAATCAAAATTCCGAAACCTTCATACACATCTAGAGATGTTACCTGAACACATTAGCATAGTTTAAACGTTTCGAATTAAATATCCTAGGAGCCTTTCGATGAAAACTGATTTTCCATCAATAAAAGTGGTTCCACTGGAACCACCTGGGGCCAAATCAAAATTCCGAAACCTTCATGCACATCTAGAGATGTTATCTGAACACATTAGCATAGTTTAAACGTTTCGAATTAAATACCCTAGGAGCCTTTCGAAGGAAATTGATTTTCCAACAATAAAAGTGGTTCCACTGGAACCACCTAGGGCCAAACCAAAATTCCGAAACCTTCATGCACATCTAGAGATGTTACCTGAACACATTAGCATAGTTTAAACGTTTCGAATTAAATACCCTATGAGCCTTTCGATAAAAACTTATTTTCTAACAATAAAAGTGCTTCCACTGGGACCACCTGGGGCCAAATCAAACTTTCGAAGCCTTCGTGCACATCTGGAGATGTTACCTGAACACATTAGCATCGTTTGAGAGTTTCGAATTAAATACCTTAGGAGCCTTTCGATGAAAATTGATTTTCTAATGATAAAAGTGGTTTCACTGGAACCACCGGGGGCAAAATCAAAATTCCGAAACCTCCATGCACATCTAGAGATGTTACCTGAACACATTAGCATTTCGAATTAAATACCCTAGGAGCCTTTCGATGAAAACTGATTTTCTAACGATAAAAGAAAGTGGTTCCACTGGAACCACCTGGGGCCAAATCAAAATTTCGAAACCTTCATGCACATCTACAGATGTTACCTATTTATTTATTTATTGGTGTTTAGGGTCACATATTTCTGCACAATGGCTAATTATGACCGCGACAGTTTTACGGGTGGAGGAAGCCGGAGTAACCGGAGAGAACCACCGAGCAACGGCGAGCAACTATCAGCTCCCCAATATACTAACTCCACACAAACAGGGTTAGCATTGGTTGAAGGCAAATGCACCATCGACGTGCAGTACGCCTTAGTACACAACGTCACCGTGGCCCCACGTGGGCGATGGGGGTGAAGTGTCTTGCCCAAGGACACAACGGGGTTGCCGCAGGTGGGATTCGAACCGAGGACCTCTCGGCTTGCAGCCTGCACCTCTACCTACTGAACCACCGCGCCCCCACAGATGTTACCTGAACACATTAGCATAGTTTAAGCGTTTCGAATTAAATACCCTAGGAGCCTTTCGATGAAAACTGATTTTCTAAAGATACAAGTGGTTCCACTGGAACCACCTGGGGCCAAATCAAAATTCCGAAACCTTCATGCACATCTACAGATGTTACCTGAACACATTAGCATAGTTTAAACGTTTCGAATTAAATACCCTAGGAGCCTTTCGATGAAAAGTGATTTTCTAACAATAAAAGTGGTTCTACTGGAACCACCTGGGGCCAAATCAATATTCCGAAACCTTCACGCACATCAAGAGATGTTACCTGAACACATTAGCATAGTTTAAGCGTTTCGAATTGAATACCCTAGGAGCCTTTCAGGGTGTGACGGACGGACGGACGGACGGACGGACGGACGGACGGACGGAGATCACGACTATATCCCCGCATTTTTGAAAATGCGGGGATAATAAATTCTTTCAGTGTTAAACCTACAGGGGAAATCTATCACCCTACTAAGTGAATAAAGCAAAAATTTATCCAAGGCCTTTATTGTTCAATTTATTGAGATAAACACTGTTAAATCATGCGCAGCTCTGTACATAAGGTAGCGAATAAGCTCTGTCAAACAAAACTGAATTGGTTAATTCTCTAGTTCCATTGTGGGAAGAAATTACAGGTTCATTTGTTTATATTTCGATATCAGCGCGAAGAGAGTTGGAGGCTGAACAATTAGTTGATTAAAGAACTGGTCTTAACTGTTATTCAGCTGAGTAAAATAATGTTCCTTACTCAGACGAAATACGAATAGAAATCTTTGCCTCCGACGTATTTCTTTGTGCGATAACAAAAAGTCATTTTCAAATGATAAAATACTTTGGTTGGGTTTAGATAATCGTGCTCTTTCCAAGACCATTTGTTCGGTTATTAGGCTAATAGGTCATCGTTGGGGGAGGGGGGGGGGGGGGGTCGGAAAAAAATTGTAATACACGATGCCGAGGTGGGTGGGTGGGTGGGTGGTCAAATGGCTCAAAAACACATTTTTCCAAACCTTGTAATTCTTTTCCTGGTGTCATTTTATGACAAACTAAACGCATTAAAACGATTTAAACTAATATACACACATTATAGCCCTTTTAGGGGGTTGTATTGCTGGGTATGTTGAGCTATCAGGCCCATCTGGGCCCAGTGCTGGGCCCTGATTTTTGAACCAGCAGTCTGTTCGACCTTGAGTGTCTCGATTTCAATAATTGTATATCCTATGTGTGTATTTAAACATTTCTTTTAACCCTTTACCCAACGCAGACGATTTCAGAATTTATTATTTTAAATATCATTTTTGAATTTTTTTCAAAAAATTTCAGCAAAACCATATCATGTGACCCCTCTTTGGAACGAGCTCGACGAGCTCGTTCCAAAGAGGGGTCACATGATATGGTTTTGTTGAAATTTTTCGAAAAATAATATTTTTTCAGCTGCTGCATTTGCATATTACGCGGGCGGACGCGGGCGATTTGTTGTGTAAAGGGTTAATCATAAATAATCAAAGGTCTTTTAGGTTCCTCATGGCTCTTACGAAATGAAGACTTTAAGTACATGTAAATTATTTTTAACATACATTAAGAATCAAGAAATTTATTTTTTTTATTGGTGTTTAAGGTCACATACTTATGCACAATGGCCAATCGTGACCGTTACAGTGTTCAGGGTGGTGGAAGCCGGAGTACCCGGAGAGAACCACCGAGCAGAGACGAGCAACTGCCAACTCCTCATCATTCTAACTCTGTTCAAGCCCCAATCAAGCAGGGTTACAGCGGTTGAAGACATGTGCACCATCGACGTGCAGTACGCCTTAGTACACGGCGTCGTCGTGCCCCCATGTAGGCAGCCGGGATAAAGTGACGGGCATCGAACTCGGAACCTCTGGCATAGAAGTCCAACAGTCTACCACTGAGCCACCGCGCTCTCCAAGATTCAAGATACAACTAATAGTAGAACAAATGGTTCATATAAAAATTGCACCAACCGGTTTAAAAAAAAGAAATATAACTAGAGAAACAGAATTTACTGCACCCAGTAAATTCAAGTCTGTGTGAAAAGGGTTAAAGTATCAGGAATAAACTATACAGAAAGAGAATTTATGGAGGCTTATTTTCAGGAGTAAAATATTTTTAAACAAATCAGAAATGGGTTTTCGTTAACAGTATTTACAGATATTCATACTGGAATCAGAACAATTATTTATAAGAAACCAGAAAAGGCATATATGTGACCAGCATTCAAAGGGTTCGATACTCGAATCAGAAATGGACATTTTTGGCTCTGCCCACTACTTTGAGTGATGAAATACGTTCATAAAATTTAGAAATGCATTAAGGTGTAACAAAATTCATTTCCCAGTATTTCTGAATAATACGCACTTGATGACTTTGGTGACCTCTTTCAGGCGGACCCCTAGGTGACCTCCGTGACCTTGACCCATATTTTGAATTTCCATCAAGTGTCGACTCATTTGGTGTTAGTTCCAGGTCCATTCATCATACCACGATTGAGATATGAGCATGACCCACTTTTCAAAAATGTTGGTCATGCCCAATTTTTTAACGTAAAAATGTATGTATGAATCTCATGAATGCTTGGGGGGCAAAAAATGTGATTTCCAGCAATTATGAAAAATGCACTCAATGACCCCTAGGTGACCTCCGTGACCTTGACCCATATTTTGAGTCTCCATCAAGTGTCGACTCATTTGGTGTTGGTCCCAGGTCCATATGTCATAGCATGCCTGAGATATTGGCGTGACCCACTTTCAAAAATTTTGGCCACGCCCACTTTTTTACGTCAAAATGCATGTGTGTATGTCAGGAATACTTTAGGGGATCAAAAAATGTGATTTCCAGCAATTCTGAAAAATGCACTCAATGACCCCTAGTTGACCTCCGTGACCTTGACCCATATTTTGAACCTCCATCGAGTATCGATTCATTTGGTGTTGGTCCCAGGTCTGTAGGTCATTCCACGCCTGAGATATGGGCGTGACCCACTTTCAAAAATTTTGGCCACGCCCACTTTTTTAGGTAAAAATGCATGTGTGTACGTCAGGAATAATTTAGGGGGTAAAAATGTGATTTCCAGCAATTCTGAAAAATGCACTCAATGAACCCTAGATGACCTCTGTGACCTTGACCCATATTTTGAACCTCCATCAAGTGTCGACTCATTTGGTGTTGGTCCCAGGTCCACACGTCATACCACGCTTGAGGTATGGGCGTGACCCACTTTCAAACATTTTGGCCACGCCCAATTTTTTTTACGTCAAAATGCATGTGTGTACGTCAGAAATAGTTTAGGGGGTCCTCCGTGACCTTGACCCATATTTTGAACCTCCATCGAGTATCGATTCATTTGGTGTTGGTCCCAGGTCCATACGTCATAGCATGCCTGAGATATTGGGTGACCCACTTTCAAAAAAAGTTTGGCCACGCCCACTTTTTTACGTCAAAATGCATGTGTGTACGTCAGGAATACTTTAGGGGTAAAAAAATGTGATTTCCAGCAATTCTGAAAAAAATGCACTCAATGACCCCTAGGTGACCTCTGTGACCTTGACCCATATTTTAAATCTCCATCAAGTGTCGACTCATTTGGTGTTGGTCCCAGGTCCATATGTCATACCAAGCCTGAGATATGGGCGTGACCCACTTTCAAACATTTTGGCCACGCCCAATTTTTTTTACGTCAAAATGCATGTGTGTACGTCAGAAATAGTTTAGGGGTCAAAAAATGTGATTTCCAGCAATTCTGAAAAATGAACTCAATGACCCCTAGGTGACCTCTGTGACCTTGACCCATATTTTGAACCTCCATCAAGTGTCGACTCATTTGGTGTTGGTCCCAAGTCCATATGTCATACCACGCCTGAGATAAGGGCGTGACCCAGTTTAAAAAATGTTGGCCACGCCCACTTTGTTTTTGTGTCGAAATGCATGTATGTATGTCAGGAATACTTTAGTGGTCAAAAAATGTGATTTCCAGCAATTCTGAAAAATGCACTCAATGACCTCTAGGTGACCTCCGTGACCTATATTTTGAATCTCCATCAAGTGTCGACTCATTTGATGTTGGTCCCAGGTCCATACGTCACACCATGCCTGAGCTATGGGCGTGACCCACTTTCAAAATATTTTTGGCCACGCCCACTTTTTTACGTCCAAATGCATGTGTGTACGTCAGGAATACTTTAGGGGTAAAAAAAATGTGATTTCCAGCAATTTTGAAAAAATGCACTCAATGACCCCTGGGTGACCTCTGTGACCTTGACCCATATTTTAAACCTTCATCAAGTGTCGACTTATTTGGTGTTGGGGACAGGTCCATACGTCATACCATGCCTGAGGTGTGGGCATGACCCACTTTCAAACATTTTTTGGCCGTGCCCATTTTTTTTACGTTAAAATGCATGTGTGTACGTCAGGAATACTTTAGGGGTAAAAAAATGTGATTTCCAGCAATTCTGAAAAAATGCACTCAATGACCCCTAGGTGACCTCTGTGACCTTGACCCATATTTTGAATCTCCATCAAGTGTTGACTCATTTGATGTTGGTTCCAGGTCCATACGTCATACCAAGCCTGAAATATGGGCGTGACCCACTTTCAAAACTTTTGGCCACGCCCAATTTTTTTTTTGCGTCAAAATGCATGTGTGTGCGTCAGAAATAGTTTAGGGGGTCCAAAAATGTGATTTCCAGCAATTCTGAAAAATGCACACAATGACCCCTAGTTGACCTCCGTGTCCTTGACCCATATTTTGAACCTCCATCGAGTGTCGACTCATTTGGTGTTGGTCCCAGGTCCGTAGGTCATACCACGCTTGAGATATGGGCGTGACTCACTTCCAAAAAATTTGGCCACGCCCACTTTTTTTACGTCAAAATGCATGTGTGTACGTCAGAAATACTTTAGGGAGGTCAAAAAATGTGATTTCCAGCAATTCTGAAAAATGCACTCAATGACCCCTAGGTGACCTCTGTGACCTTGACCCATATTTTGAATCTCCATCAAGTGTCGACTCATTTGGTGTTGGTCCCAGGTCCATACGTCATATCAAGCCTGAGATATGGGCGTGACCCACTTTCAAAACTTTTGGGCACGCCCAATTTTTTTGCGTCAAAATGCATGTGTGTACGTCAGAAATAGTTTAGGGGGTCCAAAAATGTGATTTCCAGCAATTCTGAAAAATGCACTCAATGACCCCTAGTTGACCTCCGTGACCTTGACCCATATTTTGAACCTCCATCGAGTGTCGACTCATTTGGTGTTGGTCCCAGGTCCGTAGGTCATACCACGCCTGAGATATGGGCGTGACCCACTTTCAAAACACCCCTACCCCTACCCCTGATACCCCAGGAATCTGAAAAACATAGGTGGCCGGGAACTTGTGGCTGTCTATCAGCATGCCAAAAATCAACGAGATAGGGCAATTCGTTTTCGAGTTATCTTGCGGACAAAAAAGTGATGAGAAGACAGAAGACAGGAGAAGAAGAAGAAGAAGAAGAAGAAGAAGAAGAAGAAGAAGAAGAAGAAGAAGAAGAAGAAGAAGAAGAAGGAAGAAGAAGAAGAAGAAGAAGAAGAAGAAGAAAAAAAAAAAGAAAAAGAAAAATAAACCGTGCAAAAACAATAGTCTGTGTGTTTCACACAGACTAATTAACAAAAAATTGAAACAAAGCTCTCATGTCCCATTTGGATAAAATAGTCACAACTTAAAGGGCCTACACAACTTCATGTGTCAAAAAGTGGGTTTCTATAATACCAATCGCATGACATTCCCTGTTTCAAAATATCTCTGAAAATTCTCGGGGTCACGAAGAAATTCCTAGAAACGCTAGAAAATGTTCATCGACATCGCAACTTTTACCACATGAATATATATAAGTTTCAAATAGTTTTTTGGTCCCAAGCAAACAACTATTTGAGCTTATTTATGTGGTGAACAAGTTTTGCTTTGTGTAATAATAATAATAACACATTGGCCGACCTCTGATTTCTCGTATAAGAAGGCCTTGGTTACCCCTGTTCTACCAACTGCCTCCCTATTCCCACGCTTCTTCTCTCCTCCCAACTGTCGGCGACGAACTGCTTGATGACATCCCTTGCCCCATTCTTCCCAATCTCTCCGATTAGCATATTAACCCTCTCCTTTGAGTAGCCCCCTAACCACATGTCCTACATTCTCCCGTCCCACTTCCCCATTATACTCCCAGTAAATCTTGTTCTTTTAGACTGGTATTTTGGGCATTCTAGAAGAAAGTGTTCCAGGGTCTCCACCACGCCCAAATAACACATCTGGCACTCCTTTTCGCTGTTTTCCCCAATTTTTCCCCTCAGCTCCAGGGACCGTGACCTCAGCTTGAACAACAGTGACCCCCCCCCCCCCCCCCCCACCAAAGGTGCCACCAAGGTACTCTTCGAAACCAGGCTTCTCTTTATCCTACAGGCCACCCAAAGATCTGTGTCACTTCAGTAACTTGGCTATCTCATAACATGCCAGTTTTAACGACGGAGCAAAGACCTTGCATGTGGTTAGTTTACTTGAAAAATTAGGAATAATGCCGAATAATACATATAGAATAAACGTATAGTGTTTTGAAGTAAAAAATTTATTCTACTCGTAGAATTAAGAATGAAACCGACGAGCCTCTGGCGAGTCGGTTTCATTCTTAATTCTACGAGTAGAATAATTTTTTTACTTCAAAACACTATACGAATAATACGTTTATTCTATATGTATTATTCGGCATTATTCCTAATAATGCCGAGTCGGTTTCATTCTTAATTCTAGGAGTAGAATACTTTTTTTTACTTGAAAACACTATACGTTTATTTTGTTTATCCCATAAATCTTTTATAGGGCAGTCGCTGCGAAATCGTGCTGTTACACGGTACAAAACACTGCGAGAAGTGAGGAGCACATAGGTCCAATTCGAAGACAAGCAAAACTGCCCAAAATAAAAAAGGCGCAGTGATACATTTCTGTCTAAAAATAATTCCCGTACAAACTTGAGCTAAACTTGCAAAAATACTTTATTAAATGAACAATGTGTAGTGTTTTCTACTAGCATTGTGTAATACTTTCAAACAGGTTTAAAGAAAACAACAACTGAACTGTTACTTATACTACACGAATGCGGTAGAGGTCAGAGGTCAACAAGTCCGTCTCTACTGCAGAAATAAATTCTTTCAGAGTTAAACCTACGGGGAAAATTTATCACCCTGCCAGGTGAATAAAGCAAAAAATTATCCAAGGCTTTTATCGTTCGAATAAACAGACATTTATGGGATAAAGTATATTACCATCCAAATACATCACAATTTATATATTATATTGTCATATATTGACAATGCAGAAAAGTCTAGAAAAGTGCTAAAAATATTGATATATGATGCTGAGAGAGGTGGGTGTCCACAAATTGTTGGAAAAAATGTTTTTTGAAGGAGATGGAGTGGGTGTTCAAAATGACCAGAACAAATATGCGAAAAAAAACATCTTGAGATTTAGGGGTGGGTGGGTGTCCGGGAAGGTCGAATGCCAAAAAACACGGTATCGTGTACTGCAATGCCCCCCCCCCCCCCCCAACCCCCACCTTCCCATTAGGTTGAGATTTAGCCCAGAAAACTGGAAAATACAACTAGTTATCCTATTTTCGTAAAATTCCCACGTTTTGTTCAGCCGAATAAATTATATCGCCTGCCTCAGTCGAGGGTTTAATGGAAATCTGTGCAGCAGAAGTATTTCTTTGTGCATTAACAACAAGCATACTGTTGAAACTAGAAATCCTATCACTGTATTGTGCACTGTTTGGAAGAAATAGCGCGCTGAATAAGTGCACTTTTAGTCCATATCAATCTCAAACTGCCCCATTAGTGTAACTCCATTCCCGTACAAAAACAATGTGCCCAACAATTCTATGCTAGTAAATAGAGATCGTTAACATCATTCCTAACCTCTACTGGGATACATGTATTTATACCATGGTTACCTATTCTACAATATATGAAAAGCCTATGATATAGATTTTAGCTTTACTGACACACCAACCGTGGTGAACACGCCAGCAATGTGATCTTAATAATTAGAATTTACACGTACAGTGGAACTACATCCAAGCTGACCATTGGAGACGTCGACCTGAATGTAACTTGTCTAAATGTATCGCACGTCGCCTCAAGAAGAGTGAAATGAAAGTGACAATTACTTATTATGTTTTTAAATGAGTTTACCCCATAAGACACCAAAACTTAACAAACATGCATTGTCTCGTGTTAATAAAGCATCCATAACTCGAAATGGTATGTTATTATGATATTAAAATGAAAAAGGTCCCGTTTCATTTTCCGTTTCGTTTCGTCGATAAAATTGACATCGGAAGTACCGCCCACCGATGCTCGTGTGAACAAAAACAGATTTGCACGTATGTACGTCTGGTGCTCAGTAAAATCGAGAAAAAATAATAGCGACTCTTAATAATCTGACGACCATGGTATAAATAAAATATACCCATTATGAATGTGACCCTGACAGCCACGTAGCTTGGTGTACCAAATGTTCACCACTCGCGGTGAAGTGGTGTTAACCGCGCGCCATAGGCTCGCGGTTAACACCACTTCACCACGAGTGATGAACATTTGGTACACCAAGCTACTATGGGCATATTCTATATATGCAATGATGTAAATAAATAACGTGTATTTAATGACGTAAGCAGATATTAAAATTTGACTGCATATACAGAATGAAGAAGGTGGATTACTTCTAATCGCAGCGGAATATTTTCTCCAATCGAAAAGTATTTATAATTGTTCACAACAGCACGCGAAATATTGGCAAACATTCATCATAACCTGTGGTCCATGTGATGAAAGTTTGCAAGTGCTTCTTGTGTCCTGTCATCAGAAACTGCAAATAATTTCTGTTTGAAAAAAGTCTATCCCACGGCGATTTAGTAGCAATCCACCTTCCACATATTTCGTCTCAATACATTATTTCTGCTTGATTGGTTCAGTTCCTGATTTCACTACCGACCTCGCTAATAGCGCTTATATTTTGCATTGCACAGCGCAAACGTTCTTTTGTATTTCAAGCTGCTTCATTCTTCTGCAGTAAGGAGCACATTAACTAACAAGACTTTTCTGCGCTTATTGTGACAAGACTTCTCGTTTCAACTGTATTTGGATGATATTAATACTGTGGTGAAGGTCAGACAATCGTCATCTGTTGTTAAGTTCATTTTTAGCAAAGAAAGCAGGAACATACAGTTGACCGTCCCATTCCCGGAAGGTCCTTCCCTTTTAATCAGCAGAATAATGTGCCACACGTGAGCCGTGAATTTACTGAAAATCAATGCTGCAGACGTATTTCTTTGTGCGATGACAGAAACCATCATTCATAAGATAATTGTTTGACCTAAAAAGAGCCACACAGTCTTGATCACTTCCATCACTATATTTGATTCCATTGGGTTGATTTTCGCCCCAGAAGGCTGGAACATAAATCTGACCATCCCACTTTCGGAACGTTCCCTCCTCCAGTTTGTCTGATCCGTCTACCCAAACATTGGAAATGTTTTTTCGTTCTAAATAGTTGCGTATTACCTTCATTTTGTATTCAGAATCGATCGTTACCAAGTGGCCATTATCAAGCTGACATGCTGACTCAGCTTCCTCGTGTGGTAGACGGTTTGATGAGACTCTGAAACAAAACAAGCCGTCAGGATCACATTCATATTTTCGCTGCCGTTTACATCCATATCCAGCTGATTTTACCGATGGAAAACAAATTTCGTCTTCCAAACAAGGTCTGTTGAGACATGAAGCTATTCTCGAGGATCCTGTCGCAACTCTCTTTCCAGTTCCCTCTCGCTTTGATAAATTGCATAACCCACGAACTCTATCGTAACTCCAGTATCTGCAGCTCCGCGCATATAAACACAGCTTCTCACAAGATAGATGGTTTTTTGTCTTCAATATGAAGTTAGTGTCCACCACGACGGTACATACCAGTAGTGTAATTAAGATCCAATACATGCCTCTTATGTTCCTACAAACATGTCCCTTACAAAACGTAGCCGATAATTCCATCGCCTTATCAGTTATCAGGGAGTAAATGTTCATTGAAAAGATAATATTCGCGCACTCCTCGGTTACAAACCACAGTTCAAACAGTCACAACGTTAGGAAGTATGTGGTCTCTGTTCCGTCGAGGCTTTTTTCCGTTCAGTTGAATTAAAAATGTATGAAGTTACGGTAAATTAAATAGAAATTATAATAGTGAGCTGTTAGTTAAGTGAGGTGGTGGCCCAGTAGAATTAAAATAAACGATTTTTTATTGTAATCGTGGAATCGGCATCGTTAACCCTATGAACCCTCGTTTCCTGGAATGGTAACGACTTTGTGTACACTTACAGTGAGATGGGTCAGCCCAATATCAATATACAGGGATTATAAAATAATAACTTCAGTCTGCAGCTGCCTGCTGCAGACTGCAGTTATTATTTTATCATCAGTGCCTCGTGTATAGGCCTCTTATAATAAGACAAAAATGGGACGAAATTAAGCCTTGGACCGAAAAATCGGTCTCATGAGTTCAAAGGGTTAAGAAAACCAGGTATGCTGATTATGTTGATGATACTAATTTATTTATTTATTGGGTTTAACGACACTTTCAACAGACAGGGTCACCTCATGTTGGGCCGTTTCAGGGTGGAGGAAGTCCGGAGAGAACCACCGAGCAACGGTAGTAGTATAGGAGAACGATGAAACGTTCCAATTCAGCCGGATCTCATGCCGGATCTCATGTGACGTCATTGTCACGTGACCCAGTGGCGCCACGTTGTGTTGTCATGGTAACCCGCGTGAGCGGCCATATGTTGACGTCATCTCCATAGTCATACGTGGTGTGAGTGCGCATGCGCAGTGCGTGTTGTTAGGGTGATACGTGTTTTCCGTCGTCCATTTTGTATACTGGAGGCCGCCATCTTGGTTTCTATGGTAGTACGTGGTTGCTGTGAGAGCTAAAACCTTCTAATAGGACCGGGATATGTTCAGAGGGTGTGTGTCGGGGTATTACGAATTACCACAAACAACCCGACAATCCCTCCAAATCACCAAAAATGACTTTATTTACTACGGATTCCCCATTTTATCGGTGTAGCATAAGTGTTATAGTACCAAGGGGCACAGGGGTGTGTTCGATTGAATAGGAGTAATTTTCTGGCTCGGATTTTACCCCAGAATCCTCGTTTAATTCATAGAATTACCACAAACAACCCGACAAGTTGTACTATTTCGAATTATTTTGAGGACCGCCATACTTTGGTTTATAATAGTAGTGTTATAGTACCGAGGGGGCCCCTGGGGGTAAGTTCGATTGAATTAGAGTAGTTTTTCTGGTCCGGATTCCCCCAGAATTCCTTTGTATGACTTCTTTGTTCTATTTATTCTAACTTCCCTAAACATGTTTATGTTCTATTGTACACATTACAGGTAGCACATAGGCACATGCTGGGTGTGCCGATATGTGCTTATGTGAAAATGCATAATGTGATACATTGTGCCCTAGCACATAAGCACATACGGGTATTTGAGGATACCATAGCCTGATATTGTATTATTTGAGGATACCTATCGGGAATACCTTATGGAAAATCCCGTTTTTGTCATATGTGCTTATGTGAAAATGCACAATGTCACACTTTGTGCAACAGCACATTGGCACATGCTGGATGTGCCGAGATGTGCTTATGTGAAAATGCACAACGTGACACAGTGTGCCTATGTGCTAGGGCACAATGTGTCACATTGTGCATTTTTACATAAACACACATCGGCACATCCAGCATGTGCCTATGTGCTGGTGCACACTGTGTCATGGTCATATCATGTCGGTGGCAGTTTTACGGGTGGAGGAAGCCGGAGTACTCGGAGAGAACCACCGAGCAACGACGAGCAGCTGTCAGCTCTCCAACATCGTAACTCTGAACTCTGCACCGCGACACAGGCAGGGTTAGATTGGTTGAAGACATGCGCACCTTCGACGTGCAGTACGCCTTAGTACACAGCGTCATCGTGCCCCCATGTAGGCAATCGGGGTTAAGTGCCTTGCCCAAGGACACAACGTGGGAGTGCGAACAGTCGCTGAAGAGGTCACCCATCCAACTACTAACCGCGCTCGACGTTGCTTAACTTCGGTGATCTGATGAGAACCGGTTACCGCGACGCCACCGCGCCCCCGATTTCTTGGTTAAGAATAGACAACTTTTTCATCAAATCTAGTCGTGGCTGCCTCACAGCAGCCATGATTAGATTTGATGAAAAATAGTTTGAAACTAGACTTTATGATTCTGGAGAATCATGGCTTTTCCCGATTAGATTCCATGATTTTTCATGACCCCACAGTGTCTGATGAATTGTTTTTAACTGTCTCACTGAAGTTCCCTCATTGATGTTATGAGAAAGGTGAGTAAAGTAGTTTCAAATGACTCGGTTTGGGTTTGATAAAAAAAAAAATGTTTAGGTAAAACCCATCATTAATGGTAGAAAGGGTTCATATCAAGATCAATGTTTCCCTATCAGTTTTGCGTCCGGTAAAAGAAGTTACGTTTCTCTGTGGCATTTCCATTTGTTGGTGTCCAAAAACAGACTATTTCTTCATTTTTTTTACATTTAGCAGCCCATGGAGGGTTACCAAATGCCTACCAGAATAATTTATCCATGCAACTGGTCATATGACATATCAACGACCATTTTCTCTTGGAAACCCCACAAAATGTTTGTAAAGAAATCCAGGGAAAACGATTTTTAAGCTATCGATGGGTATCCGTGTTAACCTCCCCAACAGGGGTTAACGCTTGGTTTTTTTAATACCCTTATTACTTACAAAAATGGTCCTCTGTGAATTCCACTTCCAACAAAGGAGATTATGTTTATCTCTCATGTATTCATTGGTGCTGTGCGTGTTTGAAAACAGCCCCATGTTAACAAAATTACGATGCTTGGCAGCTTGTAGATGGTTAATAAACGCTCATCGGAGTATTTTGTCCATGCATCTTGTAATGTCACATAAAGACCTACAAAAAGTCAATTTGTTTTGAAACCCTACAAGTTACCGTTAGGGAATTTCACAGAAAATGGGAATTTAAAGCTTCCAAAGGATATCTCGCTTTAGCCTGTCCAAAATGGGTTAAGACGTCGACTTTTGAATACCCTTACTGCTTACAAAAATGTTTCCGTATAAATTGTGCGCTCGATAAAAGGAGGCACTTTTCTTCATGGTGTACCCTTTGGGTGCTGTTGGTGTCCAAAAACAGCCCATTATATCACAATTTCAACAGCCCGGGGAGGGTTAACTAATGCTGACCGGAATATTTTGTTCATGCATCTTGTAATGTCACACCAAGACCTGCAAATAGCCGATTTTTTCTTGAAAACCTACAAAATGTTGATAGAGAAATCCACAGAAAACGGGTATTTTAAGATTTTAATGGGTATCTCTATTTAACCAGCCCCAAATGGGTTAAGACGTCAAACTTTGAATACCCTTACCACTTTCAAAAATATTTTCCGATCAATTTTGCGTCCGATAAATGAAGGCTCCTTTCTCTCTGGTATACCGTTTGGGTGCTGTTGGCGTCTAAAAACAGCCCATTTTATCACAATTTTTACGTTTAGCAGCTCGGGGAGGGTTAACTAATGCTGACCGGAATATTTTATCCATGCAACTTGTAATGTCACACCAAGACCTGAGAGTGACCATTTTTTCTTGAAAATCTACAAGACTCGTTTAGAGAAATCCACGGAAAACACGAACTTTTGAGCATTATGGGGGTATTGCTGTTTAACCAGCTCAAAATGGGTTAACGCTTGGTTTTCTGAACACCCTTATTACTGACAAAAATGATCCACGGTGAATTCCACTCCCAATAAAGGAAGTTATGTTTATCTCTCGTGTATTGTTTGGGTGCAGTGGGGGCCTGAAACCGGCCTATTTCATCAAAATTTCGATGTTTGGCAGCCTGTGGAGGGTTACCATATGCATCGCCTGATATGTCATGTGTACCAAAGGGTGTGTCACAGACAGGTCTAGCAATGACGAATGTATAAAAAAAAATCTACAAGACATGTTTCGAGAAAGTGTCGATAAACCCCAATTTTGGCAGTTTTTTGCCAATTCTGACGAAATAAGGGTTAAATCGAAAATTCCGCTTCGGTACATTTTTAGATTTTGTGCCCCTCTATGCGTGTGCAAAATTTCGTGAAAATCGGTTCGAAAATGGCTTCTGAATCGTACGGACAAAATGTGTGGAAAAAAAAAAAAAAAAAACCAAAAAAACCCAAAAAAACTAGACTTTATGATTCTGGAGAATCATGGCTTTTCCCGATTAGATTCCATGATTTTTCTTGACCCCACAGTGTCTGATGAATTGTTTTAACTGTCTCACTAAAGTTCCTTCATTGATGTTATGAGAAAGGTGAGTATAGTAGTCTCAAATGACTCGGTTTGGGTTTGATAAAAAAATGTTTAGGTAAAACCCATCATTAATGGTAGAATGGGTTAATATCAATATCAGTGTTTCCCTATCAGTTTTGCGTCCGGTAAAAGAAGTTACGTTTCTCTGTGGCATTTCCATTTGATGTTGTTGGTGTCCAAAAACAGACTATTTTATCAATTTTTTTTACATTTAGCAGCCCATGAAGGGTTAACAAATGCCTACCAGAATAATTGATCCATGCAACTGGTCATATGACACCAAGACCTATCAACGGCCATTTTCTCTTGAAAACCCCACAAAATGTTTGTAGAAATCCAGGGAAAACGGTTTTTTAAGCTTTTGATGGGTATCCCTGTTAACCTCCCCAACAGGGGTTAACGCTTGGCTTTTTGAATACCTTTATTACTTACAAAAATGGTCCTCTGTGAATTCCACTTCAAACAAAGGAGATTATGTTTATCTCTCATGTATACATTAGGTGCTGTGCGTGTCTGAAAACAGTCCCATGTTAACAACATTACGATGCTTGGCAGCTTGTAGATGGTTAAAAAACGCTCACCGAAGTATTTTGTCCATGCAACTTGTAATGTCACATAAAGGCCTACGAATAGTCAATTTGTCTTGAAACCCTACAAGTTACCGTTGGGGAAATTCACAGAAAATGGGAATTTAAAGCTTTCAAGGGATATCTCTCTTTAGCCTGCCCAAAATGGGTTAAGACGTCGACTTTTGAATACCCTTACTACTTACAAAAATGTTTTCATATAAATTGTACGCGCGATAAAAGAAGGCACTTTTCTTTGTGGTGTACCCTTTGGGTGCTGTTTGTGTGCAAAAACAGCCCATTTTATCGCAATTTTGACCTTCAGCAGCCCGGGGAGGGTTAACTAATGCTGACCGGAATATTTTGTTCATGCGACTTGTAATGTCACACCAAGACCTGCAAATAGCCGATTTTTCTTGAAAACCTACAAGATGTTGTTAGAGAAATCCACAGAAAATGGGTATTTTAAGATTTTAATGGGTATCTCTCTTTACCCAGCCCAAAATGGGTTAAGACGTCAAATTTTGAATACCCTTACCACTTTCAAAAATATTTTCCGATCAATTTTGCGTCCGATAAATGAAGGCCCCTTTCTCTGTGGTATATCGTTTGGTGTGCTGTTGGTGTCTAAAAACAGCTCATTTTATCACAATTTTTACGTTTAGCAGTTCGGGGAGGGTTAACTAATGCTGACCGGAATATTTTATCCATGCAACTTGTAATGTCACACCAAGACCTGAGAGTGACCATTTTTTCTTGAAAATCTACAAGACTCGTTTAGAGAAATCCAAGGAAAACATGATGTTTTGAGCTTTTTTGGGGTATTGCTGTTTAACCAGCCCAAAACGGGTTAACACTTGGTTTTCTGAACACCCTTATTACTTACAAAAATGATCTTCGGTGAATTCCACTTCCAATAAAGGAAGTTATGTTTACCTCTCGTGTATCGTTTGGGTGTTGTGGGGGTCTGAAACCGGCCCATTTCATAAAAATTTCAATGTTTGGGAGCCTGTGGAGGGTTACCATATGCATCGCCAAATATGTCGTGTGTATCAAAGGTTGTGTCATAGGCAGGTCTAGTAATGATGGATGTTTAAAAAAAATCCTAGAGACGTGTTTCGAGAAAGTGCCGATAAACCCCAATTTTGGCAGTTTTTTGCCAATTCTGGCGAAATAAGGGTTAAATCGAAAATTCGGCTTCGGTACATTTTTAGATTTTTCGCCACTCTATGCGTGTGCCAAATTGTGTGAAAATCGGTTCGAAAATGGCTTCTGAATCGTACGGACAAAAATGTGTGGAAAAAAAAAAAAAAAAAAAAAAAAAAAATAACTAGACTTTATGATTCTGGAGAATCATGGCTTTTCCCGATTAGATTCCATGATTTTTCATGACCCCACAGTGTCTGATGAATTGTTTTTAACTGTCTCACTGAAGTTCCCTCATTGATGTTATGAGAAAGGTGAGTATAGTAGTCTCAAATGACTCGGTTTGGGTTTGATAAAAAAAAATGTTTAGGTAAAACCCATCATTAATGGTAGAATGGGTTAATATCAAGATCAATGTTTTCCTATTAGTTTTGCGTCCGGTAAAAGAAGTTTCTCTGTGGCATTTCCATTTGTTGGTGTCCAAAAAACAGACTATTTCTTCATTTTTTTACATTTAGCAGCCCATGGAGGGTTAACAAATGCCTACCAGAATAATTTATCCATGCAACTGGTTATATGACACCAAGACCTATCAACGGCCAGTTTCTCTTGGAAACCCCACAAAATGTTTGTAAAGAAATCCAGGGAAAACGATTTTTTAAGCTATCGATGGGTATCCGTGTTAACCTCCCCAACAGGGGTTAACGCTTGGTTTTTTTAATACCCTTATTACTTACAAAAATGGTCCTCTGTGAATTCCACTTCCAACGAAGGAGATTATGTTTATCTCTCATGTATACATTGGGTGCTGTGCATGTCTGAAAACAGCCCCATGTTAACAAAATTACGATGCTTGGCAGCTTGTAGATGGTTAATAAACGCTCATCGGAGTATTTTGTCCATGCAACTTGTAATGTCACATAAAGACCTACGAATAGTCAATTTGTCTTGAAACCCTACAAGTTATCGTTAGGGAAATTCACAGAAAATGGGAATTTAAAGCTTTCAAGGGATATCTCGCTTTAGCCTGCCCAAAATGGGTTAAGACGTCGACTTTTGAATACCCTTACTGCTTACAAAAATGTTTCCGTATAAATTGTGCACTCGATAAAAGGAGGCACTTTTCTTTGTGGTGTACCCTTTGGGTGCTGTTGGTGTCCAAAAACAGCCCATTTCATCACAATTGTGACCTTCAACAGCCCGGGGAGGGTTAACTAATGCTGACCGGAATATTTTGTTCATGCAACTTGTAATGTCACACCAAGACCTGCAAATAGCCGATTTTTTCTTGAAAACCTACAAAATGTTGATAGAGAAATCCACAGAAAACGGGTATTTTGAGATTTTAATGGGTATCTCTATTTAACCAGCCCAAAATGGGTTAAGACGTCAAATTTTGAATACCCTTACCACTTTCAAAAATATTTTCCGATCAATTTTGCGTCCGATAAATGAAGGACCCTTTCTCTCTGGTATACCGTTTGGGTGCTGTTGGTGACTAAAAACAGTCCATTTTATCACAATTTTTACGTTTAGCAGCTCGGTGAGGGTTAACTAATGCTGACCAGAATATGTTATCTATGCAACTTGTAATGTCACACCAAGACCTGAGAGTGACCAATGTTTCTTGAAAATCTACAAGACTCGTTTAGAGAAATCCACGGAAAACACGAACTTTTGAGCATTATGGGGGTATTGCTGTTTAACCAGCTCAAAATGGGTTAACGCTTGGTTTTCTGAACACCCTTATTACTTACAAAAATGATCCTCGGTGAATTCCACTCCCAATAAAGGACGTTATGTTTATCTCTCGTGTATTGTTTGGGTGCAGTGGGGGCCTGAAACCGGCCTATTTCATCAAAATTTCGATGTTTGGTAGCCTGTGGAGGGTTACCATATGCATCGCCTGATATGTAGTGTGTACCAAAGGATGTGTCACAGACAGGTTTAGCAATGACGAATGTTTTTAAAAAATCTACAAGACATGTTTCGAGAAAGTGCCGATAAACCCCAATTTTGGCAGTTTTTTGCCAATTCTGACGAAATAAGGGTTAAATCGAAAATTCCGCTTCGGTACATTTTTAGATTGTGTGCAAAATTTCGTGAAAATCGGTTCGAAAATGGCTTCTGAATCGTACGGACAAAATGTGTTGAAAAAAAAAAAAAAAAAAAAAAAAAAAAAAACCCAAAAAATAATAATCCGTAGAAAAACAATAGTCTTTTCCAGAGGAAAAAGCCTAATAATCCGTAGAAAAACAATAGTCTTTTCCAGAGGGAAAAGCCTAAAAAAAAAAAAAAAAAAAAATAATAATAATCCGTAGAAAAACAATAGTCTTTTCCAGAGGGAAAAGCCTAAATATACACAGCAGGTTAAGAGTCAAAGTAGTAAAGAGGTGAGTAGTTTAAAATTTCAAATCTCCTGCCCAAGAAAATTTAATATTGCTCACCCCTTTATTTTAATATGGATTTTGCTTTCATGCGCAGAAATACATAGTTGGACTTGAAAAGCTGTTGGGGAAAGATTTACGAGACTACAAAGGATGGCTTCCTTTATAAGAAACCGTCGTCTCTCGGTGGATAATCTTCTTATTTTCCATGTCATCCAGCAATACCTTCGACACGACATGTTTCGAGCGAGACGTTTTGATTAATGGTGGGCCGTTGCAGCAGTTTTACCACTGGTTGTACGATGCGTTTTATCTCAGATAATGTTGTGCCAAGGTAATTGTGTAGGTACGTAAAGCTTTGAAATCACATGAAGTGTTTTCGATAATGTTTCAGAAAACAATACTAACGTCTCGAATAAAATTATTATGGGCGTCCAGGATAGTATTGTTACGATCTATCGCTCCTTTGTTCACCTACACTGCGCCGGATACATCAAATTGCACTATATATATATATATTAGTGAAAGGTTTATCTTGGGTGTGCCTGTTCGCTAAATCGTATTTCGAAATACAATTATGTTGATAAAACGTCAAAACCCAGTTTTCGGATTGGAGAATGGTTGGAGTAAAAGAAACCAGAGGCCCCAGGGGGCCTGGGGGCGCTCACCTGACATGGCAGTCTAAATATGAAACCAGGGACTTGACTTGAATAAGCTGCATATGCCCCTCCTAAGAAAAGCATATACCAACTAGATTAAGCAGTTGTGCCCACATAATACACAGGATTTTCCTTCTATTTTCAGTTCCTGCACTTTTACGCCCCAAAATTGAGATAAATGAATAAAAAACAGATTTTTCTTATTTTTGTTCGGAAATTTTCGAAGTCCCAAACAAAATATTTTTAGCCTAAAATTTGTTTTGGCCTTAAAATTGACCAAAATGCATAAAAAAATTTAAATAGATTTCCGGATTTTGGTCCAAAAATTTCTAAGTCCCACCCGGTCCCCAAATTTTCAGTGTGAAAAAAAAAAATTTGTCTTAAAATTGAGCGATACGCATAAAAAAACAAAAAAAAATGTTCGGGTTTTGGTCCAAAATTTCCAAGTCCGGAACGGGACCCCAAATTTTCAGCCTAAATATGAACCCAGGGACTTGGCTTGAACAAACTTGAATCCCCCCCCCCCCCCCCCCCCCCCAAGGATGCTGCATACCAAATATCAAAAGATTCTTATTGGTAGATCTGAAGAAGAAGATTTTTAAAGAAAAGTCCTCCTATTGCACTAAGTTAAAATTTAAATGTGAACCCAGGAACTCAATTTGTACAAGCTTGAATCTGACCTCCCTAGAGATGTTGTATACCAAATATGAAATGATTCTGACTGGTGGATCTGAAGAAGAAGATTTTGAAAGAAAAGTCCTCATATTACACTAAGTTAAAATTCGGGCTCTCATAGGGAGCCCAAATGTGAACCCAGGAACTCGATTTGTACAAACTAGAATCTGACCTCCCTGGAGATGTTGTATACCAAATATGAAATGATTCTGACTGGTGGATCTGAAAAAGAAGATTTTGAAAGAATAATCCTCATTTTGCACTAAGTTAAAATTTGGTCTCCCATAGGGAGCCTAAATTTGAACCCAGGGACTCAATTTGAACAAACTTTAATCTGACCCCCCCACCCCCCCACCCCCACCCCCCCCCCACCCCGCCCCCCCCCCCCCCTAGAGATGATGTATACCAAATAGGAAAGAATTCTGCCTGGTGGATCTGAAGAAGAAGATTTGTTTGAATTTTGGAAAGAAATTCATGGGTTCTATCAGATTTATGTCCCTTGTGGTGTCCCCTGTGGGTGTGACAAGTTTATTTGTACCAGTTTGAATTGACATATGATAGGGAACACGCACACCAAATTTGGTTCAATTTGATCAAGTAGTTGGTGAGGAGTAGTCGATAATGTAAAGTTCACGACGGACGACGGCGGACGACGACGGACGGCAAGTGATAAGTTAAGCTCCCTTCGGTGAGCTAATAAACTTCAACGGAGTGCGGTGGCTTAGTTGTTACGGAATGGGCTTCATCCCGAAAGGTACACAGCCCGATTCCCACCAGGGGTAACTGCGCTTTGTCCTTGTGCAAGGCACTTAAACCTGATTGCTCGTGTGGGGATACGGTGACGGTGTGTACTAAGGCGTACTGTACGTCGATGGTACACTTGTCTTCAACTAATGCTAACTCTGCTTGGGTGGAGTAAGTACGTTAGGGCGTCTGGCAGTTGCTCTCCATTGTTTGTTGGTTCTCTCCGGGTAGTCCGGCTGACTCCATCCGTGAAACTGTCTGACACGAGGTGACCTTGGCTGTCAAAAGTGTTGCTAAACTCCAGCAACAAAAAGTATAATTGAACCTAATGATCTATGCCCTGTATAGTAATGAAAATCGACTTTCGATAAAATTATCTCCCTTCAATATATCAGAGGTCAAGGGAGATGATCCAATTAAGAAGCAGGTAATTGTTGAGAACAACCTGTGACATCAGTATAAAATAAAGCCAAGTTTCCGTTTGTTACTTTTAATAAACGAAAACAAAAGACAACTCTGGGTACTGTCTATTGCCTTCTCTTATTAGTGGCTACAAAAGGAAACTTGGCTTTTTATGAAAAGCGAATTAGAAGCAACCACTTCAGCCAATGATTTCCGTTAATAATCCGTTATTATAAGAATATCTATCAGTGTCACACCAACCAACACTGTCTCTTTGCTTAGCGAATGTATTTTTACAATAATTTGCAAGTTTGTATGCTCCCCAGGGAAAAAAATTACCAAATCTTATCTCCTGAACTTTTATATTAACCCTTTACCTAACATGAAAAGCAGACGACACTTGCAAACAAAATTCTTGAATAACTATTTTTTTTCATTTTTTGTCTCAAAAACATAGGTTATGACCCCTCTTTGGAACGAGCTCATCGAGCTCGTTCCAAAGAGGGGTCATAACCTATGTTTTTGAGACAAAAAATGAAAAAAATAATGAAAATTAATTGGCGATTTTTGTGAATAGCGCTGGCCGGTTTTGGCCGTTACGTTGGGTAAAGGGTTAATGGAAACGACAGTGCCTGTAGTATATGTAACAATGCGCATAATGTTGACATAGTGAACAGAAAAAAAAGTTGTAGAGCTTCAAAAGATGGTGAAAACTCCTTTTTCTTATCTATAAATGGGTTTTAACAGAGAATAATAGTCAAAGGTTCAAACTGATTAAAAAAAACAATTGTAAAAAGCCAGCTTCTGTATTTTATACTACCATACGGAAAAATTTCTGACGCTGGTGGAATGATGCGCACATCGATCCCATAGCCTTAGGATTAAATTTACTGACAGCTTTAGGAAATAAAGGGGAGCTAACTTTCCTGTAATCCTTTCCAGTGACGAAAATTGTAAGCCGTGTATGGTCAGAGAATGGGAAGCACCATCAAAAGAGAGATAAGTGGGCATTCCTACAACCGCAGGCATACATTTATAAGAAATGCCATGACATGATAGAATGTCGTCATCTGTTTCAAAGGGACACGGATGGTACATTTATCGATGGCCGCATGCCCCGTTCCCCTCTCACGTTCCAAAACGGCCCTTCCCGCCCATCAACGTACCGTCCACTCGCCCTCCCTATCACACGCACAGACACTTTTAACACCTTCCGTCGCACTCGGACAAGTATACCTGCGAATCAAAGAAATGGTTTTCCTTTGTATAAGTTTTAAATTTTCTTTTACGGTGCTTTGTGGGGTTGCGTTGTTTCTATTGCCCGCCCACAACCACTCGAACACTTACATTGAGTTCTGCAGTTTGCACTACATCGATATATTAATCAGGTATTTTACGACAACTCACGGCGTGCCATGGTGTTCAATTATGACGTAGCATGGTATTCATTTATCAGGGAATTTTGGGTTAATGTACTACCATTTCCATGTCCACGATGTGATTAACATTTGGAGGGGTATCGCCAGGCTAAATCGGAGTATAGAAACGATGGGTCTGTTTAGATACTTTGATGTAAGCATTTCTTCATTCCTGACTAATGCCGTCAAGAAAATCTAGTTTCGATAAAGTTATCTCCCTTGAGTTGTTAGACGAGCGAGTTGTGCTGCACGATATTCAAAACTTAATACCGGTCAAAATAATACCGCGGTATACCGGTATATCGAAAACTGTTCAGATATATGAACACAAGTACCACAATCGAGACTCGAGGCATCACTGTCGGAACGAATTAGCATGCCTTGGTGATGCGGTTCGAAAATCCTTCACCCAACGCAGACGATACCAAAATTTATTATTTTCAAAATTAGTTTATTACATTTTCCCCCAAAGATTTCAAGAAAACTATATTATGTGACCCCTCATTGGAACGAGCTCAACGAGATCGTTTCAATGAGGGGGTCGCATGATATAGTTTGTTTTGTTGAATTTTTTGAAAATTATTTTTTCAACTGCTGAATTCGTATATATTACTAGGGCACATGCAGACGATTCCTTGGATAAAGGGATAATATTATTCATTCGGGGATACAGTTAAAAAACTCAAAACATCTTGAAAACTAAATTGTGGGTAAAAAGATAATGACGATAAACCGATATTTCTGTAATTACACCGGTATTCAATCGATATTGGTTTGAATACCGGTATATATTGGTTTATCGATATACCGTGCAGCCCTACGAGCGAGGAAGGTCCAATGAAGAAGCAAGTAATTGTTGAGAAAGCCCCTGACATCAGTAGAAAACAGAGTCACGTTTCCTTTTGTTCCTTTTAATAAACGAAAACAACAGACAGCTCTCAAAGATGTTTGTTGTTTCCGTTTATTAAAGAAATCAAAGGAAAACTTGGCTTTCTATCGCAAGCTAAATTTAATTAGAGGCAAGACCTTGCAAGAGCACACCTGCAAGTTTTTATTTTTCCCATGAAAAAAATAGTAAATCTCATGCTGACAATATGAACATAAAAAATATAGAACATTAAAAGATGGCGAGAACGCCGTTTTCATATTTTTAAATGGGTTTCAACGAGAAACAGTGAAACGTTCAAACTGATTCGGGAAAAAATGTAAAAAGCCAGCTTATGTATTTTTACACTACAATACAGGAAAATTCCTCAAGTTTGTAGAATGATGTGCACATCGATGATACAAATTCGCTAACATCTCGAAATTTCAATCTTTAAATGAAATTCTCATACCTTTAATGTTAAATTTACAGACAGCTTTGTGAAATTAATGGGAGCTAACCTTCCCTTAAATCTCTTCCAGTGACGAAAATTATCAGCCATGTGATTTGCAAATTTAAAGCAAAAAGGGTTACGAGATAAATAAGGCATAATCGGTTATTTCTGTTATTTCTTAAGTTATGAAACCCAAAAACAAAGGCTAAGCATAGAGTAAATGGGCTACGCCAAAAACAAAGGCCAAACATAGTGTAAATGGGCGTCGCCCATTTGCACTATGTTTGGCCTTTGTTTTTTGGGGTTTTTTTGTGATTCATAACTCAAGAAATGGACAGAAACAAACGATCATTCCTTATAATTAAACTTGAGGGGCAATAAATTTAAACACTTTTCGGGGTTAAAATAAAAACCTGGTCGCACCACGGTTCCTAGTGATAACTGAATAAAAAAGGCATAGTTTTCTAACATTCTGTTTGAAATAACGACACATTTCACATAAACATGTTCTTGTGTCATTAAAATTTTTATTGACCAATGAATTGCGCAAGTTAACAGGAACGTCATAAGCCACGCCCACACAGAACCTCAATCTCCTTTTCCACTTGACGGGAGGGTGCTGTCATTCAAAGCAACACGAAATTAAATTTAAATCTGATTTTGACCATTTCCTGGGAGATTGAAAACACAGTTTGTAAATATAAACCCAGATGACATGAAGTTGGTTGAACTTTGTCTCAGAAACAGTTTGTTCAGGCTATTTGGAAATTGGAAAGTTTTGTTGGCGTGTGTTTCGTTTGTGGATTATTATAGCGGGCCTTTGTGTACGTCTGATTTGGGTAAAACGATGAACGCAGACGATCATCTATTGCTTTTAAACAAATTGAACATGGAATAAAAAGCATGATAAGGATTTCATTGTTTATTAAAGTTTATTTTGAAAATCATTTTAATATGATGAGATAAGTATTAAGTACTTTTAATTTTGAAATAACATGAGCGTGCAGCGGTTCCTTTCCATTCACACTGTGTAACGTAACTGTTATGCCAGACATTGGGGGCGTGGTTTAGTGTGGACCTAAATGCGTTTTTTCGGTTCATTGTGTTATGAAAAGAAAACAGATACTTTAGACAATCACTTTGCCTAAAAATGCATGAACTGAAAAAAAGTTTAATTATATAGTGCTTGAACACAATTTCCAAACAACGAAAATTACAAAATAAATTTTCTAACATAACAAACATACAAAAGGAAACATAATCATTGTTTACCCTGTCAAAGTCGCCCGATTAAAACAACTAATAAGAACAAAACTACAGTATGACAATCTTTGATGTTGAGGATTATCACAACTCGACTGGAAAAAATAGACGCAAGGCGAACCGGAATGTTCTGCTTTAAACAGATACTTTGATAATAAAGGGTTGATTAATTAACGAATGCATGAATTGCCACATTAAGATTATTCATTACTTTCCAAAGTGTGATTTACTGGGATTTCCGGGCTTGATTATAAACGATAACTTCACAAGTGAATTATGCATTGAACAATTGGGTCATGTATCCGTGCGCGCAAACGAAGACGTTTTGCCGTGGGTGTAATGGGGACTTCATTGTTTTTTGGTTTTTTAACCCTTTACCTAACATGAAAAGCAGACGACACTTGCCAAAAAAATTCTTGAATAACTTTTATTTTTATTTTTTGTCTCAAAAACATAGGTTATGACCCCTCATTGGAACGAGCTCGACGAGCTCGTTCCAATGAGGGTTAATAACCCATGTTTTAGAGACAAAAAATGAAAAAATAATGAAAATTAATTGTCGATTTTTGAGAATTGCGCTGGCCTGTTTTGGCCGTTACCTTGTTAAAGGGTTAAATAATATAATTATTGTTAATAATGAAAAGTAATACACAGAGTAATCGGTTAACTGGACTGGTTACGTGAAATAATTCATGAGAGGCGAGGGACTATATTCTAAAACACTCGTGCGCATTCGCGCACTCGTGTTTGTACAACGTCCCTCACCTCTGATGAAATATTTCACGTAACCAGTCCAGTTAAGCGATTACTCTCTATTTCTCTAATGAAGCATAATACGCAGCTAATACAAGATTCTACATTTTATTTTCATAGCTACCAATATTTATTTTTTATAACGACTTGCCAACTCGTTATAAAGACTTTTTAACTTGCTATAACATCAGTGCAACTTGTCGCAATGATTAAACATCTTGTTATAGCGGGTTTTCATTATAACGGGTTGTTATTATAACAGGTTGCTTGCTTATTATACTGATTTATCAACTTGTTATAATTATTTCGCGACTGCTTATCCATCAGCTATATTATTTCAGCCCATAATAATGACATGACAACTCATTATAACAACTTTGAAAACTCGTTATAACGACAAAGCAAACACTTATAATAATTTGATAATTAGTTATAATGATTGATCAACTCGTTATAATAATTTAACGAATGGGTTTCCATTGGTTATATTATTTCAACTCATTATAATGACATGACAACGCATTATAATGACTTTGAAAACTCGTTATAACGACAAAGCAACCCCTTATAATGATTTGTCAATTAGTTATAATCATTGATCAACTCACTATAACTACTTGTAAATTCGTTATAACTACTTTACGATTCGTCAGGACTTCCCAACTAGTTAACATTACTTGTCAACACATGTAACTAATTTCCAATTTGGTATAATGACTTTACAGCTCATTATAACTCTTTGTCAAGTCAGTATAACCGTTTACCTATTAGTTATGGGGACTTCCAAACTTGTTATAAAAACTTCAATACTTGCTGGCTTATCATAATGGCATCACAACACGATTTAACAACTAGTCAACTCATTACTATGACTACTCAATTCATTATTACTTTTGGAACTCGTTATAACTTGTCAACTCGTTATAACGACTTATCATCTAGCTATAACAACTTTACGTATTATTATAATGACCCTTCGACTCATTACAATGACCTAGCGACTCATTATAATTATTTCATATTATATAACAACGGCTTGTGAACTCGTTGTAACAACATATTAACATGTTATAGTGACTTCACAAATCGGAATCCGCTTGTTATGATAACTTGCCAACTCGCCATAATGATCTTTTGACGGACAAATTTCTTGAAGCAGTGACGATTTTGAAGTTGCTGCACAAAGACGTTGATATCACGCGTGCGAATGCGTTGCATTATAACTGAATGAGAGCCGAACACTCACCAAACGCGTTGGACAAAAAATCCAAACAATCTCTCTCTCTCTCTCTCTCTCTCTCTCTCTCTCTCTCTCTCTCTCTCTCTCTCTCTCTCTCTCTCGCTCTCTCTCTCTCTCTCTCTCTCTCTCTCTCTCTCTCTCTCTCTCTCTCTCTCTCTCTCTCTCTCTCTCTGTTAGAGTAAAAAAGGTGCAAACTATCAGTAATATCCGTGCTTAAAAAAATTGCAAACAATTACAAGATTAGCCCAGACATTTGTCCAATAAATTCGCCCTTAATGAAGGTCAGGTTAGTGTAGAAGATCGAAATAAGGTTAAACTTTTTTGATACGACTGACAGTTACTTATGCAGATTTTGAAGTGAGTCACGCCTTTCACGGTAACGGCTTTCTGTGCATTTCAAATTTACTAACAGAAAAAAACCATCAAAAACAATGACAACATTCTGGATTTGTATTATCTGAACGTTTTGAGAATGTATAGCTCCTTTTTCTCTGATAACAGCTTTTTAGATTTGTGAGTCCAAATCGTCCCAAAAGTAGAAATTTAGTATTCTTAATAAAATACACTTAGGGAATTTAAAATGCTTTACTTGTGTGATTTCAAACTGAATATATGTTAGATTTTACAAATGACCTTGCTTGGTATTTATGAAAAGGATTGGTTAGAGGGCCCCCGCTTAGATGCTTAACTAGCATCTCTTTGTTACTTGTTTTTATCATATGTTACTTGGAAACTGTACAAAAAAAAGATTGTTAGCTTCTGTATGAAAAAAATTAGGCCAGCCAGTTGTGAAGAAACATCTGACTCGGAGTTTGGTAACTGATTCGCGTCAACACTTTGTCTACTGGTGTCCTGTAAATAAATTTGTTGAAGTGTTTAGTTTTTTAGTCTCAGTACTTTCTAAAGTGAAATCCCCGGTACGATCTTTTTTCTGGTGACCAGTTCCCTGGCCATATGAGTTTGAACTAAAACTTTGTAAAAATAAATGTCATCATTATAATGTGACCACGCAATTTCTTGGGAAAACATAAGCTTAATACGTGATTGCACACACATACATGCAAACCTGAATAACCCACACTGTCGCACCGACTCTCAGCTACATTCTTTCTCACCATCGACAACCAGACTGTGGAATAGTCTACCTCTTGAAATTAGAGAAACTAGTTCCCTCAGATCCAGAAACTTCGATTCATACCTGATTAATTAAAACCCTTTTGTGTCCATGCATTTTCAGGCAAAATACTTGGCGAAAAAGAAAGCATTTCCTTTCTTTTTTCATAACACAATGAACCGACAAAAAAAACGCATTTAGCCCGCCCTAAACCACGCCTCCAATATCTGTCTTAAAAATTAAGTTGCACATTGTGAATGGAAAAGAACCACTGCACGCTCATATATTGTTTCAACATGAAAAGTAATTAATATTTATCTCATCATATTAAAAAGACTTTCAAAATAAAATTTAACAAACAATGAAATCCTTATCATGCTTTGCATTCCATGTTCAATTTGGTTATACGAAATAGGTGATCGTCAGCGTTCATTGTTTTACCCAAACCAAACGAAAACAATGGCCGATCATAATAATCCATTAACGAAACTCGCAAGCAAAACTTTCCAATTTCCAAAACTTTCCAGTCTGAATGAACTGTTTCTGAGACAAAGTTCAACCAACTTCATCTCATTTGGGTCATATCGAACTCCACATGTACAAACTGTGTTTTAATTTATCAGGAAATAGTCAAAATGATGATTAAAGTTTACTCAGCATGGCTTTGAATGACAACACCCTCCCGTCAAGTGGAAAAAGAGATTGAAGTTTTGTGTGACGTTCCTTTTACCGTACGCAATTAATTGGTTAATAAATTTTTTAATGACACAAGAACATGTTTCGGCGAAATGAATCGTTATTTCAAACAGAATTTTGGAAAACTATGCCTTTTTATTCAATTATTACTAGGAAGCATGATGCGACCTGGTTTTTATTCCGACTCCGCAAAGTAGAGAGTGTCTAAATTTGTTACCCCTCAAGTTTAATTATAAGGAATGATCGTTTGTTTGTTTCTGTCTATTTCGTGAGTTATGAACCCCTCCCCCCCCACCCCCCCCCCCAAAAAAAAAACATCAGCCAAACATAGTGTAAATGGGCTATTCTGTATATGAATATAAACTGCCGACCCCAAAATAGCTGTACGCTCACAAATCACGTCAAACTCAAAAAATATCACTGTAAACTACGTTTGGGTTGTACCAACCTCAATGATCACCGTTCAGTAATTTTATCACTATCTCGCCTTTTTGAGGCTGTGAGGAGCGCGAAACAATTCATCGTTATTTCTTTAACTGCCCTTTTTAAATTGACGTAAGTTGGGAGACGTTACAACAACAATATTTCGCCATTGACGTAAACACTCTTCTTTACGATAATGCCAATTGCACTGTGCAAATCGACTTTGTTATTCTTCTCTGTCTTCATAGATATATTGTGGCTACTCGTAGATGTGGACCGAAACCGATACTAAAATCGCCACCATGGCGTACTCAGTATATTGATCGTTCAACTTTTCCGATCCAAATGCAATCCTCTCCTGGATCGGTAGCTGATTTCGCATTCGCCAGACTTTCTAAACTGGTCAGGTGCCATTCTATTTGAGCGACGCCTTGTGATGTGTGCATAGTTACTAGGGTACTCTTTATCAAGCACCCAGGCCTGAAAATAAGTAGTTTGATAGGAACCCCAGGCGGGCCGTAGGCCCGCAAAGGGTTCCACATACCCAGTCAGATAAATGTGTTCCAGAACAGAATTCTCTATAGCCGTCAATGTGATTTTTGAAGTGGACAGTAAATTTCAGTGAAAAAACCACGTAACTTCCGGTGTCGAATTGCCCATGCAATTGCAATTGGCCTGTCCCCCTCTGGGAATCAAATGTTTTTTGTTTCGCCTCAAAGCTTTGCGTGATACATTGGCCTACATATCTACACTTCAGGGGTAACCAGGCCTTCTCAACCGAGAACCGCGACAAATCAGCGGCCGGCCAAAGTGTTACTATTATTACTCGAGTTCTGTCCTTCTGGAGGTTTGTCAATATGCTCAGCTGATGATCTCGTCATTTCAGATCGAACTCTCAGTCCTGGTTTCGTTGCAGCTTGTCTGCCAGTGATAACCTCAATCGAAAAAAACGTACATATAACCGATAATATAACTGATAATTGTTGTTATATTGGTGCGATTGTATACAGATATGCATTGACACGTATCTCGTGAAATATCAAGATGAACAGAAACTCAGTTGTTGAATTATCCGAATGTTAAGGTGTTGTAAAAGTAAGGAAAAGTTTGCTTGAAAAAAGGGTATACGGACGTTTCGTCCGCAAGCCGAGTCGTCCGCTTGTCAAGGAAAATATGTCTGCACATTTTCTACATTTCGAACAAGACACCCACCCCCTACTAACGTGTGACATTTCCCCAGATTAAGCCCAATATTCTCAAATATAAAGCCTCCTGATGTTGTATTTATGTTAAGAGTGTGATGTACAACATCATCTTTAAGGTTTGAAACACAAATGATGTCATATATTGGCTGATATATTGATATGTTTTTAAAAATTGAACAAGTTGGAAATGCACATTTTTGGTGCACTCAAGAGACTCACCCACCCCCACATCACATCTTGCAAATTTTTGGTCCCCCCCCCCCCCCCAGGACCCCCCTCCCCCTGGAATAATTGCAAAATTATAAGATTATGTTATGGAACTTAATATAACAAGTTTTGATGCATTTCTTAATATAATTATAACACGTTTTGATGCGTTTCTTAATATTATTAATTCCTATAATACATTTGCTAATAATTTTGTGATTATTCATTGTAAAGTGCCGGTGATGCACTTCAAGAATAATTGCAAAATTATAAGATTATGTTGCAGAATTTAATAAACCATTAATTTTGATGCGTTTCTTAATATAATTAATTCTTATAATACATTTGCTAATAATTTTGCTATTATTCATTGTAAAGCGACGGTGCGCCTCGATGAATACTTGCAAAATTATAAGATTATGTTGCAGAACTTAATATAACAAATTTTGTTGCATTTCTTAATATAATTAATTCTTATAATACTTATGCTAATAATTTTGCAATTATTCACTGTAAGGTGCCGGTGGAGCTCTTCAATGAAAAATTGCAAAATTATAAGATTATGTTGTGGAACTTAATATAACGTACATATACTTTAAGAACTTTTACTGTAATAATATAATTTTTATTGGTAATCCATTGAATAAACAGTAATTAAAATTTATTAGATGGCTGGATAGTTTATTTTGTTCTGACATTTCTGTTTTCAGAATTTCATACACATAAATGAAATTTAATGCAAGGAGGTACTTTAAGATATATTACAATGGAGGTACATTAAGATATATTACAATAGGTAATATACAATAAATTATACAATAAAATTATTATATAAATAAAAAATGATTCAAAATGCAATACTTGAATACTTTCCCCCAGCGAACGAGTTTCGGGCGTGTTGGGTATAATTGTAGAGGACGACTTGGGTAAAATTGCAGCGGACGATTTGGTTAGCAGACGAAATGGGTGTAATTCGAAAAAAGTGATACTGATAGGTTGCTTTCAGTCCCGTTAGAAACCAAAACAAAGTAATAATGTGTTACTTTTTGGTGCATCTGTATTTCTGAACAGTGCTTCGTAGTTTCAAAAAATAAAAAATGGAAAATAATAACCCTTTTGGATATTTACCGTCATTGAAAATGGCATATCATCTTTTTTCGGGAACTGGGGGAATCTTCAGCCTGGGGAGAACTAGGCCCAGGGAAGAATCATCCAAAAGAAAAGCAGTACACATATGTTAGGATATTTTAGATACACTACGATATTCGTTTTAACTCCTGAAAATAATTCTTAAAAAAAATATTAATAGATTGTTCGATATTTATTGAAAAAATATTAATATAATATATGGTCGAGCAATTATCTCTGCAGTAAATTCACATTCAATGTGTTCTGTAATAGGGCCTAATTAACGTCTCTCATCTGTTAGAATGATATCCAATCACTTCGGCTCCAAGTCATTTCGTCCTCTGGTCAATTCGACCTCAAAGTCATCTCTGTCCTAGTCACTTAGGTCCCTTGGTCATTTCGCCACCATTTTAAGTGTAGAGATCTATAAAGATCAGTGCATAGTTCATGTTTAGAAATAATGGGTAATTACCTTTATTAAGTAATGTTCAGTTATTTGTATTTACACAGTGTACAGAACAGTTATACATGACATTAAAAATTATCCATGTGTTCAATTTTACATACATTTAAGATGCTATCTGTTTAAGTAAGAGAAATTATTTTACTTTGAAATTTTTCAAAGTACCGGAATATGCAGTCATTTATTCATATTGTTATGCACAATTCCTAGTCACCTTCCAGTTTGAGGTTCACAGGGTTTCTTTTTCGTTTTTTTTTTCTGAAACAACCACTAAACTGCGACTTTGATACTATCATAAATATGTCCACATTTTCTAAAACACAGAGCAGAATCCTTGTAGGTATGTGCAATTCCTAGTCCCCTTCCAGTTCGATGTCCACGGGGGTCTGATCCCAGTGCCCCACTTCCAAGGCGTACACTCAAACCAAATCACATTACTTACCCTCGCTTCCGGCTCTCATAGATTCATAAGCAAATAAAATTATTCAGGTCACAAGTGATTTCAAATCCCGCATAGTCCATGTGCATCTTCGACATGCTGAAACTTTTCTTTTATTTATTCATCATGAAAGAAAATCTACTAGACATATATCATGTATACCTGAATATCTAATTGAGAGATATATATGTTGAAAAAAAATTAAATAGAAAAATGTTAAAATTCAAACAATATTTGAAAATATTTAAAGAGGCCGAAATGACCTGGTATATTGGGGCTGAATTGACCTGAGGCTGTAATGACTGGGGCCAAAAAGACTTAGGGCCAAAGTGACTGGTATTCGTGAGAATTGCATCCAAACTGTCCTCCAACAATTTGACCCAAACTGGATACTAATCTAACCCAAACCATCCTTTGGCAATTTGCCCCAAACTGTTCTCCAGAATAGGGACACATGATTCTTATTGATTTATTTATTGGGGTTTAATGACACTTCGATAGCCAGGGTCACTTCATGTCGGACAGTTTTACAGGTGGGAAAAGCCAGAGAGAACCACAGAGCAATTACAAACATCTAACGTACAAACAGCACACACGCTGGGTTAGCATTGGTTGAAGACAAGTGTACGATTGACATGCAGTATGCCTTGGTATGCAATGGCACTACGTGGGCAGTGGGAATGAAGTGTATTGCCCAAGGAAACAAAGTGGTTGCCACAGGTGGTATTTGATAGAGGACCCTTTGGCTTACAGCCTTCACCTCTAAGTACTGAGCCCTTTAACCTTCAAAACTGTATAGTACCAGCTAAAACATTTTGTAGAATGACCACATGAAAATTTCACAAGTACATAGTTTCATTATTAGTTTGTGATATTTGTTTTTGCTGTACAGTGGAACCCTGTTAATTGAAAAGCCACTTTGCCAATAACATTATTCAATTAGCAGGAGTATTCAATTAACAGGGATTGTGTCACTTTCCTGTATTCCAGAGATAAACTTAGCATTTATTCTATTATATTTTGTTTGACAGAGCTCCATGAGCTCTGTCAAACAAGATATAATAGATTAAATGCCTGTATTGAATGTACTGAGGCCAAATTGGTCTATAACCAAAGGAAAACTGGGAAGAGTCAGGGCAATTTCTCAACATGTTACAAGATTTTTTATTCAATTAACAGGAGATTACTCTATAACCTATATTCAATTATCAGGTCAAATTTGTACTGGAGGTAAATGGTTTTGTGTTGGGAAATTATATTCTATTAACAGGGATACCGTTAAAACTAGAAGTCCTAACATGAAATGCGCACAAATAGCACGTCGATTTGCGCGTTAATCTACGCGTTATGACCATAGTAAGGCTATCATATTCTGTACATATGGCCTGTGCACAAGCAATGTTTCAGCCAATGGACCTCCGGGTAACCCGGAGGTCCATTGGCAGAAACATTGCCTGTGTTTACTATGAGTAATCAGGAGAACCTGCCATGCTTTGGATGCCATTCGATATGGCAATTGCGCGCAATTAAGCCTAGATAAGCGCACAATTCGGGACAGGACTTCTAGTTTCAACTGTATACAATTAAGATATATCCAATTAAGTGGGCACACCTGTATAACCCCCCCCCCCCCACACCCCCACCCCACCCCACACACACACCCCAATCAAAACCATCACTCAAAGGTCTTGGATTCAGCAAATTTGATTTCTTTATTTATTGGGTTTAACAACAATTTTTACATCCAGGGCCACCCAACAGTTTTACTGGGGGAGGAACCCAGCCAGAGCACCCAGAGAGAACTACCGAGCAACAATGACAAGCAACTGTCAGCTTCTCAACATTGTAACTCCAAGCAAGCAGGGTTAGCATTGGTTGAAGACAAGTGCACCATCGATGTACAGTACGCCTTATTTCAGTTGCCGCAATTGGGATTCGAGCTGAGAACCTCTCAAAGCTTGTTTTGGGAAGGTTTTTTTTGTTCCAGCTTCATTAAGGTTTGTTTCATATCGCACTTGTAATTTTGTCATAATTAGTAATCATAAATCCTTAACATAAAACAATAGAAAAAATGCATAGAATATTTAAAAAAAAAATTCTGTGAGGATTTGACCTCAAGAGGTAATGACATTCGACCACGACTGAGACCGAATATTCTAAGAAAAAGTATGAGGGCTGAATCTTCCTGTGACTGAATCTTCATGAACCCCTTTTTTCAAACTAAATTGCCCATTACTTATAAAGCACCATAACTAAGGCAAAAACAATACTATGAAATTTCCAAGTCTGAAATTCTATAAATTCCAAATAAATTTACACAAATTATATAGCAAAATGAAGGATGTGGTGTATATTATGTGTACATCTCACACACTGACACACAGTCACCATCAGACATCAGCGGATCCTGAAAGTGTGCTATCGGTACCATATTTGTACCATAATTGATAATAATAAAACAATATTTCATAAGAACAACAAACACAGGAATTCAAAATGCAGCCTCAAGGCAGCATGGTGGTGAATGCCAATGCTGTCCCATTGTCCTTGAAAGGGGGAGTCCTTTACAAAATAGGTTTTTGTTTTGTGATACTCTGGATACTCCCCATTTTTAGCTCAGCTTTGAGAAAGTCATATTTAAGGTTGTGTCATAGCCCTTTGTCCGTCTGTTTGGGAACAACAATTCAATACGACTCGGGCTTCCGTCTGTTTGGGAACAACAATTCAATACGACTCGGGCTAGAGGTTGTATTTATGAACCGATCTTTACGAAACTTCTTGAGTACCTTTGTTATCACGTGGGACGAGAACGAGTGTTTTTGGGTGCGGTCCAAAATGCAAGATGGCCTCCAGCAGCCATTTTGTACAGAAATTAGTGCAATCAGTTTTTTGTACAGAACGTCTGTATGAAAGTTCTGATTTGAACAAATTTTTGTATGAATGTTCAGTAACATGGAGTACATCACATATAATACAGGTTTTTTTCTCGTGCTGAAATTATGCAAATTAGATGAACTTTAATTCATTCAGTGCTACTTACATGTATACCCAGTAAGTGCACATGCCAATACGGCTCGGGCTAGGCTGTATTTATGAACTGATCTTCATGAAACTTCTTGGGTACCTTTGCTATCACCTTGGGATGAGAATGAGTGTTTTTGGGTGTGGTCCAAAATTTAATATGGCTACCAGTGGCCATTTTGTACCGAAATTAGGTACAATCAGTTTTTTGTACAGAACTTCTATACAACTTGGGCTAGAGGCCGTAATTATGAATCGATCTTTACAAAATTTCTTGGGTACCTTTGTTATCACCATGGGGTTAGAATGAGTGTTTTTGGGGGGAGTCCAAAATTCTAGATGGCCGCTGGCAGCTATTTTGTACTGAAAATGAAATTACTGCAATCAGTTTTTTGTACAGAACTTCTGTATGAAAGTTCTGATTTGAATAAATTTGTGTATGATTGTTTAGTAACATGGAATACATCACATAAAATACAGGTTTTTTTCTTGTACAGAAATTATGCAAATTAGACAAACTTTGATTTATTCAGTACTACTTAAACACAGTAAGTACACATGTCAATACGGCTCGGGCTAGGGGCTGTATTTATGAACCGATCTTCACCAAGCTTCTTGGGTACCTTTGTTATCACCTAGGGACGAGAATGAGTGTTTTGGGGTGCGATCCAAAATTCAAGATGGCTGCCAGAGGCCATTTTGTACCAAAATTAGATACAATCAGTTTTTTGTACACAACTTCTATACGGCTCAGGCTAGAGCCCGTATTTATGAACCAATCTTTACGAAACGTCTTGGGTACCTTTGTTATCACCGTGGGATGAGAGCAAGTGTTTTTGGATGCAGTTCGAAATTCAAGATGGCCACTAGCAGCCATTTTGTACCAAAATTAGTGCAATCAGTTTTTTGTACAGAACTTCTGTATGAAAGTTCTGATTTGAATAAATTTTTGTATGAATGTTTAGTAACATGGAATACGTCACAAAAAATACTGTATAATACAGGTTTTTTTCTCTTGCAGAAATTATGCAAATTAGATGACCTTTGATTTATTCAGTGCTTCTTATACACTGTAAGTGCACATGTCAATACACTAAGGCTGGAGGCTGTATTTATGAACCGATCTTCATGAAACTTCTTGGGGACCTTTGTTATCACCTTGGGATGAGAACAAGTGTTTTTGGGTGCGGCACGAAATTAAAGATGGCTGCTGGCTTTCACACTGTTGCTTACTGAGGTGAAGTCACTTTACCATTACCAAGCTACCTACTAAATACCAAAGGGAAGATTTTTCAGTGCACTCTTATTACTTCAGTGCCCATAATTCTCAAATATGGCATTAAAACCAATCACATACTTATACTGCTTAAATCTATTCACATAATCAGAATACACCATCAGGGGTGCATTAGCTCAGTAGGTAGAGGTGCAGACTGGAAGCCGAGAGATCCTCGGTTCGAATCCACCTGCGGCAACAGCTTTGTGTCCTTCGGCAAGACACTTCACCCCCACTACCCATGTGGGGGCAAGATATGCTGTGTACTAAGGCATACTGCATGTTCTTGGTGCACCTGTCTTCGAACAAGGCCACCCAGCTTGTGTAGTATGTTGGGGAGCTCACAGTTGCTTGCCATTGCTCAGTGGTTCTCCTGGGGTACTCTAGTTTCCTCCATTCATAAAACTGCCATGGTCACAATAAGCTGTTGTGCAGATAAATGTGACCTTAAACACCAATAAATAAATAATAAAAAGAACACACCACCTCATACCCGTTTAGACTCTCCAGTTTTCATTCACCTTGGTATCCCTCGGTTTGCCTTGGTGTTTAGTATGCCCGCCAGAAAAGGAGTGATTTCTTTTTCTAAAAGAGCAAAACAAGAAACAGTAATTTTTAACAGGTAGTAACGAAATAATTTTCATGAAGCGCACAATTTTATCTTAGTTAATAGCTGAAAAAACGCAGGGTGATATTTGCAAATCTTATTTTATTACTGGCACCAGGTACTGGTAATGAAAATTGCTGTTTGTCATCAATACTTGATCAAGTTTCTGACAAAGCACATTATACTATTCCAGTATGTTAGCGACTGGACATAAGCGCACAATTTGATGTTGGTTTACCACTTATACTGGTGCTTAGCCAGGAAATCTAAGTTACATGTAGGGGCAAGAGTAATATCTAGTGGGAGTGGGGCCGGGTAATAAAGAATATGATGCACAGAATCACCTGAGCCACATAGCAGTGAGATAGGGGCGAGGACAAGAGGGTGTGTGACCCTCTCATCAGTGGAGGGGTCAGGTGCACCTCCCCCCCACCCCCCCCCCCAAAAAAAATTGAAATTCAAGACAGTAAAACACAATTACCTTGACTCTGTGTCCATTTGTGTCCATAATAAGTTGCGAACAAGCATAAATATCTAGATATTAAAATGTCTTTTGGGATGTTCATTATATGGGTTAACAGGAGAGAGGGGTGGGGGCATGAATGAAATTGGGGACCGAATATTCTCAGAAAAATTATGAGGGCTGAATCTTCCTGTGACTGAATATTCATGAACCTCTTTTTTTCAAACTAAATTGCCCATTACTTATAAAGCACCATAACTAAGGCAAAAACAATACTATGAAATTTACAAGTCTGAAATTCTATAAATTCCAAATAAATTTACGCAAATTATATAGCAAAATGAAGGATGTGGTGTATAGAACCCCAAAAGTATGTGTGCACCTCACGCACTGACACACAGTCGACATCAGACATCAGCGGTTCCTGAAAGTGTGCTTTCGGTACCATATTTGTACCATAACTGATAATAATAAAATAATATTTCATTAGAACAACAAACACAGGAATTCAAAATGCAGCCTCAATGCAGCATGGTGGTGAATGCCAACACTGCCCCATTGTCCTTGAAAGGAGGAGTCCTTTACAAATAGGTTTTTGTTTTGTGATACTCTGGATACTCTCCATTTTTTGCTCAACTTTGAGAAAGTCAAATTTAAGGTTATGTCATGGCCCATTGTCCGTCTGTTCGGGAACAGCAATTCAATACGGCTCGGGCTAGAGGCTGTATTTATGAACCGATCTTTACGAAACTTCTTGAGTACCTTTGTTATCACGTGGGACGAGAACGAGTGTTTTTGGGTGCGGTCCAAAATTCAAGATGGCCTCCAGCAGCCATTTTGTACAGAAATTAGTGCAATCAGCGTTTTTGTACAGAACTTCTGTATGAAAGGTCTGATTTGAATAAATTTTTTGTATGAATGTTTAGTAACATGGAGTACATCACATATAATACAGGTTTTTTTCTCGTTGTGAAATAATGCAAATTGGATGAACTTTAATTTATTCACTGCTACTTACATGTATACCCAGTAAGTGCACATGTCAATACGGCTCGGGCTAGGCTGTGTAGTATTTATGAACTGATCTTCATGAAACTTCTTGGGTACCTTTGTTATCACCTTGGGATGAGAATGAATGTTTTTGGGTGCAGTCCAAAATTCAAGATGGCTACCAGTGGCCATTTTGTACTGAAATTAGGTACAATCAGTTTTTTGTACAGAACTTCTATACAACTTGGGCTAGAGGCCGTATTTATGAACCGATCTTTACGAAATTTCTTGGGTACCTTTGTTATCACCATGATGTTAGAATGAGTGGTTTTTTTTTGGGGGGGCGGGGGAGTCCAAAATTCTAGATGGCCGCCGGCAGCTGTTTTGTACTGCAATTACTGCAATCAATTTTTTGTACGGAACTTCTGTATGAAAGTTCTGATTTGAATAAATTTTTGTATGATTGTTTAGTAACATGGAATACATCACATAAAATACAGGTTTTTTTCTTGTACAGAAATTATGCAAATTAGATGAACTTTGATTTATTCAGTGCTACCTATACACAGTAAGTACACATGTCAATACGGATTGGGCTAGGGGCTGTATTTATGAACGGATCTTCACCAAGCTTCTTGCATACCTTTGTTATCACCTAGGGACGAGAACGAGTGTTTTGGGGTGCGATCCAAAATTCTAGATGGCTGCCAGTGGCCATTTTGTACCAAAATTAGGTCCAATCAGTTTTTTGTACACAACTTCTATACGGCTCAGGCTAGTGGCCGTATTTATGAACCGATCTTTACGAAACGTCTTGGGTACTTTTGTTATCACCGTGGGATGAGAGCGAGTGTTTTTGGGTGCAGTTCGAAATTCAAGATGGCCACTAGCAGCCAATTTGTACTAAAATTAGTGTGATCAGTTTTTTGTACAGAACTTCTGTATGAAAGTTCTGATTTGAATAAATTTTTGTATGAATGTTTAGTAACATGGAATACAGTTAAAACTAAAAGCCCTGTCCTGAAATGCGCACAAATAGTATGTCGATATGCGTGTTAATCTACACGATATGACCATAGTAAGGCAATCAAATTCTGTAAATATGGCCTGTGCACAAGCAATGTTTCAGCCAATGGACCTCCGGGTAACCCGGAGGTCCATTGGCAGAAACATTGCCCGTGTTTGCTATAAGTAACCAGGAGAACCTGCCGTGCTTTGGATGCCATTCGATATGACAATTGCGAACAATTCATACGTGCAATTAAGCCTAGATAAGCGCACAGTTCGTGACAGGACTTCTAGTTTTAACTGTACATCACAAAAAATACTGTATAATACAGGGGTTTTTTCTCTTGCAGAAATTATGCAAATTAGATGACCTTTAATTTATCAGTGCTACTTATACACTGTAAGTGCACATGTCTATACGCTAAGTCTGGAGGCTGTATTTATGAACCGATCTTCATGAAACTTCTTGGGTACCTTTGTTATCACCTTCGGATGAGAACGAGTGTTTTTTGGGTGTGGCGGCCCGATATTAAAGACGGCTGCCAGCTTTCACACTGTTGCTTACTGAGGTGAAGTCACTTTACCATTACCAAGCTACCTACTAAATAGTGATTTCTTTTTCTAAAAGAGCAAAACAAGAAACGGTAATTTTTAACAGGTAGTTACGAAATAATTTTCATGAAGCACACAATTTTATGTTAGTTAATAGCTGAAAAAAATGCAGGGTGATATTTGCAAATCTTATTTTATTACTGGCACCAGGTACTGGTAATGAAAATTGTTGTTTGTCATCAATACTTGATCAAGTTTCTGACAAAGCTCATTATACTTTTCCAATATGTTAGCTACTGTACATAAGCACACAATTTGATGTTAGTTTACCATTATACTGGTGCTAAGCCAGGATATCTAAGTTACATGTAGGGGCAAGAGTAATACATGTATCACCTGAGCCACATAGCAGTGAGATAGGGGTGATGACAAGAGGGTGTGTGACCCTCTCATCAGTGGAGGGGTTTGGTGCGCCCTCCCCCCCCCCCCCCCAAAAAAAAAAAAAAATTTGAAATTCAAGACAGTAAAACACAATTACCTTGACTCTGTGCTGCTGTGTACTGGTCACTTTCTGTGGGTGGGCAATATTTCTGCGGATGCAATGATATTAGTTTTCAAACATTGTTTACAGCAATAATCATCAAAAATTTAATTAATGAACCACAGGATACAATTCGGTGCTTCATTAATTAAAATTTTATTGATGATGATTTTCTATTACCTGAAAAAAACATGCATGGACATCATGCACTGCCCATGCAAGGATTATGACCAGCAACTGTACTGTATGTCTGTGTCACTGCTATGAGCAGGGACTAATCTAAATGGGTGGGTGTGTTTACAAATATTCATATTTTTTAACACCTGATAACAAAGTAATATAAGTTTATAAACAACCACACAATTGACTTTTAATTACAATACTCCTAATTCCTATTAAACATATATGAATGTTTATTAATTTTGTGGAATTTTTACACTGTGTATGAAGCTTATTTGGGCCTGTATGTTTGTTAAAATTGCCCTTCCACTACGGAGGACTTTTTGAAATCAGTCTACACTGGATTGTGTGGTATTCCTTTGTGTAAGACAGTGTATTCATTGTAATAATATTCATGCATAAGTTCATGTTCTTGGTTTGTTTTAGGCCTCATAATCTACAGAATAGCTTGGATGGAGGTGTATTCCATCACTTGAGTGCAAGAACGCTTTGCAATGCTACATGTATTGCATAAACCTTGTTGCACTCCAGGGACAAATTTATCAATTTTAATAACATGGGTAAAATATCGGACATGAACCGTTTAATTTTTTTTTTTTTTTAGCTCACTTCGACAAAGTCAAGCAGGGCTTATCTCATCACTCTCCATCCATTGTCCATGCATCTGTCATCCATCAACACCATGTTTTGGTCGATTCAAGTTAAAGTTTGTGTGAGTAATGGTACCAAATGGGTATTACATTTTTGTTTAACTCAACATGCCCAGCCCCATAGGGAGGGGGTGGGGTAAAATGCTCCCAAAATATTTTAAAAATCTTATGATCCAGTGGGTACAGTGACTTAATATTCGTTATGGAACTACCTTTTGAGGTGTAGAATCACGCTTGTTCAAACGTACTTTGTGAAGCAATATTTGGCTTTGTAATGGCAGTGGTTAGATTTTTGGTACCACCCAAAATTTCTATTTTCCGAACCGATGGTCCGATTTGAATGAAATTCAGTATCGTGGTAATATTGGGTCATACGTACTTACCTCATGCAAAAAAAAACCCTGCATCCCCATGGGAACCCCAGGAGAAAAAAATATAAATGTTTTCAAACTCCCATGTTTCCCAAACCACTTGGAACAGAGAACTGTTATGTGGTATGAAGCATCCTTAGAACCAGTAGAATTGAATGGTAAAAAAAAATGCCCTCTGTTGTTGTTAGAGAGTTCTGCAGAGGGCATCAGAATAATGTTGGTGCAGCATTTTTGCAAACATTTTAGAAAATCTTTTCTCAAGAACCATTGTTCAGAATCTTTTGATATTTGGTATACAGCATCCATAGAAGGGGTCAGATACAAGGTTGTTAAAATGAAGCCCATTCGTTCATATTTGGACTCAATGCAGGAGCCCAAATTTTATGGGGAATTTTCTTCAAAAATCTTCTTCAGAACCACGAGTCAGAATTTTTTAATGTTTGGTACCCTCATTGTTATGATGGTCAGATTCAAGATTGTTCAAATCAAGTCCCTATGTTAATATTTGGGCTTCCTTTGGTAGCCCAAATTTAACTTAGGGCTGTATGGGGAAGTTTTTTTTAAAAATCTTCTTCTTCAGATCCACCAGTCAGAATGCTTTCGTATTTGGTATACAACATCTCTAAGGGGGGAGGGGTGGGGGTGGGGGTGAGATTCAAGTTTGTTCAAATCGGGTCTGTAGGTTAAAGTTTGGGCTCACTATGGTAGCCCAAATTTTAACTTTGTGCAATATGAGGAAATTTCTTTAAAATTTTGTTCTTCAGATCCACCAGTCAGAATGCTTTCATATTTGGTATACAGCATCTCTAAGGAGATCAGATTCAACTTTGTTCAAATCGAGTGCCTGGGTTAATATTTGAGCTCCCTATGGGAGCCGGAATTGGCCAAGTAGCTGAAGAATTATACATTTTTTATTCAGTACCCTCAAGAGGTGAAGAGTAATCTACATATGTTGTATCAAGGTGCTTGAGAGGGGAGCTCCACATTTTACATCATAATCAACTAAAGAAAAGGCATGATGCTTGGACTGTTTTTGTCACTCCTGAGGGGCTCAAAGATTTGCAGTGTATCCTATGGAGATGGATTGCTTAATGTAGATTCATTCTTGGACTCTTATATCGTGTTTTGTTCTCTGTTTATATCATGTTCTGTTCAAGGTGAGCACTTCAGGCCCTGTGGGGCCTCTTGTTTATTTATTCATTTATTTATTTATTTATTGGGTTTTAACAACACTTTCGAAAGCCAGCAGCTACAAGTTTCTTCTCTCCTTGAACCAAGCATCTCACCCACTGCAGCACTCATGGTCCACTGAGTTTTTAGCTCACCTGACTTTCAGTCAGGGTGAGGTGTAGTGATCACTTGCCGTCTGTCGTCCGTCGTCCGTGAACATGGTGTTTGCGTTTTCTCCTCCAGAACTGCTGAACTGATTAATCATTTAAGTGAAATGTGAGATGCTTGTTTGTTATGACATTGCATTTTGATTTTGCTTAAATCAAGTTGCCCTGCCCCCAGTAGGGCCATGCCCCAAAATTTTGCCTAAATCTTAAAAAAATCTTCTTGTGAACCAGGAGTAGCAGAGATTCGATATGTGGTGTGCTGCTTCCTTTTGAGGTGTAGACTCAGTTTTGTTCAAGAGAAGTTTGTGGGTCTTTATTTGCCTTCATTATTGGAGGGCATGTATTTTTGCCCCGCCCAAAGTTTCTGTTTTTCGAACCAAGAGGCTGATTTGAACCAAATTTAATTTTTGGTTTTATTTGATCATAAGTAATTAATTTATGCCCCAAAATATTTTCCCATCCCCCCCATGGGAACCGCAGGAGCTAAAAATAGAACAAAATTCAAAACGCACATATCTCCAAAACTACATGGCACTGAGAATTCTTATTTGGTGTGAAGCTTCCTTGGGACCAACAGAATGGAATGGTCTAAGCAAATTTCTGCCAGGTCAGTCATCGGGTACTTTTTCGTGACTTTGAAAAAATGCTTAGTCAGCGTTCTGTAACACTGTGGGTAATGAAGAAAGCATTTAAGACTCTTCTTCACCCAATTCACTCCTCCAAAACCTTTCAGATTTCACATATACCATCTTTGCAAGATTTTTTTACACGTTTATTGAAATCAAATCCCTGGGTCCATATTTGGCCGCTATGGGAGTCCAAATGTTGAAATTAGTGCAGTATGAGGAATATTCTTTAAAAACCTATATTTTGGCTCACCAGGGTTTTGCAAATTGCGAGAACGGTGATTTCATTCCTCTGATGTTCTTGCAAATGCTTGTTAAGAAGATCCATATTTACCATTCCCCCAAAATTATAAGCATTTTTTCATCAGATAAAATTTAATAAAATTAAATTAATTTTAGAGCTGAAACGATAAATGGTTTTCGTGATTGATTAATCGCATGGGTTAACCTTGGTTAACCGATTAATCACTTGCCCCAATAGGTAGCTGAATAATTGCTGTACCGTTGACCATTTATATAATTAAAACTTTACTCAGCATAATGGACAAAACCGGGCAGCGCCATATACAAACATGTCCATTCAAATTTTATTATATTTTCAATTTTTGTCTCAAAACATAGCTTATGACCCCTCATTGGAACAAGCTCAATGAGCTTGTTCCAATAGGGGGGGGGGCATAAGCTATGTTTTTGAGACAAACATTGAAAATCTTTAGAATTTCTTGTGCAAGTATCGTCTGCTATCTGCATTTGGTGAAGGGTTGAGAATGACCGTTTTCAGCTACTGATACAGTATAATGATCATGCAAGTGAACAGGTATTTTGGCACGTAACTGGCATGCATTTCTCTGTGTCATGCAATTGATGTGAGCCAGTGTGACAATGTTTGCCTGTTTTGGAGCAAGTTTGTTCCGTAGTTAACCCATACAGGGTATTTTTTGTTTTTAAAAATTTGATTAACAGTTTCCATCTTGGTTTCAAAAAGTGATGATAAATAGTGAATATAAGCTTACCCAATATGAAAGAAAAATGGTTAGCAATTGGACATTTTTTATAGTATCTTGCGATGTGAATCCAGCCATCAAATACTCTGCCATATAGTACCGTACTTCAAAAGTAACGATTAACCGATCAATTACTTTTTTTTATCAATCAAGATATTGATCATTGGTTAGTCGATTAATCGGTGTGAGCCAGTGTGAGATTCAAGTTTGTTTACGCCAAGTCCCTGGGTTCATATTTGGGCTCACTGTGGGAGATTCAAGTTTGTTTACGCCAAGTCCCTTAGGGAGGTGAGATATAAGTTTGTTAAAGCCAAGTCCCTGGGTTCATATTTGGTCTTCCTGTAGGAGCCCGAATTGTACCAAAATTTCTATTTTCCAAATTGAGAGGCTGATTTGAAGCAAATTTGATATGATGGGCTTATTGGGTCGTAAGTACCTAATTTATGCCAAAACATTTTCCTGTGGTTCTGTGGGAACTGCAGGATCTAAATATAGAAAAAATTTAAAACGCCCATATCTTCAAAACTACATGGCACTGAGAATTTTTATTTTGTGTGACGCTTCCTTACGAACAGCCGAAAAGAATGGTCAAAAAAAAATTGCCATCAGTTTTATCATTGGGAAGTTTTCCAGGACTTTTGCGGAGTCATCATTTTAGTAATGGGAAAAACATTAAAGAATCTTCTTCTCCCATACCACTGCTCCAAAGGCTTTCATATTTTGCATATAACATCTTTGGAAGATTTATTCACATGTTTGTTGAAATCAAATCCCTGGGTCCATATTTGGTCTCTCTATGATTAGATTAGTGCAATATGAGGAATATTTTTTTAAAATCTTCTTCTGATCCACTCTTCAGAATATTTTGATATTTGGGATGCTGCATCCTTAGAGGGGTGAGATTCAAGTTTGTTTGAGCCAAGTCCCCGGGTTCATATTTGGGCTCCCTGTGGGAGTCCAAATTACAACTTTGTTCAATAAGAGGAATATTCTTTAAAATCCAGTAGTCAGAATCTTTTGATATTAGTATATAGAAGCATCCTTAGGGATGTGAGATTCAAATTTGTTCAAGCCAAGTCCTTGGGTTCATATTTGGGCTCTCTGTGGGGGCCTGAATTATAACTTAGTTCAATATGAGGAATATTCTTTAAAAATCCTTTTTTTTTAGATCCACCGGTCAGAATCTTTGGATATTTTGTATAAGCTTTTCTTATGAGGGGCAGATGCAACTAAATGTTCAAATAAATTCCCTGGGTTGATATTTAGGCTACCATGTCAGGTGAATGCCATCAGGCCCTCTGGGGGCTCTTGTTTGTTTTCTGTTTGACAACATTGCCCTGGCTCTTCTATCTATATTTTTCATTTTAAGTTAGTCACTACTTTTATTTAGGCTTCCCAAATTTGTTACTGCATGTCTGTCTGTCTGTCTGTCCTTCGGATGAAATGTTTCTTTGCTTTTCATTTGCCTGGGTCAACATTTTAATTAATGTGCAGCTATCTTTAACCCTCCAACCCCCCCCCCCCCCCCCACACACACACACACAAACACATACACACACACACACACACACATACAAAAATCTGGGCTGGCAAGTATTGAGTATTTTATCAAAAAAGTGGTACTCGAGTACTACGAGTACTGAGTACTTTGGACCCAGCCTATCACAAATATATTAAACATCAAAGAGTATATTATATACTTGAAACAAATACAGTACAGTGGCTGTGTACTGCTCACTTTCCATGGATGGGCAATATTTCCACGGATACAAATTCATACAATAATATTTGATGCCAAACACTAACTATAGGTATAATCATCAAAAATTTTAATAATGAAGCACCAGGTACAAACCGATGCTTCATCAATTAAAATTTTGTAGATGATGATTTTTATTGACTGGTAAATGCATGAGTGGACATCACTGCCCACGCGTGTATTACAACCCGTCCACGGCGACTGTACTGTAACTTGTCCTCTTTGTGAACATATTTTCTACAATTTCACTCCTTTTGACAGAATGCATGCCTGTGGGGATTAAAACCAAAATAGTGAAAGTGCACTTGTGGATATTTGCAGCACAAGCACAGCACTAATGAATCAATATTTGATGATTTTAGGAATTTTAACATTGTCATGAGACACCACAGTAGCAGGTACTGGTCATTCTGTTGGAAAAAATCACTGTTTTATGACTCAAGGTGCCTTAACTGAGAAAACTTAGGCTTTTTCTTACAAAGATTGCAGAATTTCAAACACAATGTGAAATGTGTTCAGAAGCAAGAATGTGATTAAAAAATAATGGGAAATTCATGTCACCATCAATTTATTTATAAATTAATAAAGTTTTTTAGCTCACCTGAGCAAAGCTCAGTGGGAGCTTTACTGATCACATTCTGTCTGCTGTCCGTCCGGCGTTAACTTTACATTATTCAAATGTTGGGTATATGTTTATTACCTAATGCCAATTTAGATTTGTTCAAATGAAGTTGCCCTCTTCTCCTGGGTGGTGCCATGCCCCCAAGGGGCACCAAAATCTTCTCATCAACCAGCAGTAGCAGAGACTTGATATATGGTATGCAGCTTCCTTTTAAGGTGTAGACTTGGATTTCTTTAAGCGAAGTTTGATGGGCTATATTTGGCATCGTTATGGGAGGGGCAAAATTTTTGGCCCAAAATTTCTATTTTCCGAACCGAGAGGCTGATTTGAATCAAATTTTATGTGAGGGCTTATTGGGTCATAAGTACCTAATTTATGCCAAATTTTCTTTTTCTGTAGCCCCATGGAAACCACAGGAGCTAAAAATCGAAAAAAGTAAAATGCCATATCTCCAAAACTCCACGGCACTGAGAATTTTTATTTGGTGTGAAGCTTCCTTATGACCAACAGAAAGGATTGGTCCAAAAAATTGCCATCGGTTTTATCATAGGGTACAGTTTCGGGACTTTGAAAACACTTTTTAACACTGTAGGCAATGGGAAAAACATTAAAAAATCTTCTTCTCTAGATCCAGCAGGCAGAATCTTTCGATATATGGTATGCAACATTGTAGGGTGGATCTGATTCGAGTTTGTTCAAATCTGCCCCCCTGGGTTTATATTTGGGCTCATTATAGGAGCCCGAATTCAAACTTAGTGCATTTCAGGCAAATTTCTTAAAAAATCTTCTTCACCAGATTCAGCTGGCAGAATCTTCTGATATTTGGTATGCAACATTGTGGGGTGGATCTGATTCAAGTTTGTTCAAATCGGCCCCCTGGATTCATATTTGGGCTCACTATAGAAGCATTTCAGGCAAATTTCTTTAAAAATATTCTTCTCCAGATCCAGCAGGCAGAATCTTTTGATATTTGTATGCGACATTGTGGGGTGGATCTGATTCAAGTTTGTTCAAATCAGCCCCCTGGATTCATATTTGGGCTCACTATAGAAGCCCAAATTCGAACTTAGTGCATTTCAGGCAAATTTCTTAAAAAAATCATCTTCTCCAGATCCAGCAGGCAGAATCTTTTGATATTTGATATGCAACATTGTGGGGTGGATCTGATTCAAGTTTGTTCAAATCAGCCCCCTGGGTTCATATTTGGGCTCAGTATAGGAGCCCAAATTTGAACTTAGTGCTTTTCAGGCAAATTTCTTTGAAAATCTTCTCAAGATCCAGCAGCAGAATCTTTTGATATTGGGTATGCAGCATGCTTAGGGGGTGAGATTCAAGTTGTTCAAGCCAAGTCCCTGGGTTCATATTTGGGCTCACTGTGGTAACCCGAATTATAACTTAGTTCAAAATGAGGAATTTTCTTTAAAAATCTTCTTCAGATCCAGCAGTCGGAAAGTTTCGATATTTGGTATGCAGCATCCTTAGGGGGGGGGGGGGGGAGATTCAAGTTTGTTCAAGCTATGTCCCTAGGTCCATATTTGGGCTCACTGTGGGAGCCCAAATGATAACTTACATGTAGTTCAAAATGAGGAATTTTCTTTAAAAATCTTCTTCTTCAGGTCCAGCAGTCAGAATGTTTTAATATTTGGTATGCAGCATTCTTAGGGGGGTGAGATTCAAGTTTGTTCAAGCCATGTCCCTAGGTCCATATTTCGACTCACTGTGGGAACTTGAATTGTAACTTAGTTCGAAATGAGGAATTTTCTTAAAAAATCTTCTTCAGATCCAGCAGATGAATGCTTTTGATATTTTTTATGCAGCATCCTTAGGAGGCAAGATTCAAGTTTGTTCAAGTCATGTCCCTAGGTCCATGTTTGGGCTCACTGTGGGAGCTAAAATTGTAACTCAGTTCAAAATGAGGAATTTTCTTTAAAAATCTTCTTCTTCAGTTCCAGCAGTTGGAATGTTTTGATATTTGGTGTGCGGCATCCTTAGGGGGATGAGATTCAAGTTTGTTAAAGCCATGTCCCTAGGTCTACATTTGTGCTCACTGTGGGAGCTTGAATTGTAACTTAGTTCGAAATGAGGAATTTTTTTTAAAAATCTTCTTCAGGTCCAGCAGATGAATGCTTTTGATATTTTTTATGCAGCATCCTTAGGAGGCTAGATTCAAGTTTGTTCAAGCCATGTCCCTAGGTCCATGTTTGGGGTCACTGTGGGAGCTCGAATTGTAACTTAGTTCAAAATGAGGAATTTTCTTTAAAAATCTTCTTCTTCAGATCCAGCAGTTGAAATGTCTTGATATTTGGTGTGCAGCATCCTTAGGGGGGTGAGATTCAAGTTTGTTAAAGCCAAGTCCCTGGGTTCATATATGGGCTCCCTGTGGGAGCCCAAATTATAACTGTGTTCAATATGAGGAATATTCTTTAAAAATCATTTTTTTTAGATCCACTTGTCAGAATCTTTGGATATTTGGTATAAGCTTTTCTTAGGAGGAGTAGATGCAACTTGTTGAAATCAATTCTCTGGGTTGATATTTAGGTTACAATGTACAGGTGGGCGCCCTCAGGCCCCCTGGGGTCTCTTGTTTTAGGAAAAAATGCATACTGAGAGCTTGGGGGTGGGGGGGGTACATCCAGGGCTATAATTTACCTCATCACTAGGTAAAAGAATATTTGACATCATTTGTTGAGATAAAATGGCACTTTCTATTGATATTGGTGGATTATATAGCCTCAGCCAGGGCTTATAAGAATCTGAGAATCGATTCCCGTAGAGATCCGTGCAACAAAACCAGTGAGAAACCATGTAGCTTCTCGTAACATTGCTGCTAGGATTCACATGAAAATAACTGAGTCAGTTTAACCCTTTACCTAACACAAAGGCAGCAAATTAACCAATACAACACTAACATGACCTGAAATATTGTGACACTGGCAATAAAATTTGTACAAATATGGCTGTCATTGGAACTGGCTCTCATCAGCCGGTTCTAGTAACATCCAAAATTATTACGCTTGATGAATATTGTTTATTTTTAGCTCACCTGACTGTAAGTCAGGGGATGCTTAAATGATGACATTCTGTCTGTCCACCATCAGTCCATCCTGTCCGGCATGAACTTTACATTACTAACCACTCCTCATAAACAACTGAGCCGAATTGAACCAAATTTGATATTCATGTTCCTTATCATATATGAATTCCAGTTTGTTCAAATAACGTCGCCACACCCACAGGGGGCCCCAAGCATTTCTCTGATAGCATGCATAAATTGTTTTCCAAAATTGAAAAAAAATCTTCTCCAGAACCATGTATAAGAATCTTTTGATACTTGATATACAGCATAAATATCAACAGTGCAACATGAGGAAATTTCTTTGAAAACCTCCTTCACCAGTCAGAATGCTTTCATATTTGGAATGCAACATTTCTAGTGGGCGGGGGGGGGGGGGGCAGGGGGGGGGGGTAGATTGAAGTTTGTTTGAACCGGGTCTCTGGGTTAATATTTGATCTATCTATTGAAGCCCAAAGTTTAACTCAGTGCAGTATGAGGAAATTTCTTTAAAACTCGTTTTTTTCAGATCCACCAGTCAGAATCCTTTCGTATTTGGCTTACAGCATCTCTAAGGGGGTCAGATTCATGTTCGTTCAAGCCAAATCTATGGGTTAATATATGGGCTCATTATGGGAGTGCAAATTAACTCAAAGCAACATGAGAAAATTTCTTTAAAAATCTTTTTCTTCAGACCCACTAGTTTAATGCTTTAATATTTGGTGTACAACATCTCTGGGGAGGTCAGATGTAAATTTGTTCCAGTTTGGTTCCTGCCAGTCAGAACCCTTTCATATTTGGTATCGCAGGAAGGGGGGGGGGCAGATTTGAGTTTGTTCATTTCAGGTCTGTGGCTTAATATTTGGGCAGGGGTGGGTTAGGTTCGAGGTTGTTCATAAATGTTCAAATCCATTCCTTAGAGCTTTTCCATAAAATTTGCCTTTCAAAGTGCAGTGACACAACAACCCTTGGAAGTTTGGCAGTACTTGTCTACGGCTGTCAGAATTGGAAGCAATCAGGAAGACCTATGCTAATAATCATCTAACATGGACAATAGAATTATGAATAATTTCATAACATTATTCCTTTGTAGTGTCCATGAACCTTGACTAACTGAATCTGACCCAAAATACTTCTCTGAACCACCTCGTCAGGTGAGCGATTAAGGGCTCGGGGGGGGGGGGGGGTAAAAATCAGTAGTTGGTGTTGTAAAAATTAAAAAAGCTATATTGGGTAAAGGGTTAACATGTATTATCAGTATGCAACAGGGGTTCAATCATACTGACCTAATAGGATCCTGGCCCATAGCAGGTCTGAATTCTCGGAACGATTTCCGCAAGAATCCAAATGGATTCTCCCAAATTTAGAGGAACTATAAGCCCTGCACAACCCCAATTTTGAAACAAAATTGACATATTGTTTCATGGTGGTGGGGCCCTATTTATCTTGCTGTATGATTAATTAAAACAGATTTTGTGAAAAGGTTTTGTGTGCTGATGCAGATTTTAGTTTTATTTTGGGATTTGGATAGTTTCAAAGAAAGCTGTGAATTCTTATCCCCCTTATTGGGTAACAGAGTAGAAATTCTGTCGGAGGCAATAACAGTTTTTAAGCCTATTTGACACAGATTGGACAGTTCTCTTCAAAAGAACAAATTTCCCATGCTTTGGACTAGACAGAAGCCAAAAGTTGAATTCTATTGCAGAAATGACTCTTTCACCACATGAAAGAGGTAACTGTATCTTTGGTAGGGTTGGGTTTGCTCATAGGTATAACTGTTGTAAATATTTTAATTAGATTTACATGCCTCGAAAAGTTGCGCTCGGAAATTATGTAATTCCCAAAACTAAGCAGTCTTGGGGAAATATATTGTTTCAATAAACATTTGAAGAAGTCTACTGACATTTTGCATTACTTTTGAATGTTCCAGATGAATAAAGAGGATGATTTGAGGACTTTTAGAACCTAAAAATTTGTTTGACTATTGGTGTGCTTTGTTTGGGAATTCCCTGAGAAATATGAACATGTGACCAGCACTTCCCTTTCTGTTAGTTTTTCTTTTATTTGTTGCATGACCCCTGTTTAAAAGTCATTAAAAGGTTGTCTGAAGGGCTATAGTTGACAAAAAATATTTGAATGCTAAATTTAAAATGAAAGTGTCAATGACACTAGCTCAACTTGTCAAGACAAAGACATGTACATGTATAGTATGTGACACAGCAATGACAAACATCTAGGTAATGACCTGATAACAAAGGTACATATAAAGTATTGTAACGGTCTGTACATAAATACTGACCGTTGCCTGTCACAAATGTATAGGTAAGGTATTGTAAAGGTGGGTGACAGTCAGATGGTAAATTAGAAAAAATCTTTGAGTCCCAGAGTGGGTCTGACTGAACCCAAAAATATTTGTTCCCAGAGCACAGTGATAACAAAGGCACCCCCAAAACACACTCATTCCTGTCCCAAGGTGAAAACAAAGGTACCCAAGAAGTTTCGTGAAGATCAGTTCACAAATATGAGCTGTGTAGAAGTTGTGACAAAAAACTGATTGGACCTAATTTCGGTACAAAATGGCCACTGGCAGCCATCTTGAATTTTGGACCGCACCCAGAAACACTCGTTCTCGTCCCAAGGTGAAAACAAAGGTACCCAAGAAGTTTTGTGAAGATCGGTTCATAAATACAGCCTCTAGTCCGAGCCGTATTGACATGTGCACTTACTGTGTACAGGTAGCACTGAATAAATCAATGTTCTTCTAATTTGCATAATTTCTGCACGAGAAAAAAACCCGTACTATATGTGATGTATTCCATGTTACTAAACATTCATACAAAAATTTATTCAAATCAGAACTTTCATACAGAAGTTCTGTACAAAAGACTGATTGCACTAATTTTGGTACAAAATGGCTGCTGGTGGCCATCTTGAATTTCGGACCACACCCCAAAACACTCGTTCTCATCCCACGGTGATAACAAAGGTACCCAAGAAGTTTCGTAAAGATCGGTTCATAAATACGGCCTCTAGCCTGAGCCGTATAGAAGTTGTGTACAAAAAACTGATTAGACTAATTTCGGTACAAAATGGCCACTGGCAGCCATCTTGAATTTTGGACCACATCCAGAAACACTCGTTCTCGTCCCAAGGTGATAACAAAGGTACCCAAGACGTTTCGTGAAGATCGGTTCATAAATACAGACTCTAGCCCGATCTGTATTGACATGTGTACTTACTGTGTGTAAGTAGCACTGAAAAAATCAAAGTTCATCTAATTTGCATAATTTCTGCACGAGAAAAAAACCCGTATTATATGTGATGTATCTCATGGTACTAAACATTCACACAAAAAATTATTCAAATCAGCGCTTTCATATGGAAGTTCTGTGCAAAAATCTGATTGCACCAAATTTTGTACAAAATGGCTGCCATCGGCCATCTTGAATTTCGGACCGGACCCAAAAACACCCGTTCTCGTGACACGGTGATAACAAAGGTACCCAAGGAGTTTCGTAAAGATCGGTTCATAAATACGGCCTCTAGCCCGAGCCGTATTGGCATTTGCACTTACAGTGCTGAAAGTAACACCAAAAAACATCAAAGTTAGTCTAATTTTCATAATTTATGCACGAGAAAAAAACCTGTATTATATGTGATGTATCCCATGGTACTAAAGATTCATACAAAAAATTATTCAAATCAAAGCTTTCATATGGAAGTTCTGTACAAAAACAGATTTCTGCATCGTCGGTACAAAATGGTGGCTGGCAGCCATCTTGAATTTCGGACCGCACCCAAAAACACTCGTTCTCGTTCTCGTCCCACGGTCATAATAAAGGTACCCAAGAAGTTTCGTAAAGATCGGTTCATAAATACGGCCTCTTGCCCGAGCCGTATCCCATTGTTGACGGACAGACGGACGACGCGCCATGGCATAAGCTCAAATTTGGCTTCGCCAAAGTTGAGCTAATAATGCGATCATATTTTTTTTCGCCTGAACGTTATAATGGTCGCCTATGGGAAAATATTTAGTACTGTGAAACGTATTCTTGTTTGGCTGAAATTAAACAATTGCAGGAATTCGACTGAATAAACCAAAATGTTTTTGGAGTAATGGTTGCGGAATGAAATATTTCAATACGCCGGATACTTTGGGGTTCCTTCTTACGCCTTGCGTATTGTCATATTAGAATGTGAGCCAAGTTAATCTGATTTATACTTAGTGGAGCCAGTGCAACTGTTTCCATCCAGTCCATCGCATAGAAGCCCAATAGTGACAGTACGCATTTTTTTTAAATAAAAAACTCTGTTTTTACAAAATGTATCCTCATTTCCCAGATTACAAGTTTACTGTTACGATATAAAAATGTGATCTTCGATCGTTCGTACACTAGCGTTTACTTCCAGATGTGGAGATATCTTACTGCTGGATCAATTTTTCAATCCACAATTTTTGTTTATGTTGTATAATCTTTGGGGTTTTTTTTTACTTTTTATCTTGATGGGAAATAAAATAATGTCCATCACACTCATATAGGGGCACAGTCAGGCCAAATAAAACATGGGACAATTGGCAGCAGAAAACTATTTTAACCTCCACTTTATTTCACCTCTCGCTGGATGAGATTGTGTATAAGTCCCCATAGGTAAAGGTCCAGGTTTCCCCCGAGACAAAATCAACTCCTCGTGACCAGGTTTAATTACCCAGTAGGTTGGGGAACTAACTATCGCACAACTTCCCAAGAAATACACGGGGCCCATATTAAGGGTGAGAGTACAAGAACCAGTTTTAGGGATTTGAGCCAAGAATGTATATAAGGTTTATATTTTATAGTGGGAAGCAGATTTCGTGAGTCCACTGCTGCGCACATGTATGCACTTACGTCAGGTTTGGTTGCCATGGTAGCCCGCGTCAGCGGCCATCTAGTGACGTTATCCCCATAGTGATAAGTAATCTTAATGTTGTTAGAATGTCACGTGTTTCTGTTGTCCATTTTGTATACTGGTGCCCGCCATCATGGTTTCTGTGGAAGCACTGGACTAAATCTAATTACCCAAATAGACCTGACAATTACCCCAAATCACATACAAAATCCAAATCCATCAGCATCCCCTCGTTCTTGCCCCCACATTCAGGTGCGTTCCTTTGCATAAGAGAAAATCGAATTACCCAAATGAACTTAATAACGACCAAAATTACCACAAACACCCCGACAACTGTTTATTTGGCTCGGATTTCCCATTAAATCCTCCATTTTTGTTCAATAATAGGCGCTTTCTCATCCAGGCATTCATGCTTTGGATACTGTATGGAGTTAAAAAAGATAACAACACATTTTTAACATTCTAATTTCTTCTAATTACTTTTGTTATATAAGAATGAATCAGTCCTCTTGGTACATCCTTTTTTATCGAAAAAGTTCCTTCTTTGTACAACAGTTTCTTCTCGGCAGATAATATTTTTGCAATAATCTTCGCACATTGGTTTCAGCTAAATAAGCGGACATAACATTTCATCCTCTGTGAATCTTCTATTTTTCGAACTTCTTCATAGGTATCGTCAGCCTTTTCTTCTTTTTCGACGTCCGTGAATTCTGGTGGTGAATTGCTAATGTAATAACAGTTTCGTGCATATTTCTGTTTTCTTGTCATGACTTCAGTTTTTTTATCCCCGAAACGCACTATAATACCACCGTGAAAATATTCAATTCTGTCTTTGCTTCCAAGATAAAAACAATCCGGCTTTTGGTGTTTTCTTACCTGTTTTCGTACATTCATTTCGTAACATGAAGTCGAAAGTTTTGAGGTAAGTTTCCTTCAATGCATACTTGACGTGTTTCGTTGGTCTCTGTACAGCCACGGTTTTCCTTCGAGCAACTATTAACGTAGGCCATTCTCTTCATGTAGACGCTTCCTCAGTGGTGGTGGGGAAAATAACGTTCCGAGAGAATGGTCTCCGGATAGTCACTGGGATTTCTTAATTCTCTTTCGTTCAACGCCATCTGTATCAAATATGGAAAGGGGAACATTTTTTATCATTCCTCTTTGATTTTCCTCCTCTCTTCAACTTGGGGCTCTCCAGATTCAAGCCTCCTCTTTTTTGCTATATCCACAGCTTTGGCCACTTGCTCCCAACCTTTCGTTGCAAATTATAAGCCAACATCGTTCTTAAACAGTTGAATCTGTAATTCGTTGTTCATTTGAAGGCATTCATAGGCATCTTTCTTCTTCGGTGGTCAATACACAAATGAGCCGAAAGCATTTTTACAGTCTTGAACACAGCGACATCTGGTATCAGGTTGTATCTATGACGTCATCACCCAACATATCATTGTCCATTAGATTGATCGTAAAAGTGTTGACTATGGTTTCCGCAGCAGTGATATTCAAGATAAAATAAACAGTACTGTTCACACAGTCATTACGATCCTCGAATGATTATCGCGTTAAACTTCCAATATACGGAATTTAACTTCAGACAATTCGCGAATGGTCTGTGTTGTGGTGGTAACCCATAGGAATCATTATTATGCAAGTAAATTTGTTTATCCAACCAAATGAAGTTACTAAGAGACATAGACTCCGCAATATTAGGTTCAGGATGGCTGAAAAACACCCAATATTAATTTAATATTAGGTGCCCGTCAGCCACTTTGTTTTATCATTATATCCACATTATATCCTCAGCTTTTAATTTACACGTACGTACATGCTGCAGCGCAGTCGTACAGAAGACCCACCATATAAAATAGCCCCGTCGTATAAACATTGCATTCGATTGAATGAAACTGTTATAATAAAATGCCAAACCAGCCCAAAACATTGGCGGTTATAGAACAAGTCACGAGTGATTTATTAGAATGCGGAAGCAAAATTACTCCCCTTGTTCCGTATGTAAACATCGTCTGTTTTGTTTACATTTTTCGAGAAGTGCGCATCATTTAACTATACGTTGAGTAAACTTCCCCAATGACATTTTAGCATTCCGTGCATAATAAATACGTTATTTGCCTCACCTAATATTGTTTTCTCTCAGCCGTATATGACACTGTATCTGCCAACTAAACGCCCTGTAACTTATAATGCATTCTGCCTTGTAATGACTCACAAAAATAGCCACCCCAATGTTCACCTTTTCTGTGATCTGGATCTGCGTAGGCTTTCAAAGCCACTGGCCGTGACTTGGTATTCTCTTTGGTAATCTCTTTCTTGCAAGCACGTCCAAAACACATCCCATTCAAAAAAACATCCAACCGATGGGCATTCTCCCACTACCAGTGTTGAGTAGTGGTATAGGATATCTCTTATCTAACACGACCATCAAGAAAAAATGATGATATGTTTGACTCTACCAAGTAACAGTTCAGCAAACACGTTGACTACTTGCACAACCGAGTTATCATAACCAGTGAATCTCACGAGGGAATGGAAGTTGGGCTTGGCAGAGATCCAAACACTTGGTTTCAATATTTGTGGGGAAGCGGTTTTCTTCCCTGTATTCTGGACTTCGAAAGAACATTATTGCCTCACTTGGAAAGAAAGTCATTATTCGGAACCAGCTGATGTGATACATTGTATCAATGGTGTTCAAGATTACTATTAACTCGTCACGTTAACCCTTTGAACCCTCATTTCCTGGAATAGTATCGCCTTTGTGTACAGTTACAGTGAGATGGGTCAGTTCAATATCAATATACAGGGAGGATAAAGTAATAACTGCAGTCTGCAGCTGTCTGCCTGCAGAATGCAGTTAATATTTTATCATCAATGCCTCGTGTATAGACCTTGTACAATAAGACAAAAATGGGACGAAATTATGCCTTGGGCCAAAAAATCGGTTTTACGGGATCAATGAGTTAAAGGGGGGATTTGAATTAGACGGAGTGACCGGTAAAGTTCGGATCACGATACGAGATGAAGCCGTGGTCCAACTCTCAAAAACACTTTAGATTTTGACGAGTGTGCGCCAGGTTGAATACTTACGAAGGTTCGCGAGTTGCAGATGTCAACCAATGGTTCTATTCGTTGTATGTTTACTGTGATTTGGTTTGTGACCAATTCGTGGGAGACACTACAATGCCGCTTCTTCGCATCGTACCCGTGTGAGAAGAATATGATATCATCATCTCTAAAATATCTGAGAATGTGTACCACGTGCCTGTGACGCGACAGAAATTCAGCAACGTCCTGGTGTATATAAGAGACGACACCGGAGAGAAAATACCATTCGAGTTTGGGAAGGAAAGTGACAGTGACACTTCATTCCCGAAACCATAGATCTCTTCAGTGTAATGCGAAATTATACGAAGATTGTTGCACGAAACAAGCTGGGAACATTTCTACCAGCTTTTTTCTGAGCTCAGATACAGAGAGGTTATGGCTTGGGTAGTATTTCGGGAGGACAAAAGAAAGTTGTGTTACTCTTATTGAAAGATATTGCCAAGACCGCGGAGAAACAGCTTGTGAAAAAAGGAAGGAGCAGCATTTGCCAGGATATCAGCGAAGGACAAGTGTGAACAAGCAGCGATCGTGAGATTAAAGAAGGGTGGTGTGCGTGCTTTGAAAGAAGTGGTGGTTGGGTCGAAGTTACCTGGCAGGAAGGGTATAAAACTGCCCACACCACCGGTGCCAGAAAATCGAAAAACGGAAAGTGAACGGTGAAGACACAATACGTTCTCGGTTCATGATATCTCTCATCAACGAAAAATCTTGAGAGTGTGTCAATAGCGAACTCGACTTGTTTTCAATATTATCAACGCTGACGAGTGTAGAACATTGACAATGGGTTGAAAACAGACCATTGGCGACGACAGGAAACAATAGACCGATAGTGTTAAAACATTGTGGGTTTAGAAGACGATTATTTGAATCTGGCAAAGACATGTTAAGGCGGTGGTTGTAGACTCCAATAAGTCATCAGTTGCACCTGATGACGGAGTGGGACCGATTAATTGATGGATGCATTCCCTATTCGGCCACATCGACATCAGTTTGAACGAGGAATTAGTGTCGCCGTTCAATACTTCTTACCACTATAGAGCGTACACAGAAACTTTGTTGAGTTATGAACAAGCTATCCAGAAGTCACAGTGGAATGGTGCCGGATGGTACAAGGACGAGGATGAAAACAAGGAAGATTTGGCTGAAGAAAACAAAGGTTTGTTACCAGAATGAACTTCACAGAATGAAGTGGACATGACTGGAAGATGATTTCTGGATACATTTTTTTCAAAACGTTTCCAGTTGAACGGAGTTAACGTTCATTTTACAATGAATAGATGCAAAGATGCATTCGCCTTGATGGGCGATGCCGAAACCTACAAGCTCGAAATTCTTGGCGTACCCATGTTTGTGCTTAAAGAGAGACTTCGTTCTTGAGAAATGCCAAACGAACAAGCACTGGCTAACGTAACCGCAAAATATCCCATCCACCGCGATGGGAGGGGCGAATCCTTTCAGACTCCCCTTCATACCTAGTCTTTTGCCTCCGAGACTTGCATGCTTCGAAATGTCATGGCGAGGCTGTTAGTGCGAGTAAATGTCCTTTTCCCGGGGTCTGACCCTCCTGCCCTGAAGTGCTCCGGCGCCCCTGGCCGAGATTGAAAAGTTCATACACTTTTTATAGTTTTCGTGCTTGGTAAACACCGTGATGTTTGATAAAGTGAAAGGTGCTATGCTGGGACGTTCCAGCAATCCGGTTATCGGGAGATCGGTGGGTCTGTCTCTGTTTTCGAAAAATGGAAAAATATAATGCATTTAAAGTATGGCCACTGTGGATTGGTCACTTTCCATGGGTGGGCAATATTTCCATGGGTGCAATAATATTAGATTTCAAACACTAATTATAGGAATAATCATCAAACATTTAAATAATGAAGTATCGGGTACAACCCGGTGCTTCATTAATTAATTTTTTTGCTTATGGTGATTTTTATTACCTGGACATCACTGCTCTAGCGTAGGTTACGACCACTCAATGGCGAATGTACTGTAGTCATTTGTCAAACAGCAGTGGTATGCACTCAAGTCTTACCCATTTTTCTAAAATCAGTTACATCAAATCATTTCATCTTTACTGTCTTGGGATTCATTATTCTTACATACAGCAATTAACAGGCTGTGCACATTATCTGCTGGTCGGTAAAGGATGGCTGATAATCCCCGCCGACCTCTTTTTAATTCATTAAGTTTTCATTTCGTCTCGATATACTTTTTTATGGCATAGCTTTCTCGCAATTTTGATATGAGTGTCTACAGTACAGTCGTCGGGGACTGGTCGTAATTCACGCGAGGGCAGTGATGTCCACGCATGTGTTTACCAGGTAATAAAAATCATCATCGTTGTACCCGGTGCTTCATTGATTAAATTTTTGATGATTATTCCTATAATTAGTGTCTGGAATATAATGTTGTTGCATGCGTGGAAATATTGCCCACTCGTAGAAAGAGACCAATCCACGACCACCGCACGACTCTACTTCGCCCAAATCTGTTATTGAAAATTTGCATGTATCAATCGCTGCAGTGCTTTTACCAATGAATTATAGTTCAGAGTCAGGCCGTTTGCAAAACCCGAGAGTGAAGGCGAGGAGCGTGAACTCGAGCACCACATCGGTAATTTTATGAAAGTAACGACATGCTTAGTGTTCGGTATCCTAGATTTTCATAGAAAAAACACCCTAGAAATGATAATGAACATCCAAGACCTCGTGCATGAAACTCGGGAAATTATGAATATTCAAAGCATGTGAGAATACTTATATATAGACATAATGTCGGGTCCCGTGGATGTAACTTCATAAATTGTGTTGGATATTGTAATTCAAGGGATGATGGATGATGGATGTTCTGAAAAGAAATTCCGCAAATGCTGCATATTCTGGGTCGAAGTAACGAAATCTGAATATTGTGAAGTATGTTTTATTACACAATCATTCAACTTTAAACCCTTATATTTAACGGAATAGCCTCTATGACATAAATGATTCGGTATTCAATGGGTGATGTTTGAGCCGGAACTGTTTCCCAGCACCGTTCATACTAGTTCCTTTCCCATCGAATCATTAGTTCCACTTCGAAAAGTTTCTAAATTTCGTTGTACAATTATCGACAGTCTGTCGCAAAGTGTGAAAATGAAAACGTCCAAAGCAAAATAAAGTCGGTTCACAAAAAATTAGTTAACCAAAAATGAGATAATATTTTAAAAAAAACAATCATTTCCAACGAGAACATTAAACCCAGTCCCGTGGCCGTCTCGTTTTGTGGATCCGTTATATCTAAATTGGTCTACTTTATTTCGGTAAATCTTTGTACATCTTGACATGCTTCGAACTTCTTTTAAAAATGTTTCTCCCAGGTGTTTTGCAAATCTGCGCAAATTTGTACTTATATTTTTACTAACAGTAATAGCCACCAAATGGTTAGGCGTGAATGTGCACCAGCCGAAGAGAAACAGCTACTGGTTCCGAAAAGGTTGTTTTGATTTTTTATAAAGGACGAAGGCGCCGAAGGCGCCCGAGTTGAGACGGAGGCGAAGCCGACGTCGAAACTCGTGAGTCCTTTATACTAATTTCACACTTTTTTTATCGTAGGAAGTAGTTAACGAGATGAGACTTCACGAGAATGACTCTGGCTGATTAAACTTTTAGGGATTTTCCCCAAAGGAACCGGGAACAAATGAGGTTACATTTTTTTTCAAGAATACTCAGACGCAAAAACAAGTGATGGCTCTCCACCATTGCTTTCACCCTCATTGGGTCAAACGACCCTTAATATATTTGGTGGGTGGGTGGGGGAGGGGGTGGGAACGGGGCTAATGGGTTACTGATTATGTCACGTGACGTCCATAGCAGTAAAGCACACCCCTAGCAACAGGCAAACTACTGGGCCAATTTTGACCCATTTTGATACATGCACCCAACATGCATTACAAACGAAAACAGACAGGTCAGTAGTGTCGTCACGTGACTTCCTAGCAACCAGAGCGCCCCCTTAGCAACGGGCTAACTACTGGGCCGCTTTTGACCAAATTCGGTATACGGACCCAAAATGCATTGCATATGGAAACAGACAAATCAATGTTGACGTCACGTGACTTCCCTAGCAACCAGAGCGCCCCCTTCGCAACGGGCTAACTACTGGGCCGATTTTGACCAAATTCGGTATACGGACCCAAAATGCATTGCAAATGAAAACAGACAGATCAATGATGACGTCAATGACTTCCCTGGCAACCAGAGCGCCCCCTTAGCAACGGGCTAACTACTGGGCCGATTTTGACCAAATTCGGTATACGGACCCAAAATGCATTGCATATGAAAACAGACAGATCAATGTTGACGTCACGTGACTTCCCTAGCAACCAAAGCTCCCCCTTAGCAACGGGCTATCTACTGGACCGATTTTGACCAAATTCGGTATTCGGACCCAAATTGCATTACAAATGAAAACAGACATATCAATGATGACGTCACGTGAAATCCATAGCAACCAGAGCGCCCCCTTAGCAACGGGCTAACTGCTGGGCCGATTTTGACCAAATTCGGTATACGGACCCAAAATGCATTGCAAATGAAAACAGACAGATCAATGTTGACGTCACGTGACTTCCCTAGCAACCAGAGCACCCCTTAGCAACGGGCTAACTACTGGGCCGATTTTGACTAAATTCGGTATACAGACCCAACATGCATTGCAATAGAAAACAGACAGGTCAATGTTGATGTCACGTGACTTCCCCAACAACCAGAACGCCCCTTAGCAACGGGCTAACTACTGGGCCGATTTTGACCAAATTCGGTATACGGACCCAAAATGCATTGCAAATAAAAACAGGCAGGTCAATATTGACGTCACGTATTTTTTCCTGACAAGACCCAGAAACACAGCAGGATTCGCTGTTTCATAATTACTCGCAGAATTATCTGTTGTGATAACTACAAACATTCCACATGCACTCTTTGAAAAAAAAGGTTTATTCCCTTTCATTTTTGGCTTAACAATTGTCAGCAAAACGTTTCTGAAAACTGCATATTTACTGAAGAAAGATACTGAAAAAAATTTTAAAAAAATAAATAAATCCCCCCCCCCCCCCCCCCCCCCCCATCTCCATTGTTTTCCACAATTTTTTGACCGAGAATCAAATATCTTTTGATTTGTTTTCAAATTGACCTGTTCATGTTTAAATTAATTATTCCTCAGATTTTTCCTCAACATGTTTTACATGAAACTACATTTGTGATACTCAGTCTTATTATTTTAAAGATGGTCTTTTCAGTAAAACTGCATTGGCATATTATCATCGTCCTTTTTTTGCACAGCACTGCTGTATTTTCTTGTTATCGATCCATTTGATCAGTTCAGCTTCAGTCAAAACAAACAGACTCTTCACCTTTGGGTTTAAACATCGGAATTGAAATTTGTTTATTTAAATGAATTTTAATGTATGGGTTGTGTAATAAACACAACGCGATGTCGGCTCTCGCGAAATATGACTACGGCATTCCAACTCGTTATGTAAAACACCCACCGATTCAAACACACTTCGCGTCCTGTCTATATATCAAGAGTATTTCAAAGGTGGCGAAAGCACAGAAAAGAGTGAAAAGATGCAAAATCCTCGCATCAGATGCATCTGTGTGGGATAAATCTCCATGCCTCTGGATTCACCATTCTGCCTCAAGTGAAAAAAAAACTATTTCGTAATTGATCAGCCAAAATCACATATATACTAATTATATTTTTAGCTTGCAATAATTATGTATTGATTCCGTAATTACCCGAATACGTCGCGTATCAGGGGCCTTTATGGAAAACCTTTTCTTGGAACTGCAGGATATAGTCGCGGGCTTAGTTAAGATTTATTTGTGTTTCTCCCTATGGAACATTATACGCTTTCGAAATAGTTTGCGAGAGACGGGGTACGTTTCTATATATAAAGGATATATTTAATTAATTATTAATTAAATATTAATTTTATTTACTCTCTTAAAAGTATGATTATTAAAAGCCCCATTGCTTTTGTGTTGTTGTATCTTAACATTTGACGGATTAATGTTGAAAGAACACGCTGATTACACTACGCCTTTTTTTATTTATTTATTTTTTTTTTTGGAATGTTGAAGAAACGCACTCATTAACTCTTTACCTAACACGAATAGCAGACGGCTCTTTCAAATAAAAATGTTGAATAACTAATTTTTTTCATTTTTTTGTCTCAAAAACATAGGTTATGACCCCTCATTGGAACGAGCTCGACGCGCTCGTTCCAATGACGAGTCATAACCTATGCTTTTGAGACAAAAAAATGAAAACATAATGAAAATTAATTGGCGATTTTCGAGAATAGCGCTGGACGGTTTTGGCCGTTACGTTGGGTAAAGGGTTAAGTTATCTGGAGATGATCGAATATATTCAAGGCAGTCGCATTCATACACATTTTCTAGCGAAATGACCTCCGTTTTATGAGTGTGAAAATGAAATCTGAAACTAAAAGGCTAGTTAATGAGACCCACGCCCATTGGAGCTGAGAAATTATTTTATTTATTGATGTTTAAGGTCACATATTTATGCACAATGGCTAATCATTACCGTAACAGTTTTACGGGTGGAGGAAGCCGGAGTACCCGGAGAGAACCACCGAGCAACGACGAGCAGCTGCCAGCTCCCCAACATCGTAACTCCGCACTGCATCACAGGCAGGGTTAGATTGGTTGAAGACACGCGTACCATCCACGTGCAGTACGCCTTGGTACACGGCGTCATCGCGCCCCCACGCAGGCAATGGAGATGAAGTGTCTTGCCCAAGGACACAACGCGGTTGCCGCAGGTGGGATTCGAACCGAGGGCCTCTCGGCTTGCAGCCTGCACCTCTACCTACTGAGACACCGCGCTCCCCAGGGGCTGAGAAGTGTAAGATAAACTAGAGAAACAGAATTTACTGCGACCTATAAATTCGAGTCCGTGTGAAAATGGTGAAAGCATCAGTACGAAAACATAAGGAAAAGATAATTTGTGGAGACTTATTTTCGGAAGTAAAATATCTTTCAAGAAATCAGAAATACGTTTTCGTAAACAGCATTTAAAGATTTTCATTCAGGATTTAATTTAAATTTTTCAAGAAACCGGAAATAACTTTTGTGCATAGCATTAAATGTGTTCTATAAAGGACACAGCAATGGATCTTTTTGACTCGGCCTACTTTTTGAGAGAAGAAATATATGTATGAACTCCAGAAATACGTTGGGGTCATAAAATCTATTTTAAACAATTCTGAAAGCTACACTTAATGAAAAAACTGAACCCAAATTATTAACTTCCATGGTGTTTTGATTCATTTGGTGTTGGCCCGAGGTCCATATGTCACCATGCTTGAGATATGAGTGTGACCAACTTTCAAAAATTTTGTCCCCTTCCCTAATAAATATTTTGAGAATAAACGTACATGTATGAACTACGGAAATGCATTTGGAGGGGGGGGGGGGGGAGGGGTATGATTTCCAATTCTGAAAAATGCACTCAATGATCCCTGGGTGATCTCTGTGCCCTTGACCCATATTGTGAACCTCCATTGAGTTCAACTCATTTGGTATTGGTCCCAGGTCCATATGCCATACCATGCTTGAGATATGAGCGAGACCCACGCTCATATAAAAGTGCATCCATGAACTTCGGGAATGCTTTAGGGGTCCAAAAATTTGATTTTCAGCAATTCTGAAAAATGCACTCAGTGACCCCCGGGTGTCCTCAGTGACCTTGACTCATACTTTGAACCTCCATTGAGTGTCGACTCATTTGGTGGTGGTCCTAGATACATATGTCATACTATGCTTCAGATATGAGCGTGACCCACTTTAAAAAAATTGGCCACGCCCACTTTTTTGTAACTTAAAAATGCAGGTATGAACTTCGGGAATGCTTTAAGGGGTCAAAAATGTGATTTCCAGCAATTCTGAAAAATTTCCCTTCCTCAATTCAGCCAGTAGAAATTACGCTACCCTTTTGTAAAGGTATAAATTAAGTTCCTTCAGATAAAAAAATTGTGGAACTTCCATTTCTGTGAGTGAAAAATGATTCGTGTTTGCTCGCACGCCATTTGTTCCCTAAGACCTCAGATTCGTTTAGGCTCACCATCAAATTAACAACTCAGTTTAGGGTTCTCTCAGAAAATAACGCAATAAACTAGAACGGCGTTTCGTTACGCGCATTATTTTTTATGTGTGGACTATTCCGGCGATCCATTGGCTGAAGCATTGCCTGGGCACTATGTGTAATTTGGGATTCAACTGATATATTTTGATACAGTTTCCAAATCAAGTTTTGTTTCACCAGATGAAAGAAGCAAATGGAAAAAACTGAAGACGTTTTATATTCCATAAATTTTCGTTTGAATCGATCTAAACACAAATTTGTTGAAAAGTGGAACAAATGAAAAAAACAAAACTAAAAGTCTGCTCATTTAACCTTGAATGTTTTATTTGTATATATTATGTGAGTGTTTTCCAAGTTTGGCTATTTGCTGTTTTAAAATATTTCGGGTTTTTTGGTAGCAAACTGATGCGTAAGAAAGCTGTCTTCCAATGACGTCGCCATGAAGTCGGAAGAAAAGGCTGACAAAGCTGCAACGAACGACGCCCCGCTCAACATTATTTCCATATGTCAAGAAGACAAAAATCATCGGCCTCTGATTGGACGAGAGCTCGCTTAGTTTTTTCAATGTTTACTGTTCCGGTGTCATATGTTTCCGTCGGACGCCACCAAGTGAAATATTTGAAAAGATCATAACAATGGGATATTACATTACTGGTTAATTTTACTTTTACACCACTGTTTTCTTACATTACTGCTTAATTTTACACCACTGTTTTATTATTACACAAATGGTTGTTACAGGTGGATTTTCGATATATGTACTATCTACGTATTTTTGAAAAAGATAACGACGTTTTTGTGTCACGCCTTGTCTTATAATCGAATGCCAGCAAGTGCATGTTTTTCCCTTTGGAGTTCATGTCACTATCTTTTGTTTCTGTTTTGTTTGCCTTGCTTCGGCCATTTTGCGACCAGTAGGCTGGCTTTCCGGTTGGAAGATGGTTGAGTGCAAAACAAAAGAGATTGAATCAGTTGGTCAAATGCATGTAACATTTTCAGATACGTGTAGTCATGGGCAAGACTATTTGTTTATTGACACATTTGGCATTTAACCCTATATCTAACATGAAAAGCAGACGACACTTGCAAAAAAAATCTTGAATAACTAATTTTTTCATTTTTTGTCTCAAAAACATAGGTTGTGACCCCTCATTGGAAGGAGCTCGATTAGCTCGTTCCAATGAGGTGTCATAACCTATGTTTTTGAGACAAAAACTGAAAAAAATAATGAAAATTAATTGGCGATTTTTGAGAATAGCGCTGGCCGGTTTTGGCCGTTACGTTGGGTAAAGGGTTAAGAGCGGGTAACTCATTGGTGAGAGCACTTGACTTATAACCGAAATGTCGACGGGTTAAAATTGACCCACCCCACCTGCATTATGTCTTTGGGGAAGACACTCCGTTCCGATTGACCACATAGGGGCACGGTGGTGCGGTGCACTGAAGGGGTGCGCTTGCCTTAAAGCGCTGATAACTATACATGTTCGTAAGTCAGTAAGTTGAAGAGTCTGATAGTTGTTGGCCGCTGTTCGGTGATTCTCTCCGGGGGTGGGTGGGGGTACACCAGCTTCCTCCACCCGTAGAACTATCCAACACGGTATCACCCTGGCTGTTGAATTTGTTATTAAACCAAGGCTGCACGTTGAAAGTATTAATTGGTCTACCCCTAAATAATGAATGTGGACTCTTCCAGTTGCTGTCATTGAACTAATATGGAAGATACCACCAGTTTCAAAGGTTCATAAACCTTTTGAATCACCACTTTACTTTGTAGCAAATTTTACTGAAATATGCAACACATTGCTCCGCACAAAGTGATACAATATGATTGTATATCTTACCTCCTACAAGTATCTGGGAATTTCATTGGTTCAAAGACGCGAAATGCAGACTGCATATAAAAACATATACTGCCTGTCAACATCAATATACGCTGACAGCTATGGGTAATCTCCCCTTTGTTCAATGATTATTCAAAATGACGGCAGCCGATAAATGCTTCAAGTTGACAGATTGAATGTTGGAAGCCCATATTTGGTCTGAAGTGCAGGTTAGGCAACTTAAAAGGCTTCCTATTCTGTGGATGTGTGTGTCATGTTACCTTCGAAATGAAACTGTAGGAACTCTCCCATAAATTGTAACAAGGCAAAGACACGTGAACACATTGTGAGAATTCTCTCATTTAATTTTGATCGCTGTTGTTATTAGTTCTGTGCATCGATGCAGCAGTTGGTAAGATATATTCGTTACACAGTATGTTGGTGGCCTAATATGGTATATATGGTGTCAGTTAATTCCATATTGGACTCGAGCTTCGAGTATATATGGTGTCAGTCAGCTTGGCTCGAGTCCAATATGGAATTAACTGACACCATATATACCATATTAAGCCACCAACAAACTGTGTAACTAATAATATCCCACCGATAGTAATGTTTTGCTGTTTGGTTCGGAGTTTTACGAAGTGAACCGTGAATTTTTTACTCCGGTCCACAACAGAGTTCGAGCTGCCGGGTGCCAATGGTTTAAATTCGTTTGTCACCAAAAATACAGCATTTATTACCAAAATTTGACATCAAATATACATTTTTGGTAGGCCTCAAATGTTTTGTTGTTTTCGATAAAACCGGTGTCTGACGACACATTCGCGACAGAATTCACGTCAGTCCAGTAGCAAGAATTGTGCCGCTTTGTTATGGTTCAACGGAATTAACAATTTATCCATTTAATATGATTCTTATACATTCTTGTTATTGAATTTTTTCTTGTTTAATCTTTTTTTATAATCCTTCTCGGGGGAGCGCGGTGGCTCAGTGGTAGACTGTTTGACTTCTGTGCTAGAGGTCCCGAGTTCCATCCCCGTCCGGGACGACCCGCGTTGTGTCCTTGGGCAAGGCTTCTTTATCCCGGTTGTCTACAATGGGGCATGATAACACTGTGTACTAAGGTGTACTGCACGTCGATGGTGCACATGTCTTTAACCGTTGTACCCTGCTTGAGCGGAACTCGAACAGAGTTAGAATGTTTAGGAGCTGACAGTTGCGCGTCGTTTCTCTCCGGGTACTCCGGCTTCCTCCACCCATAAAACTATCACGGTCACGATTAGCAATTGTGCATAAGTCTGTGACCTTATACACCAATAAATAAATAAATAAATAATAATCCTTCTGGGAGAGAATAAATTATTTACTAACAGTTTATGGAGTGGATAGCCTGAACAGTGCGTTAATATTAATCTTGTAATTATTTTGTACGTTAATCAAAACCTTTCATTTATTTTTTTATTATCTTTTGTGTGTTTTTATGCAACTAAAATACTAAGAAGAGCCAGGTAATGCTAAATTAAGATATCGTTTTTTATGTGAAAAAGGTGCCATCTGCAATGCTTTAGCATTGCATATGGCGCCTTGTTGCACTCAACGAACGATACAGGGTTAATTTATTCTCATTTACAATCAGATTCTATTTGGTACTAAAATCTTTCATTTGACACTAAAAAAATTAATTTGGACCTGAACAAAATTTCCACTTGGCACCAAAAACTTTCGCACCAGCCTGAACAGTTGTTCACAATTATATTATGTCCTCAAGAAGATTCCAAACGAAAGTGTATTTGGGACATGAGAGAAAAGTGACCCTATCAAAAGTTAAAATTTTAACTCCAAAAGCACTTCAAAATCTTTGGAGCGCCCATTTTTAGCCCCTGTCCTTAATACCTGTCCGAATTCTCATAATCATGTTATGAGACGCTATTCATTGGCGGTGTTTGCTGCTTGGTTGGACGGGTGTACTGTAGCACAGGGGCGGCTCCCAGTGGAGCAATTGGAACTTGGAGCTACAGTCGCCCGTCGGGAGGTCTGTCTCCATTTGTTGAGGAAACTGCCTCCCTTGTTGTAGGTTTGTGGCGGAATACTCTAGCTCCCCCACCTGTGTGGAGCACAAGACTCCCTGCCCCTTCCCCGTCGACGACATCCTGGTGCCCCCACAACAGCAGCAGCAGATGTTTACCAGGGCTGGCATGAAATTTCAACTTTTCTTTTGATTTTTTCTTCCCCTTTGTCCCCTTTTTTACATTTATTTCTGTTGTCGGGCTACGCTGTTGGACCACTATGGCATTAATATTTGTTTCTCATATTTAAAAGTCTACATGACACCAGGTATTTCAATACTGTTTGCAAGCTCTCAGCACTGTAATATACTCATTTTCTGGCATGTGTAAACGAATATTTAAACAAGCTTTCAGCTTACTATCAGAGTCACTAAATATATTACTTGTTCAATTCTACTGCTAAGTATGATTATCTTTAGAAACAAATATTTTTTAAACCAACTGTGCTTCTCTGTGGGGGGTGTGCTGTTAACGTCAGCTGTACATTTATAGCTACACACACAGAGAAATTTGGTTCCTCCAGGAACCAACACTTGTTCTTCTGTTTGTTTGTCTTGGCAGGGAAACTAAATTTGGTTACATGGAACCAAACATACACATGTTTTGGTTTTTCATTCTTCCTCTTTAAGTGGACACTTCAAGGCCTCTGGACATCCTTATAAATTGTAAAATATAAAGCCGAGTTCATGTTTTAAAATGGCGACTCAGAAACCTCCGCAACCATTTTTTCAGTTGTTCCATTACGCATGCATTTGCCGTTTATTCAACGCACACGATATTAAAATGTGTTATTTTAATTATTGCTTTTTAAACTTTTTTTCTACGAGCTCGTTCCAATAAGGGGTCACATGAATTGTTTTTTGGAATATATTGGCAAATATATTTTTAACTGTTTAATGTGTAAATTATGCGGGCATGTGCGGTCGATTCGTCAGGTAACGGATTAAGTTGCGCGACACGACAATTTCTCATATAAACGAGACAGACTCCATACAAAATTACCTGGTTCTAAATCATATAAAGACTCATTTGTTATGGTTGTTTGATAGGTTTTGGATCTACTTGTAACAAAATTTGGCGCTGATTTCTGTGAGTGTTAGCGTTTTTGCAGCGAAACATGAAGACCAAACAAGCAACTTTGCTGTTCATTGTCCGCCAAGTATAAGTTCTCAAGTTTCTACTAAGCAAACAAGTAGGATTATGGGTGGAAGACCACCCACTTGACAAAATCACTACGCGTGTACTCTCTTTATTTACAACTCCATGACAAACTTAATAGCACATTGTTTGTTTCCTAAAATTACATGGCTGACCATTTTTTTGATTTACAAGAAGGTAAGCTCGCCTTAATTTACAAAAACTGTCAGTATCTTAACCATAAGAGTATGGGAATTTCATATAAAAATTGAATTTCGAAATGTTAGTGAATTTGTATCATCGATGTGCGCATCATTTCACAAACAAGCCTGAAAATAAGCAGTCAGACATTTGCAGAATGAGGTCCCCAGAGAGTGAATTTGATGATGCTATCCCATACAGTGGGCCAATTTATCCTGTGGGTAGCTCTTTCTGTTTAGTTTTGAGACCCTGATTCAGATTGAGGTTCACAGAGGGTAAATTTATTGATGCTACCCTGCTGTGCAGGATACCATCACTAAATTCACCCTCTGGGGACCTCATTTTGCAGATGACTGTCTGCTTATTTTCTGGATTGTTCACAAACTTCATTTATTTTTCTGTAGAGTAGTATAAAGATACAGAAGCTGGCCTTTGCACATTATTTTTTTTACCCAATCAGTTTGAACGTTTGTCTGTTATTCCCTGTTGAAACCCATTCAAAAATAAGCCAACTGCGTGTTCTCGATCTATCGATGTTCTGTAACTTTTGTTATGTTTATTATATCAACGGTGTTCGCATCTTGACATACAATACAGACAGTGCCCTTTCCATTAATATAAATTTATAGGGGTGAAACTTGGTAATTGTTTTCCTGGGAAGCACAAAGTCTTGCTAATTACTGTAAAAACACATTCACTAAAGAAAGCGCCAAAGTGTACCGTTTAGTGTTGGTAGGTATGATACTGATAGATATTCTCAATGACGGATTATCTGTAAAGTGGTTGCTTCAAATTATCTTGTCAAAAAAGCCAAGTTTCTTTTGGTAACTATTATTATTATTATTTATTGGTGTTCAAGGTCACATACTTATGCACAATTGCTAATCATGACCGTGATAGTTTTACGGGTGGAGGAAGCCGGTGTACCCGGAGAGAACCACCGAGCAACGACGAGCAGCTGCCAGCTCCTCATCATCGTAACTCCGCACTGCAGCACAGGCAGGGTTAGATTGGTTGAAGACATGCGCACCATCGACGTACAGTACGCTTTAGTACACGGCGTCATCGTGCCACCATGTGGACAATCGGGGTTAAGTGCCTGCCCAAAGACACAACGCGGAAGTTCGAATCGATCGCTCAGACGGTCACCCATCCGAGGACTAACCGGGCTCGACGTTGCTTAACTTCGGTGATCTGACGAGAACCGGTTACCGCAACGCCACCGCGCCCCTTTTGGTAACTATTAATAAATGAAAACAACAGACAGGTCACAGAGCTGTCTGTTGTTTTCGTTTATTAAAAGTAACAAACGGAAACCTAGCTTTATTTTCTATTGATGTCATGGGTTTTCCTCAACAATTACTAGCTTTTTAATTGGACCTTCCTCACATGTGATACTTTCGCTTTAGTGACAGTCGCTTTTCATGACGATATAAGTTAGGGTGAATGACGCATCTTGTTTTAATAAAATATGAAAAACAAAAGCCTGAAGATATTTTATTTCCATATTTTCACAATAGATGCACCAGAACACATATTAAATACCGGTTATTCACATATTTATTTTGATTGCGTTTATTTCTTCGGTGAGACGACGGTCTTTCGGGCATATTTGGAAAAGTGATGTTTCGTCTCGTGCCAGAAATGGTTGGTTTCACATTGTCCTTCTCAGATATGAAATTTCCTTTCAGTACCTCTTCTTATTGCTCGTAACAGTGTATCTGGAAATATTGTATGTATATAGAACATACCCATAGTGGCTTGGCGTATCAAATGTTTACCACGAGTGGTGAAGTGGTGTTAACCGCGAGCCTTTGGCGAGCGGTTAACACCGCTTCACCACGATTGGTGAACATTTGGCACACCAAGCTACTTTGGGTATATTTTATTTATACCATGATCGTCAGATTATTAAGAATCGCTATTATATTTTTTCGATTATACTGAGCAGCACGCGAACGTCCGTGCGAATCTGTTCTGTTTTTTGTTTTTTTTTTTGTTTACATGAGCACCAGTGGGAGGTGCTTCCGCTGTCAATTTTATCGCCGAAACGAAATTGAAAAAGAAACGCGAAAATCACCGAGCCTTTTTCATTTTAATAACATAAAAACATACTATTTCGATTACTGATGCTTTATTAATATGAGACAACGCAAGTTTGTTAATTTTTGGTATCTTATGAGGTAAACTCATTGAAAACATATCAAATAATTGCCGCTTACGTTTCACTCTTTGCGAGGCCACGAGCGATAAATTTAGAGAAGTTTAAATTCAGGTCCAGGTCACCAAAGGTCAGCTTAGACGTAGTTCCACTGTAGGTGTAAATTTTAACTATTGAAATCCCATTGCTGGCGTGTTTAGCACGGTTGGTATGTAAAGCAGTTTTTTTATATATATAGTAGAATAGGTGATCATGGTATAAAGTTTACATGTTCTGTGCTATGTTTTCCTATTGTTTCAGACCATTTAGGAGAAACATCTTCAAACAACAATTCCTGTTCTTCTTCTTGGGAAATCGGTTAGAGTTTCATTATTTTTTCAAAAGCTATCATCCACTGATTTTCGAATATTCCAAAGATATATCTATATATTTTATAGACATTTAGAAACATGCCGCGACTGTTTGGGGTAGTTCCACAATCATTTAAATCCTCTGGTCAAAGATTGACCAGTTCTATTTTGATATGAACCTGTTCACACTGTCGGGTGCCAATGGTGTCAGTTGCACTAAACAAATTCTTTTGACACCAAAAAATACAGCATTTAGCAACACAATCTGGCACCAAAAATATATTTTTGGATGCTCTCAAAGGTTTTATCGTTTTCGATAAAATCGCTGCTTGACGACACGGGCGAGACAGTCAAGTAATCTATAGGAACAATTATGCCTCTTTGTTATGGATCAACGGGATTAACAATTTAATCCATTTAATCTGTTTCTTAACAATTTAATCCATTTAGACTGTTTCTTAAACATTTTTCGTTACTTAATCTTTTTTATCTTGCTTAACCTTTGTTAAAATCGTTCTGGAAGAGAATAAATTATTTGCTGCTGGTTTATTTGGAGTAAATTAGCAGTGAATAAAAGATAATCGTGTAATTATTTTGTAAACGTTAACAATAGCCTTTTATACCATGATTGCATGTTCTACTATATATAAAAAAAAGCCTATGGCATAAATTTTAGCTTTACGCACCAACCGTGGTGAACACGCCAGAAATGGGATTTCAGAAGTTAAAATTTACACCTACAGATGAACGACATCCAAGTTGACCTTTGGTGACGTCGACCTGAATGCGAACTTGTCTAACTTTATCGCACGTCGCCTCGCGAAGAGTGAAATGAATGTGGCAATTATTTATTACGTTTTTAAATCAGTTTACCTCATAAGACACCAAATATTACCAAACATGCATTGTTTCGTGTTAATAAAGCATCCATAACTCGAAATAGCATGTTATTATGTTATTAAAATGAAAAAGGCTCCTTTCCTTTTCCATTTCGTTTCGGCGATAAAATTGACAGCGGAAGTACCGCCCACCGATGCTCATATGTAAACAAAAACAGATTCGCAAGTATGTACGTCTGCTGCTCAGTAAAATCAAGAAAGATAGTAGCGACTCTTAATAATCTGACGATCATGGTATAAATAAAATATACCCAAAGTATCCAAATGGATATATTCTCTATTTATTTTTTTATTGTCTATATTTTTATCTTGCTGGGGACAACGAGCCTTCTGTTTTCAGGCACCCAAAATCTCGAACAGTCCACCGTTCCACATTCGACGTTGCACATCTGTTCAAGCTTTCAAAAACATTTAAAACATTTCTATGTATAGATTCATTAGGTACCGAAAGGTAATACCCGAAAGCTTTCTTTCTTTTTCAGTCTTTCTTTTCAATCAAGTAGCTCGTAACTCACTTTGTTAAGCTCTTTGAGCCTACATATTCACTCGTGATAGAGCGCTATAGAAATACGATTATTATTATTATTACCTTTGGCTTCTGGCAACTAAAATAAAAAAGAGTCAGGTAATACTAAATTCAAATATCGTCCTTTGTGTGCAACAAGGCGCCATCTGCAATGCTTTACTATTGTGCAGAGATACAAATCAAAACAAAATAGTATAATTTGCAGAAGGAAGTCGGAAGCATTCGAGGGCAGAGACATGAAAAAGATCACTTGACTTTGGGTATTAGTTAAGACCCAAAGTTTACAACATATCATAAATCATAACTGACGCTCAAATGTATTAACACCTTGAGTGTAACACGGCTAAAGCATTGCAGATGGCACCATGTTCCACTCAAGGGGTGATATATGGGTCATTTCACGAATTTGTTGTAAATTGCCGTTCGGAAATGTCTAAATATATTTTGGAACTTTCCTCAAGTATTCATGACCCCAATAACTTGAAGAACTACAGATCTGTCTCAAATCTGGCATTGTGTCTAGTCATTGAAAAGATAGTTGTCAGTCAACTAAATAGGCATCTATCTGTTAACGATCTAGTAGAACCCTTTCAATCGGCATACAAATCCAATCACAGTACAGAAACTGCCTTATTACGAATACACAATGACAGCATCTGTGCCTTGTCTGGTGGAAAAGCTGTTCTTCTCTTACTTTTGGATCTTTCGGCTGCATTCGATACTGTAGATCACGATTTTCTAATTGATATTCTGAATCAAAATGGGGTAAATGGGACTGTTCTTAAATGGTTTCAGAGTTATCTAGAACATCGTTCCCAACAAATTCACATTGAAAACACCAGATCCGAAAGTGAAGCATTGAATTGTGGTGTACCACAGGGTTCAGTTCTTGGCCCCATACTATTTACCCTATATACAGCATCACTTGGACGAATGCTGAGAGATCTTGGTGTGCCATGCCATCTTTACGCTGATGACACACAGCTCTATTTAGCATTCTACCCGTATGATGCTTCTGAAACATTTGGCGCCGTGTCTGAAATGGAAAGATGTATCAACTCTGTCAGACAATGGATGTCCAGTCACCGGCTCAAAATGAACGATTCAAAAACCGAAGTATTGGTCATTTCAAGGAAAAGAGCAACTTTTTCCTCTCCTATTCAGTCAATCGATGTTGGTGATTCCACCACTCTAGTCACCAGCAATGCTAGGAACATTGGGGTGTTTTTTGATGCTAATCTCACCCTTGAGTCCCACATTAAAAAAAATTAGTAAAACTTGCTATTGGCAACTCAGGAAGCTGAGTAAACTCCGTTCCTTCCTTAGCCGTAGAGCTCTGGAGCAACTGGTTCACTCCTTCATAACATCTCATTTGGATTACTGCAATTCTCTTTTCCTTGGTTTACCATTCATATTGCTGCAACAGCTACAGAGAATTCAGAATATTGCTGCTCGAATTATCAGCGGTGCTAAACGCTTCGATCATATCACTCCTATCTTGTGGAATCTACATTGGCTTCCAGTCCAAAGTCGAGTGCATTTTAAAATCCTCCTACTAGTATTTAAATGCATTCATGGTCTTGCACCCGCGTACCTGAGTGACCTTCTCTCTCTCTCTCCACACACCCACACGCTGTCTTCGTTCATCTGACAATTTGACACTGACTGTACTTTTCACGAGATCAGTGCTGGCGAGCGAGCGGACTTTCTCACTGGCTGGTCCACTACTCTGGAATGCATTGCCCCAGACTCTTCGGTCACAAACAAGTTTACCCACCTTTAAAAAGCAGCTTAAAACTCATCTATTCAAATTACTTATTTCATAATTTCCGCAAACACAATCTGTTAAGCGTTTTAGAGCACCCTAGGTGGTTTCACGCTATATAAAATTAATTATTATTATTATTATTATTATTATTATTTATTATTATATTTCAAAATGAGGTGTGACATTTTATCTATTAACCCTTTGAACCCTGATGGTATCTTCCATGTCAGTTCAATGGCAGCAATTGGAAGACTTCAAATTCATTATTTGGGGGTAGACCAATTAATATTTTTAACGTGAAGCCATGGGGCTGCACGTTGAAAATATTAATTGGTCTACTCCACACATTCACTCAGCAGCCATCCTACTTAATGAAATTATGACGTATCATGTGCCTGGGTCGAAAATGGCCGCTAGGGTTCAAAGGGTTAAATACGTATACAGCAGTGTATAGAACTAAAGTATATGTCAGTTCTGTCAGTCCAAAAGGAAGGACACTTCAAAGTGTGTAAACACCGTTACGGTCTGTGAAGTGAAATTCCTTGGAAAAATATTTTTGAAAAATACCAAATGGAACCACAATAATGAATTTAGGACATGTTCCTTTTCTATATCAAAAGACGTTTCCAGAAAAGCGATTGAAATCCGAATTATAAAATTCTACATCACAATTTCAAAAAACAAAACAAAATCCGATGACATCGAACGTCCTATCCACGGAAAGGAATAAGATGCAATTACAAATTTTTCATGTATATGTTCCTCTTCCAATTGTCACAATTCTGTGAAAATATTTGTTAGATTTGGTTGGGGTAGCACAATAAGATAGATGCCGTAACGGTGTTTATAGTCCGGAAATCTCTGTAACGGTGTGTTTACACAATTGCTAGGCATACCAAGTTATCGTCTCTAGCACCTCTTTTTGTACAGATTTTGGTCTGAAACCTTATTCTGCAGTCTGCAAATGTAAAGTTTTGCTTTACACGTATAATTTGGCAGAGGAGTCGTGATTCTCATGTAAAACTTTAGGAGCACAGACAAAGAGTACACTTGCAGTTCTTGAGTTTTGGTTCTTTTCACGAATTTGTAGCTAATTGAGTCCCTTTACCTTAGCATATATAAAACCTACTGTAATAGTTCGTTTTGACATTTTATTTTGAACATAACACCATAATAATTTGTTATAATATCACAGACATGGGAGCATGGAGTATATTTTCCTATTCAAACTCTCAACATAGTCAACTTTTCTCGTCATTCACATCGACTTACGAAAAGGTTATCACCTCTGATTGCTAAGAATTGGCTGGAAAAAATTAACACTAATTGAATGGGGAATTTTTATATTTCTCAAAATTATATAAAACCTATGAAAGTTATATTCGCTGTGCGCATCAATCCTTTATGAACAATATATATGCTCTCAGTTGGTGATATTATCGAACGATTTAATTTGACCATTTTTTCCCCACATTGATTTAAAATGCTACTACTGTTATTTCCTATATAATTCCATGTAAAATGATAGAAAATTGCATTTTCGTCAACTTTTAGCGGTTAATATATTTTTTTTTTGCTTCATATTAGCAATGCTGTGCGCACACCGGCATATAATATAGATATTGTCCTATTTAACCATATAAAAATATACAAGCTGACATTTGTCCATTGCTTTCCCTTTGATGTTAAAACCAAGTCTTAATTTCTGGTCAACCAGTAAAACAAAAAATTCTCGTACAACATAAAATTCATTTTTTTGGCTTCCAAAACATAGGTTATGACCCCTCATTGGAACGAGCGTATAAACATAGGTTATGACACCTCATTGGTCGCGCTCGTTCCAATGAGGGGTCATAACCTATGTTTTGGAGGAAAAAATGAAAATATAAAAAAATTGAATGCCGATTTTCGTGTACATTCTCAGCTGATTTCTCCGCTTCCGACAACTATTCCCTGGCGATCAAGATTTCATTCACACCTTTCAGAGGTTCAGTGTTAATTGGATTACAGCTGGACTCCAGTATTTACAAGGGGAGATAACTTTCCCAAGAGTCAATATCTATGACGATAAAAGATGAGGATGAATATCCCAATGTGCAGTACGTGGAGAGTGGATTGTAACTAAATCACCCATGGAGTGGAGGTACAACCCAAAGTATCACTTTCAAATTATCTACATGTGGGGTTACCCGGAGGTCCATTGGCTGAAACACTGCTTGTGCACAGGCCATATGTACAGAATTTGATAGCCTTACTATGGTCATAACGCGTAGATTAACGCGCAGATCGACGTGCTATTTGTGCGCATTTCATGACAGAACTTCTAGTTTTAACTGTAAGCACCCAACACATTCCCCTTATAAACAACCGCCGCTTTGAAGTCTATCGTAGTAGAGTAAAATTAAGCATTCTGGCCCAGCAAAAATTCATTTCTGGGCCACCCCAAAATTTGAGCTTGAAGGCAATGGGAATTTAGCTTGAAACATTTTCTAACCCAGGTAAAAAGGACTTTGTCAATTCTGAACCACTTTCCGCCTGGGCTATTATTTCGACTATGGTTAATCCAATGGGGATTTATTTTAGAAAATAAAAAACAATTTAAACTCGAAAAGACTATCAAATTTTCCATGTATTTATTTATTTAATGGGGTTTAACGACACTTTCGACAGCCAGGGTCACCTCGTGGCGGACAGTTTTACGGGTGGAGGAAGCCGGGGTACCCAAAGAGAACCACCGAGCAACGGCGAGCAACTATTAGGCTCCCCAACATACTAACTCCACACAAGCCGGGTTATCATTGGTTGAAGATCAGTGCACCATCGACGTGCTGTATGCCTTAGTACACAACACCACCGTGCCCCCACGTGGGCAATGGTGGTGAACTGTCTTGCCCAAGGACACAACGCGGTTGCCGCAGTTGGGATTCGAACAGAGGACCTCCCGGCTTGCAGCCTGCACCTCTACCGACTGAGCCACCGAGCTCCCCAAATTTCCCATAGGAATGTGTAAAAGTTTTAAGTTCGCTCGCCTCGGACTTTTGCGAAAACGAATTTTTCTGCCCATCGTCGCCTTTTTGCACAGTGTTATTGGAATGGAGATTTTGTCGAGAATTGTAGAGTGCTCCCTTCGCACTCAACCCCTCGAAGTGGGCTAGAAAAGACGATGTCAAAAAAGTTATGTTTCCATACAAATTTTCTATACAAATTTGCACTGTCGTGATCTCGGCACCCGTCAGAGTTGTAATTTTGCAATCATCGCCGTTTTGCTCCATGTTATTCTAATTGGAAAACTGTTAAGAATTGTAAGAGATGGTAACTGTGTAAAGTGCCGCGACCACATCACCCGTCAGATTTTTCGCCTGTGTTTTACAGTCTCTCGACAACGGGTGTGAGCGATTTCACAGTTAGCTCTCGAATGAGAGAAAATAATTTCTGTCCTCCAATTCGATCGATCTCGGTTTTGTCTGTTTTGTAGTGCTTCATCAATAGATGTGGTTGACTCGACAGAGATCTCTTGGATGTGTGAGATTTCAACCTCATGGCATACGGAATGGCGAATGCTTGGGGCCAAATGGGATGAGTGATAGAGCAGAGACCCGACTATCACATGACAACTAACAGGACTGTTATCGAGATGGATATATACGTTTCTGAACAGATGTTAGGGAGATACTTTTTCGGCCAAGAGATTCGTGAACGTACTTCGACAGAGTGGAGATCTAACTACTATTACTACCCCATTTCAGGAGAGAGGAATATGACAAACTTTCGAGCAAGTGATTCGTAAACATACTGAGATAGAGAGAGATCCGACAACTATCACCTCGACATTTCAGGAGATTGAGACATGACCATCTCTCGGGTAAGTGATTCGTGGACATACTGTGATAGAGAGTTCCGACTGCTATCACCACGACATTTCAGGAGATTGAAACATGACCAACTTTTGAGTAAGTGATCCGTGAACATACTGAGATAGAGAGAGATTCGACTGCTATCATCATGCACGACATTTCAGGACATTGAGACATGACCAACTTCCAGGGAAGAGATTAGTGAACATACTGTGGCAGAGTAGAGGCCTGACTACTTTTTACTATTCCATTACAGGAGAGTGGACTATGATAAGTTTTCAGGTAAGAGATTACTGAATGTTCGACAGAGCAGAGACCCGGCTACTGTTACATTTCTCCAGAGTAGAACATGACAAAACTTTCAGACAAGAGAATCGTGAACGTACTGAGACAGAGATCTGACTATTATTACCAGCCCGTTTCAGGGAGTGGAGCATGACAAACCTTTCGACAGGAGCATAGTGAATATACCGAGACAGAGATCTACCACCACAGAAAAACTTAATAAATACGAGCAATATGAAAAAAACTACAGTGGTTTTTATGCTAATGGGCACAGCACCAGACACGCCTGCTAATGTTAACATCGAAGATGAAAATATTGCATAGAAAGTGCCTTTTTGATGTAAGTCAAAAGAGTGGATGGGGTTTTTTTAAAATTACATTTTGCTTGTTTTAACCGCCGGGGAAACGCGATGGAAGTGCCCTTAAAGATCGTTACCAACTTTAATTCGATCTTTCAACCATGACGAACCGTATCGGACTTGTGTGGTGTTGGATCCTAATTCCCTAGGCGGAGCCTCTCAACCATACTTTCCCTAAACGGTCGCGAGACACCTAGAACATGGCTTCCAAATTACTAATATATGTCCCTTTCGCTTGCCAGTTACTCAAGAAGAGTCACACCAGCACGCGCACCAGGCATAACACAAACGTTTCAACCAATGTGAGCCAAACAGCACACACAGTAGTTATTTGCTATAATGACTGAAGAAAAAATAAATAATTCATTTCTTTTTAAATTTTTTCTACTGGTGTGCATATAATAGATGGGGTTTTTTTGAGTAAAATCACATTTTTCTTTTATGAAAATACCCTGATAAATTTCGAATCTTTTCCCACAGTTGTTATACATGAGAATGAATTATTTATTTATTTATTTAAATCGTTCTCTTTTTTTACTGGTGTACAATATAATTAAGCTAAATCGATGTTTTCTTGCGTAACATCACTAATATCTTTAATGAAAATAAACCCGAGAAATGAATACGTTGAATTGTTTTTTTTGTTTGTTTAATACTAATTTATTTTTTATTCATTATTATTTTTTCAGATATTCGGAACAAAAAATTGTAGGAATTAGAAAGGTAGGCATGTGGTACATCAAATAAAAGGTCTCGATGCGTAGAAATCGGATATGATCTAATTACACCTCGCGGGGTGGGGCTGGCGGTCAGGAGCGTCAAAAACGCAAATTGTAGGAAGGTAGGCATGTAATACATCAAATAAAAGGTCTCGACGCGTAGAGTTCAAATATCAGGTGACCTACCCTCCTCGAGGGGGTGGGGGTGTCTAAATGTCCAAAGTTGTCGATAGGTAATCATGTAATGCATCATATAAAATGCATCGGCGTGTAGAGGCAGAATATGAGGTAATTTTACATCCCCAGGGGTGAGGCTGAGGGACAGGGGCATCAAAGACACAAGTTGTAGAAAGCTATGCATGTGATACATCAAATAAAAGGTCTCACCGCGTAGAGTTCACATATGAGGTGACCCACCCACCCTGGGGTGGGATTCAACATGTCGAAAGTTTTCGACAGGTAGTCATGTAATGCATCAAATAAAAGGTCTCGGTGCGTAGAGTTCAAAATTGAGGGGACCGACCCTCCCCGGGAGTGGAGCTGAAGGCAGGGGCCTCAAAACGTTAATTTTCGAAAGGTTGTTATATCACGTATCAAATGAAAGGTATCAACGTATGGAGTTTGACAATAGCCTGTTCGACCCTCCTAAATCTGTTAGTGGGTCTGGGGGTGCAAGATAACAGTAAACTTTCTTTTGTGCAAAAAACAATCAGTGATCTGGCTCCATGTCGTCCATTTGACTTTTTACACTGAAAATGTCTCCAGTTTTTTGTGAGTTTGCACAGAGAGCCATTAAACTAATAAGTATTTTCGTCTCCCTTAAATATTATGTGTTCCCATCACGAGCCATTAACCCTTTACCCAACGTAACGGCCAAAACCGGCCAGCGCTATTCTCAAAAATCGCCAATTAATTTTCAAAATATTTTCATTTTTTGTCTCAAAAACATAGGTTATGACCCCTCGTTGGAACGAGCTCGTCGAGCTCGTTCCAACGAGGGGTCATAACCTATGTTTTTGAGACAAAAAATGAAAAAAATTAGTTATTCAAGAATTTTTTTTGCAAGTGTCGTCTGCTTTTCATGTTACGTAAAGGGTTAAACTATTTATTACCCGCTGATTCTGAGAGCAGTGTTTGAATGAATACTTTCATTTTAATGCGTTTTAAATTAAGCCACCCGCAATTAATTTTTAACACACAATTCATGACTAAATAAGAATTTTAGAAGTCCTTGTGCTGGCGTTTCTCTCTTTAAAAATCATTCCGTTGTTTGTGTACTGTGAAGGAAAGAGCAGCGATGTATTCATGTTTTTCGACGATTATATATACACACCCCAGTGGAGAAATGAATAGGACTTACTGTTGTGGAAGTAGTACACTTCGAGTCTGCAGGTGTTTTTTCCCCTCAGTCGATGAATATATTGGTGTTTAAAGTCACTTTCGACTACTTATACCATGTGACTGTAAAAAAACAGAAGAAGAACGAAAGACAAAATAAGTTTATCTGTGTGAAGCTGTAACAAGAGTATGACGTCATGCCATTCCATAGAGAATGATAAGAGTTATCGCCCCCCAAAACAAGCACATTTGCGGGAAAAAATGCCAAGTCCTTAAAAAAGGGACAATTTACTTTGATAAGAATACGACACAAACAATATCAAAAGCTAGGGAAGGGGATCATCAGACATCGATGAGATACATTGGCTTACCGAAGATGATATGTCATTCCACTAGAGGTCCTCGACTCGAAGCCAGCTGCGGCAACCGCGTTCTGTCCCTGGGCAAGAAACTTCGCCCCATTGCCCACGTGGGGGCACGGTGGCGTTGAGTACTAAATCATACTGCACGGCGATGATGCACTTGTTTTCAACCAATGCTAATCCTACTTGTGTAGTGTTAGTATGTTGGGGAGCTGACATGATATGGTTTTGTGAAAATTTGACAAAATAATCAAAATAATAAATTTTGATATCGGGTGCAAAGAGTTGAATACTGAATATGCAGTCTTTTAATTCAGATCTATGGAAGATGCCATAATGGCGGTAATGATTAAAGGTTGGGAGCGCGGTGGCATATTGGTTAAGAAATTGGCTTCAGACCGAAAGGTCATAGTTTTTTCCTGATTCACGTCATATGAATTGCGTCCTTGTGAAAGACACGTAATCCACACCACCCGAGTAGGAGAGCGGTGGTGCAGTGTGCTGTTGTGTATTGCACGACGATTGTACACATGTCTTTGATCAAAGCTCACTCTGCTTGTGTGGGTTTAGTAATATCATTTAACCTGAGAGTCCAGTCCAGGAACACGATACATCATACTTTCATTTAGTAGGCTGCTGAGTGAACGTGTGTGTGGTAGAGCAATTAATATTTCCAACGTGCAGCCCGAAGGCCGCACGTTGAAAATATTAATTGCTCTACCCCCTAATAATGGATATGGACTCTTCCAATAACTGCCATTCAGCTAACATGGAAGATACCACCAGGTTTCAAAGGGTTAAACATTTCAGATCTGAAGGGAATTCATGTCGCACACAAACATACAACCAGATAACTTTTGAATGCAAGCTCCATTGCAGATTTCATAAATTTTTAAAACAATTCGATGACGGGGACAGTCTCGGGACCACTAACATGGAGAAATGCTTTCTGGCAAGACTGACTCTCTGAAGTGTATTTATACCTGTTGACATAAACATTCGCTTAGAGATGAGGTAACGCAGCTTATCAACCCATAGATCTTTCCATGATCATTGGTTATTCTTAGGAATTAACAGTTACTGTTTTTCACAGGAGATATTCGGGGAAATTTCTCAGGCATGTCTCTGCTCTTCATTACACTGTTATGCACCGTCATGGGAGACCAGAGTTTCATAATGAAGACAAAAAACCATCTATCTTGTGAGAAGCTGTGTTTGTATACACAAAACAGCAGATATTGGCGTTATGATGCAGATCGTGGGCTATGCTTTGTATCAGATCAAATGGGAGTTAAAATGACACCTTCAACAGCGTCCTCAGGAGTAGCTCCATGTCTAAAGAGACCTTGTTTGGAAGACGAAATTTGCATGCCGTCATTAAATGCAGTTGGATATGTATGTAAACGTCAGAAAACGTATCAATGTCATGCTGAGGGTTTATTTTGTTTCAGAGTCTCATCAGAGCGTTTAACACAAGCGAGGGCCGAACTTGTTTGTCAACTTGACAATGGTCATTTGGTAACGATTGATTCTGAATACAAACTGAATGTGATAGGGAACTATCTGAAGCAACATAGCATTGCCAATGTTTGGGTAGACGGATCAGACAAATTAGAGGAGGGAACCTTCAGAAAATGGTATGGTCAGCTGTTTGTTTCTGCCTTCTGGGGTAAACGTCAACCTGATAATCTCAGCGATGGTAATGGAACAGATCAAGACTGTGTGGCTCTTCTACAAACCACTAATTATCAACTGATGGATGCGTTTTGTTATCGCATAAAAAAATACGTCTGTAGTATAGATTTTTCTTAAATTCTCGGCTGATGTGGGGACAGTATTTCACTCAGTCGACAAAAGGGGGTAACCTTCTAAAAATCGGATGGTCATCTTTATGTTCCAGTTTTCTGAACTACATATCAACTTAACCCTTTGAACACCAGAGGCCGTTTTTTCCGGTCGGGTCATAGGCTACGTCAAAATGTCATTAATGGGGATGGCTACAAGGTAAATGCGTGGTGCAGACCAATCAATATTTTCAAGGCTGCACGTTGAAAATATTAATTGCTCTAACCCCAGATAATAAATATGGACGCTTCCAATTGCTGCCATTGAACTGACATGGAAGATACCACCAGGGTTCAAAGGCTTAATAACCGCATGGATAGTGATTGGACACACTGAGTTTACCTTAACCTTGAGAAAGTACTTCATGCCATCTGAATGACACTTTTTGTTATCGCACAGAACTAAGTCTGCGGCATAGATTTTTAGTTTCAGGTGAAGGAAGGAATGGTCTTTGACTAGGTAATTGATTTTTGTTTTGAGTACTCTCTCAGCCATTTAGGTATTAAACCCTTAGCTAAGGTAACGGTAATGTCGGGCGTAATGCATACAAACGTGGGCGGGTCCGGGGGGGTGGAAGCATACATCCGGCGCTATCCAATGTTTTGTAAGTCTTTTTTCGAGCACCGATACCAGGACACGGCTGAATGCGTTGGGTGCGGTATTATCCGCGGGAAAACACGTGCCTATTAAGATAGCCATGTCCCGGATGAGATATTTGGGTGAAACAGTTCTATCTTACCAACCTCACGTGACCATCCTCATTTTGAATATTTATTGATCGCAAGACTACATTACAATCATGTGTATTTTGTAAACACAGTTGTCGCGCCTCGTTTCAACAAAACAGCTACCCAACCTCCCCGCACCCTACACGAGAATGGTTCTCTCCCACCAAGCGTCACATGACGTCATCGAGATCCGTCATTTCAAAAATGACGTCACCGGAATGTCAAAATATTAACCAATCGTAGTTGTGAGCTAACGCTCGTTTTCGTAGTATATACCTTTTGTTGAAAGAATTGATCACTGACGTCATGGAAATCTACTTTCGATAGAATTATCTCTCTTCAAGTTAATAGATTACAATTTTCCTTTTGTTACTTCTAATAAACGAAAACTACAGACAGCTCTCGAACTTCCCTGTTGTTTTCGTTTATTAAAAGTAACAAACGGAAACTCGGCTTTTTATCGCAAGCCAATTAGAAGCAGTTAGTTCACAGATAATCCGGCATTAAGAATATCTTGCTCGCCGTTGCTCGGTGGTTCTCTCCGGGTACTCAGGCTTCTTCCACCCGTAAAACTGTCGAGGTCATGATTAGCCATTGTGCAGAAATATGTGACATCAAACACCAATAAATAAATATAAATAAATTAAAAATATCTATCAGTATCACACCTACCAACACTAAGAGTCCACTTTGGACCTTTGTTTAACGAATGTGTTTTACAGTAACTTGCAAGAATTTATTCTTCGCGGGAAAACAATTAGAAAATCTTACCTCCTAGACGTTTAACCCTTTACCCAACGCAGAGAATATCAGAATTTATTACTTTAATTACTATTTTTTTTTTACTTTTTCAAAACATTTCGCCAAAACCATATCATGTGACCCACTCATTGGAACGAACTCGATGTGCTCGTCCCAATGAGGTATCACATCATATGGTTTTGTTGAAATATTTTTAAACATTTATTTTTTCAACTGCTCAATCTGCAAATTACGCGGGTGGATGCGGGCGATTCGTTGGGTAAAGTGTTAAATTAATGGAAAGAATACTGTCTGTATTATATGCCACGGTGCGCACATGCTGATATAATGAACAGAAAAAAGACTGCAGAACTTCAAAAGATGGTGAGCTCACCACCCTTGAGTGAAATATGGCGCCCCCAAACCGAAACTCTTGGATCGCCATTCGAAATCGCCATTCAGATTTTTTTTAATGCAACCTGTGCCTCGGAAACATAGCTTATGCCCCTCTCCATTGTAACAAACTGTTCGGGCTCGTTCTACAGAACGGCCGCCGTGGACTGGTCTCTTCCCACGGGTGGGCAGTATTTCCACGACGCAAAAATATTAAAGTTGAAACTTGATGTCCTGTCACAATTAGCGCAGAAATTTCTCGTTAGCTAATGCGCTCCTTACTGCAGAAGAAGTAGTCTGAAATACCCAAGAACGTTTGCGCTGTGCAATGCAAAATATAATACGCTATTGGCGAGGTCGGTATTGAAATCACAAACTGAACCGATCAAACAGAAAGAAAATATTGAGATTACAATATCATGAGGGTGGAATACTATTAAGTCGTTGTGGGATAGATTTTGCACTCAGTAATTATTTACAATTTCTGAGGACAGGACACAAGAAGCACTTGCATACTTTCATCGCATGGACAACCGGGTTGGACGTGCGATTAGGTAGTAATCCACTCTCTTCATTCTGTAAATGAAGTCGAATTTTAATATTTGTTTACGCCATTACACATACATGTATCCCACTAGAGGTTAGGAATGATGTTAATGATCTCCATTTACTAGTATAGAATTGTTGGGCGCACTGTTTATACAGGAACTGAGCTTCGCTAATGGGGCAGTTTGAGTTTGATAGGCACAAAAAGTGCACTTCTCAGCGCGCTGTTACTTCAAAATAGTGTAGAATTCTGTGACAGGACTTCTAGTTTTAGCTGTAGGTTTCAAATACAAATGATCATCAAAAATTTAATTAATGAAGCAAAGCACAAGGTACAACCCGGTTCTGCATTAATAAAAATTTTGCTGAGGATGGTTTTTATTACCTGGTAAACGCATGTGTGGACATCACTGCCCACTCGTGGATTACGACCAGTCCACGGCGACTGTGATGTAGTGCTGGCTCTTTCACTATATTTTCGACGCCAATTTTTTTTTCACTTTTTTTAAGAATTTGGTTGCAAGTATCCTCTCTTATTGTCTTAGAGAGTGAATAAAACATCAGGACATTGGAACAGTGTAGTCTAAAGTAAATTGGTTGTAAACTTATTATTATTATTAGTATTCGTTAATTACTGTCATAATTCCGCAATTCCTTATACATTTATCCCTTTGAACACTAGTGGTATCTGCCATGCCAATTCAATGGCTGAAATTAGAAGAGTCCATATTCAATATTTGGGGTAGACCAAGCAATATTTTCAACGTGCAGCCTCGAGGCTGCACGTTGAAAATACTGATTGCTCTACCCCAAACATTTATTGAACAACCATCCTATTTAATGACGTTATGACGTATCATATTCCTGGCTGGAAAAACAGCCGCTCGTATTCAAAGGGTTATGGTTTCTGGTGTTTGGTGACAGTATTCCCTTGAAAATCCATATACTAACATTTTACGGGTGCAATTCACTCTCGTTTCTGATTTCGCAGGCGCTTAAAACCCGTCAATTTTGTTCATTTCCAGCACTGTAATTTATTATTATTAGTAGTAGTGTTACTTAATTACGTCATTAGATACAATGTACAGAGGGTTGCCAATAAATCTAAATTGTTGTGTTTGTAAATCAGCATTTCAGGGTTGCAAATATACATTGTTGTGTTGAAAATCAGCATTTTCATTCACAGATCCCCCATCGAAGTCATTCCATACCACGGCTGTAAAAACAACAGCCAAGTAACAGCCAAGAGAACAGCCAATACGCGAGTGAACATCATGCTAATTCCCTTTTATTAATCTGATACTAAAGGACTTGAGCAATGGTCGTTCCGCCAACAAAACTCTCGTAGTGGGGGTCAACTCGCTGAGTGAACACTACTATGGAAGTCATGTTAACGGCGCGTCATAAGCTATAGACCGGGCCGGACAGGGTTGACAAAACAATCAACCATTAAATGGCCCCGGTCATACAAGTATCCTCACTAATTGTGTTAGAGAGTGAATAAAACATCAGGACTACGACGGTCCTAACTTTTTACGATTGACTTATTGTCGACGGATTTGTCTTGGACAGCTTGTCTTAAATTCTGGAAAAACCCAAATAGTTTGGATTTGTCAATCATGCAACTGACAACAAAGCTCATCTAGGACATCGCGTTAGTAAACTGAGAAACTATAGAATAGTTAACTGGTAGAGTGCTGGAAGCCCATATTTGGGCTTTATTCTGACTTGCAGGTACCATAACTAAAGTTTCATATTCTCTGGATGTGTGTCATATTATCTTTAAAGTGAAATTATTTAGTCTGTGTGGAATTGCCTTGTTGCAATTTATGGGAGAGTGCCTATAGGCACTCTCCCATAAATCGTAACAAGGCATATACATGTGAACAAATTTTGAAGAACAAAAATAATTCAGCACTTCTCCAGTTAAAAAAGTAGAGATGGAGAGACGATGTCATTGACAGTGGCAAATGCAAAAACTGACATTTTCCTAATGCAGCAGTTGTCAATACTAATATTCTCTATTTTTATTCAGTGCTGAAATATTTATTTATTTATTTATTTATTTATTTATTGGTGTTTAAGGTCACATATTTATGCACAATGGCTAACCATGACCGTGACAGTTTTACGGGTGGAGGAAGCCGGAGTACCCGGAGAGAACCACCGAGCAACGACGAGCTGCTGCCAGCTCCCCAACATTGTAACTCCGCACTGCAGCACAGGCAGGGTTAGATTGGTTGAAGACATGCGTACCATCGACGTGCAGTACGCCTTAGTACACGGCGTCATCGTGTCCCCACGCGGGCAATGGAGATGAAGTGTCTTGCCCAAGAACACAACGCGCTTGCCGCAGGTGGGATTCGAACCGAGGACCTCTCGGCTTGCAGCCTGCACCTCTACCTACTGAGCCACCGCGCTCCCCAGTGCTGAAATAAAACAGTGTATACTGTGGAAAATCGGCTCACAGTTATGAATATGCCTCTCTACTTAACCAATTTGGGAGCGTGATGACTCACTGGTTACGGAATTGGATTTCAAAACGAAAGGTCTACGGTTCGATCCCTGCAAGGGGTAACTGCGTTGTGTCCTTGGGAAAGACACTACTACGCCGTCGTAATTTTTAAATAGAAGCGAAATTTCATTGCCTTTTTATACAAATCGTGCGCCTCAACTACAGTTTGAATCGCTAGCGATAGCTAATAATAAAAGCACGGGTTCTCATAGCAAATTTGGTTGGAAATACAATGTGTCCTTTTTGTTGATTGTTCGTCCACTGAGTTCCAATGTGTTACAGTTAAAACTAGAAGTCTTGTCATGAAATGCGCACAAATAGCACGTTGATCTGCGCGTTAATCTACGCGTTATGACCATGGTGAGGCTATCAAATTCTTTATATATGGTCAGTGCACAAGCAATGTTTCAGCCAATGGACCTCCGGGTAACCCGGAGGTTCATTGGCAGAAACATTGCTTGTGTTTGCTATGAGTAACCAGGAGAACCTGTCGTGCTTTGGATGACATTCGATATGGCAATTGCGCGCAATTCCTACGCGCAATTAAGACTAGATAAGCGCACTGTTCGTGACAGGACTTCTAGTTTTAACTGTATATGTGCCTACTGACACACAGAACACATTGAAACTCAAGAGAGGAGTTGTCAAGTGAATTGCTGAGTGTCCTTTAATAATTGTTTTTTTTATATACGTGAAGGCGTGTAATAAACACAGAACGACACGCGCGTGTGAATGGGTTACTCGATATGACACTCGTGCCATATCGACTAACCCATTCACACGCGCGTGTCGTTCTCTGTATGTCCTCTGTTGCTGGTAGATGAACACTTCAGTAACAATAGAGACCAGCTTGCGCTATTCACAAAAATCGCCATTTAAATTTTATTTGTTTCATTTTTTGTCTCGGAAACAAAGCTTGTGACACCTCATTCGAACGATCTCATTGGGCTCGTTCCAAGTTTAATTATTCGAGACATTTGCTTACACGTGTCATCAGCTATCGGCTTGTGTATGGGGGGTTCAAATATGGAGGAATACACTACAGGTCTGGTATCCTGATAATTAGTTATAGTTACCTTCAATTTAATTATTTAACGCCATATGCCCCTCTCCTCCTGACACTGATTTCCCCACAGACGACCCTGCATGCACTCTGGCGTAATTACGCTCAAGTGCATCCAGAGTCGTCTATGGAGAAATCAGTGTTAAATGTAGGGGAACACATTTTACGCCATACTGCCCTCAGGATAGTTTGTTTCCACCTCTACTTTTCAGTGGAAAATTCGGTGTTAAGATGGGTGGAATACAATTGATGCCAGACTGTCCTCATGATATCTCTGATTAACACAACAGAGCATTCGTTACCAACAATTATTCATTCCAACAATCATTCACAGAAAGTGATGGAACGGTGCCTCTCTTTCTGAGACTTGTTTTTAGAAAAAATCCCTTTCTAATATTTGTAGTACTGACTTTTTTGTCTTTCATGAAAAAGACTTGTAATGTGTTTTTTGGAGAATCTCTTTCAAGAATATGTGGGCACTGAAAAGGACCCCCACGGGGGCATTTATGAAGGCATTCGTTTTGTGATACCAACACGTTAAAACGAAGTTTGGACATAAGAAGAATTAAGATGAATCAGATTAACTTGTATCCTGAATGTATGTCAACGTAAAACTAATTCAATAACCTATACTTGGATTTTAGGAATCCTCATAGAATTCACTCAAATCCGGGTATAGGTCATTGAATTTAACCTCCCATTTTCATATTTTCTTTCAGGTTGCTAATTAAGATTAGGATACAGATCAACCATTTTTATCCGGAACTTCTCCAGTTCATAACCACGAGTCTTTTCTCCCCCCCCCCCCCCCCCCAACAATGCATGTGTAACATATGTCTGTCCAGGGTGAGATACCAGGGAGAGACAGATTTTCTCCCCCACTGCATATGTAACATACGTCTGTCCAGGGTGAGATAGCAGAGAGAGACAGATTTATCTGATAACCATAGAGTATAACAACCGTTGTATATACTTGAAGTATATACAACGGGTGTTGTATATAATTATAATTTATGCGAACGACCTCTGACCTCTTTCAATTCCATTTTCATTCATTCATTCATGAAACATTGTTATATCACAGGGCAGGTTTTAATTGCACGCTTATTGCACTTTGTCAAAATCCTCTGATGGTGTCATTTCTTATTTATTTTGCTTCAATAAAGGCAACCTAAAATTTTGCTTCAAAACATTGTAGAAATTACTTGAATGTTAATAGTAATTAGTATGCGGCGACTACAAACTATTTATAGTCACAGCCTCGATCAAAAGTACTCGCGGAACTGCGCTAATTAAAAGTTCGTCTGCTCTACCTGAAAAAAACAAAGGCAAAATTATTTGTTATATTGGGACTACAGCATAAAACACGGAAGAAAACTGGAACTATGTCAAGAAAAGAATAACTCTACTGAAACACCGTTTTGTTACTGTTAATAAAATAGTTGAAATTTATTTTGTTCCAGCGCAGTTACATGATGCAAGAAGTGCAATCGCACTTTACAATCGCCGTCATCGATTTTGTAATGTAAGGGACACAACTCTATGCGTCTTGTCCTATTTCTTTTGTCTCGTAGACTGGTTTTCTTTGGAGGCCCGTGGGAAGCATATATAAGTCGGGTAGACGCACGAGACGGGTGTCTGTTTGTTATCAGATAAAAACAATAAACATATAGTGTGTTTTTATATCTGTGTTATACAACGAGTTGAAATATGGTTTATTTTTTCGAGGCTTCGCCGAGAAAAAATAAACCATATTTCAACGAGTTGTATAACACAGATATAAAAACACACTATATGTTTATTATCTATGTATCCCACCCCACCCACGTGACGTTATACATTTACAACGTTATTATGACGTTATGCATATCGTATCAGTTTCTTGCTATCAACTAATTCATATTGACGTCATCAGAATGCCGTGTGATCAACGTTTGATGCTCTAAAACTCTTCAAACCCCAAGATGCCACCGTTCCTAATTGATATCGTGGTATATATCTTTGGTATATACATAACTTTTGCATGCTCTTTCCGATGGTGTCATTAGTTTTTCAAAACAACGAATACCAAATGAGTTGATTGTATCAGCCCGTGACCGCCAATTACCTCTGGCTAACGAAACCGCTGTATGATGGGGGGAGAAAAATAATCCCCGATGGGTACGGGTGTGGGATGGGAAAATCTCACCCTCGGGACAAGATATTTGGTCCAGACACACGGCAAGCCTCGTGTCTGGCCCAAATATCTTGCCATCGGGTGAGATTTCCTCATCCCACACCCGTACCCATCAGGGATTATAATAATCCTTGTACGTTGTTCCGGTTTGTCAATAATTTGCTGGCTCCACTGACGAATATACGTCAGAGGATCTGTACGACGCATATGTCGAAAACAATCTTTGGACAATTGTATTCGCCGCATCTTCCCTTTCTCTATACTTTCATGTTCTTCTTCCAATCTCTTATTCCATCAGTTATCAGATATTCTCCGGTCTTCCACTTTCTGCACTCTTCTTGATCTAGTAAGAACTTCACATTCATTTTTATGGAAGAAGAAATGGTGAGCACATGAGATGTTAACTAGTTTTATAGCCAAGACAAAGTGTCATTCGGATCAAAATCTATCCAAAGAACGCTCACTTGCTGTTTTGATTATAAGGTGGTAAACAATTATTCATTTATGACTTTTACTATCACGTCGTTTGACTAATATACAGAACCACACATACGTTTGAATGGGTTAAAAATCATCGCACGAGATTGCTTTCCCCCAGGATATCACGAGAGCCGAAGCAATCGAGTACGATAATTCTTAACCCATTCAAACGTATGTGCGGTTCTGTATTTATCACACACCTCCCATGTAACAACCAGTCTACACGGCATTTGAACTAAAAGCACTTTCTAAGATGATAACTGCTGCTTTTCCTTCGTTGCCAACAAGACATCACTGTTCATGGACGTACAAACTGAAGCTGGGTTATTTCGTCAACATCAACAGTCTGATTTATTTTTCGCTACAGAGATCATGAAAGTCAACAGTATGGATTATTCTACAACACATCTATTTGGATACCACGAAGGGAAGGGCTAATTTTGAAGAACAAAAATAATTCTAAAGAGATGGTTGTCAGCAACACTAACCAACAAGGAATATCAAGAGATGATGAACACGTTCCCCCGCTATCAAGTAGACTAGAAGACCACTCGGGGAGGTGTAATATCTCAACAAGCCGAAACAGTGGTTCGAACTCTCTGTATGGATTCAAGAAGAAACGGTGGTGGGAAAACGAAAAGTGCGAGGAAGTGGCGGAGATACGTGAAGCGGGTTGCTGTACACAACTATGGCTTCGTGTTGGCCCTTTTCAGGGCCCATACATTCTTAAAAGAGATTCTCTAAAAACACATTAAAAGTCTTTTTTTCACGAAAAGACAAACAAAACAGTACCTATCCCTTTATTTCCCTCAAAGAGTGAGAATGTTTATGTGGGGGGGGGGGGTTAATTTGGTTTACTTTGCATGGTTGCGAATTAATGCTTATTAAGCATTCACGAGATCTCGACTAAGTCAGTCAGAAGATCAAGTGACATGAGGCACCCATTCCCAAAGACGTGCCTCCACCAATCCGTTCCCATCCTCTAACAAGAATCGCTAAGCTTCAATGGACGTCAGGCTGGAGGATGTCCCTGTTAGAAGAGCACGCGTTAGCCCAGTCGGAACCAGCTGATACCGGTTGAAACTGGCTAAACATCACGCGACTGTACGAGTTTTGCAAATCAGGTATGATTTGACAGAACAATGGAGTACTTTGGCACAAGCCTGGATATTTTTTTTTTTTTTGGGGGGGGGGGGGAGTGCCGGATAAAATGACAGGTACAAACTGACTCCTGTCGGACATTTAGAGACCCTGTCGGATATTTTTTTAGCATCAGTCGCAAACAGTAATTTTCAGTCTATTCGAATCAGTTTAATGGGAAATGCAGTATATCTAACAGCTGCATGTATATTGTATTTAAGATATACATATAACAGTAGATAAACATGTATTTTCATTTTTCAATAAGGTATCTACTATCGACATTTGTAAACGAACGACTATTTAACGGGACGACTATTTACCGAAATGAAGGGGTAAAATCTTACCGGAAAGAATAGGTGCAATTCACTGAAATTAGCTCCGGGTTTGACATTCTAAGTAAGAAAAGATAAGACATACCTTGAAGGGTTTATACCATATCATTGATAAGTCAGTGTGACGACAGTACCTCGATTGAAAACACTGCATTCGGGTTGCTTTTGACAATTGTGAATACGAAAATTCAAATTAAGGGGAAGCACTGTATGTTCGATGCGTTGCGGGAGTAATCCCCTGAGAAAGTGTCCATCTACAAAATCCTTGTTTTATGTTTTTGTTTTGCATTGAATTTTTATAACGTGGTATACGGAATTCGTAAATGATCGTCGTGTATTATGATGACGGGAAATAAACTGTTATGAGTTTGTACTTTCAATGAACAAAAATAGAGGTGAGCGATAATTCACCCACCAATCCACGCGTCACTGCCCACTTAACTTTGAAAATAGGCCTCGGACAGAGTGACGGGCGCATGCAACTGGCCGTCTGACAAACGCATAACTGAGTCGAACTTTGTCTGTGTCCGACCTCTTATATCCAGGCTTGCTTTGACAACTAACTGTCAAGTTCTCATCAAGTTAAAATTCCTCACCACCTGCAGAGGAAAAGCATCCAATCAAATTTGACAGCTTAAGATACAAAAAAGTCACAGTATAGCTTTAGATTCTCTGTGTAGGAATGGTGTAATATAATAAGTAATAAGTAATGTAATATAATATATAATATACTACAATTTTGAAAGTAATATAAAGTAATAAGCAATAAAGATTTTTTGTTACAAGTAATAGCAATATTATATAATTGTCTGAAAAATAACACAGTAATATTTATCACATTTTTATTACATTTTTGTTACCATTGAGATACGGGAAATATTTAATATGTGTTTTGAGCAAATCATTAAATAAAATTATAACAGGGTATGGGCACAGTTAAGGTTCCGCTTCACAGTTTTCCTGGCATTTCCAAATATGACATGCCATACACCCTCTTCAAATGCAAAAATTCTGTAGCTTAGTTATCTAACTCATAACATGTATTACATTTCCCAAATCCACAAAAAACATAAAACACTATCTGGCTAAGTAGAAATAAACAATCTGAAAGTGGGTGGAATAATTTATTCTCAAAGGCCAGACTTCAACCTGAAAAATTGCATGAAAAAATGCCGAAACCAGTCATTTTCAGCCACCTAGCAGCCTCAAAGGCAGAATTTGCCCACCAACCCCACCTACCCACCCCTGGAACAGAGCATCCCCTGTTTCCAAAATGCAAAAAAAAAATTTATATGTTTCCGTCTCATTTTTTAGTTACCTGTCTGGTAACAAACCCGTGTAAAAATTACATTTTAAAAAATAGCCAATTTTTCGAAGCCACTGTTTCCCATAATTCATCTGGTAATTTACCCCTATGTATCAAACTCCAACTTTGGGACCAAAACTTCACATTCTCTTGTCCAACAAAAAACCTAATGTAATCATATATCTGATACTAAAAATATATCTCTATTTTACATGGTCTTAGTTTCAACATATGCCCTATGTTTAGAATTTCACCCCTGTGCAATAGTGCGAACCTGTGGAGCGGAACCTTAAAGAGAAAACAAGAATGATCTCCCCTTGGATTTCACTCAAGCAAAAGAATCTGGAGTCTATCCTGAGTTGAATGAACAAAAACCACAAGTCTCTACTTTCAACCAGTAAAAAGATACAGCATGGCCTTTCTGATTGCCGAATAGCTTTTGCAGCCAGTTTTTGTTTGATTTTCACAACCACACCATACCACATCAGCCCACACATTTCTCTGAGCCACTTCAGAGAGCATTTTTTGTTTTTACCACCAGCCACATTGACTAACCAGGTCCTGCCAATAGCACTGTTAAATACAATCAAAATGTAAAACAATAAGCAGTGATAACCATAGCTTGGGGGGGGGGTGCTCTCTAGATATGAAAGCGTAAACAGCTTGACGAACGGATGACACACAGACATGACACCAATGACCAAAATGAAAAAGTAGACACCATGACTGCAAATCTCTGGTCAACAATAACAACCAGGCTGTCCATAACTGCATATATTTGCCATGAATACAAGGCTCGGTGTTTAGGAAAGGCAGTGATCTACCTTAATGTTTTCGAAATCTTGACAAAAATTCAAAACAAGTGCGAAATTAGGCTACATCAATAAATTTCTCCAAATTTCCACTTATTTCCATCCAGTTGTGCTGAGATAACACTTGATGAATGTCAACTACTACTAACACTTGTACACAAACCAGAAATAATGAAAAGTTTTTTTTTAAATGGTGTATTTATAACTCAAACACTAATAAGGAACTTCCTGGTTCAAGAATTGACACCGTCGGCAGAATGCTCTTTAAGGTTCCGCTCCACAGTTTTCCTGGCATTTCCAAATATGACATGCCATACACTCTCTTCAAATGCAAATATTCTGTAGCTTAGTTATCTAACTCATAACATGTATTACATTTCCCAAATCCACAAAAAACATAAAACACTATCTGACTAAGTAGAAATAAACAATCTGAATGTGGGTGGAATAATTTATTCTCAAAGGCCAGACTTCATCCTGAAAAATTGCATGAAAAAATGCCGAAACCAGTCATTTTCAGCCATCTAGCAGCCTCAAAAGCAGAATTTTCCCACCAACTCCACCTACCCACCCCTGGAACAGAGCATCCTCTGTTTCTAAAATGCAAAAAAAAATTTATATGTTTCCGTCTCATTTTTTAGCAACCTGTCTGGTAACAAACCCTTGTAAAAATACATTTTAAAATATAGCCAATTTTTCGAAGCCACTGTTTCCCATAATTCATCTTGTAATTTACCCCTATGTATCAGACTCCAACTTTGGAACCAAAACTTCAAATTCTCTGGTCCAACAAAAAACCTAATGTAATCATATATCTGATACTAAAAATATATCTCTATTTTACATGGCCTTAGTATCAACATATGCCCTATGTTTAGAATTTCACCCCTGTGTAATAGTGCGAATCTGTGGAGCGGAACCTAAGGGGACGTCCAACCTAACTTTGATCAAATTTCAAGTAATTGTCTCCAAAGTCCAAAAAAGGCTAGATAAGGAATGATCGTTTGTTTCTGTCAATTTCTTGAGTTATGAATCCCAAAAAACAAAGGCCAAACTGTGTAAATGGGTGCAGCCCATTTACATTATGTTTGGCCTTTGTTTTTGTTTTTGTTGTTTTTTTTGGGGGGGGGGAGGGGGAGGGGTGTTCATAACTAAAGAAGTAAACAGAAACAAACGATCATTCCTTATAATTAAACTTGAGGAGCAATAAATTAAAACACTCTCTACTTTGTGGAGTTAAAAATAAAAACGAGATCGCATCATGCTTCCTAGTGATAACTGGATAAAAAAGGCATAGTTTTGTAACATTCTGTTTGAAATAACGATACATTTCGCTGAAACATGTTCTTGTGTCAATAAAAGTTTTATTGACCAATGAATTCCGTAAGTTAAAAGAAACGTCATAGGCCACGCCCACACAAAACTTCAATCACCTTTCTCCACTTGACGGGAGAGTGTTGTCATTCAAAGCAACACTGAATTAAATTTAATTCTGATTTTGACTATTTCCTGGGAAATTGAGAACACAGTTCGTAAATGTGGTGTTCGATATAAACCCGATGACATGAAGTTGCTTAAACTTTGTCTCAGAAAGAGTTCATTCAGGCTATTCGGAAATTGGAAAGTTTTGTTGACATGAGTTTCGTCTGGGGATTATTATGAGCGGCCATTGTTTACGTTTGATTTGGGTAAAACGATGAACTCAGATGATCTTCTATTGCATATAAACAAAGTTGGAATTCCCGAAGGATAACCAGACACCTCATAATCACATACGGCATCCTATCTCCCAGAAGGCTTCATGGATCACTCCCGGTTTTTCAAACTAACCTGTTGGAGCTTTCTTCACTCCTTTTTGTAACCGCTATGGTCATATACCGGGGTCGCTACCAAACCGGCGTTGCTGTTTGGTTTTCTTTTTTCTTCTTCCCTTGAATTTGCCATCGCACAACATTATATTCTGGCTCTCCACCATGGTGGGACTCAAACCTCTACCATCGACAAGCTGGAACCGAATAGAGCCCACTCTCTAATAGTCTTAATGACGTTGAGGAATTGATTTTTGACAATCTATCACTCCAACGCAAATTGCCTGGAATTCTAACCGCGTGCATACCCCCTCAGACCCATTTGAGGCAATAGGAAACCCAGGCCTGTGTGATCCAAGTGAAATAAAATAAGGCCAACCGGGTCGCAAGGGATTTGTAAACCCCACATCGTCCCTGCGCGCCTTCAGCGCACTAAAACCTTTCATTCATTCATTCATTCGTATTTCCATTCCAAATACAATGATGGAGAAGGAGATTACCTTTGTGTTAACGTCCAAAGAAAAAATGCTCTTGTTGTAGACAATTTCAAATATTTAAAAATTCGTGAAAATAACGAAAAGGTTTACTGGAGATGTGAGAAAAGTAGAACCATCAAGTGCATTGCAAAAGCAACAACAAGTGATAACCAACTTACTTCATTAACTGGTTACCACAACCACAGCCCAGATGTTGGAAAATTATTAAAAGAAGCTGCTGTTAGCGAAATGAGAAAAAGAGTTCTTACTGAGACACAGCCAATTCCATGAGTATATGACAGTGTTTTAGAAGAGGTCATCAACTCACAGACTGGTAGATTACATGAACTCGCTTCTGCATTACCAACATTTGAAACCGTAAAGAATTCTTTGTATAGACAGAGATATAAAAAGTATCCACTTTTGCCAAAAGAAAGAGCAGACATTTGTTTAGAAGGCGAATGGTTAACTATGCCAGAAGGAGAGAATCTTCTATTATCCAGTAGTACAGACAAAAACATTCTGATTTTTGGAACATTAGAGGCATTCTCGGAAGTCTGTTCAGCACACACTTTATATGTGGATGGAACATTTTATGCCTGCCCAAGAATATTTTGTCAAGTTTTTACAACCAGTGCATTTATTGAAGGACAGCAGTTTTCACTGGTGTATTGTTTACTGGACTAAAAATCAGAGGAAAGCTATAACCAAACATGTTTGCTTCTAAAAGAGTTAGCCCATCAGAGAGGAAAAGAATTTAATCCCAGAGAAATTATGTCTGACTTCGAATCAGGTCTTCTGGCAGCAATTAAAATAAGCTTTCCTTCAACAAAACACAAAGGATGTTATTACCATTTTTCACAAAGTGTATGGAGGAAAATACAAAATGTTGGCCTTAGTTGCCCTTATAGTGACGACAGTGATTTCAGAGACTCCAAACGAAAAATCACTGTGTTAGCATTTGTTCCAATATTATGTGTCAGAACTTCCTGGGAGGAACTAAAAGAGGAATTGCTACATTACTCATACTCTGGGATTTGTCAATTCATTGAATATATGGAGAACACGTGGATTTCACAAACATCAATCTTTCCTGTAAAATTATCGAATCACAATCAAACACATTCATGTAGAACTAACAATCATGTAGAGGGTTGGCATAATAAGTTAAATAAAATTATTGGTAAAGCCCACCCCAACCTATATGAATTGGTTGATGTGTTCAAGAAGGAAGCCAACATAAATAAACTCAAAATTACACAACTTCATTGTGGCCAGCCACCACTGAAACGCAAAAGAAAGTATATAGCAACTGATGAAAAAAATGAAAAACTTAAAACTAAACTTGCAGAGGGTGACATATTTGTTAACGAATTCTTAGATAGATGTAAATATTTGTGTTTCCTTTAAAATTAATTTTCTATGTCTAATCAGAGTAAATTCAAATCAATTCAAAATACAGACAGTGAGCCTATAAAAATTGCATGAACGCTCATTTTCTTTGTGCAGTGGTTAACCCTTTACCAACACATTTTGTTGGGCATATCTCAATCCAGCCATGCAGATATGGATATCATTGGAACCGACTCGATCAGCCGGTTCCAATGACATCCATAATTGCATGGTTTTATTGAGAGGCCTTCAAGATATTACAGCTTGCGGCAGCCCCATTTAACTTAATTTACTGGGCGGTTTTGGCCATTTTGTTTCGTTCCTCTAAACTTTATCAGAGCACACTAGTGGTAAAGTAACTAGTGAAATAGCAAGCTAGGTCCTACTAAAAGATGCCACCAACACATGACGATAACGACCCATAAATGGTCTTTTCGTGCACTGCAATATACGGAGCATAGGCTCCATGTCTTGTTGCCCATGAAGAGACTATTTTGGGTGTTTTCTGAATTCAAGATAGCAGGTTGTTCTATAGGGCTATAAAAGACTAGAATCTCAGCAGAGGCCAAACTTCTACGTGCCTGAATATCCAGTTGCACCCCCTTATACTCTTTAGCAGATCTGAGCACCTGAGCAGCTGTTTTAGATATCGTGAGCTCAAACTTGGACTAACAGTAGATAAATATGTTGAAAAAGCTTAGGCAAAGTCATTTTCATACATAAATACTTGTGTTCCATTTAAAACTAATTTTATATGTTAGGTAATCAGAGTAATGTATCAATTATTATTTTCCTGCACTTTACTGAACACTATCAAAAGCTGATATAATTCAGTAAATTGTAACATGGCCCCTGCATGAAGCCATGTTCATCAGTTCTATTCCTCTGAGATAGGAAATGGCGCTTTTCATAGGCTTGTTTTTTTCAGTGGTCAAACAAACTATTTCATGTGCTGTTACTAAAAACAACTTGCACAACAATATGAACGAGTGTAGTTATAATATACAAACATCTCCCTAACAGCCTGTTAGGGAGATGTTTGTATGTTATAACTGCACTCGTTCATATTGTTGTGCAAGCTGTTTTTATTTTTAATTTGAAATACAGAATAAAATATAATTTGAAAAGTGTTGTTATTGTTGATGTTCGCCCACAAAGAAACGGAACAAATTAAAAAAAGAACAAATTTCTTTTCAAAAACAAAAATTAGGTTCATTACCCTTTGGTCAATTCCCTTTTGGTCAATTACCATTTGCAAAAAGTGTTGACCAAGAGGGAATTGGCCAAAAGGTAATTGACCAAAAAGGTATTGACCAAGTGATAATTGACCAAAAGGGAATTGACCAAACGGGAAGATATCCACAATATCAAATAGGTTTTCGCGTGAGTACAAATGAAAAGGTGCGTCAACTCCAAGCATCTTAATTAATTTCTGGTCAACAAGTAATTTGAATCACGTCATAAATTTAACCAGTATGCCTTATTGTTCATTGAAGTCCATAAATATATATATGTGTGTTTTATCTGCAATAAGAAGGCAGTTTAATCAAATTATCCATTCTGCTAATTGATTGCAGAATAAACTGTCTGACACCTTCATTCTCAGCTAATTTCTCTCACCGCTTCCAACAACTATTCCCTGACGATCAAGATTTCATTCACACCTGTCAGAGGTTCAATGTTAATTGGATTACAGCGAAACTCTTGCATTTATAAAGGGAGATAACTTTCCCAAGAGTCAATATCCATAACGATAAAAGTTGAGGATGATAAATTATATATCAATTTTGGGGGGATGAAACATAGATTATGTGGATACTAATATTTGCCATGGAACTCGTCGCCTGAGTGCTAGAGTGTTCTATGTCCCATAGGGGACATACAACATTCTAGCACTCAGGCGACGAACTGTTACCATGTAGAAGAAAGCATGGCCTGAAAGTCTGCTATGGCAAACGTTAGAGAACAGATTTTGTATAATACAATACCTGAAATTTACTCAAAAGTTATTTTCTGCAATCAAACTTGTACAGACTCAGAGAAATCTTGTTTCATTCTTGCAAGGGACGGGCAGTAAGACTAATTGTATTTTAGGGTGTTACACAATGGATGCCATTTTTCTTGTGTTTGTTTACCTTTTATGAAGTTCACCAAGGGTCAAATTCGCACAGTTCACAAGAACAAGTATGGAGTCATGAGAGAGTGCATCAATGAAAAATGAATAATGTCCAATATGGCTTTTAACAGTCTGCAGTGATCATACCCCCACAATTCTGTGCCATTCTGACCAAGATTTGTGTCAAATTGGTAAAACAGATGAGATTGACACACCAAAAATTGGCACATAGAACACATTGCAACTCAGGGGACAAAATATTAACACGGGTTCCCCTCGCAAATTTGGTTAGAAATAAAATGTGTTTTCTGTGTTATTAGTTGTCCAATGAATTGCCGAGTGTCCTTCTAATAATTGTTTTATATACGTGAAGGCGTGTAATAAACACAGAATGACACACGCGTGTGAATGGGTTAATCGATATGGCACTTGTGCCACCGCGGAACGATAATACTCGAGGTCTGCGGCCTCTCGTTCTATTCTTCCGCGCTGACACTCGTGCCATATCGATTTACCCATTCACACGCGTGTGTCGTTCTGTGTATGTCTTCCCAACAATATCTATATTTCGTGGTCGTTTATTTTCGTGTGAGAGTCTTCAATATGTCGGTGATAAAATGATGAATATGCTTTCTCCGAATACAGTACAGACGCCGTGGATTGGTCGTAATCCACACGTGGGCAGCGATGTCCACGCATGTGTTTACCAGATAAAAATATCATCATCAGCAAAATTTTAATTAAATGTTTTTATGATTCCTATAATTAGTGTTTGGAGTCTAATATTATTGCGTCCGTGGAAATATTACTCTCTCCTGGAAAGTGATCAGTCCACGGCGGCCGTACTGTGTCGAGTATTGAGTCTTTTATTTACAACTGGGATATTAGAATTACCGATCTATTCCTTGTTATTCCTGTCGGTTACTTATGCGGCTGGTAATTTCTTAATCATCAAAAGCAAAAAAGATTTTTAAAATTTTGGAAAAGTGGATAAATTCAAGATTTGTGTACTTTTGTCATTATTTTGGTATCTAATTCGCTATTCACCACTTTAATTCTAATTTAGGGCATTGTTGAAATTTTCTAAAACATATCAAAAGTTTTGTTGGGCGACCCCTTAATTTGTGTTCAGTGTGATGACAAAGCCAGCCAATGGTATCATTTATTGAAATCCTCTCATCATATCCTACAAATGGTGTCAGTAAGACTGAAAAGTGATAAATTGTTTTCTTATTTTTATGACTTTGACTCTTGTATTTATATTCAATCCTATTATTCTCTCCAACTAACTGATTTAATAGGCGTGACATGTCTACTGACCAATTAAACAATGGACAAAGGTTGCACGAGGAGAATAACAACATTGTAACACAAAATAGCAATGTGATTAGTACAGTGTCAACTGAAAAACGTTGTAGCATAAATATGAATTAATGTACATAAATTATATCTGAGTTGAGAAAGCCAGTCACTGTTATCATTTTTGTAAGGATAGATATGATACCGGGAAGTGTTTTAATCAGAAACAATATTAATTAATGTAACAAAATGGTATAATTGGCATTTATTATACGCTAAACGATAGATTATCGAAGAAATTGCGGAAAGATAGAAATTGTATCCCCCACTGTGAAGATATAGAAACTTTCACTTTCACGGTATCGCTCAAAATTGCGGCTTTCAAAGCATCTCTTCCAATGTGCATACGAGTCAAATTATCACTGGAAATGATCAGTTTGTTCTAAAAACGTGTAATGAAAAGTTTTTCTAGTGTTTTTGAGTGGATACCGATCATTTCCAGTAATAATTCAATACGTATTCACCTTGAATTGATGCATGAAACTTGCTAGTCCAAACATGGCCTGATAGTCCGTAATATACGTTTCTGGTTTGGTACGACCTTTCAAAGGACGTACCAAACCAATAACTTATATTGCGGACTTTCAGGCCATGTTTGGACTGGAACCCGCCAGCAAAATCAGATTGCAAGACGCTATCTGTTCCGAGTATCGATCAAATCACTTCCGCGTATCAATGATTCAATGCGCTGTCAACTTTCAAGCATCAATTCAAGGTTGAAACGAGTGGAATTGTCAGATTCTTATAAAAAGCGTATAATAAAAAGAAAATCTAGTGTTTTTGAGTGGATACCGAATATTATCTCACTTGTGACCGAGCAAGCGCTCGCGAAAAATAAACATTTTCTCGGTCACTCATGAGATAATTTTCGGTATCCACTCAAAAACATCAGATATCCTCTACGTATTTCTATCGACACTGTACCTTTGCACAGGTTTATATCAGCATGAATCACCTTCACCTTTTATTAATTTTGATTTTTTTTATCTCAGAGAAAGCATAGAGATATATATCTCGCAATGCGCACTTTACAAAATAAGTGTTATATTTCCCTGAAACCTTAGCCTCTATTTTCAATAAGACCATGTAAATATGGATGTCATTTGAAATGATTAGGTGACTCTGTTCCAATGACACCCATATTTTCATTGGAATAATTATAGGCCACGTAAGTGTTATTTCAGCAAATGTTCTATTTTCTGTAGGCTGATATTTTAAAGGGTTAAGGAATCAGTGCGGGAGACAGTCCCCTAATATTATTGGGAGAAAACATAATTCAAAACACAATGTGTTGTTGATGAAAGAAAAGCAGAATGTACTGTCTTGTGTCAAAGAAAAGCAGGATGCACTGTGTTGTGCCAATACAGTTTATCCTGCTGTTCCTTCAACAGCAACACCTTATTTGTTTTAAAACTCTCTGAGAACTGAAAACTACATAACAAGCAGAAGTTTTTGTTCTCTTAATTCATGTCGTGATCTGCATTGTGGGAAGAAATTTCTGCGTGGAATTTGGGTAATAGACAAATGTAATAAAAGTAATAAAAAGTAATATTTATTACATTTTTAAACGTAATTGTTATATAATATAATAATCAAATTTCCGAAAGACAGTCCCCTGATAGTATTGGGAGAAAACACAATGCAAAACACAAGGTGTTGTTGATGAAAAAAAGCAGGATGTACTGTCTTGTGCCAAAGAAAAGCAGGATGTACAGTATTATGCCAAAGTAAAGCAGAATGTACTGTCTTGTGCCAAATAAAAGCAGGATGTACTGTCTTGTGCCAAAGGAAAGCAGGATGCACTGTGTTGTGCCAATACAGTTTATCCTGCTGTTCCTTCAACAGCAACACCTTATTTGTTTTAAAACTCTCTGAGAACTGAAAACTACATAACAAGCAGAAGTTTTTGTTCTCTTAATTCATGTCGTGATCTGCATTATGGGAAGAAATTTCTGCGTGGAATTTGGGTAATTGACAAATGTAATAAAAGTAATAAAAAAGTAATATTTATTACATTTTTAAACGTAATTGTTATATAATATAATAATCAAATTTCCGAAAGACAGTCCCCTGATAGTATTGGGAGAAAACACAATGCAACACACAAGGTGTTGTTGATGAAAAAAAGCAGGATGTACTGTCTTGTGCCAAAGAAAAAGCAGGATGTACATGTATTGTGCCAAAGTAAAGCAGAATGTACTGTCTTGTGCCAAATAAAAGTAGGATGTACTGTCTTGTGCCAAAGGAAAGCAGGAATGTACTATATTGTGCCAAAGAAAAGCAGGATGTAGTGTACTGTGCCAAAGAAAAGCAGGATGTACTGTATTGTGCCAAAGAAAAGCAGGATGTACTGTATTGTGCCAAAGAAAAGCAGGATGTACTGTCTTGTGACAAATAAAAGCAGGATGTACTGTATTGTGCCAAAGAAAAGCATGATGTACTGTATTGTGCCAAAGAAAAGCAGGATGTGCTGTCTTTGTTCCAAACAAAAGCAGGATGTACTGTATTTGTGCCAAAGAAAAGCAGGATGTACTGTGTTGTGCCAAAGAAAAGCAGGATATACTGTCTTGTGCCAAAGAAAAGCAGGATGTACTGTATTGTGCCAAAGAAAAGCAGGATGTACTGTATTGTGCCAAAGAAAAGCAGGATATACTGTCTTGTTCCACAGAAACGCAGGATGTACTGTCTTGTGCCAAAGAAAAGCAGGATGCACTGTGTTGTGCCAATACAGTTTATCCTGCTGTTCCTTCAACAGCAACACCTTATTTGTTTTAAAACTCTTTGAGAACTGAAAACTACTTAACAAGCAGAAGTTTTTGTTCTCTTAATTCATGTCGTGATCTGCATTATGGGAAGAAATTTCTGCATGGGATTTGGGTAATTGACAAATGTAATTAAAAGTAATATTTATTACATTTTTAAAAGTAATTGTAATATAATAATCAAATTTCCAAAAGTAATTGTAATGTAATGTGATGTGATAAGAAAAAAAATCAAAAGTAATAGTAATATAATATATTACATTAGAAAGTAATGAACCCCCAGCCCTGCCTCTGTGCAAGGATGTCATTATAGAGAGGCTTTTACTAACCTTCGCCAAAGCGTAGCTAATATATTAATATTTTTGTATCTACTGGGGTGTACATCTGCAAGCTCATCTGTTGTTTTGCTGAAAACGATAAGGTACTTTGATTATAGGTAGTAATAACATAGCTTGCAATTCTCACCAGGTTTCTTGTGTTTCATGGTAATAACATAATTTAATACTTTCCTATTCTACACGAATATATTGTCTGCCGAGTAGTTTCAGTTACTCTATATTATTTTATTAGAATTTACTATAGGCTTTAATGACCCCTTTAACACTTTACCTATCATAAAATTTACTGTTGGCTGAATTTCGCAACAGCAACTTTGGGGGGCCACTGGGCAGGCCTAGCATTCTAGAAAATCAAGGAGTGCAAAAACAGTTGCCCTCCTCAGATTGCTTGGGAGTGCAATTGCACCTGAAATTTTCAATGCAGAAACTTGTATGCTATTTTGGTTATATTCACTTCAAGGTATTAATATTGTGACTGAACAATTGTAACTACATTCAGCTACATAGTGGACAAATTGGCATACACATCTTCTCATTATTCAAAATGTTGCATTCAATTCTTATGTGACTGTCTTATACACTCAAAATGTATGGAAATGCGACACAGTAATGGGACACAGTATGGGTCATGAATTATTGAGAATCAATGCAACATTGACAAATCGTCCCCTGAGTTCTACTGGCTCATTGAACACATTGGAACTCAGGGGACTAAATGATAATAGAATTTAAAAGCAGTCCCAAACAGGTCTGGAATTCCAGAAAATCAAGGGGTGCAAAAAATTGCCCTCCTCAATTTTTTCTTGGGGTGCAGTAAGCGTGCAGCACTCCTGCACTCCTAAAGAATGCCAGGCCTGACTGGAGGGTGTCAAAGGGTCCATTGGGCATTTTTATTATTATTATTTTTTTTGCTTGAGAAGAAGATTCGGAGGGTTTTGACTGATTTTATGAAAAAATGGAAAGGGGGGGGGGGGGGGGCGTGTACTGTTTTTTTTATTTTTTTTTATCTTTTTGCGATTAAGGTCCCTTGGGGCCTCTTGTTCAAAAATCTCCCTTCTTCAGATCCACCTGGCAGAATGTTTTGATGTTTGGTGTATAGAGCATGACTATGTCTCCTACATTGAAGTTTGTTCAAGGTATTAAGTTTCACTGATTTTGGTGGGCACTAGAGGGGTTTGAAATTTTTACACAGAACCTAAGTGGAGAATTTATAATTTGTTTAAGTGAATTCTAACCACGCGTGACAGAGCCGATTGTAGTCAACTTTAGTTAGATGAAATGTGGGTGGATAAAATTAATGATTGTTCGAAATGAGCTCATCAGGCCACCTGAGAACCTGGGGTGGGGGCATCGGGGATCCATTGGACTAAGTCATTTTTCTTCGTTCAAAACATCCTTTGGAGGATTTTGGAGGATTTTATGGAAAACAAATTTCACCCAGTCGGTCTTGTTTTGGAGGGTGAAATGGGCAGTCCATTGGGTGAGTTCTTTTCTTTGCTTTGAAACGTGATTTTTCGCAAGAAACACAATTCACCTGACAGACCCCCCCCCCCCCCCCCCCCCCCAGCTCGCTCCCCTAGCTAAATTAGATTAACTAGATTAACATATATATGCTGAATGTGACCTTAAATTTTATTTAAAATGCGATTAAGGCCCCTTGTTTAAAAATGGTCCGTTTTTCTTTTAATAATGCCCAGTTGTTATTGCAATAATACACATTTATTGTTTGTGGTGACCACACTTTGTGATAACAGCAAAGGTGAAACGAAGAGAGTTGTCAACAGTGTAGGTTTGAATCCATTACATAATACGAAAGGCAGACGACACTTGCAAACAAAATTCTTGAGTAACGATTTTTTTCAAAATTATTTTATTTATTTATTGGGATTTAACGACACTTTCGACAGCCAGATCCACCTCGTGTCAGACAGTTTTACGGATGGAAGAAGCCAGAGTACCCGGAGAGAACCACGGGCGAAGGTGAGCAGCTGTCAGACTCCCCAACGTACTAACTCCATACAAGCAGAGTCAGTATTGGTGGAAGACTATCGCCGTGCAGTACGCCTTTGTACAAAGCGCCACTGTGCCCCCACTGGATCAATCGGGATTAACTGCCTTGCCCAAGGACACAACGCTGTTAACCCTGGCGGAGATCGAACCGTGAACCTTTTAGTTTTAAGTCCAAAGCCACAACCATTGAGCCACCGCGCAGTCTAACAGCAAATGTGAAACAAAGAGAGCTGTCAAAAGTAGGTTTTAAAAAAATACCTAACACGAAAGGCAGACGATACATGCAATGAAAATTCTTGAGTAACGATTTTTTTCAATTTTTGCAATAAACACATAGCTTATGACAGTTCATTGGAACGAGCTCAATAAAAAAATAAATATTGAAAATTGGTGATTTTTGAAAAGCGCTGGTCGGTTTTGGCAGGTTTTGGCCGGTACGTTGGGTAAAGAGTTAACTTGTGTTAGGCTGCAGCTCCTGTCAGTTAGTATATTAATCGTTAGCCTGGACGGACGCACCGCTGGGCGCCATGTCCCTGTTACTATCGAATGGGGTATAACAATTTTAATCTACCGAATAAAATGAAATTACTCTCAGCCCAGAAGCAGACTGTTCTTTCGGAAATATCCATACAATAAAATGCAGTGTCTGTGTGTTTGTTTTGGGTACAATTCAACATTCCTGTGCCTGCGGTCTCCTCATGGGGCACGCATGTTCTTCACACTACCCAAGGTGTTTCTGCCATTTCGATTGGTCGTCCCGGATTTAATTTTCTGGTCTTTCCACCCATCCGCATTAAGATTGCAATACTGTTTTTGAATGCCCTACCAATAAGTCTTAAGAATGTTACAAACATCACAAAAATGCCGAGTCTGTATAACAAAACAGAATAATGCTTTATCATATTGGTTAACCCTTTACCCAACGTAACGGTCAAAATCGGCCAGGGCTATTCACAAAAATCGCCAATTAATTTTCATTATTTTTTTCATTTTTTGTCTCAAAAACATAGGTTATGACCCCTTTTTGGGACGAGCTCATCGCGCACGTTCCAAAGAGGGGTCACAACCTATGTGTTTGAGACAAAAAATGAAAAAAAATAATTATTCAAGAATTCTGTTTGCAAGCGTCGTTTGCTTTTCGGGTTAGGTAAAGGGTTAAAACAACGGCCCTCACTTCAGCTGTACAGCTAAAGCAAATCTATGCTACACGCATATCTTATTTTATTTCCACAGAAAATGTCATTCAGTTGAAAAAGACGCTTTCTTGAAACCGCTACACAGTCTTGACCTTCTGCATGTTTTATCATTTTGTTATTGGGTTGATTTTTAGCCCAGAAGTCTGAAACATAAAGCTCACCATCCCATTTTCGGAAGGTTCCCTCCTCATATTTGTCTGATCCGTCTACCCAAACAGCGGAAATGTTATTTCGTTCCATTTGGTTGGCTATTTTATCCAATTTGTATTTAGTATCTATCGTTAACAAATGGCCATTCTCTGCCTGACAGTAGCGTTCGGAACCCATATGTGTTGAAAGGTCTGATGAGATGAAGAAACAAAACAAACCCTTTGAATCACATTCATACCTTTTGTGACGTTTACAAACATAGCCAGCTGAATTCACTGACGGCATGCAAATTTCATCTTCCAGACATGGTGTCTGTAGACATGAAGCTATTCCCATAGATTCTGTTGCAGTTGTCATTTTAGGTCCCATTAGGTCTGATAAAAAACATAGCCCACGAACTCCATCATAACGCCGGTATCTGCAGTTTAGTGTATACAAACAGAGCTTCTCACAAGATAGATGGTTTTTTGTCTTCGTTATCAGATTATAATCGCCCATGGCTGTCCACAGTAGTGTCAGTAAGAGAAAAAAACATGTCTGAAATTCCCGCAAACATTTTATACGCAAAAGGTAAATGTTAATTCTTCAACGTGGTCAACAATCACGAAAAAATTCAAAATATTCCTATTCGAGAAGTTGCTCGTACTTGTTTTCACTGCAGTTTTGAACAAATAATTATCCTTCTCCCATCGCTCTCAACAAATATAAATATTCGTCGTCATTACACCAGAGAGCATTTCTCTATGCTAGTATCTTCACATGCTTTTAGGATGTTTTAAAAATATATGTATCTGCAAATCTGCAATGGAGCATAAATTAAAATATTGACTAGTTATTTGGTAGTCTTTTAAGTGTGTGACGTGGATTCCAGCCTACATGAATGATTGACGTAACACCTTCAAATGTTTGGTTTTGTCGATGTAAAACGATTTTCGGGAAGCACAGGAATGCATGTCCTTTTGTGAATAATTGATATTTCAAAGTACAGACAAATCTATTGATGTTTAACACTTATGCTGCCAAAAGCGATTATTGTCACCAACGTTGTGATGATTAGCTGTACGTTCGGATATGCGCAGATCAAACCTGCAATCTGATTAATTGTTGGAAAGGGCTCAGAGAGCCCTTTCCAACAATTAATCAGATGATTGAGTTTCAAGTATGTCATAAATTTTATTAAACTTCCTCGCATATAGGCGTACATAGAGGTCCTCCATACATGTCCAAAGCGGACGTGGCAGTAAACGGGTTAAATGGTTAATAGCAAACGTGGGTACTTTGCGAAGGGAAACAGTAGAGGTTGATGTGAATTTATCGGATATTTTTTACAGGAAAAGTCAATCAGTGTCGGACAGTTTCAAACTTAAATACTAAATAAATCTAAATTCTTTCTATATAACTAACTCACACAAAATCCTTTCAGAGCTAAAATGAAATTTTGTACATTTCTCTCAGATTCCACCGGTTCAGATTATTTGTTCACAGTATACATACTTGTTATGTGGTTACAAATAAACATATTGCACAAATATAATAAGTAGTATACCGTGGGTGGTGGCATTTAAAGATTGGCTGTAGGGCTGTCACGATTTTTTAATTTAGGAATCGATTAATCGTCGCAAATAATCGATGATAATCGACTAATCGTACCTAGATGACCCCCCCCTCCCTTTTTATTAAACTTCCTTACATACAGGCGTATATAGAGGTCCTCCATATATGGCTAAAGTGGGCGTGGCAGTAAAAGGGGAAAGGAGGGTTCGTGGGCGCAGCTACTTTTATTCTGTTCTGGACTATTCTAGTTTTCTTATTGGCTTGGGCAAATTTTGTGTTCAAAAATTCTTCCAGGTGTCTCCCCTTGAACCCCTTTTCTATCATTAGTTCGCCTATACAAGAGGCCTGGTGGTAGGAAAAGAGCTCAATGAGGCTTCGTGTCCGCAGTTACTTTTATTCCATTCTGGAATATTCCGTTTTCTTTATTGACTTGTGCAAACAGACCGAATCACCGTTAAACACAGTACTTGAGTAGTGATTGTCAGTAGTTGCAATAAGATGTTTTATTTTACAATCAACATGTATTTTGTCTGTATTAACACCGCAACTGTCGTGTATCCAACTCCTGATACAGATGTTTGTATCAGAGGGTCGGATACAAGCACGTTCCTTTTGAGTGAGTTCCATTTTTTTCTTTTTGTTCATCCGTACGAATAAATGGATCGTTATATATTCGTCTACATTCTTGACTTATCCTCAATATATTGTAAGATAAAATGATTATTACCATTATGTGGATGTACAAGATATGTATCCGAGTCGAGCTCCGGGTTCTAAGGGCAGATCACGACGAGTCGAATCTCTATATATTTACAACTTGGTAGAAAAAGAGTTTGAGGAGGTTTCGCGTCCACAGCTACTTTTATTCCGTTCTGGAATACTCCGGTTTTTTTGATTGGCTTGTGCAAATTTTGTGTTCTCAAAATTCTACCAAATGTCTCTTCTTGAACTCTTTTTTAAGCATCAGGTCTCCAGTACAGGAAACTTGATGACAGAAAAATAATTCATTGAGGTTTCGCGCCGCAGGTATTTTTATTCCGTTCTGGAATATTCCGGTTTTTTATTGACTTTTGCAAACAGACCTAATCACCGTTGAACACAATACTTGTGTACTAACTAGCAGTATTTGCAAGAAGATGTAAATTAATATTTACAATTTGAAGAACCGATAGATTCCATTCGAGATTCGGTTCGATTGGCAATCCATTGACAACCGTCATCGGTAAAATTTGAGTCGTTCTAACCGATTTCGGGAGCGCGGTGGCTCAGTAGGTAAAGATACAGGCTGCAAGCCGAGAGGTCTTCGGTTCGAATCCCACCTGCGGCAACTGCGTTGTGTCCTTGGGCAAGACACTTAATCCCAATTTCCCACGTGGGGGTACGGTGGCAGTTGTGTACTAAGGCTTGCAGCACGTCGATGGTACACTTGTCTTCAACCAATGCTAACCCTGCTTGTGTGGAGTTAGTACGTTGGGGAGCAGTGGCGGCGCTACGGGAGGGGGGCATGGGGGGGCATTCCCCCCAAACGAAGGCTTTCCGCCCCCCCCCCCCCCCCCGCCCTCAGTTGCCCCCCCAACCATCTCGCATGCATTTCCATCCACTCTCACACACAAACACATTCAGTCACTCTCTCTCACACACACACACACCCCCCTCTCTTTTTTTATTCCCAATAATTTCCCATACACACTTAGCCCAAAGCCTCAGGCTAGCTGATGAACACATCCATGCAGTAGAGATTTAAACACTCGGATGCAGATACTTATAAGTTATAATTAAGTTATGAGCCATCAAAGGCATGTCTATCCATATCCCTTGTCTAAAAAAATTCATGGATTTCGCATTATGACAGACGGGCATTATGAGTCTCTCTCTCTCTCTCTCTCTCTCTCTCTCTCTCTCTCTCTCTCTCTCTCTCTCTCTCTCTCTCTCTCGCACAGACCCACCAGACGCGGATCCAGGATTTTTTGAAAGGAGGACCGCTAATTACCTTTACATTTAGTCGAAACTTGGACCCAAAGTCCGTAATATAATTTTTTGGTTTGGTACGTCCACAGGTGATATGATCCTTTACGTATTTGCCCCACTTCATGGGAGTCTGCCCCCCTAGTTGCCCCCCCCCCCCCACAAAAAAATTTCTGGCGCCGCCACTGTTGGGGAGTCTGACAGTTGCTCGCCGTTGCTCGGTGGTTCTCTCCGGGTACTCTGGTTTCCTCCACCCGTAAAACTGTCCGACACGATGTGGCTCTGGCTGTCGAAAGTGTTGTTAAACCCCAACAAATAAATAATTATCCAACCGATTTTGAAACAAAGTCTGCAGACTACTAATTAGTTTGAAAATCGTGAATGATCTGTGTTTGTCGATGAGCAATTTCAATATTTGTACTGGAACAGTTAACCCTTTACCCATCATAACGGCCAAAACCGACCAGCGCTATTTACAAAAATTACCATTCAATTTTCATTATTTTTTTTTTTTTTTGTCTCAGAAACATAGTTTTTGACCCCTCATTGGAGCTCGTTGAGCTCGTTTCAACGAGGGGGTCATAAGCAATGTTATGGATGCAAAAACGAAAATATTTAGTTATACAAGAATTTTGTTTCCAAGTGTCATCTTCTATTCGTTTTAGGTAAAGGGTTAATTATTTTTTTAAACAATATTTTATTTCTTGAAACAGAAATGTGTTTGGCAAACAGGCTATGCCTATAAATAGCCCCACCATACAATAAACGACACATTTATAGAATAGTGCAGGTGCAAACGGAGATAAGGACATGTATCCTTAAAAAGTATGATTTATTTAATATAATCTAGACACGGACGACTAAAAGTTGTGCAGTCTTCCTTTATCTATCTCATTTGGTAGAACAATAACGTTGTATTCATTTTTGTGAGCACATTTGGTGAACGATTCACGCAGACCCACGGAGTTAGCCAGCACAAATATGTACATACGTATAGATGTATATACGCACACATACACATATATACAAACGTTCGGTCGCATCTTTGCACATCTTGACACATACATATGCATATATTCTAATGTCTCGTCAAAACACTTCGTATACGTGAAGAATGTATGCACTCTATTCACAATAATTTCGTTTTCATCTCGACTTAGTCGGGCATTGCCAAAGAGTAGGTCTGAAAATGATACGTTTAACCCTTTACCCAACGTAACGGTCAAAACAGGCCAGCGTTATTCACAAAAATCGCCAATTAATTTTCATTATTTTTTTTCATTTTTTGTCTCAAAAACATAGGTTATGACCCTTCTTTGAAACGTGCTCATCGAGCTCGTCCCAATGAGGGGTTATAACTATGTCTTTGAGACAAAAAATGAGCTCGTTCCAAAGTGGGGTCATAACCTTTGTTTTTGAGACAAAAAATGAAAAAAATAGTTATTCAAGAATTTTGTTTGCAAGTGTCGTCTGCTTTTCGTGTTAGGTAAAAGGTTAAATTATTCAGGCTCTGTCGCAGAATATTCTGCTTATCTGCGTAAAGCGGACACTGCAGGAGTAGTGTTCTGGGGTTTCATATATGTAACCACTATAAGTTATGTGGCTTTCAGTGGGCGGAAATGGTGTGATATAAGGCGAAGTGAGAGCAATATTAGTCGAGGCCTTCGGCCTCGCCTAATATTGATCTTGCTGAGCCTTATATCACACCATATCCGCCCACTGAAAGCCTCATAACGTATTTATTATGCCAGTCCTTTGAAAGAGACACAACCATATCGCAAATGTCCTGTTATCACTATCAGGGAATTTCCCGGTTTTACGTCATGTGAAGGTCACGCTAGTAGCAGGCGCTGAAATAACGGAGTTTTCTTCTCAATAAACAGGAATTTATATTAACTATTCACAACTTTAATTCAGTGTTAAGTACTGGAAAAACAAAACAACTGGAGCAAATGGATTAACAATTCTTTCAAGAAGGTAAGTGGGAACAGTTTCATTCTTTATTTGTTGTTAATGGTGATATTAATGTTTCTATACATGTCGTTTTAGTGGTTTATTTATTGTGTATATTTACATTTGTTTATTAAAATTTCTCAAAGACTAGAAGAAACGTATTATAGTTGTACGTTGCTCAACAGACACGCACGCAAAATTATTTGTTGTTCGTTGAACACGCGAAATTAGGAAAAACATCGAAGCGAGCGTTGGATGTCAAAAACAAAATGTCGGAACTGACCGTATTTTAGTTCTATATACGGTCAGCTCGATGATTCACAGTCTCATATACAGTCTCTTGATTCGAACCGAGGACCTCACGTCTTGCAGCCTTAACCTCTACCTACTTAGCCACCGCGCCCATACCCATTCTAAGTGCAGTAGTCATGCGTTCTCCATGCACTGGTGTAAAGATGCTAGTGAATATGGTCTACCACTCGACTATGGTGTCTGGCTTGGTTATGGGCTATGCGTATCTGAGAAAATGGCGTTGGGTTGAACCATGCCATGAGACAATCCTTCATTGAGGTCTAATCTACTATCCCTCTTAGCCTCATTTCGGAAGAGGCCATGGGGGCCATCAACAAATCCCTCAATGTGGTCTAATTTACTATCCCTCTTAGCCTCATCTCGGTATTCAATGGCCATATCCCATGGAATCCCTTTTCTGGAAAATGTCTAGCCTTTGGCACCCCTTTTTTATCGTATGAAGCCATGAGGGCCATGAGAAAATCCCTCAATGAGGTCGTCTAATTTACTCTCCCTCTTAGCCCCATCTCTGTATTTAACAGTCATATCCCCTGGCTCCCCAATTTCAGCACCCCTTTTGCCTTTTTGGAAAACGTCTGGCCTTTAACACCCATTTTTTCTGAAATGAGGGGCATGAGAAAATTCCTCAAGGAGGTCTAATTTACTATCCCTCTTTGCCTCATCTCGGTATTTAACAGCCATATCCCCTGGCACCCCAATTTCAGCACCCCTTTTTGGAAAATGTCTGGCCTTCGGCATCCCCTTTTTAGTCGTATGAGGCCATGAGGGCCATGAGAAAAGCCCTCATTGGGGTCTAATTTACTATCCCTCTTACCCTCATTTCGTTTGATGGTAAGAGAGATAGTAAATTAGACCTCACTGAGGGATTTTCTCATGGCCTCAGCCGAAATGAGGCTAAGAGGGAAAGTAGATTCGACCCCATTGAGGGATTTTTTTATGGCCCTCATGGCCTCATACGATAAAAAGGGATTCCATAACCACAGACGTTTTCCAGTGGCCATTGGATAGAGAGGTGATGAAAATCGTTTTGGACTTCGTTGTAATAAGGGGAGATAACTCTGCAAGAAATTACGGGGGATGAAGCAATCTGAATAAGAACAGACCAGAAAAGCTAAATATAGTAACAATAAACAAAGCTGTTCCACATGAGTAGGTGATAATTGAGAATACGAGCTCACCTGTACATGTACGTGTACGTGTACATGTACATCTCCATAGGATTTAGTGTTAAAATCGTGTACGTGTACAAGATTTTAACGGTTTTTTAGGGTGAGCTCGAATTTTTTTAACACTGAATTGTATCCTAGACGCGCGTAGTTTTACGTACACGTATATGTACCGTTTTGATTGAAATCTGCAGATGAGTTTTCCCCATAGGATTCAGTGTTAAATTGCGAGCAAAAAACCGTTTTGAGAGTTCGAACTCATCGTCTTGTCGATTCTAACAATCCGCATCCGTACACGATTTTAACACTGAAACCCTATGGAGAGTGTTAAATTGCGAGCAAAAAAACGTTTTGAGAATTCGAACTCATCATCTTGCCGATTCTAACAATCCGCGTCCGCACACGATTTTAACACTGAATCCTATGGGGGAAACTCGCTTGTGGATTTTAGGTCTGAAATCGACTCGCGTGAAGAGGTGATGTTTGAATCCGCAAACCCACTGTCGCGTTTCTCGAAGTGAGATTAGGGCACGTTATTGCGAGGTGATCCCGATGAGAACTTGATGGAAATGTTTTGAACGAAGAGTGTTGTCGTCGGTGTGTTGGAAATTCGCGAACCCAGTCACGTCTTCCTGAAGTAAAAACTAACACATGTTATCGTTATGAGTGAATGAGGTTTTTTGTTCAAAAAGAGTGGATTATGAATATGGTCTGTATTATAGACATTCATGTTTTCTCTTGATGGGACGGATAGAAATTGAGTTTTGAGGTTTTTTTGTTCGAAAGAGTTGATCTGTAATAGATATTCGTGTTTTGTCTTGATGAGAGAGATTGACTGTTAAGCGTTCGTTCGAAAAAAGTCAAACACTTATCGGAATGTTTAAAACGCATTTTCCGCTCAATTAGGTTTTGAGTGGTAAAATTTTTAATATATTCATGATAGCAATCGGAGAGAGATTTTGTAATGAATAAGTTCTCAGCGTTAAAATCAGTTTTCTTTTGTGTGTTGAAACTGTTTAACAGTCATCAAAGGGATTCTCTCTTAATTCGACATTGAGTGAATGGTTGTTTGATGTGTGAATGAAAATCTTTTGACAAATGTAAAAACTACTGTCAAAATGCGTTAAATCAGAAACCGGTTTGTCATATACTGTTTAAACGTATTTTTAAACTTCAATTAACACAGTCAGTTGAGATGTGAATATTTTCAGATTATTATATTAAGACGGAAAGATTTTTATTACTTAAAACATAAAAATATAATTAAACATTTAATTTTGAAAATAATAAAAACAATTAAAACGAAAGATGTTTTTACAGATGGATCCTACACACCGAGATCGAATTTTAGAAGAGTTTGAGCGTGCTAAGAAGGGGATTCTGTCTGCTGATAGGAGCAGACGTCTTGGTGAGATGGAACTCAAACGCGAAGCCACAAAAATATTTAAACCCGTGATGGAGGGTCAAGAGTGAAGCAGGAAGGAGATAGTCGAAGAATTGAGACCCATAAAGGAGAGTTCTTTGAGAATGGGTTCGTTGCCTCCTAGTTTTGGAAATCGGTATTCCGTTCAATCTACACCGGATTACGTTCCCACGGGAATTCAAACAGAGAGCGAGTCTGGTGATACGGCTTCAACTATCACCACTAGTAGCGTCGCATCGTCCGATGATGATGGCGGTAAGAGAGATCAGTTGTATGGATTTTATAAGGATTCGGAGGGAAGGATTTTTGTAGGTGATACGGAAGTGGATATTGGCGATGATGAATTGATCGTGGGTTCGAACAGATACGAATTGACTGATGGACTGCGCAGATTGCTCCTTTACGACAAGCCCAGCGATTACACGGAACAGGATTTCGACAATTACGGAGATATTCTGGTCCAGACCCACGCCATGAAGAGAAATAACGATGCCAGAGAGACGAGACCCAAAGCCAACAGAGGTTACAAGTGGACGAAAGTGGTGAAACCCATATGGGATATGAACAAGAAGTTCATCGAATCGGTGACTGGCAAAGGGGTGAAAAACACTTTTCTTCCGAGCGATTCTGACGCTCTGTCTCAGAGATTGAGTTTGTTGATGGCGAGCAGACGGGCTGGTAACACAGGATTAGATAATCAGATAGTTACTATACCTGACGAATTGTTAAGACAGAAGGTTTTGAATAAAAACCAGTATAAAAGGCTGATGAACGAATTGAAGGATTGATGTGTATATAATAAGTAGAGAGAAACAAACAAACAAACAAAAATAAAACAGTAAATTTTTACACTAGAATAATAAAGGTATTTAAACGGCAAAAATGATTTACCAGTGAAAAAAACAAAAATATATCATAAAAATAAAATATGTTGGTGATAAAGAACAGGGGATACGTCAGGACTTACGTTCAAGGCGGATCTGGCATCGTCGATTCTATAATGCGAGCGTTCACGAGCGATGCGGGTAGAAAACTCGCATCGACCGCGTTTGAGGTCGTAAGAAGACGGCTTTGGATGCTGGTAAGAAAGCCGCTTCCGAAGCCAGTGGTAGGATAGCTTCTGTGGCTGGCAAGAGGGCAGCCGACGCGTTGATCGACAAGTTGATCAGTCCGCCGGCGAAGCGAGCTGCGTTAGAGCGAACGCCGAAAAGTGGGAAAGATTTTAAGGATGCTGTGGTGCCCATACAAGATTTAGCTAAAATGACGAGTGGATCCGGATTGAAGAGAACTCGCGACGGTGTGATATAAATAAATAATAACATTAAAAACAGAGTTTGAAAAACATAAAAAAATTGCGTTTGAAAAGAATCTAAAATAACAATCAAACAAAATAAAACAAAGATGAACATTAAAGATATGTCTTGGAATGACGCCGCGACCAAGAGGTCGAATAACGAGTTCTTTCCGAAGAGCATAAGAGGCTTGATAGTGGGAAAATCGAATTGTGGAAAGACCAATCTGTTGAGGAATCTGTTGTCCCGACCCGACTGGTTGGATTACGACAGATTGTTCGTGTTTGGCAAGAGCTTGTTTCAACCCGAATACAGATTGCTTCGAGAGTGCATGGATCGCAGATTGCCCAAGGACGTCATAGCCAGAATCTTTGACAGTAGGGAGGAATTTGACAAGGGTGGAGCTCCACTCTCGACCATTTTGGACGGTGCGGCGACGGAGCTGATGAAGAGAAATGCAACTTCGAACGTCGAGTGTCGATTTTATGAGAACGCTAGCGACGTTCCGGATCCTAGAGAACTGAAATCGGAAGATAAGAATCTCATGATTTTCGACGATCTGCGTTTGGAGAGACAGAACCGATGCGAATTGTATTACGTTAGGGGTCGACACAGCAACGTGGACTGTTTCTACCTGTCGCAGAATTATTTTCGATTGCCCAGACAGACGATAAGGGAGAACGCTAATTTTCTATGTCTCTTTCGCCAAGATCTCAAGAATCTCAATCACATCTACGGCGATCACGTCGCAAACGACATGAGCGCGGCGGAATTCAGGAGATTCTGCAAGAGGGTTTGGGATGGAGGACTTTACAATTTTGTCGTGATCGATTTGACAAGTGAATTTAATCGCAGAAAATATCGGTGCGGATTCGACAAATTTTATGTTTCTGATGATAATAATAAGATAGAGCGTGAAAATAAAATTTAGAAAATAATAAATCTTCAAATAATTAGTTTTGAATAAAAAAAAATAAAATTAAATATAATGTTCGAACATGGAGAATTGTTTGAACGGATAGTCGAGAATACGGCTGCAAAACAATCCATTCAAATCGTGTTGAGTGGCGATTCGACTCGATTCGCTACGAAATTCGAACCTTCCATCGAATTGAATAGAGAGAAAAGATACGAGATGGCGTTGGTGAATCTGGAGACTTATTATTCCTTTCCCAACGTCACCGAAAAGAATAACTCGTTCAAGTATTCCGATGGAGTGGATTGGTTGGAGATTCGAATTCCCAAAGGGAGTTACGACATAGATGATTTGAACAATTACATTCAGACGCGAATGAAGACAGATGGAAAGGGAAGCAACAAGATCAGACTCGCTCCCAATCCTAATACCTTACAGACGATGTTGGATTTGGAAGATAATTTTCGAGTGGATTTCAACACGGACGATTCTATAGGCAAGATGTTGGAATTCGATCGAAAGATGTATCGAGGCCACGCGGCATCTGAAAATACGGTCGACATTCTCGCAGTCAATAGCATTTTGGTGAACGTGGACGTGATTGCTGGAAGCTACGTGAATGGTAGTGCTCAACCGACGATCTATTCCTTCTTTCCAAACGTGTCGCCGGGTTATAAGATCGTGGAGCAACCTCGAAATTTAGTTTATCTACCAGTGATTTTGGACACGTTGTATAGTCTCAAAACCACGTTGATGGATCAAAATGGTGAACTGTTAGATCTTCGCGGAGAGAGAGTGATGATACGATTTCACATAAGAGAAATATAAAAGCAAAAAAAAAAAATATTGTGTATATATTTTGATAACAAAAATAAAATAAACGCAATATTAATTTTACAAAATTATTTTAATATAATTATTAAACAAGAAACAATTGAAGTAAATATATTTTAAAAAACAGAGTTATGACAGAATACGTGGTTAAAAACGTGAACATATCCACAGGACAGAGGAAGAAACTTAAGAGAGCGTTAACAACTCGAGGCGAGGCAGTGAGATTCAAATTCACTCACGAAGATCTGATGAGAGGCGGTCAGGATTCGATCGCCTGGACCAGAAGTCAAATCAAAAGGATGGAGAAAGCGATCGCGATGGAAGAGGGTTGACGGTGAGAATGAGTCCCGCTCAATTGAGATACAATTTGAGAATGAAAGGCGGTTTCCTACCGCTTTTGGCAGGAATAGCCGCAAAAGCATTACCCTTCGCCACAAAGGCACTACCCTTTCTCGGAAAGACTCTCGGCGTGGGAGCTCTCACGGGACTCGCTAGTTCGGCGGTTGAGAAATTAATGGGTGGCAGTGGACTGTTTTTGAAGAAGGGAGGAGCCGTGTGTCGCGTCCATGTAGACGACAGCGGTAAAGGATTGTATCTAGAACCCGTTAGAGGTGGCAACTCTCTGAGAGGAAACGGTCTCTATCTGAAGAGTGGACAGAACGTCGAGCGACTCGGCAAGGGTTTGTTGCTCAGTGAGAATTCGCCATTTAAGAACAGATCGATTTTGAATATGTTATTATAATATAAAATTGTATAAAATATAAAATCATAGAAAGTATAAAATAATATATTTAAAATTAGTAAAAAAGGTGGAGAAATAATTTTATCATCAGGATGACAAGGTGGAGAATTTATCACCTGGATGAAAAGGTGGAGAAACAATTTGACGATAATGACGAACATCGCAAGCCAGAGAGCGAAAAAATAAAAAAATGGTTAGACGCTAATGATGGATATCTAAGGAAAGAACTGATGAAAGAGATAGATAAAGCGCGGGATAGACGGTTGAGAATGAGACAATGCTTTCCACCGTCACCACTACCTTCTCAAGAGAATGGTGATGATGCGAGTGTTACCAAGAGATGCACAACATTCGTTCATAATTATGATTCAGATAAACAAAAATGTTGTTATAAACGTATCATATCACAAAGAAAAAAGAAAAAAAGAAAAAGAAGAATCGACACTGAAAATTGAGAGAAAATGAAACGTTATTACAATATATGGTAATAGTGAAGAAGAAGGAAAACAAAAAAAAAGTAATGTGATCTAAAGATGATCTCATTACTTTTTTTTTTCATTTTTCTTCGCTAAAAATCAATCACTCTATTGTTTATATTTCCAAGTCCGTTATTAGCATGTTGACACTCATGTCTTCTCCTTTTTTGAAAACATGTTGAATGTTTATCTTTACTCTTTTGAGTTTTTTTACATCGGTCAACTCGCTCTCACCACCCAATTTCTCCACGAGTTCGAATGAGATGTTTGGAAATATGTAATTTCCATAGGGCATCGACAAATCATCCTTGTCGAATTCTCTATCTTCAGCGATGACGATGTTCTGCAGATCGCTTTGGTACTCGTAAATCAAATCGAGCGCGGCTTCATCCAATTTCAGAGGCATCTTATATTTGTCATATTTGTGCTCTAAGCCCTTCGTCTCGACCTCGTTCAATTCGATGGGATTGTGTCGTTGTAATCTATAGATTTTATGACCGAATTTCTTATTCGTTTCGACTCGTTTCAATTTCAATTCACATCTTTTAGGTGTTGTTGTCCTCATGATCTTTATTTGGTTTTTTGTTTTTACGAATTCTTGTAAATAATGTATATTTTAAATTTTGTATTTTAATAATATGTTTAAAAAAAGTTTTGTTTTTTTGCTCTTTATATATATAAAAAAAAAGTTGTTTTTAATTTTAATTTCTTTAATGTGAAAATTTTTTGGGTAAAAAGTAATGAGATCACTTTTAGATCTCATTACTTTTTTTCCTTCTTCTTTGCTAAAATCAATCTCTCTATTGTTTATATTTCCAAGTCCGTTATTAGCATGTTGACATGCGTCATTTTCTCACTTACGAAAATGTCTTGTATGTTCATCTTTACTCTTTTAAGTTTTTTTACAATGGTGAACACGCTCTCACCACCCGATTTGTCCAAGAGTTCGAGTGAGATTATTGGATATATGTAATTTCTAAAGAACAACAACAAATCGTCCTTGTCAAATTTTCTGTCTTCGGCGACGATGATATTTTTCACCAGATCGCTTTGGAACTTGCAAAACAAATCGAGCATGGCTTCATCCAATTTCAAACACATATGATATTTGTTGTAGTAGCGCTCTAAGCCCATCGTCTCGACCTCGTTCAATTCGATGGGATCGTGTTGTTGTAATGTATAGATTTTAAAACCTAATTTCGTACACGCTTCGACTCGTTTCAATTTCAATTCACATCTTTTAGGTGTTGCTGTCATGATCGATTATTTGTTTTTTTTGTGTTACGAATTCTTGCAAATAATGTATATTTTAAATTTTTGTATTTAAATAATTTGTTTAAAAAGTTTTTTTTTCTCTTTAAATATATATAAAAGTTAAATTTTAACATCCTTTTTTTTGTATTAATTTAATTTTTTTTCACAAGTTTTTAGAACGGGCAAGACATCGAACATTTAAAAATTAGCCTTCACATCTTGCAGTTATCATCATCTATTGAGAAGGAATCGGGTGACATGAACACACGTCTGCTTCACGGAAATTTGTTTTGAACCTCGTGCGAGACTTTGCGTAAAAGTCGTAAGAGTTCTATTTGTCTTGAACCTTCTTTTTTAATAGTTCGAATGACATTATCGATTAATTTTTGTTCGCTAATAGTATTACGATTCGATTTTCTATCGCAAATCATATCGTTTTCTTTCAAAACGCGTAAATATAAATTACATTTTTTTTCTTCTTGGTTTTTTGGAGAATAACGATTTATTAAACAACGTCGACGTTTATGTCGAGATTCCGTCGTGGATGTTGTCATCATGATCGATTATTTGGGTTTTTTTGTTTTACGAATTCTTGCAAATAATGTATATTTTAAATTTTTGTATTTTAAATAATTTCTTTAAAAAGTTTTTTTTCTCTTTAAATATAGAAGTTAAATTTTTAACATCCTTTTTTTCTCGTTTTTTTTTTTTTAACGTTAAGGAACATAAAAAAATCGATTAATTTCATCAAAAAAAATATTTTTTTTCACATTAAAAAAACAAAACTTTTTAAACAAATTATTTAAAATACAAAATTCGAAAAAATATATTCTTACAAAATGAAACAAACAGATAAAAAAAAATTGGAAAATTTAAATGAGAAAACCATACCTCAGTTAAACGAGATTTGTAAACTATTAAAAATTTCACATTTCAGAAATCATAGAACTAAATCAAAAAAGATTGAAGTCATACAGAAACATTTGCGAAATGATGGAAAGGCAAATGAAATGCCGATAGCAACGACGTCAAAAAATGCATCGGTTGTGAAAAATGAGAAGAAGAAAAAGATAGTAAAAGGAATCAAAATGCCGATAGCAACGACGTCACAAAATGCATCGGTTGTGAAAAATGAGAAGAAGAAAAAGATAGTAAAAGGAATCGAAATGCCGACGTTGAAAAAAAACGAAAACGTTTCGATTGTGAAAAATAAGAAGATGACTAAACGAAAAGCCATTGAAGAACTTCAAGTTTCCAGAGAAAAGAAAAGAAAAACGAAAACGAGTGATGCACATCAGATTCTAGGCAAACGAGATATATCGAACGAACTTCGATGAGCAATAGACGAAGGGAAGGGAGAAGAATATCTAGCGTGACTCGCCACAGAACTATTTCAATCGAAGTCCATGGAATGGGAGAGTGCGATCAAAGGCATTTTTAAAACTTTCGACGTGGTTCCCTCGTTGAAGAAAATCGATCCGAAATTGTTCATGGAACGGGTGAAGAAAAAGGAATTGGATTTGTTTCGCAAATACATGAATGTGGGACTAAAAATTAAGATCATACTCCATTGCGTGATGAATAAAATCGACGTGAAGTCCAGCGAGAGCATCGTGAAAAATGAATATTTCAGATCTAATGTCGAACCCGTATTTCGAGGTTCAGATTTATCAGACGTTTTCGAAAAGATGAAAGACAAGATGTTGACGTCTCTCGCGAATTATCAACATGAAGGTAGTAATTGGACATTCGATGAGGTGTTGAAACTCGAAATTCACATAACTAAAAACGATTTGTTGAAAGGGTCTTCCTACGTGAAATTACCGTATTTCCTCGCTAAGAAATACACTGTGATCAACGTGAAAAATAACGATGATCAGTGTTTTAAATGGGCAGTCACATCCGCTTTATACCCTGTCAAAATAAACTCCGATAGAGTTTCTCAGTACGAGGAAACTTCTAAAAATCTCGATTGGACTGGAGTGACTTTTCCAACGCAGTTAAAACACATCAAATGTTTCGAGGCTCAAAATCCCACCGTTGCGGTGAACGTCTTGGGATACGACGACGAAAAACGAAAGATCCATCCTCTCAGACTGACTTCGTATCTCGGAAGAGAAAAGACGATTATTTTATTATTGATTTTGAATGGTGACAATCGTCATTATTGTTGGGTTAAACATCCGAGTCGATTACTGTCGAAACAAAATAATAATCATAAAGGAAAGATATCTTTATGTTACAATTGCATGAACGTGTTTCACAGTGAAGACTCGTTGGCGAAACATCAGAAATATTGCAACGAAAATCAAGGTGTCGCCGTCGAAATGCCCAAACCCAACACCATCGTGAAGTTTGAAAATCACAATAGAAGGTTAAAAGTACCATTCGTCATGTACGCCGATTTCGAATGTTTCACCGCGAAAATGAGTTCCTGTCAACCCAACGCTCTTCAAATTTACGGCGAAAGATATCAAAAACACATACCTTCGGGCTATTGTATTTACGTGAAATGCGCTTTCGACTCGCAACACGACATGGGTCCCTTCACCTACACGAAACAGTATGAAGACGATGACGTGGCTCAAAGGCTCGTGGAAGAGTTAGAATGGAAACTTCAAATGTTATACAACAAATTCAAAACTCTGGCAGAAATGATCATCATGCGAGAGCAGCAGGACGAAAATAACAGAGCCACCGAATGTCACATATGCAAACAATTGACGAGAATTCGAAGGAAAATAGGAAGGTCAGAGACCACGATCATTACACAGGTCTGTATCGCGGTCCGGCTCACAGCAAGTGTAATTTAAAATATCGAGACACCGTTTTCTATCCGGTGATGTTTCACAATCTCTCGGGTTACGACAGTCATCTGTTCATGAAAAATCTCGGCACCTCACACGAAGAATTAAATTGCATTGCGAACAGTGAAGAAAGATACATTTCCTTCACGAAATGGAAGCTCATGGAGGAGAAAAGAGTAATCGACGGAGAGACGTTGGAAGAAAAAACGAAATTCATTCGTAGAGCCATACGTTTCATCGACAGTTTTAAATTCATGTCGACTGCTTTGGAAAAATTAGTCGATAACATGAGCAAGGATAAATTTAAAATCATGAGCGAACATTTCGAAGAACGAGTAGACGTCATGTTGAGGAAAGGAGTCTATCCTTACGATTACATGAACGATCTAAAGAGATTCGAAGACACTACCTTCGAAAGAAGATTTTTATTTGAAATTATATGAATTAGACATTTCCGACGAGAATTACGAACATGCTAAAAACGTGTGGAAATCATTCGATATGAAAACCATGAGAGATTATCACGATCTCTATCTGAAGACCGACGTTCTACTCTTGGCAGACGTGTTCGAAAATTTTCGAGACGTCTGTTGTCGAAATTACGATCTGGATCCCGCTTGATATTTCACTGCACTCGGTTTGGCGTGGGACGCTCTGTTGAAGACCACCGAAGTCCAATTGGAATTATTATCCAACGTGGACATGTTGCTCATGTTTGAAAGGGCTGCGAGAGGTGGCGTCTCGATGATCTCCCACAGACATTCTGAAGCTAACAATCCCTACATGAAAGAAGGTTTCGATTCGAAACGGTTGACAAAATACATACAGTATTGGGACGCTAATAATCTGTATGGTTGGGCTATGAGTCATTCTTTACCGATTGGAAATTTCGAATGGGTGAAGGAACCGGAAGAGATGCAAAAATGGAGAGATTATCCTTGCATTTTAGAAGTCGATTTGAACTATCCGAAAGAATTACACGATCTACACAACGATTATCCGCTGGCTCCTGAACGAATGGAACCGAACGAGGGAGATGAGGAAAAACTCATTCCCAATTTATTTAACAAACGTAACTACGTCATCTACAGCGAGAATTTGAAACAGTACGTCGATTACGGGATGAAATTAGTCAACATACATCACATCATTCGATTCGATGAAGAGCCTTGGATGAAAAAATACATCTATCTCAACACGAATCTCAGAACTCGAGCCGAGAACGATTTCAAAAAAGATTTCTTCAAACTCATGAACAACTGTGTATACGGTAAATCAATGGAAAACATCAGGAAGAGAACTGACGTTCGACTCGTCACATCTGAGAAAAGTCCTAAATCATTAGTGGCAAAACCAAATTACAAACACCGAACCATATTCGACGAAAATCTAGTGACCGTTCACATGCAAAAGACGCACCTGAAGTTCGACAAACCGTATTATCTCGGACCGATCATCTTAGATATCAGCAAGCGATTGATGTACGAGTTTCACTACGATTACGTCAAACGAAAATTTGGTGATAAAGCCAAACTACTTTTCACCGACGCGGACATTTTAGATTACGAGATAGATACAAAAGACATCTACCGAGATATATCTCAGGACGTGGCCGAGTGGTTCGACACAAGCAATTATCCCGTTGATCACCCGTCCAACATTCAATTGAATGACAACAAGAAGGTGTTGGGTAAATTTAAGGACGAGAGTGGCGGTAAACAGATCGTCGAATTCGTGGGCTTGAGACCGAAACTGTATGCTTATCGTCTAGAAGATGATGAAGAGATCAAGAAGTGCAAAGGAGTTAAAGCATGCATGGTGAAGAAAAACATCTCTTTCCAAGAGTATAAAGATTGTCTGTTAGGAAGTGGTCCGGTGTATAAGACTATGAAATCGATTCGAAGCGAAAATCACGACTTGTATACCAAAATAGATTTTGCTGACGGCCGACGACGATAAGAGATTCGTGTTAGACGATAAAATAAGCACTTTGGTACTCGAATATTGGACTGCGGATCTAATTAGAGACGATATGAATATGGATGATTGGATTCTAGATACGATTGTGGATGATAGGATTCCAGAAAATCAAGAGGAATTAGATGGATTCAAAATTATAGAAATCGATAGTAACATCAAGTGTCCAGAAAATCAAGAGGAATTAGACGGATTCAAAATTATAGAAATTGATAGTAACATCGAGTGTCCAGAAAATCAAGAGGAATTAGACGGATTCAATATTATGGAAATTGATAGTGACATCAAGAGTTCAGAAAATCAAGAAGAATTAAATGGAATCAAAATTATAGAAAACGATAGAGACATCGAGAATGTTAGTTTAAAAAAAAAGAGAAAAAAAAAAAATAAAAATAACGTCATTTTTTAGTGAATTATAATAAAATAAATAAAAAAAAATATATACGCATTATGAATAAGAAAATAAAGATATCCATAGAAGGTGTCGTCTTACCTAATGAACCCCTATCCAACATCGATCTGTTGAATGCGGCAAAAGATTTGAAAATCAAAGATTTTCTAGGAGTGTTTTCCAGAGATGCCTTACCGAAGAGAAGACCTCGACAATTGGAATGCGGAATTTTAAATCTAGACGATTCATCGGGTGAAGGCACTCACTGGGTGGCGTGGATGAAGAATGGGAAGAAGAAAAATTATTATTTTGACAGCTACGGAATCTCGCCGCCAAAATAAATAAAGAACTATTTCAACAAATCGATGGTTCGTTACAACACGGAACAAGTGCAATCACCACATCAAGTGTTTTGTGGTCACCTGTGTCTCTACGTTCTCAAGAGATGGTCTGAAGGAGATCGATTTCAAGACATTCTCAATGATTTACATTAGAGAGAGATTTTTTTTTTTTATAGTATATAAAGATAAAAAATTATTTTAAAAAAATTTTTAATCGAATAAAAACGAAAAATAAAATAACATAGTTCATTTTTAATAAACTGCGTTTGAACATATTTTTTTAAAAAACAAAAACTCCCACAACAACATGCCAGTCGATAAATTTGGTAGAAGTGACGACGAAAAAGTCAACCCAAGAAAGAAGAGGAAGACGTTCGAAGTCGACGATGGTTACGACGTTGCCAACTTGGACGAACATTACGTTCGGAGATACGAACCTCGAGAAGAACCTTTGAACATGACCGATAAGAAGCTCTACAATCTTCCCGAGCTGATAGATCTCGCAGATGCTGCGACTAAAAAATACGTCGACAGGGGGAACGCCGATTTTGAATGAATCCTGCTAGATAATTACGTGGATAAAACCATGACTGACGATCTGGATCTGAAATCCAAACGTTTGGTGAACGTCGCAAATCCCGTAGATCCCACCGATGCCGCGACCAAGAAATATGTGGATGACTCTCACGCGAGATTCAGCGAACACCTGAGAAATAGATACGTTCAGAAAACGATGCACTCGGAATTGAACGCTAATTCTAACAAGATAACGAACGTGGCCACTCCCACGAATCCCAAGGACGTGGCGACCAAACACTACGTAGATCTAGAACAGAGAAAGTCTGACAGACGAGAAATGAAATCGGATCTGAATGTGGGATTCAACAAGATATTGAATCTGTCGAAGATTGACAACACAGATGCGGACTCAACTGCGGTCAACAAGGGCTACGTAGATTCTGCTGTGATACAATCACAAGAATACCTAGAATCGCAAGTGGACGATCTCTACCTGAACAAACAATCTGGCGGAACCATGGAGGGTGGCATCGACATGAACGGTAAGTATTTATTCGGACTCAGTCACGATCCCGAATTCGATTCCAGCGCAGTCAGCAGGAAGTACGTGGACGACAACTCAGTCTGGAGAAAGGGTGACATCATGGAAGGTAAACTAGACATGGGTGGACACGCGCTCACGAATCTACCGGATCCCGTGAACATGACGGATGCCTGCACTCTGATTTCGGTGGTGGAGAAAGTCAAATATGCTAGACAATTGATCACTGTGTGGGCCGAGGAGGCCGGCACCTTAGATGAGGGAAAAGCTGAGTGGTCTTTTGGAAATGGAGGTAGCGGATCGAAACATGGTCAGGTGGGATATCCCATGCCGTTGGGAGGTGAAATCCTTCGAATGAGTCTGGCTTCCTCGAATTTGAATAACAGAACAGTCGTCAATCTCATGGTGAATGGTGTAGAGAGCGATGAGAGATACAGCGTCGAAAAGACTAAGAATCAACACGCGAATGTTAGCATGTTCGGCACGCCTCTCAAAGTGAACGCTGGTGACAGGATTAATTTCGTTATGAAAACCAATAATCCTGAAGCCACCACTTCCGTGGTGAGTCTACTGATCGAATTAGATTCTTTGAACAAACAGTGAACGCGTGGAAAATAATGAATTAAAAAAAATAATGTGTGATTATTAAAAACAAAAAAAACAACAAAAAAAAAAGTAATGAGATTTAGAAAGATGTTCAATCTCTCTAGATCACATTACTTTATTTATTTTTTTTTGTTTTTTGTTTTTAATAATTACTCATTACTTTTTATTTTTTTTTGTTTTTTATTTTTTTTTTCACACTCGTCTCTCATCGAATGATCGACATCTTATTTCCATCCGATTCGAATTGTAATTCTTTGTCTGACAGGACCAGGGTGAAGGCTTCGGTTTTTCTCGGCACGTTCCTATCGAATTGCATCTTGATCTGAATGTCTAACATGCTACTCTTGAGTCGTTCACTCTGTTTACTGACGTCGAATACGAACATGGGATACATCGACTTGTATTCGCCGGGAGACATGTTAGGGTTGCTCATCAATTCGTCTAGACCGTGATACTTCTTCCTAAAATCAGCGGCGTCGCCGTACAGTCTGCAGAAATCGTTCTTGTCGAACGACGCATTGTAATTGATTGCTGGATATCTTGTGGCGTTCAGAAACACTTGCATGTTCGAACAGCGATGCATTCTTTTCCTGAGACCCATCCCTATCGGTCTGAAACGCAACCACGATGAAACGCGGTCTCTCGGAAGCGGATTTCACCATCAATCTCCAATCGAAGTGATTCATGGAGGGAGGAATGCTAGCCGTGTCGCACTGTCTCATTCTAAATCCCACGGGTAATTTACTCTTGGATTCTATGATCTTGTAGAGACGCGCTTTCTCCACAATCGAAGGCTCCACGTGCGGAATGAACCATGATATCTTGTGTAGAGTTATCTTACCCGCATCGGTCGCAGTGAGTCTCACTATTGCGTCGTCGTTTCCTTTTCGAATCAACGTCAGATTGTGTTTGAATCCGTACATGATCTTGTTGTAATCGTCCGCAAATCCGAAGATGTGTTTCAAAGGTGTCCTGAACGAAAACGTTCCTTTAGGTCTAGACGTCTTGACGATGTAGTCGAATATCAAGGCGGCGCCGGCGTTAGCAGGGCCGACGGTGTCTTTCACCCACAACTGATTAAGTCCTCTGGATTTCGAAAAATCATCAGGATACGTCAAGAGTCCGAACATCGTGGTGGCCTGACCGGGATGAAACACAGATTCTATCTCTTGTCCGGATAGCATGTATTTTATGTTACTGAATAGATGCATGATGCCATTATTGGCTAGAGTAACCGTGTCGTCGTCGGCGTAGTCGCTCCCATCTTCCTTGGTGAGACGTCCCTGCACCACTATGTAACTCTCGCTAGGATGTACGAATAGATCTTGAGTTTCAACGTTGATTCTTATCTCTCCCGCATTGTTCAAACTCGTTCCGGTTACCGGTTCATATTCGTGAACCTCATATTCTTGAATACTTTCATCTTTCACTATGCTTTGTGCTATATCTAGTATATTTGTCATTTTAAAGGATTTTTAGTTTTTTGTTTATTCATTAACTTGCTTTCTTTATCTAAAAATAGTTTTTAATTATTTTTTTATTATTTTTTTTCTCTCTTATATATATGTGTCTAAACAAGAAAATGTTAAAGAGAGTAAATAAAAAAAAATTTGTCCTCTTCATCGAAACTTCGTCTTCTGTAATTGTTGTTTGTAAAACTTTCCGATGATCTCTTCTACATCCAAAGCTTCGATTTCGTAAGTCACCGGATCGGTGTGAAATATTTTGATGATCACGAAGATTTCCGAGGTCCATCGAGTCGAGGAGTATAACCCTTTTCGAAGTGCTTCTTATAAGCGTAAATTCTCACTCGATCGCCGACTGCAAATTTCGGCGTTCTAGACTTCTTCCTGATCTTAGATCTCTTGGGATATAGTTCGCGTAGACCCGTTTTTCGTTTCGAGGATCGCTTGCTTCCGCGGGAGTCATCTTGATCGATCTGTGTCGCGTGTTGTTGTAATCTTTGACCAGACCATTCAGAGCGTATATGTATTTCTTGGTCGAATTCGCCGTAAAGTATCTGTGCATCTTTTCCTTCATCGTTCGATTCCAACGTTCCACCACTCTGGCTTTCTCTTCGTTTTTGATCGAGTAGAGGTCTACCAATCGACGAACGTGCTTGTTGTAGAATTCCTTTCCCTTATCCACCCACAATTTACTCGGTTTTCGAGAAGACGAGTCGAACACGCTCTTCAGAGCCTCGGCGATGCAAGGTCCCGATTTATCCTTCAAAGCTCTGATCCAACCGTATTTGGAAAACACGTCGATGACGATCAATAGATATTTGACGCGCTCGTTCCACCTCGAAAACGATCTCATGTCGACCAAGTTGGCAGACCAAATATCATCCAGACCCTTCCCGAACACCCTTCTCTTTCGAAATTTACGCACTATGGGTTTGTGTAACTCCTCAGCCAATTCGCTCATCAATAATCGTTTCTTCTTCTTTTCAGATGCGCTTTTTTTTTTGAACGCCCCATCCGAATCGATGTTTCGCACTGATCAGATTGCCGACCAGCGAACGTTCCATCTTCTCTCTCCTGGTCGGATTCGATATGCCTCTCAATTTCCCCAACATGTTTTTATCGCAGACATCGTTGCGAGTCTTGGTGTCGGGATGTTCGACGTAGCACAGATCGTGATCATACGCAGCCACGTCCACCCTATTCACAGGTTTACTCCAAGATTTGGGTGTCAGATCGGCATTGAGTCTCTTGTTCAATTTCGTTCCGGGTCCTGTGAAACTGTGACCGGGCAGATGCATTTCAAAATGTAGATTGTTGATCATTTTATTCACGATGCCTTTACCTTTGCTCGTGTTCATTTTTTGACGAATCGCGTCTTGACAGAACCACACACGTCGCAAATTCCGCGAAGCATCCGTCTGTCATTTTTAGTTTGCACTTCTCGAGAATTACTCGTCTCGGTAACTCTCTTACACTTTACGCAATACATTTTTAAGAGTTATTTAAATTAATTTCGTTTTTTTATTTTAAATATAAATTTAATTTTTTTTTTTTAAATTTTGTTCTTATTATATATATTTTTTTTTCAATCGCTGCTCTTGAGTTCTATCATCTTACTGAATTCCTCCCTGGCCTCTTTCCTCCCCTTTTCCACGAGAGAATCCTTCATCTCTTCCTTGATGATCTGACGAGTCTTGATTCTCACGGCTTCTTTCATGGCATCGTATTTCGTTTTCTCACTCAATATCATGATGTATTCACCGTCCAATATCCTACCGTCTTTCAACGCCATAGAGATCATTTCGGATATCGTGTTTGATCTTGGAGTCGGCCAAGACGCGAATCTTGTCGTGTTTCCTCGCCTTCAGATATAATTTCCTACTCAAAAAGTTTCCGAGCGTGCTAAACAATCCAGCGGCGAGAGCCACTCCTTCTACGGTCAACACGATCGGAATGCCGACCGCGGTCGACAAAAATCCGATGCCGGCCGCGTGTAAACCCAGGGAAATCGTGATGAGTGTCGTGTCGATCGCGTTGACGAATGTCACGAAACGCGAATACTTCTTCTTGAGGGAATGACGAGAATCTCTCTCTCGAATTAGATACTCTTGGATTCTACTGATTTGATCGATGCGATACCTCTCTCCTCTTTCTTCTTGCGACAGTGCCGTCGGTGAAACGTCGATCGGCTTCTCGTCCTCGTCGTCCACTAACGTCGGATACAATTTATTTCTGGTTCTCATTTTTGTTTTTTTCTTTCTAATATTAGATAAAAAATTTATGTGTGTATTTATTTTCTATTCTTCCTTATTTATATCAACGAGAAAACTTAGACGTATGCTTCGTTGAACAATAATTTCAAGATGCATCCCTTATCTCGTAAAGTCAGACTTTTACGCGCCAATTTCTGTTCTTCCGAATCTGTGGGCTTGCTTCGTTTCTTAAGTAGAGTAATCTCTTCCAAAATGCAATCACTTCATTGATTTGAACGCGTTCGAACGCCGGTTCAAAATACTTGACGATCATATCTTCCCTTTCCATCCACAGACACGAATGATTCTCGTGATCGAAATCTAGGTGATCCCGACATCCGACGCATCGTTCTAACAAGAGACGACCTAGTTGTTCGTTCACGCAGAATGCGTAGGCTCTCATCAGCATTTTTAAAAGAAACCTCACTCTAATTTCCTGAGAATCGCTCATGATTTACGTTTTTATTATCTATTCGATTTGATATATTTATTTTTTAAATAACTATTTGTTTATATTTTTTTTCTCCCCTATATATATCAATCAAAAACGTGACAGCGGGTTCGCGAATTTCCAACACACCGACGACAACACTCTTCGTTCAAAACATTTCCATCAAGTGCTCATCGGGATCACCTCGCAATAACGTCTCACTTCGAGAAACGCTACAGTGAGTTTGCGGATTCAAACATCACCTCTTCACGTGAGTCGATTTCAGACCTAAAATCCACAAGCGAGTTTCCCCCATAGGATTCAGTGTTAAAATCGTGTACGGACGCGGATTGTTAGAATCGGCAAGATGATGAGTTCAAATTCTCAAAACGTTTTTTTGCTCGCAATTTAACACTCTCCATAGGGTTTCAGTGTTAAAATCGTGTACGGATGCAGATTGTTAGAATCGACAAGACGATGAGTTCGAACTCTCAAAACGTTTTTTTGCTCGCAATTTAACACTGAATCCTATGGGGAAAACTCATCCGCAGATTTCAATCAAAACGGTACATGTACGTGTACGTAAAACTACGCGCGTCTAGGATACAATTCAGTGTTAAAAAAATTCGAGCTCACCCTAAAAAACCGTTAAAATCTTGTACACGTACACGATTTTAACACTAAATCCTATGGAGATGTACATGTACACGTACACGTACATGTACAGGTGAGCTCGTATTCTCAATTATCACCTACTCACATGATAGGCTCTTCTACACTACTGGAGTATACTCCAGGACAAACGAACATGGTCGAGTAGACGAAAACTATTGCATAGATAAATAGAAGCAGAGGATTCTGAAAAAATTCGAAATAGTACAACTTGTCGGACTGTTTGTGGTAATTCTCCGTATCGGGAAATTACTTTTGCCCAAAGGAACATACCCTCCGAACATACTCCTGTCCTATTGTAAACCTTTGGGTGACATAGCAACCACGTGCTACCAAGAAACCAAGATGACAGCCTCCAGTATACAAAATGGCCGTCGGAAACATGTATCACCCTAACAACACACGCTGCGCATGCGCACTAGGACCACGTATCACTATGGGGATAGGTCACAAGATGGCCGCTTACGCGGGCTACCATGACAACTCAACATGGCGCCACTGGGTCACGTGACATGACGTCACTTCCGGGTTTCGGGCCGGGGTCTTGCTGAATTTGGCCGGTTACCTCATCTCCTACTACTACCACGGTTGGTGTGCAAAGCTAAAATTTATGTCATAGGCATTTTATATATAGTAGAAGAGGTAAACGTGGTATAAATTACGCGAATATGTGTCTGATTCGTTTGGTTAATGAATAAACAGGCATAAAAATCATCATGAAGGAAAGTAACTGAAGCTGAAGTTTTCAACACATTCTAAAAATTACTTTTTCAATCCCAATAACGATAGATTTCTCGTTTAGGGGATGGGGCTAGGGGGCGTAAGTCCCATTCCTACAATCATTCATGGATCTGTGGGTGCGCAAACGCCCCCCCCCCCCCCCAAGCTTATATTTCATCTAAATCTGGAAGAATGCGGCTGGATTCTTGCGAAAATGGTTGCGAGAATCCATACCTACTTTGAGTGTCCCAGGATCCAATGAGGTCAATGTGGTTAAACCACTGTTCCATACTGATAACACATGTTAACCGTTTTCCCAATATTCTTTTTAATTTTTAAAACGTAAATTGAATTTGATGTTTTCAAAAAATAAACAATATTTAACAATAAAACCTTACAAATAGGGGTGTCATTGCTCATAGAGCCGGTTCCATTGGCAGCTATATTTGTACAGTTTTATTGACAAAGTGCCAGGATATTTCAGGCCATGTTAGCCCTGTATTGGTTAATTTGCCGCTGCTATGTTAGGTAAAGGGTTAAATTGACTCAATTCTTTTCACGCGAATCCTAGAAGAGATGTAGCGAGAATCTACATGGATTCTTGCTGGTTTTGTTGCGCGAATCCTTGCGTGAATCGATTCTCGGATTCCCGGCGAAATGTAAGCCCCCCCCCCCCCCCCCCCCCCCCTATTTGTTGTAACTCCGTTTTTTATCCACGATGATACATGCGCATCGATTACCGGAGGTAAGTGGATGTCTTACCTCATAAGTACATCTACAGCTCATGTGACGAAGCCACTGGGGAGTCACTACAATCTTTCATTAATTTTCCCAAGGATACCTCCAGACTCAACAGATAATCGTGGAACACCCGCTCTTGTGGTCGCTCCCAACTCGACACCACTGCACTGGGGGATTGTTCACTTCATTACTCATTGTAATGAGCCCCCCCCCCCTCCCCCGCCCTCAGAATCAAGCCTGAAAATGAGGTCCAGAGGGTGAATTTGCTGCTGCTGTGTGTCAATTTATCCTCTGGGCACATCTTGCTGTTTATACTTCAGCCCTTGATTCAGATTGAGGTTCACAGAGGGTAAATTTAGTGATGCTACCCTGCTGTGGTAGAATCACCAAATTCACGCTCTGAGGTACTCATTCTGCAGATGACAGTCTGCTTATTTTCAGGCTTGCTCAGAATCCTTGATTCCTCACTGGAAATTGGCAAATGTAATCTAACCAGCCATAAGAAAATATATAAAAATATAGGAGCATATAATTGAAATCGTATTTTTCCTTCTTTCTATTTATTTTTTTTAAAACTTTTTTTTCTAAACTTCTTTTTTACTTTGACTTTTCCTTGTAGGTTTCCGTTTTTATGAAGTTGACACTGTTCCTCTGCACACTCCAGCATGTTGGACAGGCAAGCGGAAGATCACAGTTGTACGTCTTCAGATTCATCATATGTTCGTATCTATTTGGGCAATGAACTGTTGGTTCGGAAACAATTGGTTGCGAGAATGTGATATGTTCACCATATAAAGTTGTGTCGCTTGTCTTAACACTCAGGGTTTCATTCGCTCTGCTGCTACAGGGATTGGGGAACATCTTATCGGCGCAAAGTCGTCTCGGTCTCTTAAACGCCTTTCTGTTGATTGCCTTGCAAGCAACTCCAGATAGCTGCATCGCTTCTAACTCCTTTTCCGAAACGTTTCCCGGATAATAACGTTTGTTGTATTGTGGCTGGCTGCGGATTTGGTCTCTCATGGCTTTTTAATCGCCTAAATGTGTTTCGAATTAACCTGCAAAAAAAAAGAAAATTTCAAGTATCAGAGGGTCAAGGAGTTGAGGGTGTCAAGACAAAATTTCTTTGCTTTTGTATTCTTGGATTAATATTGACTGTATTTTCAGTTCTCGTATTTGTGAGTTATCAACTTGGAAAAGTAGCAAATATTGGGAACTTGGAAGTTTAGTAATGTCTCTGTGGAGTATGAATAAACGGCTCTGAGGAAAGCGAGAGGGCATGATCTTTCAGGTATCCCGTTTAGTAGCTTAGGTCTGGCCTAACCGGTTTCGTTCAGTTTGAACTGCGTTGGAGGCAAGAACTCTGCTGATTGGTGGTCTCTTTATATACCTTTCTTCAGGACTGAATTGGCGGCCACAGTTTTGGCGGCCACTTATTGTTTCACAGCCGCAGTGAGTTGGGTACTTTGGCGGCCACAGGAGTCTGTGGCCGCCAAGTCTTTCTGGAACGTTTTCCGGCGGCCATAATGAGTCTCTCCCCGAAGAACAGCAAGATCATGTTACAGGTGGGATTAATGAGTGTCGGACTATCATTTTTCATAATGAGTTCAAATTGCTGACATTTACTGGCTTTTATCAAATCTGATGTATTTCTACCTATAATGTCGAACAACTGGGCTCTAGTAGTTGAATAGGCCGGGCAATCCACGATAAAGTGAATCTCACTTTCTACTTCGCCGGCAGCTGCACGAACACCAGAAGCCTTGCAGAGCCTACGATCTAGTGAAATAGGGGGTTGAAAATGTCTGCCTCTCTCAATACTCAAATTATGACTACTTATTCTCAGTCTGGTAAACATAACGTTATATATGAACGATCTATTTCACTTTAAAGCGGTGATGTCTTCCGTAAAACCATATGCTCTTTGTAACGTTAACCAGAGTTGCCAATTGTATAAGTCACCCAATGCATGTCTGTATCAGAAAACAAATCTATTTTGCCAAGACGTCTTTAAAATGTTTACATTCTGTCAAATAAACTAGAATGAAGGGGCGGGGGTGGTTATCTTCAAAAATATATTCATATTAGCCGAAGTGTTAGATTTCGAAGAGAGCACGTAGTGCTGAAATAGATTGTTTTCAGACTGTATTATATACTTGGAATAAACCGGGGGTAGGCAGTTTCTCATGTCCCAGAGAACTCGCAGGCCGCGTTGGGCTTTACTCGGAGATCTGCAAAGGTTCACAAAGTCACGAGTAGTATATAAGGTATGAATCGTCCCCTATTACCCGGACTTTTGGAGGAGCAGCTACTGTTAAATTCCCATAGGAACCGGACCTTTGGGGAGCAATTTTTTCTTGTGCAAAACTTCGGCTACATCCAGCTAGATCCGGCAAGCAGTACACGTACTGCATGTATAATATGCTATGGTATATATGGTGATGCAGGTAAACACAGTGCTATGGGTATATACAATGGGTATGTGATGGAAAATGGATGGGGAAGTTGGGTTGTCTTGAAAGTTTTCCCCGCGAAACATTTGATGTTGCTATTGACGTCTTGACGTCACGATGCGCACGCGACGTCATACGGACACTGACTACTGTTGTTGTCCACTATACAATCTAACATAACGTTTTTCAGGTCAGGGGGTGTCGGAACTCTCGTAAGGGGGGGGGGGGGGATCTGGTAGTAGTGGTATATATCCATGTTGGTATACTATTAGCACTTGGGCCTTCATATTATCCTATGTCTGCTATAGCTAGGTCAAGCAGTATTGTGGGATGGGGGTCATGCATGGTCGCCCAGCGCAATATTGCGAGATAGGCCTTGGTGGTTTTGATTGGAAGTATAGGCTGAATGGTCTGTTTGGTCTATTACCCACTTAGCACCTACCAAATCTTTTGTATTATCTTATGACTGGTATTGGTATTTCGTAATGCTAGGTCAGGCAGTATTATAATCGTTTGTTTAGAACGGGAGCATATGATGCACGGTATATACCCATGTAGGTCCCCTATTAGTCCTCGGTATTATTAACCAATGCTTTGTATTATTCTATGGCAAGTCAAGTGGTATTGTGGGTGGAGATGGTGGGGGTATATTCCCCTGTAGGTCCCATCATAACCGTTGGTAGTATTAACCTACCGAATGGCATTATGCTTTGTATCATCCTGTTACGGGCAAGGTGGTACGTAATGCCAGTAGTTCCTACCCTATTGCGAGTACACATGTCCTTGTTTCATTTAACCAGATCACCCAATCAGTTCACTTTACGGAAGCTGATTAACCAATCAGTTTGTATCATTTCCCGTAATTTATGCATATCCATACGAAGTTATCTCCCTTGTGTATAACAAAAGCCTGTTTCATTCCCAAACCCAAGAATTTACCGAGTAGTTACTGATAAATCATTGCTCGAACGACTCGAATCCCATCGAGCAAATGAGCAATACAGCAATTGCTCGTTCGGTATATATACCTATGGCCTGGTATTTTATTATTTGAGGATACCTTTCGAAGATACCTTTTATAGGATACTTATCTGAGGATTCTATTACCTGTTTGGCACAGCCTTTTTGGCCACCCCAAGACATACCTATTCCAAAACACAAGGGAGATAACTTTGTATGAATATGTATAAATTACAATCTGATTGGTTAATCAGCTTCCGTAAAGTGAACTGATTGGATTTTCTGGATAAATGAACAAAGAATAAATAAATGGAAAATAATAAGTGTACTCTGAATAGGGAAGGAACTACTGGCATTAAGTACACCTTACCAGTAACAGGATGATACAAAGCATTCGGTAGGTTAATATTATCAACGGTTATGACTGGGCCTACGGGGGAATATACGAAACATACTTTGCTGTCATTCTGTGCTACCATGCATTAACCCCACCCCACAATAGCGCTTGATATTATGATGCATCTGGTGGATTAGTAGTACCGAGGGCTAAACAGAGACCTACAGGGGTATGTACGTCCTATGTTATACTACCATTCTAAACTACAAATCATTACCCCTGCCCCCATAGTATTACTAGACCTACCATAACGTACTACTTATACCAGCCATATAATAAAACAAATCAATCGGTTGGTTAATAGCCCCAAGCACTAACGTGGGGGCCTACATGGGTATATAGCGCCCATACTATACTACCGTTCTAAATTACCAGGCATTATCCCTACCCCACAATACCGCTATACCTACCATCACACAGTACCTATACCAGTCATGGGATAAAATGAAGCATTAGGTGGATTAATAGTACTAAGGGGTAACATGGGACCTGTGGGGGTGCAAAGCGTACATCCTGTACTGCCACACTAGGGGACCATGCATTACACCCACCCCACAATAACGTCTGGCCCCGCATTACATACTATCTATACAAGTCACGGGATGACATAAAGCATTATGTCGTTTAGTAGTACCATGGCTTTCGGGATGCCCACAGCGGTATATATCGCCCATACTATACTGCCGTTCTATACTACCAGGCATTATCCCTCCACATCCCCATCCACAATACCATTTGACCTGCCGTAACGTACTACCTATACCAGTCATAGAATAATACAACGCAATCGGTTCATGAGCGCTAGCTGTAATTGTTAAATAGCAAAGAGCTGTGCCGAGTTGGTCAAGCTCATTGTGCAGAGAAATCGGTTTTAGAACGGTTTAGTGAGAAAGGGCTGGAGGTTGTTGATAGTATTAGATTGTGAGAACCCCATAGGTAAATTTTGAATTGTTATTTACTTGGTAGGTGGAAACCAAGTTTATTCCAAGAGGGCAGAATCACGACAGTAAAACAAGCGTGCGAAGACTCCGACGAGGGCGTACAGTAGCAGAACTTTAACTAGTTGGGTACTAGAAGTCACTATCGAGGTTTTTTAAAAAAAATGAGGGTACCTGAAGAAAAGCTAATATTTTCTTGCTCATTTTTCATATTCACTCAAACGTAAATAATATTTCGTTGATATAAATTTGTTTTATCACAAATTATTGAAGAGTGCCTATGGACAAATTCAGACCACCAAAAAAACTGTAGCCCTGAACCCTTTAAGCAAGCTAAGTCCAGCTGACGGTGGGTTTAACCCTGTGAGAGAAGCGTCGGTGAAAAATGTTATTGAACTCTCACGTTTTGACTGAATCCAAACCGAATGAAGTGAAGACACCGACGACGGAGACCGAAGTCAAGGATGTCTGCGTGATAAGGTGGAAACGGTTTGTTGTGACGAACTACCCAGCCCACACGATATCAAAATTTATTATTTTAAATATTATTTTTTTTCAAATTTCTCAAGAAATAATAACAAAACCATATCATGTGACCCTTCATTGGAAGGTTAGCCCTTAGCCTAACGAATCAGATTCATCCGCCCGCGTGATCTGTAAAATCAGTAGTTGATAAAATATTATTTGTCAACTTTATTTTTAAAAAAACATATCATGTTAACCCTCACTGGGACGAGCTTAACAAAAAATATTTAAAATAATAAATTTGGAGATCGTCTGAGATAGGTAAAGGGTTCACAAAAGGTAACGACCTTATCCTTTAAGGGCTATAGACAAAAATCAGGAGTATCATTCAAAGTTTATTATTTAACTAATTCATTTTTTTTTTCTCATTTTTTGCCTGTGAACCAGGGGTGGGGAGGGGGGGTGGCACCAGAAATTTGTAAGACGTGACGTGGGGGTGGGTGGGTCTCTTGAGTGCGCCAAAAATGCGCATTTCCAACTTGTGCAATTTTTTTAATTTTTTAAAAATATATCAATATATCAGCTAATATATACCATCATTTGTGTTTCATACCTTAAAGGTGATGTTGTACATCACACTCTTAACATAAATACAACATCAGGAGGCTTCATATGTGAGAATATTGGGCTTAATCTGGGAAAATGTCACACGTTAGTAGGGGCTGGGTGTCTTGTTCGAAATGTAGAAAATGTGCAGACAATATTTTTAGAAAATTCTCTCTGATGCACTAAATTCAACCCAAGTCATTTATTTATTAATAGAATTTGTATGGATAGGAGAGGAAAGTAGCAAACACCTGAGAATACTGACAGAACAATTCAAATGAAAATTTGTCCTCGTATATGTACACCTGCTCTGGCCAAGCCTGATAATGAACAGCTTGTCATTTGTAGATTGGGGCCCACATAGCTTACGACTTCTCAGACGTCGTGTACTAAGGCGTACTGCACGTCGATGGTGCGCATGTCTTCAGCCAATCTAACCCTGCCTGTGCCGCAGTGCGGAGTTACGATGTTGGGGAGCTGGCAGCTGCTCGTCGTTGCTCGGTGGTTCTCTCCGGGTACTCCGGTTTCCTCCACCCGTAAAACTGTCACGGTCATGATTAGCCATTCGTGCATAAGTATGTGACCTTAGACACCAATAAATAACTAAAGAAATAAATAACAAAACGTCGTATGAACAAGAAACTCAATTTCGCTAACACTTGACCTTACACTAATAAAGACGATGCTTGCTTTGACTGTGTGTGTGGGCTCGACGTTGCTGAAGTTAGGTGATCTGACGAGAGCCGGTTACCGCAACGCCACCGCGCCCCCGACGTTTTGTTTCAGAGTATGGAGAAGAAAGGAACTTGGAATACACACGCCTTGTTCTGAGAGAAGCAATGCATTTAATTTTAGAACTAGTCGCCATTTTGAATTTATTTTGTTGGTGTCTTTGTACTGAAGTGGCACCGGCCTGTTTTTCTGTTAACCCTTTACCTAACATGAAAAGCAGACGACACTTGCAAACAAAATTCTTGAAAAACTAATTATTTTTCACTTTTTATCTCAAAACCATAGGTTATGACCCCTCTTTGGAACGAGCTCGACGAACTCGTTCCAAAGAGGGGTCATAAACTATGTTTTTGAGACCAAAAAAAATGAAAAAACTAATGAAAAAGATTTAATGCATGTTTTATTCGACTATTTGATGTTTTTGAAGAAAAATCTTGCCTCACGTTTTCAGAGTTCCAGATAAGGTTTCGGTTTTTATCATTTAGCCTACCATCAAAACCAGCCTACGTTATTTGGGAAACTCAACATTCAGATTTTTCTATTTTTGCATAAAAACGTAGCCTATGAAAATTTTTAATTATTCAAGAATTTGTTTTTGAAAGTGTCGTCTGCTGTTGGTGTTGAGTGAAGGACCAAAAAGTATTTACCACAAGGGGTATTTCGCTTTACTCTGTGGCGGGGTGAGGTCAACTACCTAGCCAAAAAATCTCGTCACAGACGAGGGCTGGGCGGTTTTTCGGTGTTCCACTTCGGTTCCGGTTTTTGCGGCAAACCGGAAATCCGAACATCAAGACCAGCAAAAACCGACCGAACGGTTTCACTGTTTTTATGCATAAAGCGATTAAACTATCTAACTGGGAGGGAACTGGACTAGCGACCATCATGGAATCTAGTCACTTGGTCTGTCTGACAAAAAAGCAAATATGTCGTGTCCTCAGTGTCACATTTTCTCCCTCAAGGGAGAAAATGTGACAATGAGAACACAACGTAGTTTAGATGAACCTTATTCATTTGTTACCCAGGTTTATGTTTTTCTGGCCGAATAAGCTCAGCAACTGATCCTCCAGAAGCCAAAGGGAAGTTAGACTGGACCCAATACAGACGGGGCATTTATGGTGAGTGGTGTCGAACAAACTATTGCGGATTTTTTCCAAGTTAAGGAGACCATTGTGTTATTTACTATGTGTTCGGGGGCGCGGTGGCGTCGCGGTAACCGGTTGTCGTCAGACCACCGGTGTTTAGCAACGTCGAGCGCGGTTAGTAGTTGGATGGGTGACCATTTCAGCGCCTGATTCGCGCTCCCACATTGTGTCCTTGGGCACGGCACTTAACCCCGATTGCCTACATGGGGGCACGATGACGATGTGTACTAAGGCGTACTGTACGCTGATGGTGCGCATGTCTTCAACCAATCTAACCCTGCCTGTTCTGCGGTGCAGAGTTTAAAGTTACGACGCTGGAGAGCCGACAGCTACTCGTTGTTGCTCGGTGGTTCTCTACGGGTACTCCGGCTTCCTCCACCCGAAAAACTGTCACCGACATGATATGACCCTGGCTGTTGAAGTGTCGTTAAAATCCCAATAAAAATATAGTACTGTCTCTTCTTAACACACCGAAAAACCGAATCGAAACCGAGGTGTTTTCCTAAAACCGAACCGAAACCGAATCTGAAAAATCAAAACCTCCCAGCTCTATCACAGACGGATTGGTCGAAAAATAATATTTGATTATATACATCTTTTTTATTACAGAGCTACCATTGACACGGGCATGATTTCGATCACCATATCTTTCCTGCGGTATCAGAAGTAGCGTGATACTGTTGATACTGGCAAAACGCATACAGTGCGATCAGGGCCATGTTAGAGGGACTTGAATGGGTGGGGGTGGGGGTGATCAGTTAGATTTCTAACTGGGGCGGGAGCACAGGCCTGTCGTGCTGGGACCACAATCCCCTTGGACAGGACGTATCCTCCCCTCAATGGTGTGGGTACCCTCCCCGGCGAAATTGTTTTTATTTTGGAACCCGTGAGATTGATTCTGAGGCCTTCCTCTGGCTGAAATCTCGTCACTTTATCCACAAGAAAAATTCATATTCTCAGGCAGGTCCATCAGTTTTCCTTTACACTGACAAGGCTGCACAAGGAATAAAGACTGGCAGCTATTTAGCCAATACCCACTCCTTCCAACTGACTACTCCAGGTCGGAAAAACGGAACGATGAATTTGAAAAACCGGACCGGTTACAGATTCGTGTCGGAATTTCGGAAGATTTTGTCAGTTGATTGGGAAAGTCGGACAATTTCATCGAAAACTGGAAACTCACTTTGGCTCTGACCGAAAAAAGAATGAGCAAATTAAATAGATGTTATTGAATTTCCAACTTTTGGAATTTACATCACCGAATTTCCATCTTTTGAAATTTTAGGTGATAATTGAGGGTGAGACTCCTCCACATTCCCACCTCCCACCCCAGCTACGTCCATGAGTGTGATACTGCAAAATCGAAAACGAGGCTGAGTTAGAATTATGTCGTCGTCTTCCACCTAACGTTATAAAATGTTCTCTAAATCTACAGACCATCAATTAATTAAGATTTTTTATGTCTCCGTCATTGTTCAAATGCATTAAATCATTTTTCTACGAATGTGGTCGAACCAATATCAGATTTGTGCCTAATACACCGAGATCTACGATGATGTAAAACGAGTCCACCCAGTCCAGACTGTAGATAAAGAATATGCCCTGGCAACAACTATAACAAAACGTTGTCGCCTGTTTTCTTCCAAAATCCATGAATTTGACAGATTCTGAAATGAAGACGTCAATTTTCACCACAATTCATGAATTTGACAGATTCTGAAATGAAGACGTCAATTTTCACTTCTCGTAGTGGGCATGTAATTTAATTATTACAAGAGGGTAGGAATGAAATAAAAAATTCATCAGTGCAGCAAAGTGTTCTGGTGCACTGTATCGCATCTCGAGGATCAACACCAAGCAGCATCACACTCGTCGGCGACTCGTGCGACGCTGCTTGATTCAACTCGATACGATATAACGTTATGATCTCTATTCATCAATAGCAACACAGTGGTGGCATCCCGGTGGGGGTCTAGGATATTTCCCGACAAGCCCAGAAGAAAGGAGGCAGTTTCCGCAATGTGCGTAGGGGCTGGGTTATCCCCGATTGGAGGAGACTGTAGCCACCTCACCCCCTGGCACCACCACTGTCGGTGCAGGAACATCAGATGGTGAATGGGGAGTTGCAAGTTGGCAACAATGGTTACTCTTCGAATTTGCATGCTATTGTTCTACCCTCCAGTGACGCTCGAAATCTTTTTGAGTGTCCAGACATTTCTTTGTCCTGCATGACACACCACTAATCAACCGTTCATTGTTAGCCTGTATCAACCAGGTCCACTCGTTTTGTAACGCTGTATCTCAGTCAAGATTAACAGGTTACAAGATTATGATGTCATCGGACTCAGGAGTGAACATTGTCCACGGGATGATTTTGAAAGAAGAGGGAGGGGGTCTGACCTTTAGGTGTGACTTTTTGTGCGTGGGCTTGTGTGACCAGGTTAAAACCGAGAAAAATATTCAGGACGGGAAATCTAAAAATCGTCCACATTGATCAACGTTTGAGTGGAATGTTTAAAACAACAGTGTTCTGTCGCTGCTGCTTCAGTAGCAACTGCAGTACATATCTGTTTTAAACGTTCTACTCATAAGTGTAAGGCAAGGCAAAGCTAAGGGGGTATGACGAGTCACAGCAAGTAAACGTAGCACCACAGTCTATATCGTCCCACTAGTTCACCAAGGTGCCATCTGCAATGCTAACAAATTGCAGATGGCGCTCTAATGCACTCAATGGACGACATATTCGAAATTCAAACCGGACATTTTGCTTACTTCCGCCTGTCACTGCCACGCAGGGGCCATATATCGAGAATATTTTTTCATTACATTTTGGTAACAATTTTATTGTATTACTTACAAAAAATATTGACGTCTTTTGAAGAAAGGCGGATGCGGTAAAAAGACCACTCCACTCCACCCCACCTTCACCCCCGACTCCATGGTGCTTGAGTGATCGCGCAACACAATATATTGACCAATACGACATTCAAACGACATTATTACCACTTTAGCGTGCGTTCTCTGGTATACTAACACAGTTTTACCTTTACGGTAAAAGTGCATAATGCACAGCCTCTAACCGGAAGTTGTATGTTAACGTGGTTAACAGCCCGCTTCCGGCTAAATGTCAGTTTCGTTAATAGCCCGGCTCCGGTTACAGTTTACGTAATCCGTCACACCAAATGCGCCACTGGGTCCGAGATGATGAAATGCGCTTAACTGCAATGAATGTTAAGAAAACACGTGAAATTTGTGTGATTTCCCCATTACTTCGGTGACGAAGCATTCGAATTGTCAAGGTGAGTTTAATTAATTAATTACGGTAGGTTTTTGTTAGTAGATTTTGGGAGAAGGCCAATTTTTCGTGTCATATTTTGGTGGCAAACAAAAATACTTATCATGTGATTGGCCACGTGACGTTTTGTTTATCTAGAAACAGACGACACATGTGTTTTGTTAAATGCCATTGTGAAAACTCGGGATGTCACAATCAAGTGAACTTGATGAAGAATCTTTGGATTTTACCATTTTAGAAGTGGTAATAATAGTAACAACAAGATTTTGTTGGGCGTCCCTGTTTATTAACGGCCCTCCAGGAATGATGTCAGGGCAAAGCCAGCCTAAATATAGGGGCAAGGGGCCTCATATTTAATAATATTGTAAGTTCAAAATATATTCCGCATCAAGGCGAAAAACCTACGTGAATTTCACTTCTCTGTGAAGCTGGACATGGAAAAAACACACGTGGTGCATATCCAGCTTCACACTCAGGGACCCAGGGGAGAAACGGTATGTTAGATAAGGTCTAATCTCATTTAATTTATACAGTAGTCGCGAGTCTTACGAGACGTAATCGGTTGGTGGCAGGATATCGTCACGGCCAATTAGCGGGGGAGGAATTCGTCACATACAGGTGAATTGTGCACTTGGTGATACCTTCTTGAAATTTGGCACACTGTTAGTGTAGGCTATGAGGTTCTCAAAAACGATCGGCTACAAGTTGACACCGACCGGTGGCGACCAGTAGCGGCACAATCCAAAATGGCCGCCAGCGGCTGAAGGGAACCTCCTTTTCGACGGTCTACCGACTATACATCCGATTGTAAGGGCGCGAAAGTGAACTCTGATCCACGCACGTGTTGGAAACAGACGTGGGAGATGATGTAGAATAAAACGAGATTCTCTATACGGACGCATCAATTTCTTGGAACTTGAAAAGAGCGTTGTTTCTCCGGGATCAGCGTCATTCAGGCAAACCTGAATGACGCTGATCCCGGAGAAACAACGCTCTTTATGAAGCAGTCTCTTTGCCATACAATCTCTTGTTTGGCGTAATTCCGCAAGCAATTCTGATTTGTCTGTCGAAATTAATTCGAGAACGCGATTGTTCACAAAAATCATTCACAGAATGAGTGAGAATCCTCTTCGTGTACGGACTAGTACTGACTGGGAACGTTGTTGCTTTTGCCAGCAAGACAGTTCCAAGAAATTGATGCGTCCGTATAGAGAATCTCGTTTTCATGACGCCTATAAAGCTATTGAGGAAGACATAACGCGCTTCCTAGATAATGGCGTTGAGCTTCCATATAATTTGACCATTGATTGTTTGATGAGAGAGAGTGATGAGTGTATGTCGATGTCACTGTTGACGAATAAGGCAATATATCATAAGACATGCCGTGACAGTATTCGGACTCACATCGTACAGCGCGTGCTACACAAGCGAGAGCGAAATGAGGCAGTGGCATCCTGCTCCACGCTGAGTCCTAAAAGAACACGGACAAGTTTTGAATCTGGCTGTGACAGGAAACTGCCCCAGTGTGTTTATTGTCACAAACGCGAAGGTGACAGCAGTGAGCCTATTTGCAGATCAATGTCTGATAACAATAAACTCAAAATTATGGCAAAGGAAGCCGAGAACTGGGTTGTTTTTTCTCGGGTCAATGCAGCATTTGATTCCGCTGCTAGTGATCTTTACTATCACAAAACCTGTTATTGTAAGCTTGCCAATGAAGCACGAGCGGCTAAATCTAAAAAGTCGAAGAACGCCGAACATTCCGCGTCAGGCCTGCCCTATGACCCTCTCGTTATGGCAGAGCTCATAACATTTGTTGAACACAACGATTCCGCGATGAAGCTTGTCGATCTCAAGAATCTGTACAGTCGGAGGTTGAAGCAAGTCGGTTCTGATTGGCTTAGTGAAGAAATACATTCCACTCGATTCAAAGAACATTTGTTGCAGAAATTGGGCGATGGCTGGGACGCCTTCACACAGGGTAGAGATGTGTTTATTTCAAGTAGGTTTCGAGTTGGCTCCTTGTTGTCCGAATCTTTAACTCGTATAGTGTCTGAGGAAGAGGCAAAAAAGATAGTTGATGTGGGTCTTCTTCTGCGTAAACACATACTCATATCTCAAGCTCCTTTCACGGGATCATTTTCATCTTATTGCTTGAGCGAGCCTGTACCCAACTCACTCCTGACTCTTCTTAGAGTTCTACTTGAGGGCACATGTAGTATACAGAACTTAGGCGATGATGAGACTGTTAATGCCAAGACTCGAGTGGCTTGTACTATTTCACAGATGTTGATCAGCAATTCAGCGAAACGCTCCGAACATGCACAAAATGTTCACCAGAGACGTGACAGAGAAACTCCAATGCCTCTTTATGTGGGTTTGAAGTTGCATGCCCATGATCGTATGAAAAATCTTATCAGAGATTTTCATCAAATGGGACTCTCTGTCTCTTATGATCGCGTAATGGATGTTCGCAGGAGTTTCGCGAGAGCTGTTTCACTGCGGTTCAAGAACGAAGGTGTTGTAGTCCCAGCTAACTGCAAACGTAATGTTTTCTCGATAGGAACCACTGATAACATTGATGTATCTGGTAGATCTGATATGCATGGTACGTCCATCACACTCATTGGTCAACTGAGCAGGGACAATGTGGGTACTGATCCCCCACCACTGAGTTTAGATGTTCCAGAAGACACACAAATTGAACTCCCAGACGACTATGCATTTGTTCCTTTCGTTGAAGACTTTGGTGGGGACATCAGGCTTGAATCTCCAGATGAATGTAATGTACGGCCCAATGAATATGCAGATTTGAACGTGGGAGAGAATGACTGGTTGTCTCATGTGTCACAGATCAGCAATAAAGGGAAGGTTGATGGCAGCTGGCAGCTTGATGAAGTCCCTGTGACCTTTTCAGGCTTCTTTTCAAAACATGAAGATCAAGACAATGTCAAACCTCGTGCAGTTATTGGGGTATTCCCTGTTTTCAGTGAGCAGAAAGCGGACTCACTCAGTATGCAGAAGCATGCTATGTATGTGGTCAGGGAAGCTACTGCTTTCGTAAACCCCGGCCAGATACCTGTCATTGAAGGTGACTGTCCGTTGTATGCCAGGCAGAAAAAATGTCAATGGCTGTTCCCAGAGGAGATAGGTGAGGATCGAATGGTGTGTATGATTGGATTCCTGCATCTTGAAATGTGCACCCAAGAAGCTGGTGGTAAGCTTATGGGTGGTTCTGGTTGGGAGCGAATGTTTCACCTCGCAAAGATATTCACACCCGGTGTAGCATCATCCCTACTTGGTGGGAAACATGTCAAGAGGACGCGACAGGCATATCTTCTCACTCTAGCTTGGCTTGAGATCCTCAGAAAGAATGCTTATGAGATTTACTGTCAGCAGACTGGGCCCCATGAGTCATTTGAAATGTGGGAACAGAGGATTCTTTCACAATCTCCAACTGCGCGCTATTGGGGTGAAATCGTTCGGAACTTTCTCTTGACAAGCTGTCAATTCGTTCGGAACCAACGAATCGGTAACTGGCCTGGTACACTGTGTTCTATCGATGAGTTGTGCAGTTACTTTTTTGCCCTAGGACATACAAATTATTGTCGGTGGGTCCCCGTATTTCTGAGAGACATGTCTCAGCTACCCAGGCGGCATCCTTCAATCCACAACAAATTCATGGAAGGCCATTTTGTGGTCCAGCGTAGTGAGAGGAAGTTCAGTATGATGGGTTTAGATCAGAGCCAAGAACATAGTATCCAACTACTCAAAGAAGACAGTGGTCCAAAAGGTCTCTATGGCCAGGCTGAAGAGAAAGTCGTTATTGAGCTTTCAAGGTCAGAAGTTCTGCGTGTTATAGATGAGTATGAATATGCAAGTTTCCACACAACATCATCAGATAACACGGAACACCCGGAAAGTTCGGTATCAGAGCAGAAAAAATTTCTGAATCAATTGAAATCTCTCCTCGATCTGGTGAATCAGGGACTCATTATCAACCCTTATGATGAAACTAGTGGTCAGCTGGTGACATTAGATACTGGTGAATATATGGACCCCGAAGTTAGTAAGAGTTTACGGTCATTACCCGAAAGGGGCAAGCATTTAAATTCCACTTTCTTGAAGGAAAGGCTTGTGGAATGCACCGTACCCCTGAATGATGTTATTCCCAAGGCAAATATATATACCTTCCTTAACCCACCCCCAGCCAACCTGGACAAAGGCCGAGACAAACTCATGTCAAGTAAAGCAACTGCCGCAATAGTTACCCAGATGTTCGTTTCACTGCAAGCCCGGCCTGATTCAAACATGGATGAGTTTTTCATGCACGAGAATGCACGTGATCCGCCAGCATTATCCGATAGAGGTAAGCTACGGAGTGGGACAAAATCTCAAATTCTCAATTGTTTACCAGCTATTCCTGCACAAGGGAAGAATTCAGCAGCTAGACAAGCTTCAGTTGTCATCTTGGATATGCCTGCTGTAGTCCATGTAATCAAACCACAGAAAGCGGATCTGTTTGGAGAATATGCTCGATTGCAATTATTGCCATACATCGAATCTCTGATTAACACGAACACCACAAGGGTTGATGCGATCTATGACTGTTACCCCGAAGGCAGTTTGAAGAATCAGACGCGAGCAAAACGCCTCGGTGAGACAGCAGTTAGGTTGATACGGGTGTCCGAGAACGTCCCTTTACCTAAAGGGAAGAATTGGCAGGCATTCTTGAAAGTTAGTGAGAATAAAGACGAATTTTTCAAGTTCCTGTCTGCTGAACTGCTGAAATTAACATCAACATCCGAGTACCAGTTGTTAACGACATCAGGAGAATATGTACTATGCAATAAGGATGTTAGCTTATGTGACATATCTCCATCGAACCACGAGGAAGCAGACACGCGCATGATGCTTCATCTCAACCATGCAGTCTCACAAGGTCACAAAATAGCTTTTCTTCGCACGGTTGATTCTGATGTCGTCATTCTGTCTTTGCACCATTTCGCAACATTCCGTGACCTTGGACTCAGTGAGCTGTGGATTGGGTTTGGAATTGGAAAGGCATATAAAGATATGCCAATTCATGAGATAGCTTCACAACTTGGACCTGATTACTGTAAGGCCCTGACTTTCTTCCACGCCTTCACAGGTTGTGATGTAACATCCAGCATGCTCGGCATTGGGAAGAAGACAGGATGGAATGCATGGATGAATTTTCCCGCATCAACTGAAATGATGATAGAATTGACTGAGAATCCGCAAGTCTTTTCAGAGGATTCCCCTCATATGCAGCATATCGAAAAACTCACCATACAGATGTACAGTAACAGTTGTGTCAGTACACGTGTCAATGATGCGAGACGGCATATGTTCACACATGGCCTTAAGTCTATGGAAAACATCCCGCCCACCAAAGCAGCTCTGTATCAACATGTAAAAAGGGTAATTCTTGTGTCATCTTTCATTTGGCATCGTGCTCTGCAGAAACACTTATGTGTGCCAGACCCATCACAGTACGGATGGGAGTGGAATCCACGTCTCAATATTCTGGTCCCATTTTGGACTCACCTAGGAGACGCAAGTGCTGCATGTGCACTGATGCTCCACTGTAGTTGTGCCAAGGCCTGCAAGGGCAATTGCAAATGCTTGAAAGCTGGATTAAGGTGCACACCTTTGTGTAAGTGTGAAGGTGGCTGTTGTAACAATATTGAGTAGTATACTGTCATGTTAGGACCAGTCATCTCCTATTCTGGTATTTTTTTTTCCATTTTCGGCCAGTTAACACATGTCATGTTTCTAGTTGAGTTGATTTTGCTAACAAATGTTCATCCCATGTGGCTTGCTACATTGTCCGGGGTATAGGAATACAGTTTTAGATTTCGGAAAATAGTCTGTTATTTACTGCACAAGACGGTGTTAATTCATGCATAGCATGATACAATATCCCCAACTATTTTGCCTCTGTACAACAGTTGATACCTTCGTTCACCCGTGTGTTCATCTATGGTATCCTTGTCTTTCTCTGGCCATAGGCCACATGTGACTAGTCAGTTCCTACTCCATAGCAAATCAACTTGGAAATCCTTCATCTTGTAGCGCACTCATGTCTCAATGAATCCATACCTGAGTTGATCTAATAAATCTAACGTAAGGTATCAAATTGCCATACCGGATCATATTTCGATAAGTTATTCGCTAAAACATTTCGACCACTCATCGACATCAAAGGTCATGTTTTGGCTCCCAGTGGTGGCTATATCTCTATATCCCTGGTAAAGTAGCATACCATGAGGGATGGGCATTAAGTGTCGGCAACATTAATCCTGACTTGGAACACACCACATCTTAACTGGCCGAAAATGAAGAATACTACTTGTAGTCAAAAAATATTCCTGTACCTCGAATGACTGCAAACATACACTCACCCCTTCTAGTCCCATTTTGCCAATGTTCTATACTGGCAAGATAACATTGTATAATTAACAACGGGAACTAATGCATCCCGAGTTCATTCCAGCACTGCCCTTGCTGGCAGACGTGTCGCTATGGTGTTGAGATTGAACCAGAACTCCTCTAGAAATTTGATAGTTTTATTTTCTTAGAAAATAAATCTATCGAAAATGCCGGAAGTTGAGAATAGACTGTCACTTTAATTGGATTATCAAATGTCCAAGTATCCCCACTGCTGCATACTATCGAGTACCCTTGTTCATGTGTTGACAGGAATCTCTCATACCATGTTCATTTGACCATTGCATTCCCGAGAAACATTCAACACTAATTTATCTACGGACGGACGATCATACTGACAGTCAGACACACAGACGCACACATCGACGGAAATTCTGATCCCATTATCCATTAATCTTCCCCCCAACTTGTTCCAAGGGCTTCACTCCATCATTCACATCAATTACAGCACATGTATGGTGTTAGGTTTGGAGCTTCAGTTGTGCGATCGGCGAAAATAGCTTTTTTTCGATCCGCTTGGCGGCCATTTTGGATTTCGCTGCTAGTGGTGGCTAGAGGATGGTGCCAACTTGTAGCCGATCGATTTTGAAATCTCTGATGCCTACCCTTACATCATGCCAAATTTCAGGAAGGTATCACCAAGTGCACAATTCTAGCGAATTCCTCCCCCGCTAAATTGAGAAACGAGATTCTAAAAGATAGAAATGTCTGTCATGACAATGACTGGCAGAAACGAATCGGTTCTCTCGACAAGTGAAATCACCGTTAAGTCACGCGCGAGATGACTTGTATTGATTCTGCCTCGATATACGTCATCTCCCACCGTTTTGGCAGATGGACAGATGAGCGTCCGTCCACCTGACAGTTTAGGGTAAAAAATATATATACCTTGAAGAGCAGAGCATTAGACACACACTTGGGGTCACACACACGTTGGTGAAGTCTAGGGCAGGCGGACTTTGTTTCCTGGCATAGGGGTACCTTCGATCACAGGACACTGAAACGGCTGGAATCGCCAGAGAGGGCATTCCACGATTGATTTAGCTTAAGGTTGATAGGCGGCTATAGTGCCAAATTCGTTGAGCAGGAACACCCAAGGTGAAACGTTAAAGTTTAGATTGTCGAGTAGCAGGTATCAGCCTGCAATAGTCAGAAGTGTAGGTTAATTGTGTTGTGCGTATTAACCCTTTGAAGCGTCAGACTGATTGCGTTCTGAGTAGTTTGTTTTGCTGTCGAAGCATCGTAATACCGACTGGAGATCGGTGTGAGTGACAATTTCGCCCTAGCACAAAAAGGGGCATTTGTGAATCGTGAATTCAACCAGGAACGGTGAATATTTCGATAGGACTTTCACGGAGGACTTTCAAAAGGCACATAAGATATGAGTAGACAATATCTGACCCAAATCAGAAGTACGGTGGCTTTATAGATGACAAACATTGCTGGTCGGAACCCTCCGACAGCCAGAGGTACAGTTACGCGCAGACGTTGACATTTGAGCCTAAGCGGGTGAAGCTCTTATGGCGAGCTCACGGTAATAACATTTCAGATTTGTGAAGCTCTTATGGCGAGCTCACGATAGTAACATTTCCAGTGTGTAGACTATAGTGCCAGTACAGGGCTACAGAATGACTATATAGTTGTTGAGAGTTATTTAAACCTAGCAACCCATTTTCTGTGAAAAGAATCGAATTGTTGATTATTGAAATATTGAAACGGCTTTATTTTTATGTGTAAATAAAAGAATCGTTGTTACTTTAAATCATTCTTTCCATTACGTAGCCTGAAGTGATTAGGAATCACACCTAAAGGAAATCGAACCTATCTTAGGCCAATTTGGCAGAGGAGAAATCACAGCGCCGGTCGAACTCAGCTCCCAGCGCCGAGTTCGCGGCACTAGGATTCCGACTCTCCACGTCGGTCTAATTTTCCCACAATTTCATCAGCGGGACTAAATAACCCCCCGTCAGCCCAGGCCTTACGGGGCCTCAGGTGTTCTGACAAATGATCAACAGCCCCCGGGCCGTTAACAGCCCTCGACTTCGCCTCGGGCTGTTAATGGACCCGCTGGCTGTTAATCATTCCTGTCGGGTCGTAAATAAACCGTAACGCCTTCCAAAATCATGTTATTGGTATATTACAGTGAGAACAATACAAACTAATTGACCAACTACACCGCCATATACCAAATTGCCCGAATCGATTTTCAATGCTTTAAAAATATAAGACAACTTCCACAAAATTTATAAATACATTTGATAGATTAAGAAGGTTTTTATTTTCATTGCCACGTGTTTGAAAGTTAAGTTCCTGGTGTGCAGTCACTGGTGCCACAATCCGATTTTTTAAACACAAAGCAATAAAGTTTCACAGACTCATTTTGTCAACTCTATTAATTCAGTTGCACGTCACCGTTGGCTGTAACCATCAGTATGTTATCAGCATGTTATTCTTTCTGCATGGCTTTCAAGTTACATTAATTATTTTTCTTGCATGAGGTTAATGAAAGTATCAAGTGTTCCACACCAAAATAGCGCTTTATGCATATTGCTTCGAGTAAACGTCACCTTTCAGACCTGAAAATGAGCTAAAAATATCAACCAAATTCAAGTCGTGTGTCGCTAAGTGGACATTTATGCTTCAAATACAGTCCTCCATTATGTATACTGTTTGTTGTTTCATAACATTTCATATAATTTCTGATTTTGAGCACAGGTTGACGACCGAGATGGTAAGTTCTTCTGACAATGATTGTGCATATATATCTTATTATTAATGTTCAACCACAGGCAATGAGACGAAGCGGGCGGTTTGGACAGCTTGTGGTTCTGTGTCAGGGACGGACTGGGCCGGAAACGTTACCAAGGGGGCCTCAGACCCGGAGAAAATTTTGATTTTGCGAACTGAACGAACGCGGCTTCCTTGCATATGAGCGACCAATGGCAGTCCAGATATACAGGACATTTCGATGGCATTTTTGTGTCATCTTTCTCGATCATTCGTCAAAAATGGTTCTTCCGTGGTTGGGGGGTGGGGGGGGAGGCCCTTCGGGAGACTATAGTTCAGTCCAATCAGAGAAAAATTTGATTTTTGAAATTGAAGGAACGCTGTTTCCGTTCATCTGAGCGATAAATGGCAGATTAGACTGCTGGTTTATCGAAATGTCCACTATGTGGACTGCCAATGGTAGTCCACACAGAGAACATTTCGATATATCGGCAGTCTATGCAATCAGAGCCCTTTCGCCTTTTGGTGATTTTCACGAAATTTCACGTACTAACAGGTGTTGGGCGGGCATCAGTTTTTGGGGCCCCAGGAGGAACCTAATAGGGGGCCCACCGGGAATTTTCCCGGTGGATCATACGGCCAGTTTCGTCTCTCGGTCTCTGGCCTGTGTGCGAAGATTCATCTCTTTAATCGGAAGAGCCAAGCGATTCTGCATCTCTGGTCGAATCGAATGGGGCACAGGATGACCCGAAGCAGAGATCTCAAATTCCAAAAAAGTACTGACATGGTGAGGTGAGCGTTAAAATTGAAAATATGATGAAAATTAATTGGCGATTTTTGTGAATAGCGCTGGACGGTTTTGGACGTTTGGTATAGGGTTAAATCAATATTAAACTAAAGCAATTCTTTAAAATAATGATAAGGCCACAGAAAATAATGTAATTGATTTTCATGCAATGTTATTCAAGTCAATGAGGGAGGGAGGATTTTATTTTGAATTTTTTTTTTATTGCATATTCTGACATGAATTGAGGGGCTTTCCGGTGTCTTTCCACGCCCAGAATATATAGAAAGTGCAGAATTATACAAATTAACTCCTTTAATTTTAGTCCCCCCCCCCCCCCCCCCCGGATCGCTTTTTACTGTAGCAGACAGGTGCCCCAACACGCTGTCTCTGGGGAAACATTCAAGGTACATTCTAAGCACCTTGGTAGACGTTCTCGGCAAGTCTTGGCTGCCAATCTAGGCAGCCAAGACTTGCCCAGGAACAACTGCAAAGCCTCAGGATGTAGACTGTCTTTAGATATGCTGTCCAGATTTCAGTTAAATACGTCAGTCAAAAAACTTTAAAACTTTCGAGTCTCCCAATTTAGTAATATTGTAGTAATATTGGAAATTACTGCAAGGCAATAAAAACGGTGAAGGGGTTCAGTTTTAGTGAGGGACTGCCTGAGGTTCAAAACATTTTTCGCGCGCATGAATATTAGATTGTCAAATACTTATTTACGACTATCGCCGATGTGTCATTTTTTTCCTTTTTTATTTTCTATTGCGCTATTTGGATATAGCTTTAAAGTCTATTAGAGAGTTACTTTTACAGGAACTACAGTACAGCCGCCGTGGATTGATCACCCGGTGCTTCATTGATTAAAATTTTGCTGATGATATTTTTACCTGGTAAAAGCATGCGTGGACATCACTGCCCACGTGTGGATTACGACCAATCCACGGTGACTGTACTGTATATGGCCTAACAAGTTAACATGTCAAAGACGTTTAAACACTAAATGCGATGCTAGCGTTGCGATAAACTATCAAATTCATCAAATTTTCATCCTATTTTGCAATTTCTGTTTCACCCTTGACTTAAAATTATTTCGTCATGAATATCGACTTTCGATAAAGTTATCTCCCTTGAAATTATTAGGTGTGCGAAGAAGGTCCAATTAAGAAGCCAGCAATTTTTGAGGAAACATCTTTGATATCAGAAGAAAATAAAGCCAACTTTCCTTTTGTTACTTTTAATAAACGAAAACAACATACAGATCCGAGAGTTGTCTGTTGTTTTCGTTTATTAAAAGTTGCAAAAGGACACGTAGCTTTTTGTAGAAAGTCAGTTAGAAGCAACTAATTTACAGATAATCCGTCATTTAGAATATCTGTCAGTATCACTCCTACCAACACTAAACATCCACTTTGGATCTTTGTTTAGGGAGTGTTCTTCCCAGGAACAAAAAGTAGAAAATCTCACCTCCACCTGACCACCTCCTAGACTTTTATATTGATGGAAGTGACTGTAACCGAATTATAACTATGTCACACTATTCACACGTTGTTGAGAAAATGAAGAGATGAAAAGTTACAGAACATCAAAAGATAGCGAAAATGCCGTTTTCTTATTTTTAACACTTTAAAAAACACGAAAGGCAGACGACACTTGCAAATAAAATTCTTGAATAACTATTTTTTTTATTTTTACGTCAAAACATAGCTTATGACCCCTCATTGGAACGAGCTCAATGAGCTCGTTCCAATCAGGGATCATAAGCTATGTTTTGGAGACAAAAAATTAAGCAAATAATGAAAATTTAATGGTGATTTTTGTCAAAAGCGCTGGCCGGTTTTGGTCGTTACGTTGGGTAAAGGGTTAAATGGACTTCAACAGAGAATAATAGCCAAACGTTCAAATGGATTGGGAAAGAATTGTGAAAGGCTCTTGCTAAATACAGCCTCTAAGGGATTAATTTGCCTTATTAAGATTTATAATACATTAAATGAATTAACGTAGATTCTATCAGTGGACATAGTATCCCCTGGTTCTCTTGAACTGTGGAGTACTCGATCATCCACGGAATTGCGTGCTTCTAAAAACAAAGCCCATGTTTCATAATCACGAATATTATGAAACTTCTAGTGATGACAGTTCGTCATACACAAGGCCCATTGTTCCAGGGCTGTGTCGTGAGCTATGAGAAGTACGGAAGTATCAAGTGCAGTTTCGATATTAGCTCGACCGGTCTAAGGGAGACCATTTGTATTGAAGTATAGATACCCAGTCGCATTATGCCAAAACATGTCAAAATACTCCTGTACCGATATCGCACCCTAAGACCGTTAGAAGTGTGTAGTTTAAATTGCATTGGAATTTTAACTTGTCAATTCTGATATGCTAATCTGACCCCGCCAGAGCTGCTGGTACGTTGTTTATCGGAGACTGACGATGAACTGTCGTCGGTCCATAATATTGTCACTAATCGTGGTATGAGTAGGCAAGATTGGGCAATCCTTATGCATCTCGTGATGGTGTGACGTGGCACACCTCACGTACGCATCCTCCGGGCGGAGCTGAATTAAGCTGGGTCCTAATGATAAGGACGTGTTGGAGGTACCTCGTATATCAAATGGGTGCCTCATGTCACCTCACCGAATTGAACAACTTACTGGCTGGCGCGTGAGATTTAGTCAGTAGGATTGCACCATGTTGCTCAAGGCTAGTCACATCTTATAATGTATTTAACTGCCGACGTTAAACTGAAAGATCAGTCTCAGTCTCGGCACAAACTCGTCTCCGTATCGCCTCGATCAAGCCTAAAAAGGGAAAGAATAAACTGACAGGAGAATGGTAGGGCCCATCTAAAAAGTAACCGTCACTCCAGGCTGCTGATATTGATTGATTGCTGTACATTTGGGTAAATAAAATACCATAGAAAACGTGGAAGAAGACTTTGTCATATCCTTAACTACGAGAGAAGAACACAGATACCAGCCCCCCCTACAAAAACAACAACACCATCTGAAGACGTCAGAATGGAAGTCCTAACTAGAAACCATTAGGCTAACAACCCTCACTGTGCCACAAAAGCCATCTTCTGTATTTTATACTCTTCTAGAGGAAAAATCCTGGAGTTTGTGAAATGATGCACACATCGATTATATAAATTCGCTAATATTTCGCTAATATTTTGAAATCTCAATTTTTATATGATTTTCTCATACTCTTAGTGTTAAATTTACTGACAGCTTTGGGAAATTAAGGGCAACTATCTTTCCGTTAAATTTCTTTCAAAGACAAAAATTGTCATTCATGCGTGTAATAATAATAATAATAACACTTTGGCCAGCCGCTGGATTGTCGCGGTTCTCGGATGAGAAGCCTTGGTTACCCCTGTACTCCCAACTGCCTCACTATTCCCACGCTTCTTCTCTCCTCCCAACACTCGGAGACGAACTGCTTGATGACATCCCTTGCCCCATTCTTCCCAATCTCTCCGAGATTAGCATATTAACCCTCTCCTTTGAGTCTCCCACTAACCACATGTCCTTCATTCTCCCATCCCACTTTGATGCCTCCACTGTGAGCTTCGTTGGCAGCCGTTGCACACAGTGGCGTAGCACATGCCCACCCCCACCCCCCCCCCCCCCCCACACACACATTTCAGTCATGCCCCCACCCCCAGGTGATGTGGCCTAATTATTGATGCCTGTCACAACTTTTACAACTTACAAATTATGGACACAAACGGACTCGGAGTCAAGGAAATTGAGGGGTTTTTTTGTCTTGAATTTTAATTTTTTGTCCGGGGTAGCCCCCCCCCCCCCCTCCAGCGGGAGGGAGTGTCCCCTCTTGTGCTCACCCCAGTCTCGTCGCTACGTGGCTCGGATGATGCTGCGCATTCTATTCTGTAGGCACCCCCCCCCCCCCCCCCCCCCCACACTTGTAGTCCAACGATCTGAACCTAGTGGCTAGCCCAATCTCCCGAACTTTGATATCTTGGCGACGCGCCTGGTTGCACAACAAAAGCAAATACCAACTACAATGAGACTAATCTGCAGAATGAAATCTACAATCATCACCAACTATAATTCTGACGCAGCGAATCGTGGCGTCAACATTAACCCTTTACCTAACACAAAAGGCCACCCACATTTGCAAACAAAATTCTTGAATATCTATTTTTTTAATTTTTTGCATCAGAAAGGCAGCTTATGACCCTCATTGGAACGAGCTCAACGCTATGTTTTTAGATAAAAAATTAAAAAATAATGAAAATTATTGTTTTGTGAATAGCGCTGGCCCGTTTTGACCGTTATGTTGGCTGAAGGGTTAAATTCGGTGATTATATATTCCATATCTGACATTGAACTAAAGTATTACCGTCTGACAAGATTAAATGCAAATAAATGTACTCCATTGTCAACACTTGCTGTCAAGGAACACTTTCTGGTCGCACAATACCCTCCGACAAAAGTCTCGTATGACTAATATGCCATCGTGCTAAAATAATAGAGTCATCTCTATCGTGATGACAAGCTGTTAGCGATGGACGCTGTGGCAATTCTTGGAGAGGAAGAGCACATTTCAGCTTCAGCAACCAAGCAACTAAACAACTTTCACAACCAACGGCCCCTTTCGGGGTGCCACCCAAAGAAAGACCAGGACTTCCCTGGTTCGGGGCAGGTCTGCATGTTAACCTATTTGTGAATCTAAATATAAGCGATAGAGTATTAAAGTGCTAGACTGGTTCCAGGCCATAACAGAGTAGAATTCCGTACAGAAATCGACTGGTGGTGGCCCGAGAGCTTGTCGAATCTTAGCTTACCTGTAAGTACTAGTGAGTAGTGTTAAGACGAGCGTTGTTAATGCTACACTTCTCCGTAAAGATCTAATGCGTAGTATCGAGCTGATTTCTGGAAATTTTCACAGGCATTTGCAAGTGAGTATGGACGTACAGATGTATTAAAGGAATCTAGCTTGTTAAACTATTCATGACACCTTCCTTACAAACAAGACGCCCCACTGGTTGTATACATCTTGTCAGACTGAATCACCAAATTCATCTTGTAACCCCGCCGTAGCTATTGTGACGTTAAAAACGTCAACGTTAGTGGTCTTGGCTGTCAGTGGCAAATTAACCCTTTATCCAACGTAACGGTCAAAACTGGCCAGCGCTATTCACAAAAATCGCCAATTAATTTTCATTATTTTTTTCATTTTTTGTCTCAAAAACATAGGTTATGACCCCTCTTTGGAACGAGCTCGTTCCAATGAGGGGTCATAACCTATGTTTTTGAGACAAAAAATGAAAAAAATTAGTTATTCAACAATTTTGTTTGCAAGTGTCGTCTGCTTTTCATGTTTGGTAAAGGGTTAAAAGGGACGTTATCTTTTCAAACAACGAAAGAGTAAAACAACCATAGGCTCAACTTAGATGCAGAATGATAACCCTATATCTCACACCACAGTGAATGGACACGTGCAAAAAACTGTCTTGGTAAACAGAAAAATCCAAATTGTTTGTCTTCAAAACACTGCTTACGACCCCTCACTGGAGCGAGCTCAACGAGCCCATTCCAATGACGTGTCATATGTTCCGGAGCGAAAAATGGAAAATAAGGTGATTTGAATGAATTTTATTTATTTATTTATTTATTTATTTATTTATTTATTTATTTATTTATTGGTGTTCAACGTCACATACTTCAGCATAATGGCTAATCGTGACCACAACATGGATATAATGTCAAATCCAGCCAATCGTTTATTCCAATGTTGTCCATTTTAGAGGACTACCACCCCATGCTTTGGTGATCGAGTCCTATTCTACCAATAAAATAGAGATTATTTACCACCGAATATTAGTAGCGCTTCACTTCAGGAGTTTCTCACGAGAATAATATGGATAGGGCCGTTACGTTTAGGACAGGGTTAACTAAATGTGCCGAGACCTATTATAGCGATCAAAATTCTTTCATCGGTACCTTTTCGATCACACACTAGTGGAGCACGTTTACACACACCCTCCCCACTAACCTCACCTGGTGCATTTCCCTTATTAATATTGCCTTGTTCTTTGCACAGTTACGGATACAATTCTGGTACAAAGTTTGCTTATGTGTTTACTGCATTCTTTTTTGGAAACAGTACCATTTTTCATAGTGTGGTGTATGACAAGGTTCCTTGTCTGAAGGATGAATGAAAACAATTCAAGGATTTTCAAGGATTTTTTTCAATCCATTTTCACGAACTTTTCAGATAAGTTACATTGGTCAATAGCTCTGAGTTTGGGCACTGTGAAGCTTCGATTCGTTAAAATCTGGGGCGCCTATGGTACTCCTATCTTTGATGTCAGGGACTTAATTTGAATATATAAATCATCCCTGCAAAACTGTTATATATCAAACGGATATCAAAACTTTATTTATTTATTTATTTATTTATTTATTGGTGTTTAAGGTAAAATATTTCTGCACAATTGCTAATCGTGACCGCAACATGGAGTTTAGTAGTTTTGTCACTCGTTTATACCCATGTTGCCCATTTTAGAAGACTTCCGCTCCAGGCACATTGGTGACTGGGTCTTATTTTACCAGTAAAACAGAGCTTGTTTACCTCAGTAAACAAGTACTGCTTCACTTCCCGGGGATTCCCATACCGCTCGGGCTGATGCATTTAATACTTTCTGCAGGCGAGAGTACTGGTATTGTGGAAGGTTGAACAGTAAGGCATTACAGTAATCCAAATGTGAAGTTACAGAGGTATGACCACGGGGAACTGGTCACGGATAAATTCTGAACTGGGGAATTCGCTTTATGAAATACTGAAACTAAACGTCTTTACACTTGAACAAATTTAATAATATATAGTACAAAGATTGACAAGGGTTGGTGGCCAAACCTTCGTCATAAGTTTCCTAACCGGCTATCCGTGTCTCTCTACACAAGAATACAACAAACTTATATAGGTACAGTAACTTATCAACATTAAACAATTATAGAAAGTTGTTATTACAAAACCTGTATAAACTTGCATTAATAAATCCGTGACCAGTTCCCCGTGCACACATATGGTGAGAGAATCCGCGGCATACAAGTGACTTTTTAGCTCACTTTGAGATATTGGAAAGACATTTCCGAATCAAAAATGTGTAGTGCGATTCCCCTGAATATAGTGAACCTATTACGGAGCTTGAGCGTCGAGAGATTAGAACTGTTTTGGGATCTCCAAGTTGAAACAAACGAGACCCGTCTTTTACTTAAATGGAGGAAGCCTTCATCTTGTTTCAAGAAACCAAAGTCAGCAGCAAGACTTGCCAGAGACAGAAAGCGTCAGGAAGAGTTCATTTTAAGGAAACAAAGAGAAAAGTATGTGCAAAATACCGAAGAAACTGTTCATAAGGAACAAATTGATCATATTTCTATAATGGAGGAAAAACCTGACGTGAGTACGAAAACTTTTCTTTTATCGAAAGCTAGCTCGGATGTGTCAGTTCACCCCACTGTAACCTCTCCCGAACAAGCGGCATCTGTTACGTCAGGTTCTGTGGCAGAAACATTCAATGGCCATGAGAATACCGGAGTTCAGAAACGAGAGACTATGAAATTGTGCACAATCAAATCAAAGGAGGTGTCGATTAAAAAGGTTAAACACTTGGAAAAGGACCCTTTTACAAAAAAGAAAATGCATTCAGCGAACAACAAAACTTTTAACCAAATCTTTCGGCACAGGAACATTCGAGGCAAGAATGACGAATCATGCATGAGCTTGAAATTAAATTCGTCAATGAACTGAAGACTCATAATAGCAATCTGGTTCACACTGATGTGCCAAAACGTCAGAACATTAATTCTCGTGACATGCTGAACTCATGTACCAAACGATTCCGAAATTCCAATGAATTGGTTGACATTTTATCTGGATATATATCACCTCAGGGTTTGAAAATGTTCTGTGTTGAGTACCGCGATGGTGATGTTGAGGAAATACCAATCGAAGAAGTGCCATCCGCATTAAGGGACCGGTTAGATCCGCACTGGTCAAGTTGGTTCTGTAAATAAAACGATTTGTTCTCAACAAATTGTTGTGTATAAATTTACTGTTTGTTTGTTTTTGCACATTGCAAGTGTTAGAGTGTACATATTATAGTGCTAAAAGGTTAATCCTTATTGAAATAAATGTGTATTCATTACAATACCAGAATGATGGCATCATTCTTCGGAAGGCGAGAGGTAATATAGCCATGCTAAAAATTTGGTACTAATTGTCAATAGAATTAGATTATGAACAGAGTGTTAATCCTGATAAAGGTATTTTCTATTGGACAGTCTATGAGAAAAATTATTAACAATGAACAGTTGATTAATGCAAGTTTATACAGGTTTTGTCATAACAACTTTCTATAATTGTTTAATGTTGCTAAGTTACTGTACATATATAAGTTTGTTGTATTCTTGTGTAGAGAGACACGGATAGACGGTTAGGAAACTTATGACGAAGGTTTGGCCACCAACCCTTGTCAATCTTTGTACTATATATTATTAAATTTGTTCAAGTGTAAAGACGTTTAGTTTCAGTATTTCATAAAGCGAATTCCCCAGTTCAGAATTTATCCGCGACCAGTTCCCCGTGGTCATAGAGGTATGAACTAGAGTTTTTGTGGAGTCTTTTGTAAGGAACAGTATCATCTGTTTAATTTTATATAGATCTCTGAAAGCCTTGTTGCACTTATTTGTAACACGTATGTCCATAGACTTGTTTGAGTGACAGGCCTGCCACAATAATATGAAACACATTCATCAAAACCACTAGCCTTTAAAGGGGGCGTGGTGGCGTTGCGGTAACCGGTTCTCGTCAGATCACCGAAGTTAAGCAACGTCTAGCCCGGTTAGTCCTTGGATGAGTGACCGTCTGAGCCATCGATTCGGACTCCCGCGTTGTGTCCTTGGGCAAGGCACTTAATCCCGATTGTGGGCACGATGACGCCATGTACTGAGGCGTATGCATGTCGATGGTGTGCATGTCTTCAACCAATCTAACCCTGCCTGTGCTGCAGTGTTAGAGAGCTGGCAGCTGCTCGCCGTTGCTCGGTGGTTATCTCCGGGTACTCCAGCTTCCTCCACCCGTAAAACTGTCACCGACACGAGATAACCTTGGCTGTTAAAGTGTCGTTAAACCTTAATAAATAAATAAATAAATAAATAAATAGCCTTTAAAATGTAGTACATACACTTCAGAATAAAGCCCAAATATGAGCATCCAGCACTCAACCAGTTGACAAATAACAAATTCTTCCGAGTCCCTCAAAATCATATATACAAACTCCTAAATCCTGTTCATACTTTGAATTAGTCAACCTGGGGCACAGTGTACAAAGGCGTTAAGCACAATGACGGTACACTTGCCTCCAGCTTGTTCTAACTGGTCCAGCGGATAGATGAAAAATCGTGCACTTTTTGAAAAAAGCATGGAAATTGCTCTGAAGGGTTATCATGGCAAGCAGAGCAAATTTAGATATAGTGCCATCCCAGAATTCTCCTCTGAGAGTTATGGCGACCATTTTCCAAAATGGCGGACTTCCTTGACAGATCTGTTTCATATTTCCAGAACTATTTGTACTAGCAAGGTAAATATGGTGTCAAACTAAATGTTTTCGAGGTTGATGAACTCAAAAAGGCCAGTTGCAAGCATGTAAAGCACAGTAGGCTATTACCTGGCTGGGAGAAGTTTTGTCACTTTTACATGTAAATTAATACTAGAAATTCAAGGTGGTATGACTATTGCAGTCACAATTCGCATGTTAGTACATATTAACCCTCTACCTAACACGAAAGGTAGACGACACTTCCAAACAAAATTCTTGATTAACTAATTTTTTTCATTTTTTGTCTCAAAAACATAGGTTTTTACCCCTGTCGAGCTCGTTCCAAAGAGGGGTCATAACCTATGTTTTTGAGACAAAAAATGAAAATATAATGAAAATTAACTGGCGATTTTTGAGAATAGCGCTGGCCGGTTTTGGTCGTTACGTTCGGTAAAGGGTTAAAACACATAAATATTCTATCTGATTTATTGTCCTTAATTCAGAGACTAAAGAAAAGGTATAACACTCTATAAAGTTCATGTTTTGATTCCACTACGAGGGCAGTACATTTGCGAATGTTATCAATATCACACTTCTCTGTTTAGGTCCTCAAGACCTCACTTTATACTTCAATGCCATCAGTTCCTGGCAGTGTGTTGTAATATTGGCCACATGTGCTTATAAATGAAGCGTCCTCGTAATGCGTGGAACTGAAATGGCTTCTCTGAGTGGAGAACTGATATATCTCGACAGATAAAAAGAGCTACCCAACCAATAACCAGTGTGCAAGAGCTTTTGCAGAGCTCGTTGCATTCATAGAAGGCACACTATCTGCTAGAGATGAACACATTGCACGTCCGGTTTTCAAACTTTCAGATCCACAACACATGGACAGTCGATCCGACACAGTAAACCTCGTGAACCTCTTTTGCCCGTATATTTAGGAGTTCTTCATAGCAATACCCGAAAATGACCATGGTTTTGTCTCAACATATGCAGGCACCAATCTTTGTAATTACTATAAAAGGTTGAACACCGTTAGTCCACTGCAGCTGAAAAACATATCTTCACAACTTCAGCTGTGGATAATATCGTCCACCAAACAAGTGCCACAACAGCAAAGTCATCATTCAATGTGGGCAGGGATCTCATTTTTTCAGCATTTCGATGAGACTGGCACTCCCATCACTTCTGAGCCAGTTATTTCTCTGAAAGAGACCGATAACACCTCTTCGCAGAGGATTCGTCGAAGGAAGTGTCCGCCGAAGCTTCCAATTGCTTACACTCAAGTGCCTACTGCGACCCAAAATAAGTTGTCTTGTGTAGATCAACAAGCATTGCAGACAGAATACAGGTGGCCGAGACATGTTTCCGTGGCTATGGAAACAGATATTGGTTCAGCAAACGTGTCAATGGTCTGCATATCATGTCAATGATAATGCCACAAGAACCTCTGCAAATACGCCTACATCTGTATCTTTCTTGCTCCCGCTGTTCCAGGAAGATGTGTCTACAGTGGCAATGATTCGGCACTCACTGGGTATTGTCAAGGAAGTCACGGAACGTACACACCCAGGACATGTTGTAGCACTGGATCAGCCACTAGATGCCTTAGCCACAAATATTCAGTGGAAATGGCCAACAATATATGGAGTCTCGCTTTGTCCTTATGTTTGGTGGCCTTCATATTGAGGCAACTGGTTTGAGAACAATTTGAGATTTTCTTGATGACAGTGGTTGGATAGCGTCCCTTATACAAGCGGAAGCTGCAACACCTGGCAACGCACACGTCGAGCCCACCAAGTGACAGTCCGTGCATTGTTCTCAGCCTTGCGAGAGGCATACAAGGGATGCATGATATCTGAAGAGCCCGAAAGATAGAACAAAAGCTTCGAGGAATGGTGTTCTCAACAGCAAGAATTCCAGCCAATGTTTAAATACTGGTTCACTGTACTTCAGATAGAGCTCTCACTGCTTCTGTTTGTGCTGTTCATACGATCTGGCGACTTTGACCTTTACAGTCTTTGACAAAGTTGGTGCACTGGTATATTGCTTTTAAACACTACAGCCATGCCCGCTGGATTTCTGTTGATCATCGTGACATAGTTAACCCTTCCAAGAGTCTTCCCGAATTCCATGCGGAATTTATGATAGGTCATTTTACAGCCAGAAAAACATGTCATACTAAATTCAACATTGCCATTAAGGCAAGTGAACAAAAACACATGAGCAAAATAATACTATAGTTAAAGGCGATGGTGGAGTAGTCAGCCTCACAGAGTCTCCAGCTGCAAGGGAGAGGTGGATGGTCAGTTGACCCGAAATGGCTAGACTCATTAATGAGTTTGAAGACTCAGTGGATGAGGTGCGGAGCACACCTGATGTCCGTCATCATGAGAAAAGACCCCGAGTGCAGAACGTTTTTCTAAAAGATGTCTGTCACTGAAATCCTCTTCTGTCAGATCGAGACCCTTGGGTATGGCCAGTAAGAGACATTTGTCAGAGAACGTCTGGTTGCAATTGCAACCCCATTAAGAGATGCTAATAAAAACAATTCATTCCCTATTTTAAGTACTCAGCGCATTCGCAAGAAGTTCAAATCTCAAGAACTGATGGCTTCACTGAAGTGATTTAAACCTTTTCCCCGCACTATATGTTGCATGACAGATAAGAGACGGAAACCTTGGGGAAATATTTGCCCATGAGAAACAGTCTTGAACATTCTCAATATCGATCGGGGAAAACTGAGACTAGGTATAAAATCTGACATTGTTCGATGTTTGGAAGATTCTCTGACAGAACAACGGGAAATACAGGAATAGCAAATACAACCAGATGCTGAGGTAGTAATTTAAGTGGGCCAAAGATCGTGAACATCCTGGAGCCTGGCTCGGCCAAAAACCTTCAATCAGTATGCGCAAAAGTGAGTTCCTACCTCATGTTCAGATGCAACTTGATAATGTCCAGAGGGTTGATATTGTATGGAATCAGTACTTGACCAACTCAGTGAAGGCACAAACTCGAGAAAATAGATGGAAAGGTGTTCTCCGCAGACTGGAACTAGGGAATGCAATTCCAAAAAACTGGATTGAATTCTTGGCCATACAACAAGTATTGTTTGTATTTCTCAGCAAGTAGGTTGTCACCCTAGAGACTGACAAGTAGGTCATAAGCACCGTCTTGGAAAATGTTATTTGAAAGAAACAGAGAAAAGGTAGGATTTGACACAAGCTCGCACGAGGAGGCAGATAGCCGCATGATGGTTCATGCTGTAGATGCATTCAAAAAGTTCCTCATTCGCACAGTAAATTGTTGATAACGAACATTTGCTCAGATTGGAGACGTGCTCTCAAACTTGTGGATAGCCTCCGGCCCATTCAAACATTTCCGATTTATTCCTGCACACACAATAACAGCTTGCTCGGACTCGACAAGTGTCAGACACTTCCTATGTTTCATGCCATAATCGGATGTGGCACGGTCTCATGCTTCTCTGGTAAAGGCAAGAAAACGGCTTGGGATGCCTGGAATCTTTATCACTGAAGCGTTTTCTCTTTTGATGCACCAACCCAAGGTTTTAAGAAGTTGACACTGTCCTTGAAAATCTCGATCGATTTATTGTATTAATGTATGACAATTGCTGAAGTCAGGCAGAACAGCCGCTTTGAACAACTTTCACAGCCAAAAGGATGACGATGTAAACTGGGATGTTTTGTTGAGCGAACTTCCAGAAGTAAGGTCTGCAGGGAGCTTTTAAGGTGTGGTTGTTCTAAAGGTTGCCGAACAAATTGCAAATGTGCGAAAGTTGCACTGATATGTACAGCCTTGTGCAAGTGGAGTATCTTGTCATCGAATGTGTTTATTGGATACGCAGAAAATACAGAAAACATTCCCTCGGTACATTGCTGAAATTATCATCTTAGTTGACTGAAATGCAGTGACTGCTGGGAAGAGAATGCAGGCGAATGAATAATCACTCTCCTCGTTTTGTCTTGCGAGAGTGAAAAATTCAGTGAATAAAGAATAAACGTATAGTGTTTTCAAGTAAAAACTTTATTCTACGAGTAGGATTAAGAATGAAACCGACGAGTCTCTGGCGAGTCGGTTTCATTCTTAATTCTACGAGTAGAATAATTTTTTTACTTGAAAACGCTATACGTTTATATTTTTGTATCCCATAGATCTTTTACAGGGCAGTCGCGGCGAAATCGTGCTGTTACACGCTTCAAAACACAGCGAGAAGTGAGAAGCACATCGGTCCAATTCGATGACAAGCATTATTAACAAAAAATAAACAAGAGGCCCCAGGGGGCCTGAGGGTGCTCACCTAACATGGTAGCCTAAATATAAAACCCAGGGAATTGATTTCAACAAGTTGCATCTGCCCCTCCTTAGAAAAACTTATGCCAAATATCCAAAGATTCAGACAAGTGGATCTAAAAAAAATATTTTTAAAGAATATTCCTCATATTGAACTAAATTATAATTCGGGCTCCCATAGGAAGCCCAAATATGAACCCAGGGACTTGGCTTGAAAAAAATTGAATCTCACCTCCAGTGGGATGCCGTTTTCCAAATATCAAAAGATTCTGACTGGTGGATGTGAAGAAGAAGATTTTTGAAGAATATTCCTCATATTGAACTAAGTTATAATTCAGGCTCCCACGGGGAGCCCAAATATCAACCCAAGGACTTGGCTTGAACAAACTTGAATCTCACCCCCCCCCCCCCCCCTGCCCCCCTAAGGATGCTGCATGCCAAATATCAAAACACAAAACATTTCAACCGCAGAATCTGAAGAAGAAGATTTTTAAAGAAAAATTCCTCACATTGAACTAAGTTATAATTCGGGCTCCTGGACCTTGGGACATGGCTTGAACAAACATGAATCCCCCCCCCCCCCCCCACCCCCAAGGATGCTGCATACCAAATATCAAAATATTTCGACTGCTGGATCTGAAGAAGAAGATTTTTAAGGAAAATTCTTCATTTTGAACTAAGTTACAATTCGAGCTCCCACAGTGAGCCCAAATGGCTTGAACAAACTTGAACCTCACCCCACTACGGATGCATACATATCAAAACATTCCGACTGCTGAATCTGAAGTAGAAGATTTTTAAATTCCTCATATTGAACTAAGTTATAATTCAGGCTCCTAAGGGGAGCCCAAATATCAACCCAGGGACTTGGCTTGTCCAAGCTTGAATCTCACCCCCCCCCCCCCCCCCCAAGGATGCTGCATGCCAAATATCAAAACATTTCAACCGCTGAATCTGAAGAAGAAGATTTTTAAAGAAAAATTCCTCACATTGAACTAAGTTATAATTCGGGCTCCTGGACCTTGGGACATGGCTTGAACAAACATGAATCCCACCCCCCCCCCCCACCCCCAAGGATGCTGCATACCAAATATCAAAATATTTCGACTGCTGGATCTGAAGAAGAAGATTTTTAAGGAAAATTCTTCATTTTGAACTAAGTTACAATTCGAGCTCCCACAGTGAGCCCAAATGGCTTGAACAAACTTGAACCTCACCCCACTACGGATGCATACATATCAAAACATTCCGACTGCTGAATCTGAAGCAGAAGATTTTTAAATTCCTCATATTGAACTAAGTTATAACTCGCCCACATATGAACCCTGGATTTAACAAACTTGAACCCCCCCCCCCCCCCTCCCCCCAAGGATGCAGCACACCAAATATCAAAACATTCTGACTGCTGGATCTGAAGAAGAAGATTTTTAAAGAAAATTCCTCATTTTGAACTAAGTTACAATTCGAGCTCCCACAGTGAGCCCAAATATGGACCTAGGGACATGGCTTGAACAAACTTGAATCTCACTCCCCTAAAGATGCTACATACCAAATACCAAAACATTCCAACTGCTGGATCGGAAGAAGAAGATTTTTAAAGAAAATTCCTCATTTTGAACTAAGTTATAATTCGGGCTCCCACAGTGAGCCCAAATATGAACCCATGGACTTGGCTTGAACAAACTTGAATCTCACCCCCCTAAGCATGCTGCATACCAATATCAAAAGATTCTTATTGGTAGATCTGAAGAAGAAGATTTTTAAAGAATATTCCTCATACTGCACTAATTTAAACATTTGGACTCCCATAGAGATCCCAAATATGGACCCAGGGAATTGATTTTAAATAAACATGTGAAACAATCTTCCAAAGATGTTATATGTGAAATTTGAAAGCTTTTGGAACAGTGGTGTGGGAGAAAAGTTGTCTTAAATATTTTTCCCATTACCCACAGTGTTAAAAAATGCTGACTCAGCACTTTTTCAAAGTCCTCAAAAAGTACCCCATGATAAAACCGTTAGCCATTTTTTTACCATTCCATTCTGTTGGTCCCAAGGAAGCTTCACACCAAATAAGAATTCTAAGTGCCGTGTGGTTTTGGAGATATGGGCGTTTTAATTTTTTTCTATTTTTAGCTCCTGCGGTTCCCATGGGGCGACGGGAAAAAACATTTTGGCATAAATTAAGTACTTATGACCCAATAAGCCCTCATATCAAATCTGCATCTCGGTTTGGAAAATAGAAATTTTGGGCAGGGCGAAAATTCTTGCCCCTCCCATAACGAAGGCAAATATAGCTCCTCGAACTTCTCTTGAACAAATCTGAGTCTACACCTTAAAAGGAAGCTGCACACCACATATCAAGTCTCTGCAACTGCTCGTTCATGAGAAGAAGATTTTTTAAGATTTAAGCACACTTTTTGGGCGTGGCCCTACCGAGGGGCGGGGCAACTTGATTTGAACAAAATCAAACTGCGATGTCATAACAAGCTATTATCTCAAATATCAATTAAATTGGTTCAGCGGTTTGGGAGGAGAAGACGCAAACACCATGTTCACAGACGATGGACGGCGGACGGTGAGTGATCACTATAGCTCTCCTGACTGAAAGTCAGGCGAGCTAAAAAGGTGCAGTGATACATTTCTGTATAAAAATAATTTCCCTACAAACTGAGCTAAACTTGCAAAAATACTTTATTAAATGAACAATGTGTAGTGTTTCCTACTGGCATTGTGTACTACTTTCAAAAAGGTTTAAAGAAAACAACAATTGAACTGGTAATTATACTACACGAATAAGGTGGAGGTCAGAGGTCAACAAGTCCGGCTCTACTACAGGAATAAATTCTTTCAGTGTTAAACCTATGGGGCAAATTTATCACCCTACTAAGTGAATAAAGCAAACATTTACCCAAGGCTTTTATTGTGCGAATAAACAGACATTTATGGGATAAAGTGATTTTAACCCCTCACCTAACATGACAGCCCAAAGTGGCCAGCATTATACACGAAAATGGCTATACAAATTTCATTATTTTTTTACATTTTTGCTCTAAAAACATAGCTTAGTTCATTAAGCTCGTGCCAATGAGGTGTCATAAGCTATGCTTTAAGCCAATGAAAGTGTCAATGACACTGTAGCTTAACTAGACTGTGTGTAGTGTTTGATGAAAAGGATAATGTTCAATGTTTATGAAAGGATTATGAAATAAGACAAGAATTGTGATAATTGAGAATGAGTTAATTTCTGTTCCCTGTATGCTATGCTTTCAATAAGAATAATTTGAGTGTGGACTGTACTAAAGAATTAAGACCTGGGTTGACGTGGCCCCAACAGCTAACGTATGTCAACCAAAGTTACCAAGTTACAGTAAAATCATTCCAAAACGAGTTATCCTACCAGGTTACAATGAAATCCCTTCATAAATATGAACTCGTAGACTTTGCTAAAGGAATCTAGGTCACGTGACGGTTAGGCGGTCACAGTTGACTGATCACGGCCAAAATAGGACGTTCTGATTATACAGAGTCATCCTCCAAGTGACAATAAAATCCCTTCATGAATACGACCTGTAGTCTGTGTTAAAGGTTTTCGGGCTTCGGGCCCGCGTAGCCGTCATGGTTGACGTTCCCATCTGGACATTATATGGAGTCATCCTACCAAGTTACAATGAAATCCCTTCATAACTACCTGTAAACTGCTAAAGGTTTTCGGGTTTTGGGCTCTTGCAGCAGTCACGGTCGACAGATCGCGACCAAAAGAGAGCGATCTCATCTAAACATTATACGGAGTATCCTACCACGTTACAGTAAAATCCCTTCACAAATATGACCTGTAGACTATGCTAAAGGTTTTCGGACTCTCGCGGCCTTCATGGTGGACCGATCGCGACCAAAAGGAGACGTTCACATCTTGACATTATATGAAGTCATCCTACCAAGTTACAATGAAATCCCTTCATAAATATGACGACCTGTAGACTGCGTTAAAGGTTTTCGGGCTCTCGCAGCCGTCATGGTTGACCGATCGCGACCAAAAGGGGACGTTCTCTTCCAGACATTATACAGAGTCATCCTACCAAGTTACAATGAAATCCCTTCATAAATACGACCTGTAGACTATGCTAAAGGTTTTCGGACTCTCACGGCCGTCACGGTTGACCGATCGCGACCAAAAGGAGACGTTCTCATCTGGACATCATATGAAGTCATCCTACAAAGTTGCAATGAAATCCCTTTATAAATATGACGACCTGTAGACCGCGCTTAAAATTTTCGGGTTTCGGGCTATCGCAGCAATCATGGTTGACCGATCACGGACAAAATGAGACGTTCTCTTCTAGACATTATACAGAGTCATCCTACCAAGTTACAATGAAATCCCTTCATAAATACAACCTGTAAACTGTGCTAACGGTTTTCGGACTCTCGCAGCCGTCACGGTTCACCGATCACGATCAAAAGGGGGACGTTCTCATCTAGACATGACCTCGAACCTGCATTTGAAATTTCGTGATGATCGGACAAGAACTTCGGGGTCCTACTAATTACCGTCCAAAACTGTCCAAAACAGTCCAAAACCATCCAAAACCGACCAAAAGTGCTAATTACCGACCAAAATACCGACCAAAACCCAAATGAGTACCGACCAAAAAAATTAAATGAGTACCGACCAAAAAAATCTCAAAGGTTTTTAAGCAGTTATTTGTGGTGGCGGACACAGCTGCTCGGCACAAGCTGAGAACTGTAAAAAATTATATCTAGTGAGTCTCAATCAAGAATAGTATTCGTGGTTTGTATACTGAGTGTTAATAAACTCAATTTTTGACATGATGTGAAAAATATACGCAGTTCGCGTTTGATAAGATTATGCTCCCCCCCCCCCCCCACACACACACACACACGCACACACACAGGCGGCCTGCGTGAGGGGCATAATCTTATCAAATGCGACTGGCGACTTTTACTTGATAACCCGCAGATTCATTCAAGGGACGACTTGTTAAGACATGTACATGTATAGTATGTGACACAGCAATGACAAACATCTAGGTAATGACCTGATAACAAAGGTACATATAAAGTATTGTAACGGTCTGTACATAAATACTGACCATAGCCTGTAACAAATGTATAGGTAAAGTATTGTAAAGGTGGGTGACAGTCAGATGCTAAACTAGAAAAGAAATCTTTGAGTCCCAGAGTGGGTCTGACAGAACCCCAAAATATTTGTTCTCATAGCACACTGATAACAAAGGCACCCCAAAACACACCCGTTCCTGTCCCAAGGTGAAAACAAATGTACTCAAGACGTTTCGTGAAGATCAGTTCATAGATACGAGCTGTATAGAAGTTGTGACAAAAATCTGATTGGACCTAATTTCGGTACAAAATGGCAACTGGCAGCCATCTTGAATTTTGGACCGCACCCAGAAACACTCGTTCTCGTCCCAAGGTGATAACAAAGGTAGTTTAAGGTACCCATGAAGTTTTGTGAAGATCGGTTCATAAATACAGCCTCTAGCCCGAGCTGTATTGACATGTGCACTTTCGGTGTATAAGTAGCACTCAATAAATCAAAGTTCATCTAATTTGCATAATTTCTGCACGAGAAAAAAACCTGTACTATATGTGATGTATTCCATGTTACTAAACATTCATACAAAAATTTATTCAAATCAGAACTTTCATACAGAAGTTCTGTACAAAAGACTGATTGCACTAATTTTGGTACAAAATAGCTGGTGGTGGCCATCTTGAATTTCGGACCACACCCAAAAACACTCATGCTCATCCCACGGTGATAACAAAGGTACCCAAGAAGTTTTGTAAAGATCGGTTCATAAATACGGCCTCTAGTCTGAGCAGTATAGAAGTTGTGTACAAAAAACTGATTAGACCTAATTTCGGTACAAAATGGCCACTGGCAGCCATCTTGAATTTTAGACAGCACCCAGAAACACTCGTTCTCGTCCCAAGGTGATAACAAAGGTACCCAAGATGTTTTGTGAAGATCGGTTCATAAATACAGACTCTAGCCCGAGCCGTATTGACATGTGTACTTACTGTGTGTAAGTAGCACTGAAAAAATCAAAGTTCATCTAATTTGCATAATTTCTGCACGAGAAAAAAACCTGTATCATATGTGATGTATCCCATGGTACTAAACATTCAAACAAAAAAATTATTCAAATCAGTGCTTTCATATGGAAGTTCTGCGCAAAAATCTGATTGCACCTAATTTTGTACAAAATGGCTGCCATCGGCGATCTTGAATTTTGGACCGGACCCCAAAACACTCGTTCTCGTTCCACGGTGATTCCAAAGGTACCCAAGAAGTTTAGTAAAGATCAGTTCATAAATACGGCCTCTAGCCCGAGCCGTATTGGCATTTGCACTTACAGTGCTGAAAGTAACACTAAATACATCAAAGTTAGTCTAATTTGCATAATTTACGCACGAGAAAAAAACCTGTATTATATGTGATGTATCCCATGGTACTAAACATTCGTACAAAAAATTATTCAAATCAGCGCTTTCATATGGAAGTTCTGCGCAAAAATCTGATTGCACCTAATTTTGTATAAAATGGCTGCCAGCAGCCAACTTGAATTTCGGATCGGACCCAAAACACTCGTTCTTGTCCCACGGTCATAACAAAGGTACCCAAGAAGTTTCGGAAAGATCGGTTCATAAATACGGCCTCTAGCCCGAGCCGTATTGAATTGTTGAAGGACAGACGGATGACTGGCCATGGCATAAGCTCAAATTTGGCTTCGCCAAAGTTGAGCTAAAAATGAAAACATATTCTATTTTCAATAAATTGCTTATTCTAGGCAAAGTTTCTATTCAGTTAACCCATTACCCAACGCAGACGATATCAAAATTTATTATTTTAAAGACCATTTTTTTAAATTTTTCAAAATATTTCAAGAAAACCATATCATGTGACCCCTCATTGGAACAAGCTCGACGAGCTCGTTCCAACGAGGGGTCACATATGGTTTTCTAGAAATTTTTTGAAAAATATTATTTTTTCAACTGCTGAATTTGAATATTACGTGGGTGGATGCAGGCGATTCGTTGGATAAAGGATTAAAAGGGTTTACTGAACTGTATAGAGGCTCAAAAGTTTATTTTCACCTCAGATAAAGAAGAGTGCTCATGAATGGTAACCACACACATTTGCTCAAAATGTAACAATACCATCTGAATTCAATTCAACTGATTGCATATCAATTTATTTATTTATTTATTGGTGGTTAAGGTCACATACTTCTGCACAATGGCTAATCATGAACACGACAGTTTTACGGGTGGAGGAAGCCGGAGTACCCGGAGAGAACCACTAAGCAATGGCGAGCAACTGTCAGCTCCCAACATACTAACTCCACACAAGCACGGTTAGCATTGGTTGAAGACAAGTGCACCATCAATATGCAGTACGCCTTAGTACACAGCGCCACCATGCCCCCACGTGGGCGAAGTGTCTTGCCCAAGGACACAACGCGGTTGCCGCAGGTGGGATTCGAAGTTGCACATACCACAATTTGTAGTACCTGCAATTAGTAATTTTGGGATTGTTGTCTACCATTTCAAGGCTTTATATTGTGTCTATTTTCCAATAGGAATTGTGGATGTATAATCCAGTAATATAATATAAATTTGTATTGTGACAGTTAATGGGAGAGTGCCTGTGAGTGTGAGACTGTGAGCACTCTGAGCCACTCTCCCATAAACAGCAACAGGAGTTACAGGACAAATAACTGTTAGCAAATCCATTCTCCAACTAATCCAGTGTTGGGAACTGTGAAACATTTCAGCCACTCTGAATTTTGGGAATACTAAAAAGTATGTTTAGACTATAAAATGTTCAATGAGAAATTGAGAATGAGATGTCAGAGATGAGTCAACTCCACTTACTCCAGCATGAGATTTCCTGAAAAACAAAAGTTTTTTTCTTTAGTCTCATTTGTTAGGGTGATGTAGTAGCATTAAGAATATGTATCTCCAAAAAAATAATGGTTTCAAAATGTCAGGCACTAAATCCTAAATGTCAGACACCAACTACCTGGTGCCTGACAAATTGTCAGTCACAGATGTGTGAGTTATTTGCAGCCTTGATTCGAACCGAGGACCTCTCGGCTTGGATTGCATATCAATCGACAGAACTAAATGAAAAGATACCACCCAAATTATTGAAGAGATAGCCACGTCAGAATCTTCAATATTAAAGACATGTTGGGATTCCTCTAGTTTTATTTTTAACTGAAGAGAAGATAAAACACATTACTTTCCAAAATATTTTTATGTTAGAAATAAAGCATACTTATACAAAAATTGTTTTCACTGATTTACAAATATAAATATAAAATATAAAAAAAACCCTTAAGAATGTACGCATTGCAACAGCAGGTGATAAAACCCATCGCCTTTTTGCCAATCAAAACATTAGAAACAGCCAAGTTTATACATTTACACTGCAGGAAGAAGTTGATTTTGGCAATAAAAATATGTACGTGTATAACCAACCAATCACTAAAGATGACTAGTCACACTATTTATGAAAAAACTGATCTACTTCTTACCTCTTTACTCTGCACTGAGTATTTGTTAAATGTTTAACCATTCTCCTAATGAATCAGCCACATTCACCCACATATTTATTTATTTATTTATTTACTTATTGGTGTTTAAGGTCACATACTTATGCACAATGGCTAATCGTGACCGTGACAGTTTTACAGGTGGAGGAAGCCGGAGTACCCGGAGAGAACCACCGAGCAACGACGAGCAGCTGTCAGCTCTCCAACACCGTAACGCTGAACTCTGCACCGCAGCACAGGCAGGGTTAGATTGGTTGAAGACATGCGCACCATCGACGCGCAGTATGCCTCAGGACACAGCGTCATCGTGCCCCCATGTAGGCAATTGGGGTGAAGTGTCTTGCCCAAGGACACAACGCGGTTGCCGGAGGTGGGATTCGAACCGAGGACCCCTCCGCTTGCAGCCTGCACCTCTACCAACTGAGCCACCGCGCCCCCTTCACCCACATAATTTACAAATCAAATAGTTGAACAAAAACATTTTCAACAAATTTCGCAAGAATCATATCATGCGACCTATCACTGGAATGAGCTCATGGAGCACATTCCAATGATGGGGTCACATGATATGCGTTTGTTAATGTTTTGTGAAAAATTTGAAGAAAGAAAATAATTAAAACACAAATTTGAGTTTGTGTGTGTTCGGTGAAGGGTTGACTTATATATGATTTGGGTTTTGTTAAAGTTTTGAGAAAAATTTGAAGAGAAAAATAATAAAATTTTGATATTTTTATATTTGAAGAAAAAAAGATGATTAAAATAACAAATTTTGAGATTGTGTGCAATGGGTAAAGATTTAACTAACATATGGTTTTGATTTTGTTAACATTTTGGGAAAAACTATGGAGAAAAAAATAATTAAAATTTTGTTATTTAAATATTTTTTTCTCAAAAAATTGAAACAAAATCATATGTGACCCTCTCATTGAAACAAACTCATCAATCTCATTTCAATGAAGGGTCACAAGACATGGTTTTGTTACAGTTTTGTGAAAAATGTGAAGAAAAAATAATTAAAATAAGGCCTCTCAAAGTAGATTTTGTTTCTCAGGCCATTTTTTGTAAAACTGCATGCGGGCGGGCGTTTTTTTAATTTATTTTTTATTTTTGTAATTATTTCTTTGACATCAAAAGTTCATGTTGTTGGTTTGTTTTATATTTTAGGCCTCATAATCTACAGAATGCCAAAGCATTGCAAAGCCTTCTTGCACTCAAGGGACAAATTTATCAATTTTATAAACAAGGGTAAATTATGTTTTTTATTTTTTAAGTTTGCATTGATTATAAAAAGAGAGCATGTGGCAGTCAAAGGGACCATGTGGGTGGGGGAGGGGGGGGGCTGAGAAACAGATTTTTAATTTTTTTAGGCCTAACAAATTCAAATTTTGATATTGTGTGCATTGGGTGAGGGGTTAACTAACATCACTGCAAAAACCTGGTCACCGCTATACATGGATAATGTGGTTCAATTTTATTTTAACTTTTTGCCTAAAAATATAGGGTATGTTTCAGTGAGCTATTCCGGTTTACTTGGTTTATTGTGAGCATGCGTAGACACACGGAATGAAAACCAGGTCGTTTTATTGAGCAGTTTATATTCTGGTTTATCATTCTGGATTAAACCAACTAAACCTCCTGGAGATCAGGGTTATCTGGTTTATCATTCTATTCCCGACATGCGCATTGGAGTGCACATAAAAGTTCTAGGCCTGGCACAACAACAAGAAAAAATATTTGGATTTCGTGTGTCAGATAAAAAATAAACAATGCCAGGTTCATGAAAAAAGCAATAAATAAAGAGAGAGAAACGATAAAAAAGTTAATAACGTTTATTTTGCCCACAAAAGCGGCTTTTCAAAAATAGTCGATTCTCAATTGAAAGAGTGTTTTTCTATCAGAAAAATTTGTTTTGCAACTTTCAGAAGACCCTTTTTAGTCATTTTATTTCTATGGTAGCAGTAACGCAATTTCTGACACTATCACTGGAAAGTGTCTTATCACTCTTATGCGGGCCTTTTCAAAGATGGTTTTCAAAGATTGTTTAAAAATGAAAGCAGGGATATGTTTCCCTCACTTTGGATATCGCCCCTCCTAAAAATGCATCCCTGTTTCACGTTTCCTAGCGACATCACGCCAAGGTTTACATGGAATAGTATTCTCATTAAACATATCATTCCATTGGGATTTCTAAACCTAGTTTAGGTTTACATGGAATAGTAAACTAAGTAAACAGGAATAGTTCACTGAAACATACCCATTGTTTGTGACTTCTCATTGGGATGACCTCATTTAGCTCATTCCAACCAGAGGTCATAAGAAAAGCTATATTTTGGAGGCAAAAATTTAAGATTTTTATTGCATATGGCACAGCAGGAATTAACACACATGCCAAGGAAAGTTTCCTTCAGCACCAATGATATGGAGAAACTATATGAAAATCCTGCACAGCATGCGGCCACTGTCAGACGATAAAAAGCAAACGAAAATGAACTATAGGATTTATTACATGACTATTAATTTTTCTCCAGTTCCATATATACAAATCTGTATGGAACATTTGCTGCAGATTTCCTTTGACAGATTATTTTTCCACCTGAACCCATGGATCCAATCAAAAGAACTAAACACTGCCCATTTTCGTAATTTGAAAAATGAAACGTCACATTCTGACCTGTTTGAATTCAGAAGCAGCTGTAAGCATTAATTGAATCAATGGAATAGATTAGAACTTGGGAGACATCCCTCTTTTTGCCAACCAAGGATTTTGTCAGAACTTTTGACCAATTGTCTGTTCATTTTTGAAGCAAGTGCCAGTTCATTTTTCTTAAATCGATCAACTTATTTGATCAGTCAGCAAACCCATCTCCCCCATAGCATTTTGGCACCAGACAGTTTTGGACAAGCATGAATACTGCTGTCAACTATTTATAGTATATTATACCAGTAAATAGACATGGACCACAATAAACAACCACTCTTCCAGGGCTCTAATCAAATCATGGTTACCT